>OZ017742.1:44211832-44811832 GCA_963969285.1 Odontomyia ornata
TCAATGGAGCTTTTCACGGCGATGACCTCATCACACCTGCAATATTGTGGTCGTCGTCGTAGTCACTGATTTGTTTACATTTCCGTCAGTCGAAATCGCGAAACGGGAAGACCGTGGTGGACTTGCATTCGGGACTTATTCTCTTGCTCAGCAATAATCATTTAACCATCGCTCGGCTAATTGGAATCGGCCAACGTCTGGCTGGAAATGCGTTTCGCCGCTGTATCTTTCTTCTATCTTTGCCATCGAGATATGCTAGAGAGAAACGAGACATTCTTGTAGTGGTGGTAGCAGTCCGTTGAAAAAGAAACTGGTGTCTGCCTAAACGGAACAAAGTAAGAAGTCATTTTTGTTGAAGCTTGTGGCGTTCTTGCATCCATCCCATCTTCCTGTTCGGTGTGCCGCAATGTGTCAGTGATTTACTTGTATACCTGCTGAAGAGGAATATTATAAGCACTGCTACGTTATATAATTATAAATATGGAAACTCCATCACCCGCGGTGGGGCGTTCTAGACATAATTTCTTCCTTCAGATTTACGAATATTTCGGCTAATAAAAATTTACTACATCATAAATTAAATAACTTTTGCGGGATCATAAAGTAGGAATGCATGAAAATTATACACAATGTTCGATTCCGATATAGAAACTCACATACGCGAGTACGTTGCTTGTTTTCTATTCACACACTCTTGTACCGTTCCAATAGCTGTGAAATGTGAATAAGTTGTCGCTGACGTCTGTATTTAAAATCGTTGGAGAGCGACATTTACATTTCGAGTGTTAATTGCTAAGTAAAGCATCATGTCGAGTTTGTCAACGAGAACGAAACTTCATCATAGTGGTTGGACAATGAAAAATAAGCAAAAAATAGCGGAAAGCGTTTGTCGAAAATTTTCACGGACAAGTTGAAAAATTCAATGTATGTTGAAATGTTTGTGCGAGTGTTTTTTTTTTCTTAAGGGAATGGTCTCTAAAAAAATTGCTTACTTATTTATTTTATTTGCTTGGTGGCCTTTCGAAGAAACTGAGCAGCTGACAGCGTATACGTATTTAATTTGATTTAGTTGAATTTATGTTTGTGGAAATTAATGTCTATTGGTTTCTAGCAGATTAACCTACATAAAATATCGTCACTAAATAGTTAGGGTCTATAGAATAATTAACATCCACCCATACCATCCTACCTGTTAATTTATAGTTTCAATCAAATTATATTTTACATTATAATAAATTATAGAGAACGTTTCTTTGAATCATAGGAAGAAAAAAAAATATTTTCTGTGTTGTGTATAATTTGGAAATTCAATTCATATGAAATTATTTCAAAAAATTCAGGATATAACACAAATTATGCAAGTTCTTCGACTAAATTGTTTTGATGTGTGGTTTTTTGTTGGACAGGAAAAGCGTATTTTTTATTGCTGTATCTAAATCGAATAGCTAAACATGTGAGTTTCTCTTCATGTGAACACTCGTAGATGGCATTTCTCCAATCTTGAAAATTTCACCATCCCACATTATCCACCCACTAAAACACCTGTTTTTCATTTCCAAAATTGTCTCAGTAATGGCTTGAATTATTTTCCTTCTTTTTTCATCCGTTTATTTTGATTTTAGATACTATTTACTTTAAATATTATTTTAATCAAATTATTGATGTGTCATAATAATTTGCTTTTATTATGGTCAAATAGAATGATATAAAATATAATAATAAAACGAAAATATATGTTAATGTAAATTTTATTCGATGCATAATGCATAAGCCATTATTTCAAAAATTGTATGAATTGGACCCGGATTATTCTTCAAAATGTTCTGTTAAAGGTAGGAAGTACTTTTTTTCACCAGTAAAACGGAGAAATAAAATTTTTGTTACGAGAATTTTGATTAAAATATAGAAAACATATTGAATGACAATGTTGAGCGTTTTTGGTAGGATACATCCCGATTCTGAATTTACCATGATAAAGGGTTTTCCAATAAGAGATGTAATTTTGAATAGCCCGCTATTTCGGTAGATGTCACATTTGAAGCTGTGATTTTTTGACATTTGACAAGTAGAAACTACGCCATTAATAAAAATGTAACGATACACGCTTCAACAACGCATTGAAATTATTAAAATTCACTATAAAAATGGTGAAAATTTGACAGAGACGGTTCGTAAAACTCGAACATATTTGGGTCGTCGTGAAGCACTTTGTCGGACCGCAATACAGAAATTGGTGGAAAAATTCGAGCTGTTGGGACAACTTAGTGATGTGAAGAATAAAACCCGTGCACGTCACTCAAGAACAGCCGAAAATATTGCTGCTGTAGCCGAAATTGTTGAAGAAAACCCAGGTTTGTCCATTCCTCGTCGTTCTTTGGAATTATGCATTCCACAAACGTCATTAAACCGTATTTTGCATAAAGATTTGGGTCTTAAGGCCTATAAAGTTCAATTAACACAAGAACTCAAGCCGGTCGATCATCAACAACTTCATGTCTTTGCTGATTGGGTCCTTGAAATGCATGAAAATGATCGAAAAATCGTCTTGAGTGATGAGCCCCATTTCCACCTCGTTGGCTTCGTCAACAAGCTAAATTGTCAAATCTGGGGCTCGGAAAACCAAAGAGTTATTGTTGAAAAGCCTCTCTATCCTCAACGTGTGACTTGGTGCGGTTTATGGTCCGGCGGAGTCATTGGACCTTACTTTTTCGAAAATGAGGCTGGAGCAACAGTTACGGTGAATGGATTGCGCTATCGAGAGATGATTAATGATTTTTCTTGGCCGGAATTGGATGGTATTGATCTGGACAACGTTTACTTTCAACAAGACGGCGCTACGTGCCACACAAGCAACGAAACCATTGATCTTTTACGGGAAAAGTTTCCGGACCGTGTTATCTCTCGAAAACGTGATCACAATTGGCCACCGAGATCTTGTGATTTAACACCTTGCGACTTCTTCCTTTGGGGCCGCGTGAAAGAGAAGGTCTACGCCAACAGCCCAGCGTCGATTCAAGACCTCAAAGATGGAATTCGTGAGGCTATCGAGGGCATAGGGCAGCCACTTTGCGATTTGGTTATGGAAAATTTCATGAAAAGGATATGGTCCTGTAAGCGTGGCCGTGGAGGTCATTACCTGGTGTTATTTTACTATTACCTTCTTCTTTATAATGAAATAAACATCCGATCATTTATATTAAAAAATGGCATTTTTCTTTTAATATCAAAATAACACCTCTTATTGGAAAACCCTGTATTATCTTTGGTTCACCTTTGAGAGTTTTCTTTATTTATCAGTGTAGGGCATATTAACATGCTTTCTAAGGCTTTCACTGTGAAGGGAGACTCATGATTATTGCGCTGAAAAATTTCCTACTGATTTCGTTTATCAACTTTTTTTAATTATATATTTAAGATCAACATTTCGGTTATAAACTTTAAAAAATCCTCAGAATTGAATAAATCTATATAATTCTGTGAGTGGGTTTCTTTGTTCCATACTCGAAAGGATGTTCCGAATGGTTGGGAGAAAAATTTTAATTTATTTTGACTTATACAATGTAGCGATAGCTGTTTTCAAACCATTGTAGTGAAAGAAAAATGAAAAGAAGACAACACTTCAAAGTATAATATCATTATAACTTTTTTTTATTTAGTTAAATTATGCACTCCTCGATATTTTGACCGTTCCCTTTCGCTTCTCACTTCCGACTGCCGAATCATCTTATGAGATGCAAGGTTGTCATATTTCATTCTATAACTCGGCCATTCTTATATTGCAATTGGCCCAAGCGCATCCACGGTTTGATTCGGTTCGGATTTAAGATCGCATCGAACGGTCTCGGTGTAAACTTACAATCCTTAACGTCTGTAACTACGAAGCGATCTTGGGAAAGGATGCGTTTAATTAGGAAAGGATCTCTGTAACGGGGAAGAAGTTTTCTACTTTCAGCAATACCCGTAGAACGATTCATGATGCCCACCAAATGTCCTTCCTAGTAGTGATGTAACATACTCGTATGTCGTTTCGCGTTATAGGCGATTTCGTTGATGTGCCGTGTCTCCGTATTTTTTTCGATTATACGAGGGTCATTTGAAAAGTTTCCGGTCTTTTAAAGAAAAACACATCATTCAAGTCTAACAAAAATTTATTTCTCGACATAGTCTCCACGTAAGTCATACATTTGGTCAAACGCTTTTCTCAACCCTTCAGGCCACCGGAAAAACTTCTTTAGATAAACCTGAAAAATACACCCAGAAATTTTTTCAAGTTGGGGAACAAAAAAAAGTCACTCGGAGCTAGGTCTGGTGAGTAGGCTGGGTGATGAAGCAATTCGTGTTTTAATTCGTCCAATTTCGCCATTGCGACCATGCATGTGTGGACTCGCACGTTGTATTGAAGAAACAGCACCTTCTTCCTCGCCAATTGTGGTCGCTTCTTCTTGAGTTCCGTCTTCAATAGGTCCAGCAACGCAGCGTGATAGGGGCCGTTAATGGTTTTACCTTTTTGAAGGTAATCAACCATAATTACTCCACGGCTGTCTCAAAAAACTGTCGCCATCACTTTTCCGGCAGAAAGAACGACCTTTACCTTCTTCGGAGCTGGTTGCCCCACCACAATCCACTGCATTGACTGTTGTTTAGTCTCCGGAGTATGATGATGGATCCAGGTTTCGTCGACAGGAATTAATCGACGCAAAAAATCGGTAGGACTCTTTTGGAACAGAGCAACATGCCCATCCGTACGCGCTTTTGGTCCATCGTCAACAAACGCGGCCTCCATCGCGCGGATAATTTTCTCATGCATAAATCTTCATGTAAAATCTTATGCACCCGTTCATTTGATATCCCACAAGCCTCAGCAATTCCTTTAATGGTTAATCGACGATCTTCCATCACGGTTGTGTGCACTAAACTGACAATATCTTCCGTTGAAACAGTTTGTAGACGTCCAGAACGTTCATCGTCAAAAATGCTTGTGTGACCGCATTTGAACTCGGCCACCCAATCTTTCACGGTTGTAAATGAGGGCGATGATTCACTATACACGGAGTCCAACTCTTCTTTCACTTCCCGAGTTTTTTTTCCCTTTCAAAAAGAGGTACGTTGTCATTGCGCGATACTCGATTTTATACATTGTTCTTAACAAACGTCTCCTGTCAAATTTGGAAGGGTACCATGTGTTTTGTACTGATCGGAATGAATTGAAATTTTTATGTACCATGACATTTGACCGGTAAGGCCGGAAACTTTTCAAATGACCCGCTTTCAAATCGACTCGAAATTTCGTTCGAATGAAACAGTCGATCATATCTTTAATAACGCCAACATTTCTAGACTCACGCTGATGTACTCCAAATAGAGCCATGCTGGGTGATACGCCGATACTAGTAACCAGATCCCATTCGCTATTATCGTCTCCCAGCTTAGCTGAAAGTTGCAGTTTCTCGTCTTTGGACTGTTCTGTCATTAACGTTCGCGTAAGTGGATTGTCGTCGATCAGCAAACATTCGTGTGCATCGTAGACAAAGAGTTCACATGTTGCGTTTTGCGCTTTTACGATGTAAAACATCGTAGTCGTAGTTTAGCAAGAATAAATCCAAACGCGCAATTCAAGCATTAATGTCTTGCTCACGAAGCGTCTGGGTCAACGGTTTACAGTCTGTTACGACGATAAAACGAAGACCATATACGTATGGGTGAAGTCTTCTAATTCCGTATACAATAGGCATAGATATAGAGAGTATTGGATCCGCAACCGGTCGCGAGAGCCAAAGCAATCAGCAATCTTCGCTTAAGTTGAGGTTTGAAGTGGTATGCTTTTGTTTTTGCACTTATCTTCACTCCGAACCATGTTCACGTTTATAAAGTTTTTAATTTTGACGTCCACGTTTTCTATTCAAAGGTTACGAATTTTCATCAGCTATGACGTACGATTTTTCCAACCTCTACGTTTGCTGTGTTGTGAGAGAACATTTGTTATGTTGTACCCAAACTGTTCAACAAATGGTAGCGAAGGCGCGATCGTGTGCACGTGAAACGAAATTTTGAAGGTGTACGCGGGTGTCAGTGAGGGAAGTGATTTTTCTGAAGAGAGGAAAGAAAAACCTCTCGGGAAACAAAGGGGAAGGAGGAGAACGTAAGGAATTTATGTGTAAAACTTCCCCACATGGACGGGTACACAGATTCTCGCTGCTCGTCCATTTATTTGTATGCCTTTGACCATAGCTAACGTTTCCAGTTCAAAGGCATAGTATTTAGCTTCCGTAGGTGTCGTACGCTTGGAGAAATACATTACGGGTTGCATACAAAATTTCTGTAGACTGCGCTCTTTGGCTAAAACAGAGATCAAAACGGCCATGAAAAACTATTTTAGCAGCTTAGAGAGTTCCCTCCTGACAAATAATCCTAAACCCTTTTGGTCATACATCCGATCCCTTAAATCTTCCTCTTCCATCCCGCATGCTGTCAAATGGAATAACACTGAAGCCTCCTCCCCTCAGGATATTTCTAACCTATTTGCCGAATATTTTTCCTCTACTTTTTCCTCTTCTGACATACTACACTCCCCTATAAATTCAATTCAAACTTATCCAGCATCAAGTACATCCTATTCCACTGATCCTTCTGAAGTTGAATCCCTTATTAACTTGCTCGATCCGAATGTTAGCCCTGGTCCTGATGGATTACCTAATATATATGTAAAGTCACTTTGTTCCTCTTTGTGTTTTCCTCTTTCCCTTATATTCAATCTCAGTCTTAGTACTGGCACCTTTCCAACGTACTGGAAAGATGCAAATGTTGTTCCTATCTTTAAAAACGGCGACCCATCATCTGCCTCAAACTATCGTCCCATATCACTCCTCTCCTGTTTCTCTAAGCTGCTGGAGCGACTTGTGCACAACAGGCTTCTTGAGTCCCTGAGTTCATTTGTCACACCACAGCAACATGGATTCTTAAAGGGTCGTTCAACTTCTACGAACTTGGCTCAGTTCGAAGACTATATTGCTAGAGCTTTAGACAAACAGCTTCAAGTAGATGCAATATTCACGGACTTCTCGAAAGCTTTTGACTCCGTGAACCATGTTCTGCTCTGTCAAAAGTTAGCTTTGCTTGGCATATCCGGTTTCCTTCATTCTTGGATTTCATCATATTTATCCTCCCGTTCATGTCGTGTCAATCTCTATGGCACATTTTCCTTTCCATTCAATCCTACATCTGGTGTCCCTCAAGGGTCAATCCTTGGACCTCTTCTTTTCGTACTGTTTATCAATGATCTTCCTTCTGTAATTTCCTCTTCTTGTCTCCTGTATGCTGATGATTTCAAGGTATTCCGGACAATTAGATCCCTTGAAGATTGTCAGCAACTCCAAATTGATCTTTTTAACCTGTATAACTGGTGTAATGTAAACTCCCTTCGTATTAATGTTTCCAAATGTTTTAAAATGACTTTTACTTTGAAAATTGTCCCTTTAATTTTTAATTACACCTTATGTGATGTTGTTCTCTCTTCTGCAGACTCATGTAAAGATCTTGGTGTAACATTTGACCCCAAGCTTAAATTTGATGTCCACATTTTTAGCCTAATTACCAAGGCATCAAAAGTTTCGGGTTTTCTTATGCGGCATTTGCATAAGTTTGCAAATATTGCTACCGCTGTTCGCTTGTTCACGTGTCTTGTCCGCCCGCTCCTTGAGTACTGCTCAGTGGTGTGGTCTCCTAGACATTTATATCTTATGAACTCAATAGAAGCTGTTCAGCGTAAGTTTACCCGTATTGTGTTTTTCAAATTCAACGTAGCTTATGAGCCTTATGAGCGTCGTCTATCCACACTTCGTCTCCCTTCTCTGTCGTCCCGTAGAACCTTCTTAGATCAATGTTTCCTTTATAAGTTGTACCACCAACAAATTGCCTCCACCCTAAGCGCAGACTTGCAATACAGACTGTATGCACGACCTAGTCGGTCTAATCACATTCTAGAGGTTCCGTACGCCCGAACAGATTTATATTTTAACTCAATTATGCCACGAATCATCAGAATGCTTAACAGCCTCGAGCTTGGCTCTCTATCCACGTCCTACTTTGTTTTTAAAATTAAATTAAAGATGTTACTTTTTGCGAATAGTGATTAATGTTCCTTAGCACTAAATTTTACAAACTTTGTTCTTGACTCTATCTTCATTTCTTTCATGTTTTAGATTAACTCTTTTCTGCTTGATTTGTTGTATTGATTTGTCTTACTCTGAATTATATTTAACTATATTTAATTGTCTAAGTCTATTTTGTAATTGGATTTCTGTCTGTTAAGTAGATTTGAATAAATAAATAAAAAAAAAATAAAATACGTATACGGTTGCCGCTGTAACAGTGTCGCTCTATAACCATGACTGGAAGCGTCAGTGTGAAGTTCTGTTTAATAGTTAGAATTAAATAGTTTTAAAACAGGCCGACTACACAACTTCTCTTTTAATTCATTTAAGGCATCAATCATAATTTGATTGATAATGAAGGGTACATTGGGTCTTTCCAGTGCATGTAAAGGTTTGGTTAATTCGCTGAATCCTTTAATGTAGCGTCGGAAAAATCCATATAGCCCCAAGAAGCCTTTGAGTTCATGAATATTCCTTGGGATGGGAAAATCCAATATCGCTTTCACATGGTCATCCTTTGACTTTCAAGAAAAAGTTTATTTTTTTGTCACTGACTACAAATTCACCAATGTGTGTTATCACCTCGGGCTCTAATGACTTCTTGAAGCCTGTTTGGAAGACCTTCCATGGCATCCTGAATGACCGACTACGGGATATTATTCCACTCCTCTACAACTGCGATCTTGAGTTCTCCTAGGGTAATAGGCACTGGTACTCTTGCCCAAACGCGTCATTTAAGATTGTCCCAAATGTGTTCAATTGGATTGAGATCGGGACTACGTGCTGGCCATGAATAAGTTTGTAAGGTATAGTGTCACAGTGAATTATCATGCATTAGCCTGAAATGTTCTCCAATAAATGGAGCAAACGGTATGACATGGTCTTGGAGAACTTTTCCCATGTACCTCAGAGCGTTCACACTGCCGCGATCAAAGACGACAAGATCTGTACGGGCCTCATAAGAGATGCCTGCGCACATCATTATTGATCCGCCCTGATAACCCACTGTTTCGGCTATAGCGTAGGGGGCAAACCTATCATTTTTACGTCTGTAGACACGCTGACGCCCATCTGGATCACATAAGGCTATTCTGCTTTCATCTGAAAACAGTACGTTCTTCCACTGCTTCATAGTGCAATTATAATATTCTCGCGAAAAACCAGGTCTAGCTCTACGGTGCTGTGGGACAAGTTGTGGGGCGCGAGCTGCACGAAAAGCCCTTAAATCACTTTCACCCAGTCTTCTGCTAATCGTTCGTTCTCTTACACTAACATTTCTGACCTCGAAGAGACGTGTACGAACTTCAGTAGCAGTACAAAAGCGATTTCTCAACACGTTGCTGACGATAAAATGGTCGTCTCTGGTGGAAGCGCAACGATGTCTGCCTTGACCTGGCCTCCGGGTATATATATCCAGTCTCTCGATACCGTCTAATGGCATCCCGTATCGTGGTTCGAGGTACCCAAGCATTCGGGCAGTGCAACGTTGACTGTATCCAGCATCAGCTAAAGCGACAGCCCTATAGCTTTACAAATCGCTCTAACGGCATTTTTATTATTTCAAACACTAAGCACAATCTGAAACAAATAAATTAAATAACTTTTACACTTTCGCTGAAAATAGAACAAGAAATGTTATCTCGGAAACGTCACGGTAATAAGGTCAAAATATGAATTATTCGTACAAAACCTACTGCGACACAAATTTTAAAACCAACTTAAGAGTCGAACTTTTGATTTTGCTTCCCAATTATCCATTCGATACAAAACAAAGCCTGAAATAAGCTATACTTAATGCAAACAAACAGGGTGACAAAAAATGTAAGCGGGCGGTTAATTGTGCCTGTGAGTGTATATTTCCCTTAGAATAAATCGATCTTATCACCTCTGAGAATATTCTTTCGTATCTTTACCCATTTCTCATCTGTACATATTATCTATTAGTTTCGGTGGCATATCTAATGAAATCCGGACTAATAAATATTTATGTTTATTTCACTGGAAAATCGAACTTGTTTCTTACGTGCTTCGTTCTATTGGTCCAGGTATCGTCAAAATTACTGCTGATATGTGCGTTTGGAGAATGTTTCAGGTGATAGCGACCTTTGTTAGTTCATTGTGCGCAGACCAAAAGAAAACGAGGGGAAAATCGATACTCACATTGAGGCAGTCCTGTACCTGCCCAATTACTACAGCGTCAATGCGTTCTTTATCATTGACGTTGAAATCACCAGTTTTAATGGGTTATGAACCAATATCAGGTAATTGGCTAGTAAGATACTGAGGAAGAGGCCTGGTGAGAGCCCTTGGAACTACGAAAAAGGACGGAGCCCGATAGCTAGCTCGGGCGTGGAGAGTCCAGCCACCGTGTCGGGCCCCGTACCCGGTCGAAATATCCGAAATGAGAAGGAGTTCAGCGTTTAACAATTCAGTTTTAATCAACTTCTTGTTCAAGTTGTTAAACGATGCGATATCTTACAATTAAAACTATTTAATATAAATACATAAATGCAAAATCTTAATGTTAATAACAATATACAGTCAATATAGGAATTCTGAATTCTCTTGAAACTATTAATAGAACCGCAATAATACGAGGGCGTTTCAAATATGATGGAGACAAATGCTCTGACACGTTTATACTATCGAAAAATTTTACAAAAATTTATAGTTTTTCTAGGTACTCCCCCTTACAAGTTACGCATTTTGTCCACCTTTCCGGAAGCTTTTTGATGCCGGTATCGAAGAATTCCTTGGGCAACTCGGACAGCCATGTGCGCATGAACTCCTCTACCTGGTCGTCGGTGTTGAATCTTTGATCTCCGAGGGCTTCTTTCAGTGGTCCAAACATGTGGCAGTCGCAGGGTTATAAATTCGGACTGCAGTATAAACCAAGGAAACGCTGTAGAATTACGGAAGAATATTGGACTAAGCAATTTGATACATGTTTTGCATAGTTTGTTGTCGATTTTGTAAACAGAAGCGTAAATTATTATCTACTTTGGAATCTTTTACTGAGGATCATTCTTGAAAAGTTTTCCATTAGCCCAGAAAATATGGGTTCATCATAAAGTATAGGTAATATTACTAATCATCCAGTGTCGATCAAAATGATTTGCATTAAATCAAGGCATTCTAAGGATTCAACGTTTTAAGATGACCATAAAAGTACGAGTAAATATGCAGACAATATACTTTGTGCCGAAAACTCAGCCGTTAAATAAATGTAAAATCAGAAAACTGAATATAGCTTAGCGCATCCAGAGCTTAATAATCCTCGATTATTATATTAAATGTTATCGACTCTGATACATCCCTTTCTTCGCTGAAGTTTAATTAAAATTCCATGTCAATTAAATTGTTTTCGCAATGCAATGTGTAGTGAAGATGGGTAGATAAATGTCCATGAAGGACTGCAGCGATGGTCTGCTGCCTCGACGAGAGAGGATGGTGGTGTTCGCCGAGATTGGCTTTGTCTGAGGACGCGTGAATTCGCTGGCAGGCTACCGTTGCGTTGACGTGGGGAGGGTTCTTTTCCCCAGCACAAGGACCCATTACAAAAAAATTTCGCATCCACGAATTGAAAAGATACAAGTACGTATCGACCGGAGTCATGGCCGAGGTAACCTACTCAGGGTTAAAAATTGCTCAAGCGATTGGCAAACTGGGCGAAAACAGATGGAACTTGAGAGGACTTCGTCGTTACCGATTATACTTATTGCCATCAAATAAAAGTGGAGCAATGCAGGTGATGCGGTTCCCCCATCCGGATCAAGGTCCAATGTAGACATGGCCATATATTTTCCATTTAAGTGAAAAACATACAAACATAATTTGCATGAATTTTTCCCTTAGATGTAAAATATGAACGTGGCAAATTTATGTTATAGTCTTATGTGATGGAATCACACAAAACTATACCATAAATAGCCACGCGAGCTGAAGGCCACTCTACCCTGTGAGAGCACTTGTAAACGACTTAAAAAAGGGGTGAGCTCACCCGATGGCTATCTCTATACAGTGGAGGGGCCAGCCAACATAGCGCGTCCCATACCGGGTCAGGTTAAAAAAATGGAAAGACCGAAGATACTGTTTAATTTTCCATTTTTTTATTTATACTTTCCATAAGTTAATTCTTTATACGGGCATATACCGAATTCAATTAATAGGTTTCAAAGATAAATAAATTTCCGCTAGTAAATACTCTTAGTATCTAGTAACTCGATACAAATGTTTCAAAAACAAATACATAAGTGCATACGAGTATATATATATTTCAAATGAATAAATTTCAGGCAACTTAAAACAGACTATGCTTTAATAAGTAATTCATTCATTCAAATTGATAATATGTAGCGATATAATAAATAATTTAAGAAAAAGGGTACTCACTCAACATTCTCGACGAGCGCTCGTAGATGGTGTGTGTGATGCCTGAAAACTTTGTAAGTTAGCGTTATTATTCTTTTTTTTTTATATCCTTATTCGTTACACTAGATCCGCACTTTAATTTGTTAAATTTAGTTTTATTGGCGAAATTATTATTCAGCACTTAGTTGTAGTTCTAAATCTGTGTCTTTTGTCGAAACAAACTTACAAATAATCACGTAATGCATTTGTTCGCAATGAGTCCAATATTTTTTTCCTCTCCTAAGATTAATCTAACAATGCTATGCTCGACAACTTCATTTCCACAAAATCCATCGTGATCACCAAAGGTTGAAAATCTAAATACTGGCAATCGTATGTGGCACATATGAATGCAAATGTTCCATTAAAAAGCCCAATTAAATCAGGAAACTTTCAACATTGCTAGCGAGAGCAAGAACAAAAATTCACTAAAAAACAATTTGCAATTTCCCCTGGAGAAGAAAATGCTATTTTGTGTTATGCCTCTCCTCCCCCTCTCTACGCTCTTCTTCCTATTCTTCTTCGATATTTTCTGGTTGACGATGCCGTTCGCGTTCTTGCTCGTTTTCCTTCACTCGACTTTTATGGATTGCGTCGTTTTTCCTACGTCCAAACATTTCGCCAGATAATAAGGTAACAGATTGTTATAACGGCCCGCGGACCCAAGTAGTGAATTATTAGGTTTGCCATTATGAAGAAGATATTTTCCGATTGTGGAGATTGCCACAGCTCGATGCAACGTCAGTTGAGTTCACATAAAAGCCAGTTGATTTTTTCGAAACAATTGTCCATATTCCTGGCATTAATTTACACTAATCGGAATTGAGTCGTTCCTTGTTATTGTTGATTTAGAACTGTACTCCCAAATAGTATTCCCAAAATACCGTAAATGGTATTAACCAGCTGCAATAAGAACCGCAGATTCATCACTAACCGAAAACTCGCACAAATCAATGGAGTAGTCAACAAAAACACCGTTTCTTAAGTGAAGAGGCCAAAAATCACTGCAGGGCTATTAAATAAATCACTTAAAGCTCTCAAAATCTTATCAGTGGCTAATTGCATTAGGAGGCGCGAGAAAAAGGTCAAGATAAGTTGCAAACCGCAAACAAACCACGCTCGCTCTCAGGTCTTGCAACCCATGAATGAAGATTAATAACGACACTTTCTTTTAACTTTCACCACTTTCACTTTCCATTCGCAAGTTTAAAGCCCTTCTCCTAACGTTCACCTTCACTTCTACCATGGACTCTCGGTTGGGATTTCGGAAAAGGATTTCCCGCTTATATTCCACGATCACATCGCCAACACGACAAGTTGTCGACTTTTCGCCACTTAATTAAGGGAAAATAGAGATATTTACTATGGCGTCGTTATTCGATTTAGAGTAAACAGAAGGAGAAACATTCATTTTCCAATTAAATTAAAGAACAATAACCAAATAAAATATCACACAAGTAATAAATAAAATTAAACAGTCCTAGTTAACTGTGTAGTTTCCAATAAAATTTGCAAACTTCTAACAAATATTGGATAAATATTAATTCTAGGTGGATCAACTCAGTCTCCCCGACGTGCTCGCTGTTACCAATTGTTACCTTACGGAACCTGTCGCAACGGGAGTTGACGAGCCGACTCATCCGTTCCTGTAGATTGCATTCGGTAATGCAATTCATGGATGAGCTGCGTTAAAAGGTGTTGCCGTGTCCAAATTTAAGTAATAACTTTTTTAAATTTACAATTAAAATTCGGATCAGTATTATGGTGGTTTTCGAGCAGTTTGCTTAAGCGACTGCTCGATTACTACAATGGTTCTGAAAGGACTTGGGTGGGTTTTCTGTTATCACCGCAATATTACCTCACAACAACTCGACACGAAGCATTCCGCGGTGAACCGGCGTTTTCTTCACCTCCCGGCCGACGTCAAGTGGCGGTTCAGTGGCAGAAATCTGTCTTCCAACACTTGCCTGCTGATCGCAAGTGTAGGGATGATAGATCTCTGTCGGGTATCACTCCGCGGGATCGCCAGTTATGACGATTGTTTGTTGCATAATATTGCCGGCCAAATACGCATACACGTTGCGGATGCCTATACATATGCGTCGACTGATGCATTTGCGGGTGCATTGGCTGATTTATCGAGTAGTTCACGGGGGCGAACCGCTCGATTAATACACCTTGGTATAGCAAAAATTTCTATTTGATATGCTTTTATGAAATTTATCATTCAATGTATTATATAATTTTCATTCTATAAGCATAAGCTTTCTTTAAAATGATGTGTATTTACAACTTTACATATTGTCGTTTTCAAACCAAAATCTACTATATAAGTGCAAAAATTATACTCTGTGTACGCTTGTCACACAGCAATTTTTATTTGACAATATTTTGGCTGATGGACATAGTATATTTTTAAGCGGCCAAAGTACACCGTATAATGCATAAAGTCACATAGCAGTCTTTTCATAGTTAGTAAACTAGTCAAAATCTCCAAAAAGTGCACATAGCAGATATTGGTTTGATAAAGAAGATATGCTTATTCTTAATTTTCATAAAATACTATTCACAAGAATTTATATTCAAATCTTTTTCGGGAAATTCATTCTTGACATTAAAATTACAAATTACGCAATAATTAAGACCCTTTAAACATTTTTCACTCAAAAAAGTGTTAACTTTACATTTATTAGATTTCAACGGGCAAAGAAAAAATAAAACCTGAACACAGACCCAGCCTCGAACCACCATACTTCTGATTGAGAGTCTAGAATGTTACGGCTGCACCACGGAGGTTTTCAAGGGAGACATTACAATAATACAATAGATAAAGGGTTTCCATTAAGGACATAACAATTTTATTAATAAAACACAGAAATATTTGAGATATTGAGTTCAAATTTATTGTGGGTGTAGTGTAAGCATTACATTTTATGATTTTGGTCATATGACCACTTCGAGCCCGATTACAGCGGCCGATTCTTTGGACCCAATTTTCCACCACTTTGGCACACATTTCAACCGGCAATTTCGCGGTGGATGTTGTCTTTGAGCTCGTCTAAAGTCGCGGGCTTATTGGCATAGACCAGTGACTTGATATAGCTCTGTTACGATAGGAATTTCTCTAACGATTAGAGAACATTATTGATCCACAACAACATAACTTTTCGAATATAACAGAAACTAGAACAGTGGAAACAACAAACTAGTTTTCATAGAAAATGGAACAGTTAATACAACAGCCTAGTTTTCATCGAAAATGGGACAGTGAATACAAAACCTCGTTTCATAGAAAATTGAACAGTTGAATACAACAACCTTATTCAGAAAGTTTGATCGTAATGATATCCAAGACAACGGCAACGGCAATGAGGTACAAATTAATTCTTTCCCACGATTTAGGAAAAGACAATTTTGCTGAGCAAGCAAAAATAACGTATATAAACAGCGATGTTGGCTAGGAAAATTAAAGCGCCCATCATTAGTTGCTTCGTGTGGTTGGCTTCGCCCACTCATCTATTTGGAAAACCAGTTGGCCTTGCGCCTGGTCTTGTCTAGTTGGCCTTGCGCCTAGACTAATTTCCTTAGAACCTTTCTGTTGGTTGGCTTTGCCTAACAGATTGGTTGAAAACCAGTTGGCCTTGCGCCTGGTTTTGGTCTAGTTGGCTTAAGTGCCTAGACCCGTCTCTTCATATCTAGGGGCTTTGGTTGGCTATATGCCTAGAGCCCTAGGGCCCTAGATGCCGCGACGATCAAGTTTGGCAGAGGTCGTTGCGGTAAGGCGTCCCACCACCGACACGCCGGACAGGCGGCCCCCGACCAACGAGGCAACATGCAAAATAGAGCAGGACGACAGCAAACATCAACCTCGCAGTCCAATAGTCATTAAGTTAAAATGTATAAATTGTAAATATAGAACAGATAAAATTTAAATAAAAAAAGTATGATTACAACGAAAAGACCATATCTTTAACTGGAGTGCGATGAAAGAGTTCGAGTGGGGAATTGATAAAGGTAAGTGTGTTGGAGTGAAGCAATGAGGCTTTATGGCTCTAATAATAGGGCCTTAGCATAATAATATAGCATTGGCGCAGCCGGTAATTTCGGTTTTTAAGTTCACAGCATTCAAAGCTGTTCGAAACTTATGCCGAAAGTCGACCCTATTCAGCCTTACTCCTCACACTTGCGGAAACCTTTTCCAACTTGGACACTTGACTCCAGTTAAAAAAAATAACAAAAACAAGAAGAAAAATAATCATAATCTCAATAAATCTTAATAAAAAATTACTCTACAAAGTCCTTACGAAGAGGGTTAAACCCTTGGAACCACGCACGCCTCAAAACGACCATGCACTTTTCAAGTGGTAGAAAAAGTGCCTGGATTACCAAACGATGGATTATTAGGAAACGACTTCCTATCAAGAAACTGTGACATACGTGGTCCAAGTCAGTCACTTAGGTTTCCTCGCACAGAAATCAATCCTAAGAAACTTTCCATTCCTTTGGGACCTCCGGCAGGTGCAGCACAATCACATCAGGCTTTAGTTGTCACGTCGAATGGCACTGAAGCAAGTCCCAGTAAGACGACGCTAAGTGTGACGGACCTAGAAGGCCAGCATAAGGATGTGGGCTGTAGCTCTAACCAAAAAAGGGCTACCCACTGAGGGTATTACAAATGGGGTGTAAAGGTTAACTTTAGAGATTGATGAAGGAGTTTTAACTGCCTCATAAGCCCATCTAAAATATGTGTCGGTATTCTCAATTCAAGCAATTCTTAAATAACACTAACATATGTTAAATTGAGCTGAAACTTGAAATAATTAAGGAATATCATATTATAAATAATAATGATGAGCAGCTTACAAAGATCGCTAGAAATGCAACAATTGAATAGGTGAATTGCATTACATCACAAAACTAATGTGAAATCCGCAACATAAACACACACTCACCCGATCTTTCCATCTAGTTCCAGCAATACAGGGGTAGACCTCTAACAAAAATATAATAATTTGTAAAAGTCGAGCTCTGCTTATCACCTCGATCATATTAAGGAAAAATCGAGCTCTGTTTATTACCTCGATCATATTAAACATAAATCGAGCTCTGCTCATCCCCTCGATCACATTACGGTAAATTCGAGCTCTGCTTATCACCTCTATCACATTAAACATAAATTGAGCTCTGCTCATCACCTCGATCACATTAAGGAAAAAGCAAGCTCTGCTTATCACCTCGATCATACTAAACATAAATCGAGCTCTGCTTATCACCTCGATCATTTTAAACATAAATCGAGCTCTGCTCATCACATCGATCGAAAAAGAATAACTTGTAAAAATCGAGCTCTGCATATCACCTCGATCAAAAATGACAATGTTATAAAGTTCGAACTTCAAGTTGTAACAATAGAGCTCTGAAAATATAGATCAATCTAAATGTTGTAAATCATCCCGATCAAATTAACATCAAAAACAAATCGGTCCAAGTATGGTTAGGTCCAGACACAGTCGAATGGGTAACCTCCCGGGTAAATACAGCTATTGCGAAAGGAAAGAGCTGATTATTGTCCACAATAATCGAATGAGGCCATATATTGAGTAAACACCACTAACATACGCAGTTACGTAAAATTTATACAAATCTCAGAAATAAGTGTCCAAATGCTTCTGAACAAATTTTTTTCAGAAACTGCGGAGCTACAGAACTACAGGATGAAAGAAAAATTAGTAATAATTATAAAACTACCTCTATTTCAACTACCACTGATGCAACTTCAACAAATCCACACACTTCCAATAACTACCAACAAAACATTTTTCATTCTTCCCTCGATCGAATTTTCGCATATAGCCAGTAGTTTTGCATCACAACAATTTCTACTATTGAGTCCTAAAAATCTACACACTCTGAAAAAAATTAAGCATCCCGAGCCTGGCGATTTATATGTGTGTCAACTTACCACTCCTATAATTCATTCCCCACCAGTGCTTAACGAAATTATTAAACTACTCCACAACCCATTTAAGAGGAAAATTAACTACCCCCCTCACAATCGGCACGTACATCGCGAACACATTGATAAAACTTAACAAACCAAACAGTTGGGTGTATTTTCTAAAAACTGAGACCCCCATTCACTTCCGATATGACGAAAATTTAACCACGCATAGCCTCCTTCGCAAGGGTATTTTAATCCTCAACTTTCCGTGTACTTTACATATCAATGAGTTAATCATACCCTATCAGGCAGAAAGCACAAATGATTTTAAAATACAACAGCCACAAGAGTTTCCAGAAATTGACCCCCAATTACTCAACCTCGATCTATCAAGCTTGACTTACACCCATAGCAACGACTCATTACAACTAGTCTCAGACACTAACATTTTCGAAGCAGGGACCCACTTTCTAAATGAAATATATGCACAATTAAACCAAATCAAGTATAAAGACACCACTAAAAACTATAATCACTTAAAAACAACCTCCGTCAGCGTCACTACTCTTTGTCTTTTGATAATCATTGTATATCTGGCGTTTTCATACTTTAAGTATCGTTGCAAAAGGAACTCTGGGAGGGAAAAATCCTGTTGTTAGCCTTGATCTTCAGAAATTAAAAACACAATGTGCTACTGCCTCCCCAATAGAGGAAAAATATCCCGCAACCCCACAAGCATAAAAATAGATCCAGTGGCGTTAGATCGCATGAACGAGGTGGCCATTCGTACGGACCATTTCTCGAGATAACACGTTCACCAAATTTGCCTTTCAATAAATCAGTTGTGAGGCGTGCTGTGTGGTAAGTGGCGCCGTCTTGTTGAAACCACATATCGTTGATGTCAGGTTCATCCAAATCCGGCCACAACTAATCTTCCAACATAACACGATAGCGCTCTCCATTGACGGTAACATGACGGTCGTTTTCATCCTCGAAAAAATACGGCCCAATCACACCTCCGGTCTGAAAACCGCACCAAACAGTCATTTTTTGCGGATGCAACGGTGTCTCAAGAAGCACATGTGGGATTGTCGCTGACCAATAACGCATATTTTGCTTATTAACAAAGCCATTGAGCCAGAAATGAGCTTCATCGCTGAAGATGATTTTTCGTTGAAATTCTTCATTTTCTTCAAGCTTTGCCAGAGCCCAACTGGAGAAGTTTCGGCGTTTTGAATTATCAAGTGGCTTTAGTTCTTGAGTCAATTTGATCTTGTAACCATGTAGGCCAAGAACTTTTCGCGAAATACGCCAGTATCGTTTGAGCGATGCCCAATTCTTGAGAACGACGTGGTATCGACTCATTTGGCTCATTTTGAATCGATGCACTTACGGTTGCGGTATTTCCTTCGCTTCGAGCGGTGCGATGTCTTTTTGGCACCGGAACGTCCGAGGGTGAAAATTCGGGACTCGAACTTATCCACTATAGCACGCAATGACTGTCGGGTGGGACGATTATTTCGGCCGAAATTTGGAGTAAGCGCTCTTAAAATTGCGACTGCCGACTCAGAATTTCTGTAGTATATTTTCATTATTTCTAACCGTTGCTGGGGCGTGAAGTTTACTTCGATGAAAATGTTGACTTTAACTAACATTTTGACATTGACAGTTCATTAAAAAAGTTTAAGGGTGCGTTCATATAAAGATATAAAATTGTTATGCCCCTAATGAAAAACCCTTTAGTTCCTCATTGACTTTCACGACCGATTTTCTCAGCAGAGTGCGCTACCATTTGGAAGTTAAAATACTTTACTAACAAAAATTATTCAAATAAGTGCTCTTAAGGTCGTATCCTCCGTTTGTAAGCAAAAAACATTCTTTTCTCGTGATTGCGAAAAAACTGGATTTCTGGAATAATTGAACTCGGAAAAACGCTAAATTTACACATTCCTATAGACAGTACTCTTGAAAATCCTTTATTTTTGTCACCTCAGAACGAAATAAACTAAATATTGTATACCAAAAACATATATATACTCGTATCTCCTTGTGGATAAAAAAAAACAAAACAATCTTGCAAGCATTCATATCGCTATTGGTGAAATTACAGTATTGTGTGTTTGAGTAGTCGTAAAAAAGTTAAAGTTTGTTTTACGTTGCGCTAGTGTAATTTGAATTTCTCTTTAACAAATAAAATTAGTAATCAGATAGTTCTGGCTATTTCGCAAAGTGCATTATAGCGTAAAATAATTGCATTGTGTGTTTCGTTTACATTTGAAGAATTTTTAGATTTTACGAGCTGCATGTTGAAAGAGAGTGAATCGATAAATTTTGAAATTCTGCGAATTTTGCAATGTACAGTACAGTACGAGTATATTTTATATGAGTATTAGAAAAGCATTTAAATTTTACGATTGTAGTCAAGTAGTTGTTACGTATTTAATTCTTAGTTTTGTTTTCTTGTTCTTTTTATTTCTATTTCTCATGTATGTAAAATGTTGGTGTTATCTCGTGTGAACAATTGCAACTAAACTTTTGCGCTGATTGTATTGGATTACGCTTTGTTGGTGCGCTCCATCTGCTTTGAAATTGAAATGGCAAACGTTCTACTATTATGAATGAATCAGATCATCTCAACAAGATGATAATGGAGGCGATCGAGGAAGATCGAGTATTATGACTACATCGCATATGAACGGTGCCGCAGCTACTGAGAATTTCGGGGGCGGTGGTGCTAATAGCAACGGTGGTAGTTCTGTTACAAGGATACAAACACGTCGCCCCCAAACGCAAACATCATCGCCTATTGATCAGAAACCGCTACTGGCACCGCAGGTATTGTCGCTAACCATTCATAAGGACTCCAACGGATATGGAATGAAGGTAATATAGAACAGTTTTGTTGTTATTTTATTAGAATTAGTTATATTTGTGCTGTTGTTAGTAGTAGCTTTTTGCGCTAAAAC
This sequence comes from Odontomyia ornata, assembly GCA_963969285.1. Taxonomy (NCBI): domain Eukaryota; kingdom Metazoa; phylum Arthropoda; class Insecta; order Diptera; family Stratiomyidae; genus Odontomyia; species Odontomyia ornata. The sequence continues at coordinate 44,233,300 of OZ017742.1, forward strand.
TGATATAACTGGGACTAAATGGTTAACTATAGGCAATTCATTAATAATTGAAATGAGTATAACTTAGACTTAATATCATCTGCAGCTTTAAATCAATTTTTAAAGAGTCTATAATTAGTATTACCTCCTTGCTTTGTATCCAAGCTGCGTAGTGTAGTTTATTGAATTAGAAACTCACTATACTTATCACATGTCTACTAATCTAATTAATTCAATTCAATTACCGAATTTAATTAACACGCCAAGCATCCCACAAAAAGTCATGAATCACCTATACTATACGAGTATGTTCGTCTGCAAGGGCGATTGTAAAATAAACAAAGCCTAAAGATAAATTTGCTTTTGATTATCAATTGTGTATCATGTGAGAAATTTCCTCCACGCATAAATATATGTATCTTTTGCACACACTGTGTATGCCATTGATCTGCTTTAATCTGAAGTAGCAAAATTTAATACTAGCACTGAAAATCATGGTCTTACCATATTCATCATGTTAACAACATACATATATGGCTCCTCATGGCGATAACATTTTATAGCAATATATTGTATACTTGGCATTATGTCCAACATCCGCTGATAATGTCGTTTTAGTGTATTGTCTGCATAAATGTTACACTAAAAAGGGGGAAAACTTGGTTTTTGTTAATTTAATAAAATGAAGATTTGTATTATTTTTTCTTGCGACTGAACGATAAAAAGATATTCATATACAATAATATATGGGGGTAATGTTATCTTTTTCTTCTCTCGGTGTATGTGTTTGTAAATAAACAAATTATGTTTTCTTTTTCTTTAACTTGGCAGATAGTAGGAATAATGTATATCTTTTTACCATTTATTTAGGTATCTGGAGATAATCCTGTGTACGTGGAAAGTGTAAAGACAGGAGGTGCAGCACAGAAAGCTGGATTGATAGCTGGTGATATGATATTAAAAGTATGATATCTTCGTCCACATACTCGTAGTTTGAGATTACGACAGGATGTTTCATTGAATTTGTTTTTTTTTCTTATTATTTCAGGTCAATGGTAATGAAGTACGTTCGGAAAAGCATACGACTGTGGTTCAATTAATAAAATGTAAGTATTAATATTATTTAAAATCAGAGATAAACTACATATAGTCAATGGATAAATTTGATTGAATAATAAAATGGAAACTATAAATGTAGAAAAAGAGGTAAAATTTCATTTAAAAAAAGCTTACCAAGTACAGTTTTTAGTAACTTGCGTTGTTAGGGGTTTGCAAAATAATTTTATAAAACCCTACTAAAATCGCGTCCTGTCTGTCCGCTTCCGTGTGTCACCAATTTTTCTCGCAAACTAATATACTTAAGCTAGAAACATCTAATTTTGTATGTAGATGTAAAGTGGTGCTCTCCTCAAAGTTCAACTACAAAAAAAATTTATAAGGTATTTTAGGGGGGTCTCCCCATATAAGGGAGTGGCCCCCGAAAAAAAAAATTCATCAAAGGTAGCCGATATGGGTATCAAATGAAATGACATTTTTTGCTTCGAAGGGCGCACAGGGAGGGGAAATACACGAAAAATTTGTGTCCTCCCCTCGCGATTTGACACCTGTGATATGAAAAATCTGAAAAAACTATGGAGGTAGGTGTTTATGAGCACAACAACAATAAATATCTTAGAAGTCAAAATTCACGTCATTTGTTAATAATAGTATGATCTACAAATTTCACATTTTCCCCAATAAAATCGTATAAGTACCCTTAAATTTAACGATATATAAGTAGTCTTGAAAAAGGTCCTAATACTCTGCAAGTTTGATGAAAATCAAATGATATACACGGAAGTTATAGTCGTTTGAAATTTCTCCAATTACAATAACAATAACACTTGATTTTGATATTTTATGAACTTCCCATCGAATCAGTCACTGCAATTTTGATTTGATCTTCTTGAGATTTTCGAGTAAGGTCAATAACATGAATATTTTGTGGTGAAAAGGAGGTTTAAAATGTCCGTTAAGGACTGCAGCTATGGTCTGCTGCCTCGGCGAAGAAGGATGGTAGGATTCGCCTTGTCTGGGGACGCGTGAATGCGCTGGCAGGCTAGCGTTGCGGTGTCGTGGGGCGGGGTTCATGCCCCAGCACAAGGACCCACATTCGAATTCACGAATTCTTAGGTCTCAGAAGTATGGTCGACGGAAGTCGAAAAATGTAGGTAACTAACGAAGGGGAAAATTGATTGCTCAGAGAACAAGTCGAAACGGGTAAAAACAGACGGAGTTGGGGAGACTTCGTCCTTACCCGACGATTCTCATGGCCCACAAATAAGAGTGGGGCAACCGGATGGATGTGGGGCCCCTCGCACCCGCCCAACCGGATAAAGATCCTAACGTTGACGTGGCCGTACATCTCCCGTTTGAGCGGAAAACTCATATCAACCTTCTCTGTATGAGCCCTCCTATCAACGGGAAATAAGGATGTGACCGATTTATTTTACAGACTTATGTGATCGGCTCACATAACTCCATGTCATAAAACGGGCACGTGAGTGGAAGGCCTCTCAACCCGGCAAGAGCTCCTGAAACTACAAAACAGATGGAGCGCGCCCGATGGCTAGCTCATTTTTCCGAAAAGCCTTCCAACGTGACGGGTCCTATACCCGGTCAGAGGGACCGAATGGAAAGACCGCGTGTTTAAAGTTTAACAATTCATTTTATTGATGAATATAATGTCAAAACCATTCTAAAGATCTTTGCGATGCGGTGTTCTCAATTTCGACTTACAAAGAAACCGTGCTTATATAACGCGTTTTTATTAAAAATCAATTGTGTCGATTGCGCGAATCGAATAACTACACAGGCTGTACAATTATTATTTTAATTTATTTTATTTGAAGAAAAAATATTAGGTCCTTTAGGAGACTAATGCCATAACAAACTAATCCATTTAAGCTATTGGAACACGTTAACTGTTTTACTATGAGCAAAAACCTGCACATCGCAATGCTGCTCTAAATTTCTTATTGATGGCCACTTCCTGCAACGAACGCTAAATTCTACGATTGCGATCTCAAAGCTCAAAAGGATCAATAACGTGCAAAGATCATTTTATATGTTTCTGTCGTTCCCATACACTAACATAAGAGTCCGCAACATCTAATTAATGTATCTTGCTTTAAAGCTTTCATTTCAGAATTGCACCGGTACTATCTGCTATTACAATACGCTGCTTCCACTTGTACGTGTTTCCTAACCCGTCTGAGTCGGCGAAGCATCCTTTTACATGTACAATTAAAATAGGGTAGCTTCGATGCATTCAATTTAAGAACTTTGTCACGAAATATTTAAAAATAATTTCACAGTTTAAATTATCTGATTAAACAATCGCGAAAAATTTAATAACCAGCTCACATCCAAATCATCTGATTAAACAACTTTGACGCGAAACGTCAACTTTGCATTCCTCTTCAACTGAAATTTAATTCATCGGAGAGCAAGTCGTGGCAATGCACAAAAAAGAAAAGTGAACTTAAATGAAGCAGTGGGCATCGAATTCGCAGTTTAAACCTAGATGCACTTTGATTTGCGCTGACCAATCAATTATCACCAATATCACCAACTACCACTATCGTCATATCACCGCCAGCATCAGCCTCATCATATATGTCCTACATAATAGCTCGCGAATTTAGAAATTATTCATTTAAATTATTTACATGGTATTGTACTCGTATCATCACAAGAGCATAGTGAGCGTGCGTGATTAATTTCGACAGTTCGTTTATTTACAGACGGGAAACGAAAATTCGCGTGGAGGTTGATTGAATGGCGTCAATATTGCAGTTTGTTTGCGTCGCGCTAACTTTTCGCCTTTATTTGCAAACTAATTTTCTTCACTCCGCACTTGCATGAAATATTGTCGAGAAATCACTTTTTAAAACGTATATAAACTCAAATGCCGCTTTTCTCGTTTTTCGCCACTGCCTTTTACGTTAAAGGCAAGAAGGTTTATCAATATTTTGCCCATTCTCCACGGATACGCGACTTGAACTCCCCCGCCATTTCCAGCGGACCCCTCGATTCGTAAGCAAACTTGTCTTTTCCCTCTTTTTCCCCGGGTCGCTACCGGTAAAATTTTATTAGCCGCCCACTCAGCTGAACTCGAATGCATTTTTATGTGATGCACCGTTGCCATGCACTAAATTAGTGGTTCCACATCCTAAATTGTAATGGGCAGATTTGAATTTTTTAAAAACCAAAATTTAACTGAAGTAGGAATATTTTAAATGAACTAAAGAAATTTAAATGAAGTAAGGAAATTCAAATGAAGTGAAGAAATTTAAATGAAATAAGGAAATGAAAATTTTAAATAGTAATAAAATTTAAATTTTATCGAAAAGATAATTAAAGGAGATCATTTAAATTTTAATATAATATATTATTATTTAAATAAATATTTAAATTTTAATATAATATATTATTATTTAAATAAATATTTAAATTTTAATATAAAGGAAAATTTTATACAAAATTACATTTAATATAAAAATAAGAAGAAAAATTATTCTACGAATTACAATTACAATGGAAATATTTACATATTTTTTTAAAATCTGCTATTATAGTTTTGGATAGGAGATAGGAAGGTTTTCGAGCAGTTTGCTAGTGTGATTGCTCGATTACTAAAATTTTTGGGAATTCATGATTTGAGTGATTTTTGTTGGTTTGCAACAAAGTGTCGAGCGTTGAAAATAGAAAAACAATGGATTTTTTTAAACATGCACATTTCTTTGACATATTTTTTGACTTTATTCGTTGCTGGTGACTGCATTTCTGAGAAGTTGCGTACAAAACCCTTCTGACATGAGCGTAAGTCTATCTACCCAACTTGTTTAAAAGAAAATTTAATCTTTTTTTTCTACATTTATATAAATTTATATCATTATAGGCAATATTATTTCCGAAATGAACATTGCAAACTATTTAATTTGGAACTTGTCTGTTGTGGCAAACACAAAGTTCATTACAGTTGATATATGGTTTAAATCCGGCTTCTTAACCCATTACAGCATAAACTTTATTATAAGACTTATTATGATTTTAATGAAATGTAAGGGATTATTAGGGGTGATTTGAAAACCCAATTAGTAAAAAAAAGCATATCTATAGTTTTATGGCCCTTCCGATATATCGGACCCTATGCACTAACAACTAAATTGGGTTTAGTATAAAATAAAACGAATAAAACATTTGAATATTTTGCAATTTTATATTAGAAAAGTAAACAATTGAATTACACCTGAATATTAGGATTAATGACCAATTACATGGTAGTCCATGAAACATTTAGAGTGAAGGCCCACATCATAATTCAAGCATTTGAACTTTGATTTCCGTCCACATTGATTAGCACAGCCGCGTTCTGTACTTATTAGTACAACCCAATGATCTATGCCATCATATCGTGTGTTAGACAATGGTTTAGCAGCTTTTTGACCTTGATGGGGTGGAGTTCCATGAGAGATAAGCAAGCTTTTAGCAATATACCTTCTAAATGCAAATAATGATGCGGAACCTGGTTGCCACAGTGACCACATTATTGTCATTCCAGCGGCATACAAATACTCGTACATCGTCAGTTTCGGAAAAAATTTGAAATATTCTAAGGGGTCTTTCCAATTTTGACTTTCTACTGAAGATCATTGTGTGACGAATTCTGGGCATAAAAAGTTAGGTAATTGCTTTTTCCACAACGTAGTCCTTTTCTTCTTAGCGTTAGACTTTTTTGGAGTACTCTTACGCGCCTTTAGATAAGAAAGTGGTTCGTTATCTTGATCGTCATTTTCTTCACTTGATGAATGTGCCTGCGAAATTTCAATGAGCGATGACGGGAGGCCAGCCTCATAGCCTCATCCCTATTTGCTTGGAAACGTCGTAGTTCACATCCACTTTGAAGTAATGTGCGTCCTAAGTAATTTAGATTTCCGCAGCATACGGGCCTATAACAAAAAAATTTCACATTCACGAATGAAACGATCAAATGATTCGGTCCGACGGTGTCGAGGCCGAGGTAATCTACTGAAGGGATGGAATGCTAAAACAAAACGACAGACAGCCTGGTGAGCGCGCGCGCGAGACTCGAGAGGATCTTGTCCCTAATATTCATTACTTACGACCCCGAAATAAGAGGGGTGCATCCAGGTGGAAGCGGTGCCCCTTCGCACCGCCCCCCCCCCCCCATCCGGATCAAGATCCATTGTAGACGTGGCCGTATATTTTCCATTTGAATGAAAAATGTGAACGTTTCAGATTTATGTTAAGGTTTTATATGATGGAATCACATAATACTTTAGCATAAATTGGAGACCCAAGCGGAAGGCCGCTCTATCCTGCAAGAGCAACTGCCACGACAAAGAAAAAAGGGGTGAGCTCACCGGGTGGCTAGCTCATGAGTGGAGGAGCCAGCCAACGTGGCGGGTCTCATACCATGTCCGGGTTCCATGGGAATGAAAAGACAGAGTTTTTCTTTTTTCTTTACCTCATCATTTATTTTCGATAATAAACTTACTTCATTATTTTATGTAAAGTTATTACAAATTATAAAGATGCGTTTCGGTTTCAGTTGCGAGAAAAAAAGAGATTGATGAAAGAATTGTCTCTATGAACAAAATGCAGAAAGTTATGCGTATATAATCCTCAACTATACATATATGGAACTTATTCTAACTACTTTTAGTGCAAATATTGTGCTTTATTAAAGTGAATCGGTAAAGTGAAAATGTTAGACATTGTAAGACTTACTTAATGATTTTTAATGATGATTTTTAAAAAATGATTTTTTTAAAAATACATATTTGTTCTTCATTTAATAAATAAAAAGGGTACTCACTCAGTCCTCCTCCGACGAGCGCTCGTGTTTGGGGCGGGTAAGGGTCTTTTGTAATCAATGCAAAAATCCTCCCAACAGCAGTAGACCTTGAATTATGAATGTTAAGTTTCTTTGCGAGCATGCATTTTCCGTTGCATCGGGATTGACGAGACAAAAAACAACGAAATTTCTTTGGAATAGTTCGATAGTTTTTTCATTTATATAAATGTATAGGAAGAAATAACGCGTGGATATCCGGTTTAACGTTTGTTTAAATAATTTGTTTAGCTTAACTGTTACTGCTACTTCAACGATGCAATTAAAAATTAAAGTTCAAGAAATGTCCTATCTACTCGTATTATCGGGCGTATTGTTTTGTATATTTTTTTGCACTATTTTTTATAATCGCCAACACTATCAGCAGAGGCAGCTCCACTTGCATCTTCCCACTAGCCGATTGCCATCACATCTGTTCTGATGCAATCGCGCCAATAATTTGGCATCCTTCTCAACGGCATTGATAATTGTCGTCGATGGTGGTGCATCCGTCGGCGGTGACGATTTTCTACGTTACATCGTGCACGAATCCATTTTTTTCGCTCACAGGACTGGCTGACGATGACGAAAGTTGACTCAAATGCTTCGCACCCAGGTCATTCACTATTTGCGTTTACGGTACGGCAACACACATCTGTTGCTCTATAAACATTGATTGTACACTTAACCCCGAAGCAACACCCAATTCAAATGCAAATCTGCGAATTCTCGCGCCAGACACCGTTAAATCGTTCGCGAATATTTCTAGGCTAACAGCAAAAACCAAATATCACATGGCAATGTGTTGCACAAATAACCGAACAATATCCACAATCATCACACAAACTGCTATATTGTCATTCACTCTCAGTCCCACATATGTTATTTCAGATCTTTCAGATTCTGCTAGCATGGACTTAGTGCAAATGAGATAACACTGCATATTTTCAATTGTATGGGGAAATGAAATTTGCATTTGCATTCTCATAAGATCTGTCAGACTTGGGAGGTTTTACGAGTGGATATGTCACATTGGAATTTCAACACTTAATCCACTTTATATTTCCTATATTGCACAGTTTATTCGTAGTATTGAACACTAAGAAAAATGTGGATACTATTTCATACGATTTGGACGTATTAAAATCGAACAAGAAACAATCACCTTTGCCACTGTACTCCAAAGTGAAAAATACGACGACTACGAACTGTCCATTCTATGTTACATATCTCCGCACGTGTACTTGCATTATATCGCGACCATGTTAACCGAAATTAGTCCGTTTGTTTCAAGCTAGTTGCGCAAAGCGACCTCCTACGCTCATTCTATTCCATCGAGTCCCGCTTCGAATCAATTCCGCTTGACTCGACGAGCCTCTTCATGGCGGCAACGGAAGATTTTCGTTGAAACAATCTAGCAATTGTTTCGCTAGATTGTGTCGCAAAGGGGGTTGCCATTATCAATTTTTTTATTTGTAGTTTTATTTATTCTTTTATTTTTTTCTTTGGACAAACTTTTTATTGATAAGGGTAGCGGTGGTAGTGATGGGGTTTAGTGCAGGTTAGAAATAACAACGTTAATAAGTTGCGTATCAAATTGTTCCGCACTTATTGCGTTGTTATTTTTATAAGATGGTATTTTCTTCGCAAAGGTCCTTCGAGCAGTTTGCCTAGGCGGGCTGCTCGATTACTACAGACCGTATACGGCGGACTTCGTAGTCCAACTTACGAATGGGCTTATTTCACAAGAACTTTGATCGGCTAACATATTCTGACATTATACACAGTTTTGCCATGTCCATGTAGTGATAGTGTAGAAAGTTATATGGTCAATATAATAACTGATCTGATGTTCGTATATTTTATTTATGACTTTAAAATTTCTATCGAATTTTTTCTCAAAATTATCATTAACGTTTAACATCACAAATCGCAAATATATAATGGTTATAAAAATATCTGTTTCAGCTCGTCTTGTTGTTGAATTGACTGTTCAAAGAAGCCAAAAGATGCAGCGCCCCAACTCAATAGGATCGGGGTCGTCAACACCAGTCGCACAACGCGATAGGATAACTGGTCCTCAGCCAGTTGATGTAAGTGTTGTTTCTATAGCATAATTCATATCGAAAGTAAAAATAAAATTCAATTCTCCTTAACCTCAACAGAATGAGAAGCGACGAGAAATGGAATACGCTAAAATCAAAACGTTACGTTTAATGTTGGATCAAGAGAAGAAAAATCTTGAAAATTTGTTGGCAAATAGTAGTCCAGGAAATCGTCAAGATCGAATTCGAGCCGAAGCGAATATACGCAAGTTGCAAGAGCAATTACGGCAAGTTGGTGGAGAGGTAAGTTGAATAAATATTTGGAATAAAACTTAAGTTCCTATCTAGCTAAAAGCAGTTAAAGTGTTAACCGACATATAGTTGATGTATTCAATGATCATTTTCGTATGCTCTTTAAACATTTTTTATCATTTTTTTTATCTTTGTTAATAACCATTATATATGCTATAAAAACTTTGATATACAAATTTCTTAACTCGCCTTTGTGATCAAGTCTCGGTTTATTTTTATATAAATAGTTTCATGTTCAAATAATTTTAATTTTATTTTACATTTACAACATTTTGTTCGACAAATGAAAACACATAGATGAGTTCTTTTGATCTTGCTTATTAATGTACACTATAACTCTGCATTCTGTGCAAATAAAATTCATTAATTTTCACTTCATACAATGATATTAGAATGCAACCAAATTTTAAAAAGCTGCTAATTTTTCTAAATAAAGTGCGCATGGAAATTTTATTCACAAATTAATGTTAATGTTCGGAGTTTCGATGGAAATTAGAAACTAGAGTATTGCAATCATGTTCTGTTAGAGAGATGTTTTATTTAAGTAATTTTAAAGGATTTATAAGGAGAAATGAAGTGAAAAAACATTTATATGTGAAAATGCTTTGTTACGTGAAATTTGAATGTTCAACGTGCTTTCATTATTTGTGTCCGTTGTTTCCGTGTGTACTTTTCGCATAATTTTACAAACGCTGTCCAAATGAAGCGCTAAATTGTTGCAAACTTGTCAAATTCTGAAATAGGACAATCATTGAGCTTTGAGTTTAATGTCTAGAGTAAGCTCCCAATTTCGGCTTTATCGTATAAAATCCTATTGGTTGACGGACTAATGTAATTAAGTTTGGTGTGCACATGTAAGCAGATTATCTTTTGGCATCACGAAAGGCTAGAGTCACGGTTGAAAGTTTAAATGAGCCACGATACACATAGTCGTACAAACTGCTATAATAGAACACATATTTTCTATGAATTCTTACAAATTTGTTGTGCCAACAGGACCCACCTATACAATTCTTAAATTCGCCAACTTCGGGTTTGACTCCGAATACAGTGTCTCCCACCGTCTATCCTTTAACAAGTCCTGTACATCAACATTCGAGTCCAGCATTCTTGTCCCGATTTCCTCGTTCCTTATCTTCATTAAGTCTTGGTACTCGTAAGAAAGCCGAGAAGGATATTCCGTCTCCTCTGAGCAACATTGTTCAGCATAGTCCTGATCAGATGCCTTCATCATTGCTACATCACCATCATCAACAGACACCTACGCAACAACATCAGCAACAATCGCCGCAACAGCAGCAACAAATGTTACATAACATGACTCCTACGAAACGCAAGTTCTTAGGAAGTGAAAGGAATTTGAAAGATGAAACACCACCACCGCTTCCCCAACGAAATCCGCCACGCAAGTTGGTTTGCCAGCCAGAGGACAGCAACCATCAACACCAACATCAGCATATGTCTGATTGGCGACGCAACATTCCTGTATCCGATTTGGATCATTCAGTAAATGCAATGCATCATTCGAATCAAAGCCATCATCCAAACGCAAGGGCTGGCTCGGTGAGTGCATTGCCAGTAGCCATTGGTAGCCAGTCGGGTGGCGGTTCCAAGCCATTGTCAACCAAAAAACGACCAAAAACAAAAACAAAAGCTTTATCCGATCCAAAGATGAGCACCCAAATGTTTCTACAAATGGAGAAGGAGCACGGCAACAGTTTAGATGATACAACGAGTAGTACACCGCCACCGTTACCACCGCGCCAGCCTGGCATGATGGAGGAAAGCCAAAACTTTTTGAACAATTCAAAATCGATGCTATCAAGCAATAATTTAGCCAGTAATCAAAATCTATCAGGCATGGGAAGCGTTTTGCACGGGTCAACAACAAATCTACGACCGTTACCGAACAGTGTGGATACATTGATGAATTATCCCCTCGTGGCGACGTGTACGCCAGTTCGTGATAATATTTTAGCGTTTCCACTCTCGCAAAGACCTAATATAGTGCAAAAACTGCAGCACCATCAACAACAAAGTCAACAACAATATCTTAATAATAATTTTCACCATAATTTGCCATCAGTCCCAACACATTCTTCTGCTTCTGTTAATAAGTCTAATGTAAGTAATCACCATAAAAAACACAATTATCACATTTTCTTCTCTACTTATTTCCCTAATTGAACGATTCTTGCCTCACATAAACATTAGCCCTTTTAAAAATGAAACACTAGATCTATATACATATATTTTTGGAAAGTAAAAACTCACGAGAAGGTGTTAGATTTGTACAGCAATGTAATTGTTTTTTTTAATTCTAACATTTGTAATAATTGATTTGTGATTTATGTGCAAGAAAGAGATGGATTGCGTGATAATGCATCATTAAGCGAGTGCACTGATCTACCATAGTCGTAAATATAATAAGATTTTTCAGTAATATGACTGAATAGTAAATTTTTCTTGTAAAGTTTTGTGCTATAGATTGTGAGGTTTTGGGTGTGTTTAATGCAAACAATCTAAAAGAGTTTTGCTTGAAAATACTAACCAAATGATTTTAGTAGTATTAACATCTAATAGAATGAATTTGCGGTAATATACAATATGTACAGATTTTAAGGAACTTTAGAGAATTTATTTAAATTTTCCGTATTTGAATTTATTTTTCGTAATCGATATTTGTGATCGTTTGGTCTTCCTCAACTACAAAAGATAAAATCAAACACGGAAAATTCACAGTAACCTTTTTGTCTTTATATTTAAAAGAATTTGCGAAGATGGAACCAATTACAAACTTTGCAGGTTTTAAGTTTTTCGAAATCAATTTTTTATGAAAACTTTATTGTAGAAATTTAACAAACTATAAAAGTCGATAAGCAACATGGATCCTAATCCGACGATCTTATCTATACACTTCGGTTAAGACTTTTTTGGCATTTTTTTTTTGTTTGTTTTAGCACTACAGCCCCTTTCGGGCATTCGCTTAGAGGTAGTTAGAGTATCTCATAATCTTGATGGAATGTATTTACACTCGAGCAGCTGATATGGTCAGTACCACGCTTTGGCCGTTGATCCGTCCACCTAGCTGCACTTCGTTCTGATTTTAAACCACTACGTATCATAGCTGAACAGGCTTAAATTCTTTCCGAAGAATCACTCAAAACAAATCTCGTGGTCGCCAACGGAGTTCGAACCAGGGACCTTCGGCTTACACAGCGAGCACTTTAACTACTAAACTACGCGGACTACTCTGTTCAACTTAACTAGATCAATATTTTACTAATAATTGGAAACCAGTATACGAGTATTTTCCGTTCATCAAAAGGAATCTTCCTGTACGAAGAGCACATTTTTCCTTTGAAATTGCCGTCGTGTGTCTTGATGTTGATTTTCTGAACTACTCTACTATGCTAACGTTTATTGACTCTTTCACTGTTTTTTTAACTAATTTAGCATTTAAGTTCCACACAAGTAACGAAGTACCTGCTTAAGAGCTCGTCAAAGCTATTATATTACACAATGTAGCTGGCGCTGAAGGCTACATCTGAAAGTGGTGTCGTCAACAGATACCTGAGGACAATATTCTCATTGATGGTCGTTACTCTTCAAATTTAGTCTTTTTTCAATTGAAGTAGTAACAGGAAGAAGGATTTCTTACGTAAGTCTACTTTGGCTTATTTTAACTTTTCCGTCTTATTGTTGAAATTTCATATTCCAAGTGTCGTAAAACCTTTTAATTTCAATTTCTTTAGCCAATGGCGAGTATTTCATCATCATCCATGGCAATCAATGTTGTTTCTACTTTGATTCGAAATAAGCGTGTTGGTCTCAGTTTTTTCAAAGCTGGATTCAGTTTGAAATGTAATTTATTGTTGATTTGCGGTAATCTTAATACATCTTCCTCCTTCCTGAAATCGCTCCAGCATTCCCTTCGATTTTTTTCTAATGCGTTGCTTCTATTTGCGTAGATTACTGATGATAACGTCTTCTTCTTCAAGGATATCGATGGATTCATATTTTATGGTTCTAATTAACTATTAACATAAACAGTAGCTATGTCGTGTTCTTGCAGTCCACGATTCCATTAGATGAATAGACCCTACTCTAGCCCCGAAGCAAAAGCCTCTACGAGTATAAAATGAATTTTAGGCCGGTTATTGAGCTCGAGTGACTTTCATTTTCCCAAGTCTCCATTTGAGTTACTTTGTTGAGCGACATCATTTTTGTTTTTTTTTTATTTTCGTAGCACTACAGCTCCTTTCGGGCCTTCGATTAGAGATAGTTACAGTATCTCATTGTCATGATCGAATGTATCGGCGCTCCAAGGTGTAATGATCATTATCACGCTTTGGCTGTGTGTCTGTCCACCCAGCTGCGATACGTTCTGATTTTAAACCAGCACGTATCACAACTGAACAGGCTTATAGTCCGTCCGAAGAATCACTCGAACTAAATCTCGTTGACGCCACTGAAACTCGAACCAGAGACCTTCGGCTTACGGGCTTAATGCTCTAACCACTACACCACGCGGACTGCCGAGTAACATCATGCACAATCCAATAATTTCTTCTGTTGCAGGGCGATTTGCCATTGCAGACGTATCACTTTTAATGATTGATTTTACCTCCACAAAAAAGCCTATCCCTACTCGTTAGAATCAGGTCCTGCAGAGCCTTCTAAAGAAAAATCTTTGACGTAAAAGCTTGATTGCCTGAAACTGTGGTCCCAGCTTGGAATTGATTCGGATACTCCTTTATCATTTTGTATACCTTTGTTTGCCAACGGTTCCTGATTCTCCCCACGTGATCTCAAAAAATTCAGTTAAATTAAAATTTTTTTCTATTGGATCCAATGCATTCGTATTCTCCACCTTCGATTTGGCATAACTTTTAGAGACAACAATGTTCACGGAGATGCTCCGATTTCACCAGTTCTGGATTTCTGTCGAGGTAAACCAGTCGGCTTCCAAATTTATTTGAGTTCTGATATTTCGGGAACATTGTCCAAATTTCATGCGGGGTGTGACAGTCCAATCTTTTTGGTAGAAAAAGATTTCGCGTCAGATTGATTGCTTTTGGCCAAGAGACAATAAATCTGACCGTATCAAGAATAGTACAGTTTTTTAGCTCGCAGATATCGTTTGGTTGTGGGTTTTACGTTGCAGTCAGTGTTCAAATGATACCTCTCTCCTTCAGGTAAGCATTACATTCATAACTGTGGAAAATATTTAATGTATTGTTGTTTCTATACTATCACATTAAATTCCTTCAAAGCTTGGTCGACTTTTGAATGAATCGGTTAAGATTGGACAACGTACCATTTCGAAATATCGTCGACGAATTTGACACCACCAATGGAGTTCATCCTCTCGTCCTATTCACATTTTTGTGTACTATATTAATGGCAGTAGATTTCTCTTGGAGTATATCAAAAACGTTTTCGAGTTTGCTACCAGTTTTACTCCCAAAATTCAAAATTCAAGATATTTTTTTCAGTATTTACAATTCATAAATATCAGCCAAACAGTATTCAAACGGGTTGTGCCTTAGGGCTTTTCCCGGGATTCAATAATCATTTACTTTATTTTAATTCAGAATATTAATCTTGTTATCAAAATCAAAAAGAGAACTTTAAAATGTTGACACCCACAACATTAATAGATTAGAAAAGAAATAGGTGTGAAATTAATTAGTTTTAAAGAATTGACGGTCTAAAATAGAATTTCTAAGAATAAATACGGATACATGATTTGCTTAAAATTACCTTAAAACTACTCATCACAACGTATGTGATGATTGCACGAATAGTGATTTGTAGGCCAAGACCATAACCTCTGCTGGCTTGCTGAAAAGAGGCATAAGAAGATGGTACGCATGAGTAACTTTTTTCAATACAATGTCAACGTGAGTACTGAAAGTAGCTTTCTGATCGAAAATTACAGCCAAGTACTTCGTTTGCCTGTAGCAGTGCACCATCTGTTCATTTAACTTAATTCTGGAGTAAAGTCTTTGTGGGGGTCCTTGGGCATTTCAGGTAGTAGGCGGTAAGAGATTCTAAGTATTTTTGGCGCCTCGTCCTAGCGAGGAGCAAATTGTATTCAGATGACCACACTAATAAATCGTCAGTGAAGAGGTTCATCTAGATTCCATGTTTATATTCGCCTCTTACATCAGTACGTTAGTGGGGAATATATTGAAAAAATGGCTCTAATATAGAACCCAGATTGAACCCCGAGTCGGTATGAAATGGGTCTGACCTAGCTCCACCAGCCACCGCAAAGGCAGCTCGTCCCCTTATGAAACTGCCTATAATTTTCACAAAATGGGCCGGAAAGCCAAAATTTATCATTTTATAGAAAAGCCCATAGATCCATACAGGGTCAAAGGCTTTCTCCACATCAATCAGGCAAGTTACAACAAGCTTATTGGTGTGCCAACTTATCATTATATAGGCTTGGAACATAGCTAGAGCATCTACCGTGGAGTGGGATTTTTGAAACCAAGTTATCTTTCCGACACAATTCTTGCCCCCCGCAGAGAATTGTATGGTGCCTTCAAGTATTACCCTTTCAAGCAGCTTACCAATATTCGAAAGCACCGAAATAGGATTGCAAATATTTTTGCGCGTTACCATTGCTGAGGGAAGTAACAAATGTTGATGCAATTATTCAGAATGATCCAGTCCCAACAAAGTGCACCTGTCAGGATTCGAATCAGAGAACCTGGTCAAGCGCGATTGCTCATAGTCCTTTCGACATTCTTTGTGGTACTGATCACCAACAAAATAATGGAAGAGTCCTCATTTGCTTTCTTTCCTCGAAGAGCTTTCGCAAAATGTTTAGCGATAGAGTCAGTAGTTTTCTTTTTGTAGTTTGGAGGTGAATGCCATTTACGCACTAAGTGTGGGACTCCCATGCTCGCAAGCGACTAGACTTCCCACTTAAAACCTCCCCTGTCAACCCGAGAACTCTGCCTGGAACCGTTTGATACATTACTTCGGCCAAGTCTCGTTTTGTTACGCCGTGCGGCGCCTTCCAGCTGGAGGATCCCTCCTCTAGCGGAAGGAGAGAGGGGAATAGGAATTGCCAGACAAGCGATCCCTCAGCCACGACGTCCTCGGCTGCTGTCAGTTCCTTCTATCTTTTAGGACTGCCCGAATATGATGCGCCACATGGTTGCATTTGTCAACCTATCCAAGCATCACCGTGACTTAGGAGTCAGCAATAGATTTGTCATCCATGAGCATCGAATCATCATAAGTGAGAACCCCGAGCAGCCTTTTTCTGCTAGTTATCCTATTGATATGAGGAAACATACAAGGACTTGATTTGATACTTTCCAGGGCCTGTTAGAATCCCTCGTTAGCAAAACTCGTGGTTTTCCTGGAGATCATTCGGTTTAGTGGCATAATTACCAGGTGAATACGTTCATACTTCCAGTTGACCATATTCAAATTGCGATGGTAGATCCTTGTGAATAGCCTTCTAAGCTGACTACGTCTACGATGAAGCTCTCAAATGTCGTCTGGTAAATCTCGATAAAGGTAATTTGTCGAGGATTTCTTAATGGAAATCTTTGAGTTGACTGTATCAAGCGTTGCGATAATACGAGCGATTCCCTCATCAATTTCAGTAATAGAAGGATTTTTCGAACTATTGATTCAAATTTCCTTCAATTTCCCATCAAAATCAGCACTAACTGCTACCCAGTCGATTCGCTTGTATGGAATGAAAAATTGAGGATCTACAACCTCAAGTTTCACACCCTTCTTCACTCTTAAGATCAGCTCAACCAAAAGATGATCAGACTCGGCGTCAAGAACTCCACACTCGAAATTCCTCCAAGTGTGGAAGAGATCTACCAGATTGGCAGACACAGTGAAAAAGTCAAATAATGGCCGAGCTACGGCGGAAGGTGGGCTCTTTTGGGGCAATCGATATGAGATCCATATTCGATTGAACCGAGTTAGAAAGAGCCGTCCCATAGCAATTAGTAACAATATTTCCCCATGAGGGGTGGTTCGCATTGAAGTCACCCCCCATGGCATAGAAATTTAATTTTTTCATAGAGTAAGCACTACTTCCAAATCCTCAATGAGTTCTCTCACCGGATACCATGTCGCGAACATAGATCCCCGCAAAAGCAAAGGTATATCCTCCCAGCATTGAGCTTATTCTATCTGCTTCAATACATTTCAGACTTGGAAGCCAGTGCCTTTGAACTTTTATCTTGGGAGCCATAGAACTCAAATTGTTGGCAGTCAGTGTTCAAACCCGTATTTCGGTCATTGTGTGACTGCTGCAGTTGCTGCATTGGCTGCTGTTTGGGTTGCTGTATTGGCTGGGGCGCAGACTGCTTTCTTGCACCTTGCATAAAACTAGAGTATGAGATCCCTTCTCGTACTGTATTTTGGATAAAGGCGGTGATAAAATCCCACGTTTCCTCTTTTTTTTTTGAGATTCTTCCTCCTCTCGACTTCTTTTGCTTAAGGACAACCTCTGAAACACGCAGGGTGTCCCTTAGCATTGCAGTTGAAGCAAAATATCTTATCTTTTTTCTCGTCTTTCGTGATTGGACATTTATTCGTCTTCTGTTGCTTATCGCATTTGATGCAGCGTAACTCGAGTCCGCAATTAGCAGCAACGTGGCCAAATCGTTGGCAGTTGAAGCACAAAATAACACTATTTTATTGTAGACGTTCCCATTGTTTCTTTTGATACAGTAGAAACTTTATATCCATCGCTTTCTTCACTTCAAAGTCTGGTTTAAGCAGGACTCAGAACGAGAAAAGCGTCCTTTTTTTCCCCCCTAGAGGCTATCGTCGAGAATTTAGGAGATAGGATATCGTTTCCGAGATGCTCCTTCGCCACAGCCATGACATCATTTTCATCGTACGAACTGTACGCACCTTTGAGTAGGAGTGTCAATTTTCTCTCTCCTGGAAGAGTTGAGTATAACAAGCCACTTTCTAACACTTCAGAAAATTAAATAGCCTGGTATGATCCTCAGCCGTTTTTTCGTGGAGCGACGTCCCTGATGACCTGTTCACCGTTACGTTGAACTCTGGCTCCTTTGCTGTATTTCGAATGCATGCCCTTTTTACGCTATCCATGAAGTCTTCAGGTCAACCCTTATAGCACACTACAGGAGGCATTCTTTCTTTTTTGGTAGCAGCCACGCTTACTAAACCACCGATAAACTGTTGTTCTCGAAGGAGCAGATGTGGGATAGCATTTTTGCAACAATCCAACGATTGTTCAGAAGTTTTCCTATCAAAAAACAATCTTTGATCAAGATGTGATACTCCTGTTTTTCCATTTTTTTTACGGAGGCGAAAGTCGCGTCACTCTAACGAATTTAGCTTGAATAGACGAAGTGTCATGAAACTTCATATACAAACTCGTGAGGCATGAGTGGAAGTAACTCATGTTCATTTTTCAGTGCCGCCACCTATAGAAAATTCCCGGGGACATCAGCACATTGGTTCTGGTTTCAGTAGTTCATCACGAATCTAATGCGAAAATTGTATAAATGTTGTGTAAATCTTCGTTTTCGTTGACCGTTGAACTGTTTCACTCGGTAATGGTACCCGCCATGTTGGCTAGACACTCCTCTTCTAAGCTAGCTATCGGGTTGTAGCTCCTTTCTTTTTTGGTAGTTACAGGGGCTCAATTATTGAAAGACAAGTTGAATCATCGAGTCATCATATGCACCCACTATCATTTGGGATCGTTTCTCTCATTCTTGAAATTGACCTCTTCCTCTATAAGATTGATGAATGATGGGTCAAGAACACGATTGTGTGTTAGCTCTCTAACGTACCGCCATGAGTTGGCACTTTCTTTTTACTACTTTTGACGTCTTCCTGAACTGGAACTATTTTGCGAATAGCGATGCTATGGGAGACTCGAAAAAATTGAATTTTATCGTCGAAACTTCCTGTAAAATTGATATCGGTTTAAAATGTTGCCTAATTTTGCGTTAAATCGGTGTCCGATGCAAGAACATTTTTCTGTAGTAAGAAAGGGTTTCTAAAATTTGCATATTTAACAATCTATATCGGAATTTTCAATAAGGACATCATAATTTTGTATTAAAATAGAATAAAGAATAATTAAGACATCGGGCTAAAATTATATTCCTCGTGCAGTACACATGCTATGTTAAGTAAGGTATTCCATCTCGGTTATATGATAACGCGACAATTCTTCTTCAATTTTTCGCTACTCTGTCTTTAACCATTTTCGATACTTGTGTCTTAAGATCTACTTTCGCTCTTTTTAAGACCATTCAGGAATGAGGGGCGCTGTTTCCAGTCGATGGATCATACAATGAATATGTGTCATTTTCTGTGCAAAGGAGTGATTCGACTCTGGACATGCGTCGGCTTCCAAAATATTAGGACATGAGTGGACTTCCTGAAAATTAGGACATGATTAGGCTTCCTAAATATGGTTTCTTCGCTTAACCTTATAAGTTTTAAACTCAGAAACGGAAACTCTCCTTCGTTTTCTCCTTGCATTGAAAATTGTAAGTTTTGATGAGCTTTATTAAGAATGCCTAAGAACTCCAGGCCTCCTTGTGTACAATGGTAAGGATGTCGTCTATAAATCTCACCCGAACCATGGAAATGGTCTTGCTCCTTGTAGCTCTTGACAATTTTTTTGCATGAATAGTTCACTTAAGCCATTCTACATTGCTGCTATTCTGATTCCCGTGAAAAAAAAAACGATCTCTCGACGTGAGGTAGTGCTCAGTCATGTATAATTTTTTTTTCGCAGCACTACAGCCCCTTTCGGGCCTTTGCTTAGAGATAGTTAGAGTATCTCATTATCATAATTGAATGTATCGGCACTCCACAAGGTGATATGAACATTTTCACGCTTTGGCTGTGTGTCCCTCCACCCAGCTGCGATACGTTCTGATTTTAAACCAGCACGTATCATAACTGAACAGGCTTATAGTCCGTCCGAAGAATCACTCGAACTAAATTTCGTTGACGCCAACGAAACTTGAACCACAGACCTTCGGCTTACGGGCTTAGTGCGCTAATCACTATACCACGCGGACTATGTATAATTTGGCCAATTTTATTCTATAGATTGATTTCCTGTTTCCATGCGAGCCATATGAAATAATTCGATAATAACCACTCCCCTAGGCAAAGCAGGACTTCCTTGATCGATTTTTACGTCAAACAACACAATAACTTCGTCTGACGAAATAAAGTTTACGTTTCTCATCATAATATCCACTTTTTGGGTGACGAATAATACTCCCACATTCCACATTTTTCATGCACTGTATTAGAGAATCCTTTTGCGTCTCGAAGTATCTTCCAGTGGTCAATTTCTTAAATATCACATCGCCGCCGTTCGTTCTACCGAGCTCCCATTGTCGGCCTTAAAGGGAAACACCGTGTGTTTTCTTCCAATTGTTTCATAATACGCGAGTGTGATTTACCCCTCCCTCTATTGAGTGCAGAAGAAAACTTGGCGAGGAAACCCTGTACACTAATCTGTACTGTCTCTTTCGTCTCATGATCCGCAAACTGGATATCCACCTCCACATCTACCAAGGTCTGTTCTTTCGGTAATACCACCTCCTTGGTTGCATAATTTAGCCCCATGTTCAATAGATATTTCTGTTTTGTGAATTTCAAGTAAGAGGGCTTTTTATTTGGAATATTGGTGTCCTTTCTCAAAAAATAATGCAATTTTCTAGGCAGACAGAAATTGATGTTTTCCTCTCTTTTCGTAATGGTAAGCTCGTTCAAATATCTTCCTAGAGGGAGATGTTGGTTGCAAGCACGAACGGTAATCATACTAAGTTCCGTATATATGTTGCTTATGGAAACCCTTATCGAAATTCTTTCCATCGGTGCCTTTTTGCTGTTTTTATTAGTCTTACCTACTTGAATTTTCTATTAGCCTTTTTACGCGAGCTTTCAAGTTTTCTTGTTGTCTAGAATTTTTGGTTATCTTTTGGTACAAGCTTTTGAAATTTTCACTTATCTGCGCCAATATTTAATACACTTGTTTCGAACCATTAGTTTTCGCCCCAGTAGTATATGCGTAGTTTCGTTTGCACTAGCAGTTTCAATCGCGAATCCTTGAGAGAATCAAAACGAAGTTTTACTGTAATAAAAATAATAAAAATAAAATAGTTCTGTTTTGACTTATATTTTTGTCTTGCGCTTTAGGGCTCCATTTCGCCTTAGTTTCTTCACTCATGGTATTTCCATATTTGTATTGATATAACTGTTCAATGTAGTCCAAATACAAAACATGGCAATTTCAGAAATCCATACAATAATAATGGAAGTGTAGAATCAAGGGGTACAACAATTATTACTGTGTTGTTCTATAGTAATATTTTTCAGACCAGCCTTTTTAAATTATTAACAATAAAATTCCAGTTTACATGGTGAAGCTTGCTTGCCGCTTCTACAGTAGTTCCCAGATTCAAACTACGATGGCGATAACGAATTTTTTGTGGTAGTTTTGATTGAATAAACGGGTAATAATTACACGGCCAAGCGCGATACCGATCATATCACTTTCTAGAATGCCTTTTTTTTGTTTTAGCACTACAGCCCCTTTCGTGCCCACTTAGAGATAGTTGGAATATCTCATTATCTTGATCGAATGTATCGGCTTTTGGAAAGGCGATATGGTCAATACACGCTTTGGCCATGTGTCCTCCCACCCAGCTGCGATACGTTCTGATTTCAAACCAGTATGTATCATAACTGAACGGGCTTATAATCCGTCCGCACAATCGCTCGAAATAAATCTCGTTGCCACCAACGAGAACCAGGGACCCTGGGCTTACGCCGCAAGTGCTCTAACCACTACACTACGCGGACTAGAATAACATTACGGTCTAGAAATGAGATTGTCTAACAAATCTTAACTTTAAGGCTCAATTTTGACTAGTGCACAGTTATTATTAATTAGATCGTAATGAATGTGTCGTCTGGCAATACACTTCACGTTTAGACATATTACCGCAAACTACTATATATTCGTGTAGATTAACTAAAAAAACGAGTGCCATTAAGTAAGAATTTTACATTTAAAACATGTCTTACAACATATTCATAATATAAATAATGACAAAGCGGTACTTAGTGTGACTAATACTTGTAATTAGTTGTTAGTTAACTTACAATATAAGTGGGTATAGTGTATCTCAAATCGTTTCTAATGAGATTCAATCAAGGAAATAAATAAAAATAGTTTTTGTTTGCATTAACACTATTCGTATAAATTATGTAACACATTTACCTTATTGATCATAACATTATCATGTTGCTTGAACTCCAACAAAATGATTGATAGAATTATCGTTTGTATACTAATTCTTATTCTAACAATATAATTAGTAGCATTAGCTAGGGATGGAAGAATGAAAATAACGAGAATAATAAAAACAAAAAAACATACCATTAACAATACCGTAGCATCAACATTAAATCAATACTAACAAACATAACACATAGCATATTAATTGCGTAAAATATGGTGAACTTACATACGACTTGAACACTATGAAATTCAGTAGCAAAAAAAAATTCAATGAATATCCTATTATATCATCTAAACCAACAAAATAAAATTTCACAAGTATCTATCATATAGAAGATTCAACTTAAGGTATCAGGGGTAAAGATTTTTTAAAAATTAAGGTCAACTAGGTATTGTATCGTTTTGAATGTTATTTTGATTTTAATCTGGTGATGTGGTTAAATGCATTTTAACTATTTTTGAATGTTGACTAGTACGAGTATATTGCTTTGATTTTATATTCTATTGCATGACTATAGACACGTTTGCATGCTTTTTGTGTAGCCCTGGTCTCCATCTATTTTCCTTTGTTTGTCTATTTTAACCTGATCCTCAAAATAGAATTTTAGACATGGTTTCACAAGATATTTCGTAGGTATTGGGACAAACACCATCACAGCAGATGACCAACTTAACTAAACACAGGCGGGTAGTGTCATCACCAGATCATATACAGGAGCGACATCCAGGTAATACGAGTAATAGCTATTATCCTGTATTCAAATGTTTCGTTTAATAAATATATAATTCTGGGATTTCAGATCGACATAATAAATCTTCGTCAGGCTCGTGGGAACTAGCGGAGAAAGACAATGAACGTACACCACCGGGTACACCACCACCACCGTACTTATCACCAGCACAGCAGCAACAACAACAACAACAACAACAGCAACAACAAGTACAGTCACAAAGCCCGCAGGGCGGCGAGAATGCAGATAATGTCGAAAATGAACAGAAATCGTCGTATTTGGATAACCCGACAAATCCATTCAGTGCGATGGCTAGAAATGAAATAATTGTAGCACAAGCGAACACCGTGCAAAAGGAAATCATTTTAATGGATGATGATGAAGTGTCTGATCAAGAGTGTATTGTAGATGAGGAGGCACCTTTCAATTATTTGGCACGTTTGTTGAAATCCGAAAATACCGTTTATTTGGCTGTTTTTCTCAATTACTTACTTTCCAATTGTGATCCCGCCCCACTGCTATTCTATCTTATCACGGAGCTGTATAAAGAAGGCACGGCGAAAGATATGAGAAAGTGGGCATATGAAATACATTCGACATTTTTAGTACCAAGTGCACCACTATTGTGGTTTAAAGTTGATGAAACATTAGCACGTGAAGTGGACAATATATTACAATATGAATATGATAAAGTAGAAATATTGAAGAAAGTTTTTTGGAAAAGTCGAAAGAAAGCCAAAGAAAAAATCAACGAACAATTACGAATATTTCAGCAACGGCGCATTGAAGGTATGGGCACAATCTATGGTCCAACAGATCAACAATTGTCGCAAGCAAAAGGTGATAAAGCGAAAGAACAAAAAATCTTTGAGGAGACATTGTTACCGAAATTACAGGAGTTAGTGTAAGTATAAATTAGAGTATTAGTTCAAAATAAAGTTTTTTTTTAATTTCTTCTGATTTTTCCTGCAGGGATAATAAAATATGTTTGGAAATATAGTCATAATTTCTACAATTTCTTCGTCAAATTGGCATTCGCAATAGGTACTTGATATTTTCCTGAGCATCAGTATTACCTCCTTGAACCCATTGTGTTTCAATGTTTTCCTTGTAAGCGTTTTGTATACGCATCTCCTCGGTCTAATTGGAGTAAGAAATCTGTTGTTTTAAGGACACTATCGCATATACATAGTTCCCAATTTTAAATCAGATACGTGATTTATGGATCAAAATTAATCCTCGGCAACTCCTACCTGAAAAAGAAAGTTTAATTTTTGAAACCAATGCTTTCATTCGTAGCGTTTTTTTTATTCTCTCATTTGAAAGACCAGTACGGTATTCTTGAAATAGAATAATGCAGCCAATTCGGCTGTCGGCAGGATGCGAGGCCAGTTGGAATTCTTCTCATGGCACATGATGGTGGCTTTCAATGTGCGATGCCGTCGCTCTACCAATCCATTGGATGCTGGATGATACGGCGATGTTTGCGTACGTTTACATCCCAAAAGTTTGGAAAGAGAAGAGAAAAGCGCGGACTCAAATTGAGTGCGGCGCTCTAAATCTCGATACCCAGTTAGTGTAAAATGCACATGCGACAGTTTCAGCTGTTTGGTTGAAAACAGGAACTGCATCTGGCCAGCGTGTAAATCGGTCAACCATAGTTATGCAGTAGCGATAACCGTTCGCTGTTTTCAGTGGTCCGATGATATCAAGGTGTACTTGCTGGAATAGTTTGTTCGGTACCGAAAACTGCTGGATATCGTATCTTGTATACCTTCCAATCTTTGATCTTTGACATGGTATACAAGTGCGTGTGTAGGCTCGAATATCTTTCTTCATGTCAGTCCAAACAAACTTTCTTTGTACAGCTCGAATCGTCGTGTGGGCTCCAGGGTGCGAGCATCTGTGGAAGGTGTTCATAACTTGATTACGCAGAGTTGATGGTACGTATGGCCGAATATTGTTCGTCGACGTATCACAAGTTAAACTTCCATATTCCTCTATAGGCAGTGGATGCAGCTTAAGTGATGAATTGTTTCCAGAGAAAAATGATTGAAGTGCAGCATTACGTTGCTCATCTTTCAGCTCGTGGGTGGTCAATGAAGATAGCAGGTTGATCGCTTCGATTGTTGATAGCGTATCTGCTACGATATTTTCCTCTCCATTAACGTGGACGATTCGGGTACAAAATTCCGATATAAAACTTAAGTGCCTAATTTGTCTCGGGAAGATTTTTTTTTGACTGAACGCATATATCAACGGTTTGTGGTCCGTTTTGATAACAAACCTTCGAGCCAGTGTCGAAAGTGTTTTAAACTGCTGTAAATAGCCAACAGCTCTCGGTCGTAAACGCTGTACTTTGATTCAGGGTGATTCAGTTTTCGTTGAAAGTAAACTAATAGTAGCCAACTGCCATTTACTTTTTGCTCTAATACTGATCCGATTGCAACATCAGATGCGTCGGTGTCAAGTTGTAATGGCTTCGATGGAAAAAAATGTACTAGCAATATCTCCTTCGCAAGGCTTTCCTTTCGGGTTTCGGGTGACCATTGAATAACGCATTTGTCGCTTTTTTTTACATTGCGGCGATATTAGTGGAGCGGTGCTTGTAGGTTGGCAGCATTACGGATGAATCTTCTGTAAAAATTTAATATGCCCAGGAAACGGCGTCGTTGTTTGACTGTTGTTGGTAAATTAACATCACGTAGGGCTTGAACTCGCGAATCAGGTGGCGAAATGCCATGTTTATTTATTTTGTGTCCCAGGTACTCAACTTCTTCGACGCCAAAGACACATTTTGCAACGATGATTACAACTCCGTAAGTTTTTAATCGTTCAAATACGATACGAAGATGGTCCATATGTTTTTCGATTGAGTTAGATGATACAAGAATGCCATCTAGATAACAGACACAAAAGTCCATCGAACTTGAGCCTTCGGACGGCGCGTAAACATTGATCAATCTTGTTTTCCGCGCTTCATATTTGCCCGTTTCTCCACAATGTCCGCTATAGCGTCCAAGCAGCTACAATCAAGTTCGCTGACGATCTTGTCAAAAATGGCGGCGTCTGAGCTTATTCTGCACCCTCGCAATTACGCCTCAAAGCGGGCGAACCACAGCGTTGGTCAAGTTGCCCAAAATGGTGGTACGCGAACATTTGCGATGTCGTTGTTGCTAACTAGTGGCTCCTGTATGATTCTGGTGTCGGTTGCGGCTCCTGTATGATTCTGGTGTCGGTTGCGGCTCCTGTGGTGGGCTCGGTTCCAGTAACAGTTTCGGCTTTAGTGGCTTTTGTATTTTCTGCCTTCGGCTTTTAAGTTGTATCACGTGCAGATTTTCCTTTAGCAGACATCACGTCGGGGTCACCAATATAATGCTAAATCAACCGTTTTTGTAATCACACTTACTTGCACTACATAAAAACACACAATAATAATATACACAGAAAAATCTTTGTTTCGCAGTTGTGAGGCTTCGGTGCTTCGCGTGTGTCTGTTCGCTCAACTGCTATCTTAACTCGAATGCTTGGCGGTGAACACGATAACCATCTGTCATATGGGGAACGCTACAAATTTATGTTTTTTGTCACATGTCATACTATCACGAACTCCCACTATGCAGCTATATATTCTATTAGCTGTTCGTTTGCACGTGAGAACAACGTTCCAAAAATAAATAATTGACTTCGGGAAGGAATCGACTGCATTTGAATAATCGCAGCAAATCTGTATATCAACAAACTATAGCAAAAATGCATTGTATAGTGAAATCTCTCTACGTTTCATCATTGTGGTGTTTATCATTTCTTAGGAAAACAATGGTTCTCTGTACTGCGATTGCAATTTCAAATGTCTTTTGTTTTTAACTAATGAAGTTATTTTTACACACCGAACATGTCTCCCAAAAATGTTCTTCTTCGATTTCCAACTATATCTTATTAAATTAATTATACACAAAAATCACGGTTTGACGAGCCAACAAGCGCACAAAAATCAATTTTCAGTCCTCACATTCGACGCGGGCAACGAACAAAACCAACTCATATATTTCAAATTTGTATTTTTGCACTTCACCACTGATCGATACATTGATATCATTTTCACAAAATAAATAAAACTCGATAACAAGCACTGATGAAGTGGGTTTTAACTCTCCGCTCTTGCGGTCTTTGCCGTGCTAAATGTAAGAACAATTTTTCCCGTAATCGCGGTAACTTTTCTCATGCTTATCCTCGAAATTCCCGTATACGCCGCGGTCAACAAACCAAACCGGAACTTCAATATATTTCATGTTACATATTAAATTAATTACGAACGAAAATCGCCGACAAGAGCACAACAATCAATTTGTCGTTTCTTTCCAATCCTATCCGCCGCGAACAACGAACATTCTTGATATGTGCTTGGGGGGTTTTATCGAGTTGAAAACTATTCAAAAGCTCCATGTGCCAATTTTGAAAACTTTTCTGTAATGCATTCCATCATCCATACGTAATGATCTGTGTTGAGAAGTCCTTCATTTTGGACGATTTCTCATTCAACACCATTTGCTTCATTGTAGTGAAAGTAGGTATGATAAATGTCCGTGAAGGACTGTAGCGACGGTCTTCTGCCTCAGCGGAAGAGGATGTTGGGATCCGCGGAGATTAATCTTGTCTGGGGATGCATGAATGCGCTGGCAGGCTAGCGTTGCGGTGTCGTGGGGCGGGTTCTTTCCCCCAGCACAAGGACCCACTACAAAAAGAATTTCGCATTCACGAATTCCTGGGTCGACCGAAGTCGAAAAAAGGAGGTAACCAACTAAGGGTTTGAGATTGCAGAAGAAAAAGGACAAACTGGAACTGGGGAAGACAGACGGATTTAAGGGGACTTTGTCCTATCCGACGATTCTTATGGCCAACAAATAAGAGTGGGGCATCCAGAAGGAGGTGGTGACCCTGACCCCTCGCACCCTCCGTCACGCATCCATTCACAGCGACAATGTATCACGTTGAACAGTGCGCAGATTTTGCATCCACCAACTTTGGAAATGAAGCGCAGATAATATCTTGCAATGCTGGAATTTTGTTTAGCTCTCTTTAGCAATAAAAATTCTATACAATAATAAAACAGGATTATTCACTGGCCGATCAATAGTCTAAATTTTGAGTCGAATGGAAATATAAATTACTTCAACGGAAAAACTATACAGAGAATACGTACGTTGACAATACGGTGGCGTAGTGGGGCTTCAAGCAAAGGTATTCAGTCGGTGGGAAAAGCTAACTTTCGGCACTCGCACACTTTTCGGACGGCAAAACCCCACACTTCCTAACCACAAAAATTATTTGACAATTCTCCACCTCGTTTCAATTTCGTTTCATTCCCAATTTAGTACACCAGTAAGGTGTTCATACACTGTAAATTTTATGTGGTAGATTTAAATTTTTGAAAACAAAATTTAACTGAAGTGAAGAAAATCAAGAAAATTTTAAGTAGCAATAAAAATTAAATCTCAGGAGAAATATAATTAAAAGGAAATATTTAAATTTGATATAAAGGAAAATTGATATAGAATTACGTTTAATATAAAGGGAAATCGATAAAAAATTACATTTAGCAATAATAATGAGAAAGGAAACTCTTTTATAAATGACAATTATGAACGGAAATATTTAATTACGTTTCTAAATCTGCCACATAAAATCACAAGTAGAGGATAGGAAGGTTTTCGAGCAGCAATTAACACATAAACTTTAAGTGTAGATAGATTATACTTAATTTGTCTCGAACCTTTTGGACATTCAATACATTTGGTTTCCTCTGTGTTTGTTATACTGTACTTTTTACACTAATATTCATTTTGATATAAGAATACCCACATCGAAGCAATTTGGAAGACATTTGCCCTATTGTTTCTGTATTTTCTTGTTTTTTTCATGATCCCAATATTTAAGATAATAGGCGCTTGTCACTGAAATCTGTTTTGCGATTTTAAATCCCACTTCAGTTATTCGAGTTTAATTTTTAAAACTTGTTTAAAATAAAATCCTTTGTTTATTGTTGGAATATTGTTTTCACCTCATTAAAGAATACTTTTGAATGTTCATTTATTGATTTTATTGTCAAGGTACTTCATACATTTATCGAACCTCTACAGTTCTGCCTATGTTACGAAATGTAAAAATCAATTTTCAGTAGCTAATCTTCATATTATCCTTTTTAACATTCCTCATTATTGTTAATTCGATCACAATAATTAACAATCAACTTCTTCATTTATTTAGTAACCAATTAGAGCGTGAATCGCCGTACGTTAAGCCGGAAAAATTGGCATTGAGTTCAGCGTTGTCAACAGTACTTCACAGGATATTTATAACGCGTAGTAATCCAGGTAGTCCAATAGACTCGGTGCATCATTTTGTTAGTCGCGAGAAGAGTTTCAAAAGTCGCTTGATGGCTAAAAATAGAAAGGTATGTTTTATCTGCTGTATTTAGGATAATTACTATATATACGAGTATATTACAGATTAATTTTAATCAATTTTCATTTTTGTCATATTAAAACATTTCTTATGTTTGTACAGATGGTTGTTCTCGGTCATCCTTTAGTTTTACGACAATACTATGAAGTGACACATTGTAATCATTGTCAGACAATCATTTGGGGTGTTAGTCCACAAGGGTTCCATTGTACTGGTAAATTTTTTAAATTTGACACCAATTGTTGCGAGAATTATCTAATTTTTATCATTTTATACTGCATATAGATTGCAAGCTTAACATTCATCGTTTATGCTCAAAAGTTTTGGAGGAAAGTTGTCCGGGACCTGTACAACAAAAACGCAAGGAGCAACATACAGACAATAAAATTAGTAAATTTATGGAGAAAATACGGCCTACACATCATTTTATACAAAGTAAGTTATTATTTTGATTTTGTTTTTATAGTAAGGCTGTATTATGTGAGGGATCATTTTTCGCCTTTTTTAAGGCTTTTTTCTGTTTTGCCTTTATACAACTTTATTCACGACGTTTTAAAAAATTTAAACGGAATAATGTTAATTGGATTCAATGTGTGAGTTATTGACATGATCCTAATTTCATTTTAATCGAAAATTCGGTTTAAGCTACTGATTTTTCGGTGCTCTTTTTGGAATGGTTGATTCTCGAGGTCGATTTTATAATTCGCTTATGGAAGCATATAATAAAATAATTAAATATCGAATGAATAAGTGAAAATATTTAGTTTGAAATGAAAGTTGAGGCGCTCGAAAAAAATGCGGTTTTTAGTTGTAGGTAGTAACTAAGTTTCTCAAATTCATGATAGCTATGATCAACCGCTCTCTTCGGGAAATTTTACGTTCTAACTTGGTAACTTTCAAGCGACTAAAACCAACCATGCAATCAAACAAATTATCAAATACATTTTTTTTAATTCTACTAACTTATCACACGATTTGTCTGAACTTTTGTATACGTGTGTTAGTTTGACATTAAATAGCCTTCCCAAAAACCCAATTAGTTTCAGTTTTTGTGGTATTCTCAAGTATTGTTTTATTTATTTTTTTAATAGATGAACGAACACGTCGCATGGATGAAGAGACTTTGGAAGATACATTCCTGACTGGTAAGTCTTTTAATTTCTTATTTGAAATAATCATAGACATTTTATGCCAATGCTAATTTGTAATATATTTTTTGCCAATCGATATGAGTTGAGGAAATACTACCAAAACAGTCTCTGAACAAAAATCAGAATTAATTTTGAACGAAATACTTCATAAAAAGGGTTTGGGCGATGTATGCTATAATAAAAGAAATAATGTTCAATATGAATTTATTTTGTTAACTTTAATATCTTTTCAAAGAAAAATTCTGGGTATTTTATACAATTTGTGTCTTAAAATATAATTTTTAATGAATTAATTATTGGAGTACAGATCCAGAGTCGCGACGCTTATTTAAGCAATCAGCCGTAATGGCTGTAGTTTCATATTAAATATTTTCTTTAAGCTCCGCCACATCTACGTGAAATTTCGATTTTTGATATGTCCATCAAAAAAAGTCTTTAGGGTTGCACAGGTAAGTAAAACAAAATAAAAAATAGTAATAAATGAATATTTTGGGATCTCTTAATTAACTATCATGAAAATAAATAGATAAAAAATTATCAAAATTTTATCTGAATTGTGAATGAATTGTATTTTTTGTTTATTTATCTTGAGTTGAAGTTAATGACAGCCAGTCAGCTCTTGGGCTAGATGGCCATCAGGCCTTTATTGAACAGTCAGAACATAGGTTCATTGCACTTGAATAGCCCACATACATATGTATTTTGAAAGCATACTGTAACATTTTTAATATTCTTGGACAAATACGTTCATTCATACATCCCAGAGGCATGGCTGGTATCGAACCTGTTCTCACAATTGAGCTATGAATAACATTAAAATTAATTGTATTATTGCCAAAAGAAAATAGTCCAATATAGAAGTTATCCGAATACCGATTGGATAACTGCCAATAACCCTTGCAAAGTATACTACTCTGTCTTGGCACGTAAGTGAGTTATACTATTCAAACTCTAGACAGGGCGTGTACCGAATTTAAGGATAAGAAACAATCCTTTTGTATAGCATGGTTCTGACCATAGTTGCAGAAAAAAAGATGGCAGATTCTTTGTCCGAATTTGACTTATGACAACAGCTAGCGAAATTAGTATGGTTTTAGTGGAGAGAAATACATTATCCTAAGTGGGACATGAAGAGGGAAATGAGACAACAGCGTTTTTCATTTGGCGTTAGTAGCATTGAAATAGATAACAGGATTAACTAAAAATATAATTTTTATGGATTTTGTAAAATAATTCTACAAAATCCTACTAAAATCGGTACCTGTCTGTTCGTCTGTCCGTTCGTCCACCCATCCTTGCGTCACAGCAATTTCTTTCACAATCCACATAAACTAGCAATATGCGATTTTGTATGTTGGTCAAAAATGGTGCCCTCTTCGAAGTTTCATTACAAAATAAAAATTTATGCCGTTTTTAAGGGGGTCTTCCCACGTAGGGGGTGACACTTAAATGACATTTTTTGACCAGAAGTAGCCAATTTGGGTATCAAATGAAAGGTCCTTATGAGAAAATTTCAAAACATACTTTAACCCGGCAGTGGGAACGTGAAACAAATTACGTCGTTTGGAACGTTGGGTCAAATCGACCCAAGAAAGTTTCGTGCCAAAACGGCATGGTTCACACTTTTATTTTTTATTTTTTTTGCATTTGATGACCTTTCTGCATATTAGTAAAAGATAATTTGAATTCAAATAGTTAAATTGTTGTTTATGCTCTTTGTTTTAGTATTAGTCTTCAAACAAATACAATTTCAAAATAAAAAATTGGGTTTTGAAAAATTGTTGTCTTTACAAAAAATACAGCGCCCCTTGTTTTCTGCTCACTTTCCGGCCTTACTTCAACTTCGCATTTTGCATATTTCCTGGCCAGCTGTCGGGTTTCCCTGTCCAAATACCTGTTTGCAGCTCGAATTTTCAGCCAAAAGAATTGGCGATAAAATATTTATTCATATGAGTATTTCCTAATACAATCTGATACAAACTTTTATGTCCTAAAGGGCTGACTGATACGTTTTTGTACTCACCTAGTACTTTAAAAAAAAATCTTCTTTCTGCATCATTTTGATTATTCGCTCTATAAATTACAAGTGCATTTATGGCACCTTTATTGAGTAGGTTAAAAAATGAAGTCAGTGGCCATTTTCTGGAGTTTCGTGATACATCGGTTCGAGCACTCATCCCATCTACAACGTCGACTGTTCCTTTCGTGCCGTTATAGAAAGTGATAATTTCTGGTTTTTGTTTTTCACTAGTGCTTCCATCAATAGCGGCATCATAATGCATTGTAGGCAACAGAATCAAATCCTTGGATTTTTTTGCGACATATGAAACCAGTGTCGCATTTTTTTGAAATCCAAATAAGCTCGTAAAAATTTGTCTATTTTTGGGATCAGTGAATATGCTGGGCAAGTGGTCTTTGTTTTTCCTTATAGTCCCAACGATTGTCAGTCCATATTCATTCAGGATCTTCATAGCCACAGGATATGATGTAAACCAATTGTGCATGGTTACATTTCTGTTGGTTTTATAAATTGGTATGCAGAGGCGCTCAACAACATCATCAGTTTGTTGCTAAGAAAGAATTCTTCGGAAGGCTAGGTTCCTGCGTATATCTCCAAGTTTAAGGTATAGTTCATTTTCGCATCAACATGTGCGTACACCTTGATTCCGTATTTATTAGGTTTATGAGGCATATACATACGAAATGGGGCACCTTCCTCGAAAGCCCCACAGCATTTCGTCCAGGGTTGCGTACTCTCCAATAGAGTAATGGTTTTGACAATTTGACAAAGCTTGGAAAAAATCCGTGATGAAACAGAGTAAATCTTTCTACCTTTGCATTTCTCTGGTGTTTTTATCGTCATATCGCAGAATATAGAACAAAATTCTGAACCTGAATACAGATATGTATGCGATTATTAGTGGCATGCCCGTTCCATCGGTAGCCCCAAATTCTTCAATATTTACTCTATTTTCACCATGAATTGCGTCATCTACAAAACTCCTATGACACATTTTAACTCGATGAGTGTCATCAGTCTGAATTTTCTCACTTGAGTTTGAGCACCACTCTTTAGTTGAATATACGTGCTAGTATGTTTCACTATACCCGCAAGCATTTCATTTGTAAAAAACAATGACCAGCATTCATAAGCTGTTTGTGCTTGGTTGGCTGTACCTATTACTCCAAGCAAGTGAGTCATTATATTTTGCTGTTCGGTACGAATATTACAAACAGCTATTTCCTCGTTTCTCCAAATGTAAAAAAAAAATCAATATTTTTAAAATCATAAACTCCTTTTGAGTTCTTCCCTTACAATGTCCAACGTTTCCTGAGTAGATAGACTCTAGTCTTCGGCAAGCACTTCACTAATTTCCGCTTCTGAACCACTGTTGTGTTCACTTACTAGTTCACAATTAGGATCACCAACTTCACCATCACTTGAAAAGTCCAACAATTCATTTTCATCATTTCCACTAAACAAAAATTTTTTGATTATCTTGAAATTTCGAGGATCTGATATGTTAAATCGATTTTTACTCGACCCGGTCATTTACTTAAAAAATTACACAAACAGGTACGTTGGGTCAAATCGACCCAGCAGTAACTTTGGGATTCAATGAACCGGGCTAATGAAGAGAACGAAACGAACTGATCATGAGAATGTGTCCATATATAGGTAACTTGAAGGTACACTGACGTACAACCCTGGAACTGATGCTGTTGGCGCCAAATGTTTGAAAATAGAAGTGTTTGGGCCAAATCGACCCAACATATTCACTGCCGGATTAAACTGACTGGAAGGGGAAGGGGAAATGTACGAAAAATTTGTGTACTCGCTCGCAATTGGACACCTTTGATCCAAAATATCTGAAGAAAAAAATCATTGAGGTTGGTCTTTATGAGTACAAAGCGATACAAATGACTCGCAAGCCAAAATTCGATTATCTTTGTTAATAATAGTATATTTTATGAATTTTACGTGTTTACATAAAACATCAAAAAGAGACCCATCAATTTGTATATAGATTTCTTAGAAGCAGTTCTACGTGTCCTGAAAATTTCACAACAATCGAGTCATAAACAGCAAAGTTACATCCAACTATGGCGATACTCGTTTGAAAAGGCACTACAGAAATGTAGAAATTTTGATGGACATTTTAGAAATGGTTTGTAATATTGATATGTTATCATGGCTACAAAATGGCGGCGAATTTAATCTTCCAGCGATCGCGCGGTCTCTGAGACCGCAGTGAATTTATTTCAATAGAATAAATTTTTGTATTGAGTACAAATTAAGAAAAAAATTATGAACAAATAATGCATAACAGACTTGTTTTTATGATGTGTCACATAATAAAAATGTAAAAAAAATATTCATTCCTTAAACCAGATTCGTAAGTTGCAGAATCACAGACCGTCCGCGACTTCTCATGTTCGGCGGAATGGAGTGACCACTGGAAGGTTATTTATGAAATCTGTATATGAGTCAAGTTTTAATATTCATAAGACCCTGTTTGAGTTACTATTCGTTTACAAAATCCCTCTGACAGGAGCACTTCTCTGCTTCTTCGACTTATTTGTTCTAAATTACCATACCATGAATATTTGCCTTGGTCGCCGATGTCAGTTCAAAGCTGCGGAGCCCCAAGGTGAAGATAGATAGATATCCGAAATGTTTCGTTAAATTCCCAGTTAAAATATAGTACTGAAAATCCTTCCTTTTTACTGTTAGTGTGCAACTGTTAGCATGTAATCAAATTTTGTTAATTTCACCTGCTGTTCCGTTGGTTTCCTCTTTGCAATTTGTACGGATGGCAAATAGTATTTATCTGTTGTTTCGTGAAATATTAGGTAGTCTAAAAAGTATTGAGCCTTTTTCGTCACTGGATGGTGTTCGTTGTCATATATCGGGCAATCTAATCCGATTGAGTTAAACTGACACCACATTTTTCATATGGACAGTTTTGCATTTCGTCATTCGTGTCAAAAGTTGTATTCATTTAAAAATGAGTGAAATTTCTGAAAATTTCGTTATATTTTACAATATCATTACGATCAAGGTGAGAATGCATCGCAGGCTCGTGAAAAAATTCGTGGGATGTCTACGGTCAAGATACTTTATCAAAAGCCACAGCCAGGAGATGGTTCGCTCGCTTTTGTTCTGGAAATTTTGATGTCAAAGGTACACCTCGCTCAGGTCGACCAATCACTGAAAAAGTCGATGAAATCTTTCAAAAAATCAAAGAAAACCGACACATAAGCAGCCATGACATTGCTAAGGAATTGAATATCCACCACCAAACAGTTTTGAACCATTTGCGTAAGGATAGATACACAAAGCAGCTCGACGATTGGGTGCCGCATGAATTAACACAAAAAAATTTGATCGACCGAATTTCCATTTGCGAAATGCTAATAAAACGCAACGAAATCGAGCCATTTTTGAAGCAAATCATTACGGGCGATGAAAAATGGGTAAGATACGAGAATGTCGTTCGAAGAAGATCATGGTCAAAAAAAGATGAATCATCGCAAACGACTTCACAGCCAGGATTGACACCAAATAAGGTTATGCTGTGTGTATGGCGGGATTGGAAGGGAATTGTTTATCATGAGGTGCTAGAACCTGGCCAAACACTCAATTCGTATCTGCACTGTCAGCAATTAACCAGATTGCAGCGGCCAGAATTGATCAATGGAAAGCGCGTTGTCTTCCATCATGACAATGCCAGACCACACACATCTTTGAAGACCGGACAAAAATTGAAAGAGCTTGGCTGGGAAGTTTTGATGCATCCACCGTTTAGTCCAGACCATAGTATACTCACACAGTATCCACACTCAATCTACCCTCCGGAAAAATCCGAACACAATCCGAAGAGCGCCCATAAACCTTCGGTAGCAGGTTATTAGGTAAATGCTGATGCGAGGATTGGCGCGAATATAAACATATGCTTCGATGAGCGATTTCAGGACTATCAGATCTCAAAAAATCAATAACTTAGCAGAAAAAAAATTCGTTCTATGCAAGCTTTTAGTTTTTTATTAGGATCTGGCAGCACTGTCATGTTCTGAAATGCGTAAAAGAACACGTGCGTCGGAAATTTTATTTGCCTTTTGTTTTTTTTTTTTGAATACAACAGGCCTCGGCTCAGCTGAACGGCCACTGGGAAAATTCAGAAAGTGTGCAACACAGGGTAAATGGAAGGTGTGGATACTATGTGAATGTACTATGGTCCAGACCTTTCACCATTAGACTACCATTTGCTTCGGTCTCTGCAAAACTTCCTCAATGAAAAGAAATTCACTTCAAAAAGGGACAGTGAAAATCACTTGGTCAAGTTTTTCGCCGATAATCCACAGAAGTTCTACACCGATGGAATAATGGCTCTATCTGAAAAATGGCAAAAGGTCATAGATAATAATGGACAATATGTACTCAAGTAAAATCCATTTTAAATAAAAGAAATATTCAATCGAAAAATGACAAAAAAGGCTCATTGCTTTTTAGACTTACCAATATAACCGATGTCTTAATTGATCGTAGCCATCGCTCAACTTAAAAACTTTGATGTTGGCTAATGGGCCTTCGTCCTGACTTTGTCAATCCCCATTAAATTGGCAAATGCATCTATCACTCATGTTTCCGTGCTCCATAGATGGTTGCTTGTGTCTCAAATGAAAGAAATCCATGTCAGATAAGATGCTGTCGCCAATTGCTTCTGGCAAAGCGAATATTTATGCAGACGTGCAAATCAATTTTGTGTGAATTTTTGATAGACCCCAACTCTTCGTCAGTATCAATGCAAAGTTTTTACCATCATTTATAATATATAAGGTAATTTTAAGTTTTTTTTTCTTGAAAAACCATTCGGCCTTGTTTTGTTGTGTGAGCAGACGCGTTTCGACTCCTTTGAGTGATCTTCAGACACTGAAGATGACTCAAAGGTCGAAACGCGTCTGCTCACACAACAAAGCAAGGCCCAATGGCTTTTCAAGAGAAAAGATAATTGGTCAGGGGATATCAAATAAAAACAATTGACTAATTTTTAAAGTGTGCATTTTTCAAATTTTTCAGTTTTTAGGGTTATGTACTAACACATAAAACTTTATTGAAATTGCGACCTGCATGTCACAGCAATTATTCTCCGTAATTATAGTTGAACGCCAACCACTAAGAAGTTCAACGATGGTAATAGCGCGTGCAAACGAATTTCCTTGTAGTTCGTGGGCCGCAGCACTATGGAGAAAGCTTTCTATCTTTTTCCGACGCTTTTAAAAGTGGGAGCACGTTTCTTTCACGGTGTTTACGATTGCAGTTAACTTAGAAAATCGCTCGAACTATTGAACGGTTGTTGGTTGCACAAGTTCCGACTGTTTTTAACTATTTTATGAGGGATGGAAGTTCTTTTTCGTCGTTTTCCGTACGAATTCCGTCGTCAAAGCAACTTCACCAATGGCGGCGATGGCGGACAATTTGTCACTTTACGAATTTACAACGATGGCCGAATCTTTCATCGCAAAATTCCGCGTTAAGGTTCCCCGCAAGCCGTCGACCAGGTGGCGGAGACGACGCGCACGGTAATTATTCCCTCCTATACCGTTTTCTTGATCGCGGTTCTCGCGCGCGCTTGCTTCTTCGCGATCTTAAGTCAACTTCTCGATCCGTCCAAATCTTTCTTCATTTCCCCGTGTCGCAACGGTAAATCGAATTCAGCTGCTCGCTCAGCCGAGTTAGATTGCATTCGGCAATACAATACACGGATGGGATGCACTAAATCAGTGTTCCCATGTCCGAAATTTTAATTTGTGGATGTGAATTTTTAAAAATGAAAAAGATTTTAAATAATAATAAAAGGTTAAATATCATAACGAATATAATTAAAAAGAAGCGTTTGAATTTAATATAAAGGAAAACGATATAAAATTTACATTTAATAACAATAATAAAAAAAATTGTATTTTATAATTTATAACTATGAAAGGAAGTAAGGGATTTTTTTTCCAAATCTGCAATTAAAATTTCGGATGTGTTAGGAAGGTTTTCGAGCAGTTTACTTGTGTGACTAGTCGATTACTGCAACAGTATTATAAAAAAAAAAAAAAACAAGATAACAAAACACTTAATACTTTATCTACTCTGCCGATGTGTTTGTTTTGACAGACGGGTCAAGACTGATTAGATTGCCGATGGTCGATCGCCGCTGGTGTTTTAAGGTCATAGAGTCAAGTTCATTGTGAATGTGTATTGTGAAACAGTTTTAGAAGGTACTCTGAAGTCCTAGGCAACTTAACATTTCGATCGTAGACCGTAGACGTATCCACAAGACTACACTATCACATAAAGCACGCGTTTGAGAGACAATGTTTCTCACTTCGTTTTGACCACACAGTGACCTCCATGGTAAGCGGATACCAACTCGCTGAACTACTCGGCATGAGGGTCAGCTAGGTCAGCATTAAAAAAATACCAGAGTGCTGATGCGCTAAAAAAACCCTCCTTCGTTAATGGACAAAGATTCCGCAAGTTGACATTCGTGCAACTTGTGACTCGTCTTTTTTGACAGATTCAGAGCAATAGTTCGCGCTAAGGGCGGCCATATTGAAAATTTATGATTTTATTATTAAAAATACATTATTTTCTTACAATTTTTTCTTTGGCATCAAAACGATTCGTTCACACGTTAAAATGGTAAAGCTTTCTGGAAAGTTGCAGTTCAATTTACTCAACCTATACGTAAGTTCTTTCCCCGTATCCAGTCTTCTCTTTATTATACCCTAGCAAAAATAAATGTACCACGTGCTTCAAATCCAAGTGTTCCTTATCTAACATGTTATGGGTTTTGCTGATATAAAAGAGCGATAAAAAATTTGCATGTGTAACATGTTTCCGGTTTTCAAATTTTCTGATACCGCAATTGCAAATATTTAACATTCATTCTTATTCTCTCCAAATCGTATAAAATTTCAGTAATTTCACTCTAATTTTCCATATTCACTGGTCATATTGTTGCAACATCAAAGATTATTTAATTTATAGAAGATGTATGTTCTACTTCATCGAGAATATATATTTTTCCTTTAGCTTTAAAAAAATTAGAGCATGCTGAATGAAGTGATAAATTTATATGTGTTCATTGAATTAACCACAAATAATGAGCACGTATCTAAGTATAAACATCTGCAATTACGTCATAATAAAAAATTTCCTTTCAGTATTCTGGATATTTGCACCTATGTGCGAGTATAATGTATTTCCAGGTGTAACGTTCGATCCCTGTTCAATACAAACATACCGAGTACATACTTGATATCTCTGCTAGTTTGCTGATATAGTAGCGAAATTGATTATTATAATTACAGAGAAAATTATGGAAGTGAAATGACAGAAATCTGGTCAATATATGCATGATTTGTGTTGAATGCCATCAGGAGGAGGAATGTAATGAATGTCTTAATACAAATACACACCTCGTTTCAAGCTGTTTAGTCAAGGTTTCCCGTTTTGGGCTGAAATGTTCTGTGATTCCAATACGGTAGAGTAGCAGTCAGCATATGTGATGTGTAATTTTTATTCAACATATGGTCTTCACACGATAAACGAATGTGTGGCTACTTGGATTGTTAGCTCTACATTAGCAGTGGAGGCATCGAGTGTTGTCGTTTTAGCCATCGTACCAACAGTCTGTGCTAAAGTTGTAATTAGAACGGTTCTCGGTACGCTTTGTATTGTTACGGTTTCGCATGTTATAATTTTTATCTAATGAGCGGGTACAGTGAAAAATTAACGTTTAGTGAAAAATATTCTAGGACTGTGGAAAGTGTTTAGAATGATGTTAGTGATAAAAAAAGTGAATCTTATTGGATATTAGCAAAAATCGTGCTTTATGGCTATTTTCAATCATCTTAAGCGACGAAGGAATCCTGATTTGAATGAATCCTCACAATTTTCATGAGTACCTAACTAAGGATAGTGCACTCCAAAAATTTAGTTGAAATAATTTACATGATCATCACTTTTCTTTTGAAACTGTATCGTTTCATAACATTAGTTACAAATCCTAGAAGTGTTGCTTCCCATCCCATTCCTGCAAAAGTTCTCTTATATTTAGATTAAACATTTTATTATGTTCATTTCAATGAAATACGAACGACAGAAATGTTATGATATGAGATCAAGCTGTTTTCTTATATGATGGACAAGCAATGCGAGTAACAGGTGTACCGCCGTCTTTTGATATAAGGAAGAAAACAGACAAAGTTGATTCATGTAGCAGAAATTTGTTTTAAACAGATTGCTCTGCATAAGGTCAATATGTTTTTCTTCAATTGTAAAATTTAATTGAGAGTTTACTAAACTCTGTGTAAAATTATCGTATTTCTACGCAGTTTTATAATTTGAACGTATTTTTTCTCAATCATTTATTCATTTCCGATCAATTGGAAACAAAAAACAGAAGTCCGTTTAATGTAAACCTTGGTAGTTTTTACGTTGCGATTTCTGATATTCAACAATAGCTTTATTTTTGAGGAAAGTTCATTGCTTGAATATATCCGGTGTAAGATTAAGATATTTCTAGTTTTTTTTCATGTTGTGCTTAGGAATATATTTTTATACACGTTAATTCATAATTAATTTCTTAGTCTGGTAACAGCACACCACTTTATATTATCAAGGTTCAAGAATAAACTTGTCTTAATTTTTTCTTCAGAAAAAGAAGGCGTTTAAGTATAGCAGTGTTTTTCACCTGAATTATATTTAATTTTGCTCTAAGTTGTAGGTGTAAATTGATAGTTTTGTTTTTTCTTCTATTTCACATTTTCATTTGAAGACAGAATTAACTCAAATAGATGGATTTTACCTTCTTTGGTTTATTAAAAAAATCTGACTAATGCATACTAAATTTAATTGTACGCTACATGATTTGACGTCATAATGACATAGTCATGCTCTTTCAATTGCGTCACGGTAATTTTTCTATAGGGTATTGAATTTTTAATGACAATTTCAATATAAATTTAGAGGGAATGGGGAAGTACAAATGACTACGATTTTCAAAATAATCGCATGTGTGTATCTGTATACCTCCTTGGATTATAATCAATCTTCAATGTAATTCATTTGGAATATATCGGTTCCAAGTGAATTTCATTGCACCAAAATTCCAAATCGACCCTAAATCAAAAAAGAAAAAAAAAATTGCAACGATCACCCACAGATTTAAAACATGAGGTTTTTGCGTGATGGCTTGATAAATGATATATTAATTTGATTATCATTTAATCGTTTAGTATAACGTGCTATCCATCTGGCTTCCTAATCGAAATCAATCAAGTCTGAAATCAATGAGAGAACGTCCGCAAGCGTAAAACGCAATGAAAAGGATTAATGTGTGTTTCCTGCTATGGTGGAATTTATTCCATTCATTATCACTGCTGGTTTAGTGATTATTCGTCAAATATTTGTTGTTAATATAACTTCTATCGAGTATTTGGAATAAAATTATAAACTACTAGTTTGTACTAAAATTACAAGGAAAAATTAGCATGGTATGATTGATTGTAAAGCACGATAAACTTAGAATTAGCAATCATAGTAGATGATTCGCTGAGCCGGACGGTACATTAGAAGTTGAAATGGCCAGTAAGAAGGCTAAACTGTACCATTATACCTCAAAACCCATTAATGTAGTCTAAAGGAAGAATAGTCAGTCAGGCAACAGTCTGTGTCGAACAATTAAGTTGAGATTTTTCCTGGGGAATCTCATGCCATGATGTGATGGCAGAGCCAGTCCTAGCAGCTTCGCGACTCTGGGCGTCTGCGGAAGCTGTCAAAATCATATTGTGGGTGGATACCTCGGTCTACGATGTAATTCGCAGTACCCATTTGTTTACTTTATTAAAATAAAGTATGATTCTAATAAATTTTAATCAATTTGGAAAAGTACAAACGTTTATTAAAATCTGTTAATTTTTATTGTTTACAAGATTTTAGTTAAGAAAAATCAACCCAGTTTCATTGTTAAATTTGGGAGCAAAGAAACACGGTTACTTAATGAATATTTAAAATAATTACAAGTCTCTGATAAAAAAATTTGGGCACACTAAGATTTTTGCAAAAATTTACACAACCCTTTGTTAAAACGACGAGAAAATGTAGAAACAACGTTTTGATATTCGGGCGTTCGCTTAGAGATAGTTAAAGAATCTCATTATAATGATCGCACGTGTCCGTCCACCCAGCTGTGATACGTTCTGATTTTTTAAACCAGCACGCATCATAACTGAACGGGCTTATAATCCGTCCGAAGAATCACTTCGACTAAAACTCGTTGCCGCCAACAAAAGTCGAACCAGGGACCTTCCGCTTACGGGACAAGTGCTCCAACCACGCGGACTACTCCCTTAGTTTTAATAACCGCTTTTATTCTTGTGGGCATACTGTCGATGCACTTATCAATCATGTCCTTTATTTTTTCATTGTTTTCCTATATATTGTATTACAAATGTTTTATTTTAAGATATCCGCTGTTGGATTAGTAGAGGTATAAACTTGTTCGAGATTTTTGCTTTTCAGTATTATAGTTACTATTAGTGATAAGGCATTTTTTATTACCGCGCCTGTAAATCATTTAAAAGAGAAAAGCCATCTGCGCGACACCTATATGTCAAGGCAAGAATAACAGCTGTTTGACGTTTGTCTAAGAAGAAACATCGAATTGACCATTCCTGTACATATCGGTCTTGCTAACACACCGTAACTTCTTCTTCTTCTTTGTAGCACTACAGCCCCCTCTCGGGCCTTTATCTCATTTTCATGACCGTATTGATTTTTTCGGAAGTTGGTTTGGTCAGTACCATGCTCCCGTGTGCTTGCTCAGCTATGATATGATCTGATTTACTACTCAGCACGTAATAAACTACATAAAAATACAGTCCACGTTTTTTTATTTGCATTAGTAATGTTTACTTCTTA
Source organism: Odontomyia ornata (assembly GCA_963969285.1). Lineage (NCBI taxonomy): Eukaryota > Metazoa > Arthropoda > Insecta > Diptera > Stratiomyidae > Odontomyia > Odontomyia ornata. Next base: position 44,277,172 of record OZ017742.1, read on the forward strand.
CCTTTTAATCCTAAACATTGTCCGTCCAGCCGGATAGGAAAGTGAACAAAAATACAAGTGTAAAGTTCAAATTATATTTTCTCGCGCAATCGCCAAGTATTGCCGAGTATCCGCCGCGTGCTTTTTCCGTGAGTGCACTCCATTACAGAAAGGCGTTTGGCGCATCTATAATTTATGTGACGCAAAGGAGTTTGGCTCGTGCATTAAAACTAAGGGACGCTATATGCCTTAGTCACCAAGCGCATTTCACTTTCATCAGCAGGTGCAAAGACTCGTTTCAACAAGTATATCTTCGTCTAACACGAGATACACTACAGCGATATTATAGAAAAGCGTTTGGCGCGTCTATAATATCTAGCTTTGGATTGCCGGCGCGCAGTTATTTTTCTAAGCATAAGTTCGGAGAGCGTCGCCTCGCACGTCTTTCACATTACAGCGCGTCTGGTGCCGACCATCGGCGTCTGTTCTACACAACTTTCAAGAATTATATTATAGGAAGGCGTGTGGCGCGTTTCTATAATATACTAATCAACATTTGGAAATCTAATTCATCGAAAGTCAATTGCATCGTCTCGATATTTTGGACAACCACGAGTGTTAACCGATAGATGTATAGAAAGGCGTTTGGCGCGTCTATACTATCTATAACATTAGATTGCCGGCGCGCAGGCATTTTTGCAAACATCAAGGAGAGTGTCACCCCTCGCCGCGCGTATGCCGACAATCAACGTTATTGCTGTTACGTCATCGGTTTTATACATCAGATGGTATTGTTGTCTCGTTTCTCTCTGTAGTCTCGGCGCTTCTTATACACGTCAACACGTGCTAAGTTCTCTAAATTATAAGTACTTAAAATTTTAAATACATTTTGAATTTTTTTCTGAAATCTTAAAAGCCGTAAAATATTGTTACATGTACAAATAATTACATGTACAAATAATTCTGCGAGCTACTGTCGCAATTATTTTCATCATCATTAAGAACGTCAACAAATGAATTTACTCGAACCCGCGAGTAAATTCAACAAGCATAATCAACATCTGCAAGCGACGTCACTCCATTCATGAATTTGCTCGAACCTACCAGGTACCTCTCGGTAGAACGTTCGCCAATATGCGAGAAATGGGTGAATACTTAGAGACCCTATATAAAGGCGAGCTGAATGAATGGGAAGATCATTCATTCGACCGCGATAAGAACTGCGAAAGTGTGTAGGAAGTGTGTTTCGTAATAGTGAAGTGATTTAGAAGACAATTGCGATAAGAAATTTATGGACAAGTGTTAGATTTTATTTTAATAGTGAAAATTAAAATTAGTGAAAGTGTTAAACTGATTATTGTGCACTTTCTTGAATTAAATAAACTCTTAACTTAAATTAAAAGACATTGCGTTTTCACTTTCCCGGAACGTTAAAATTATAGGCCGCGAACCAATAACACGCGACAGTGGTGTCGAGAAGTGCGATTGAAATTTTGAAGTGAAAACGTTTAAACAATTTTAAAGTGCACAATTGTGAAAAGTAACTTAAAAAAATAGCCGAAACAATAAAAAATGCCAGGAAATTTACATCTTAAAATTAATCAATTGAGCATATCGGAGCTCAAAGAGGAGTTGGAACAACGAAATCTGGCTACACAAGGTACAAAGGCCATACTGATTGCACGCTTGCGTGATGCGATCGAGTCGGAAGGCGTGAATCTGGATTTGGGTGAGCTCTCAGATGCAGAAAAAGGTGCAGAAGGTGGTGAAGCCGGAACACCAAAACCAAAGGAACCAGAAAATGCGCTGATGCAGATGTTGATGCTGATGCAGCAAGAGCAGCGACAACAGTCATCCAATTTAACAGCGAAGTTAAATGAACAATCAGCGAAGCTAAGCGAACAATCAGCGCAGCTAAATGAACAGACATCCAGTTTAGCTGCGAAGCTAAATGAACAATCAGCGCAGCTAAATGAACAATCAGCGAAGCTAGACCAACAAGCGTTCGAAATCAAGGTGGACATCGCACAGAAGCTGGAAAAACAGTCAACCGAAATAAAAGCGGAGCTCAGTAGCCTCAACAGCCAAATTAAATGCGTCGAGGAGAAGGTATACCAGGTCGAGGAGAGAATCAACCTTGAGATCAGCCAGGTCAACCATGAGATGGAAAAAGTGAAAAAGGATTTGGAAGCAGCGAAGGCAATAGTAACCGCCTCACCAGCCCCAATTATAACAGCAGCGCAAAGCTCATCTAGAAATGTGCAAGCACCAATATTCGATGGGCAAACGGTCTGGACTATTTACAAAACCCAGTTCGAAGCAGCCGCTCGCATAAATCACTGGAATGAACAGGAACGAGCAACTGCATTGATTCTTGCTCTAAGAGGCCCAGCTGCCGAGCTGTTGCAGACGATCCCCGTTGAATTGCACTCAAACCCGAATGCTATAATGAATGCGCTCGACATGCGTTATGGAGACGATCATCTAAAGCAGATTTATCGGTCACAGCTAAGGCATCGAATGCAGAAGTCTGGTGAAACCCTACAGCAGCTAGCCCAAGATATTGAGCGACTGGCACTTTTGGCTTATCCAGCCTACGACCCAGAACATCGAGATGATGCAGCGACAGAGGCATTCATCAGCGCACTAAAAGACCCGGAATTGCAACAAGCCGTGCGTTTAGCTCAAAAGCAAACGGTTAAGGACGCATTGGCTTATAGTCTGAACTTTGAAGCAGCGAAAAATGTGACTCGTACCACTGCCCGGGTTCGTGAGGTAGTGACAGACGAGTGCAGGTGTGAGCGCGTGGAAATTGAGCGAGACCGGCATGTAAATGGTGCGCCTAGATGCTGGAATGGCATAGAGAAGGGGCACCTGCAAAGAGACTGTAAGAAGCGAAGAAAACCGAGCTATTGTCCAGGGTGTGCAGCTAGGAGGAGATCCAGACCGAGTCAGGAGCCCAGAATGGAAGGCCTTCAAACAGAGGGGTCGGGAAACATGTAAGAGCCAACTTCGTGGGGCAGAGGTTGGCTAGGAGGATCGACGTCCCCAGCACCACCATCACCGTGTCAAGACTACATCGTGGAGAAGCGGACTTATGCCTTCCGGGTCAAGTTGACGGAGAACACTGCACCATAACAATCGACACTGGTGCAACCCGATCGATTATCCGACCAGACCTAGTTAGACAGCAACAACTTCACAAGGGCAGAATTTTCTCACTACGAACAGCTACGGGAGAAACTGCACCTGTTCATGGAGAGGTCAACCTCCAGATACAGTTGGGAGACCTTGTGTTCCGACATAATTTTCTGGTCGCGAACATTATGGATGACTGCATTCTCGGAATGGATTTTCTGCGACCACATGGAATCACGTTGGACTTGGGAAAACGTGTCTTGAAATGGCAGAATGCCGAAGTACTGATGGAGGATCCCAGCGTCCAAATCCCCAAGATGAATGTAGTGGTATGTACTAACACTGATGTACCGAATTCTTCCGAAAGCATTGTATGGGCCAAGCTTGATGGTGATTCTGGAGACCACCGATCTTATCTGATAGAGCCAACGAAGACATCCGCATTGCGCAGTTTGATTGTAGGACGAAGCCTTGTAAAATCTTTAAGGAACGGATATGTGCCGGTTAGAGTCCTTAACACCGCAGACTCAACCACGAGCATCAAAGCGGGAGAAGTCATCGGCAGCTGCCAGCCTGTTTCCACCATCACCTCTTTGGAAGCTACTCACAACCATCATTGGAAAAGGAGGCAAGACACAGACAAAGCCCGGGAATCCACGTCTGCAATATTGAAGCAAGTCAAATTGCCGGTGCAGCTATTCAAACGAGCCTCTGATCTGGTCACCAAGTACAGTGACATCTTCTCAACAAGCCCGGATGACCAAGGCCGAACGAGTTTGGTAACTCACGTCATAGACACACAGGGAGCCAAGCCGATTCGACAAGCACCAAGACGTCTCCCTATAGCCAAACAAGGAGAAGTGAGCGCGCTGATCTCGGACATGGAAAAGCAAGGCATTATCGAACCTTCTGTAAGTCCATGGGCCGCGCCTGTAGTTCTAGTAAAGAAAAAGGATGGTAGCACTCGCTTTTGTGTCGACTATAGGTAGCTTAACGACGTCACTAAGAAAGATAGTTACCCGCTCCCACGCATCGATGACATCATGGACACTTTAGCCGACGCAAAATGGTTTTCTACACTCGATCTCAAGAGTGGCTACTGGCAGGTAGAAATTGACAAGAAGGACCGAGAGAAGACCGCATTTTCAGTTGGGACCGGATTGTGGCAATTTGTGGTGATGCCGTTTGGGCTTTGCAATGCTCCAGCCACTTTCGAACGCTTGATGGAATACGTGCTACGTGGTCTAACCTGGAAAACCTGCTTGGTGTACCTAGATGACATCATCGTCATCGGGAGAACGTTCGAAGAGCATGTGCGGAACTTAGAAGAGGTCTTCTCCCGACTGCGACTGGCAAATTTGAAACTTAGTCCCGACAAGTGTACCCTTTTCGCAGCTGAAGTAAAATACCTGGGACATGTCGTATCAGCTGAAGGGGTCAAAACAGACCCTGAGAAAATTGAAGCCGTGAAAAGCTGGCCAACACCAAACAACAAGCGCCAACTACGAAGTTTCCTAGGCCTGGCAACCTACTATCGAAGATTCGTCAAAGACTTTGCCAAAATAGCTAAGTGTCTTCATCAGCTAACCGAGAAAAATCGTCCGTATGTCTGGAATGAACAATGCCAGACAGCCTTTGAGACCCTGAAGGAAAAGCTATGTGAATCACCCGTACTGACGTATCCGAAACCCGGAAAAATGTTTGTGGTTGACACCGATGCAAGCAACGGCGGTATTGGAGCTGTACTCTCCCAGCAGATCAATGGCGAAGAAAGAGTCCTCTCGTATTACAGTCGAGTTCTTTCAAAAAGTGAGAGGAACTACTGTGTGACCAGGAAGGAGCTATTGGCTATAATAGAGGCCACCAAGCAGTTCCACAAGTACCTATATGGCCAGAAATTTGTTCTTCGAACGGACCATGCATCGCTGAGATGGCTACTTAACTTCAAAAACCCCGAGGGACAAGTTGCGAGATGGATCGAAAGATTGCAGTCGTACGACTACGAAATCGTTCATCGAAAGGGCGGAGTTCATGGAAATGCTGACGCCCTATCTCGTCGCCCATGTCCAGCTAACTGCAAGCATTGCCGACGGATTGAGGAAAAGGAGCCGCCCGTTGATCTGCGACTGATAACGGCTGAATTCGATGAAGGTTGGTCATCGGAGGAGATTCGAAATGCCCAGCTAGCCGATGAAGACATCGGACCATTGCTCGTATGGAAGGAGACGACTGGGCGACCTGAGTGGAAGGACGTTTCAACGCATGGCGCAACCCTGAAAAGCTATTGGGCACAATGGAACTCCCTTCAGGTGGAGGGTGGTGTACTCAAGCGGAAATGGGAAACGGCGGATGGCAGCTCCTATAGGATGCAAACTATACTACCCAAAAGCCGAATCCACGATGTGGTTAAGGAAATGCATGAAGGATCCTCGGGAGGCCACCTTGGTGTTAACAAGACCTTAGCGAAATTGGGGGAACGGTTCTACTGGCTCCACGCTCGAGAAGACGTAGAGGACTGGTGTCGCAGATGCACAATTTGCGCTTCCGTCAACGGCCCAAAGCGACGACTGAGAGGACAAATGCAAACCTATAACGTAGGGGTACCGTTTGAAAGGATTGCTGTTGACATCGCTGGACCCTTTCCTGAATCTGAATGGGGAAATCGATACACGCTGGTTGTAGCCGATTATTTCAGCAAGTGGCCCGAGGTCTACCCCATTCCCAACCAGGAAGCAACTACTGTAGCTGAACAGCTAGTGTTAAATTGGGTCAGTAGGTACGGCGTACCTGGCGAACTACATTCGGATCAAGGCCGAAACTTTGAGTCACTAGTTTTTGGCGAAATGTGCGAGCTGCTCGGAATACGGAAAACGAGGACAACACCGCTGCATCCCCAATCCGATGGAATGGTCGAACGTTTCAACGGCACGCTCAATAAACACCTTGCCAAAATGGTTGACGAGAACCAAAGGGACTGGGACCGACATATCCCACTATTTTTGATGGCGTATAGAGCCGCTGAACATGCGTCGACGGGCCAAGCCCCAGCCAAGGTCATTTTTGGAAAGTCTATTCGTTTGCCAGCCGATATAAAGTTCGGAACACCCCCTGAGAAACCCCAAACGGTCTCGGAGTACGCAAGTGATCTAAGACAACGGTTGAACCAGATACATCGGACAGTGCGAAAACACCTCGAATCGGCTACTGACCGCATGAAGACCAGGTATGATCTAAAGGCTAATTCTACTGGCTTCCAGCAAGATGACTTGGTGTGGCTTTATAACCCGCAACGGCGAAAGGGTAGGTCTCCAAAGTTGCAACATAATTGGGAGGGACCATACCGAGTTACAAAGCGAATCAACGACGTCGTATACCGAATACAGGAACATCGTAAGCCGAGAGCTAAAATGAAAATCGTGCATCTGGACCGTCTTGCCCCATATTACACCCAGGGAGAATTGACTACAAATAGCGACACATCTTTTCGGGGCGAAAAGAACTGAGATGGGGGCAGTGTTACATGTACAAATAATTACATGTACAAATAATTCTGCGAGCTACTGTCGCAATTATTTTCATCATCATTAAGAACGTCAACAAATGAATTTACTCGAACCCGCGAGTAAATTCAACAAGCATAATCAACATCTGCAAGCGACGTCACTCCATTCATGAATTTGCTCGAACCTACCAGGTACCTCTCGGTAGAACGTTCGCCAATATGCGAGAAATGGGTGAATACTTAGAGACCCTATATAAAGGCGAGCTGAATGAATGGGAAGATCATTCATTCGACCGCGATAAGAACTGCGAAAGTGTGTAGGAAGTGTGTTTCGTAATAGTGAAGTGATTTAGAAGACAATTGCGATAAGAAATTTATGGACAAGTGTTAGATTTTATTTTAATAGTGAAAATTAAAATTAGTGAAAGTGTTAAACTGATTATTGTGCACTTTCTTGAATTAAATAAACTCTTAACTTAAATTAAAAGACATTGCGTTTTCACTTTCCCGGAACGTTAAAATTATAGGCCGCGAACCAATAACACGCGACAATATATTCTTGCTTTGAATTGAATCTAGTCTCGCAACATGTTAAAATAAAATCATAGTATAACAAATTAAAATTTTGGGATTATTACGGAAGTGTATTGTCATTCAGTATTCATGTCAAGATCAAGCGTAATGATAAGTTAAATTTTGTGAGACAGATAACAAAGAAAGTCTTCGGATTATGGACTCGAATTGCGTTAAATCGTAATTCTAGATTCACGTGCTATCAGCGAGCGGATTACTTTGTTCGTGATCGGTGTTTTGATCGCGGCAGCGAAAACATAACAAGTATAGGAATCAATAGCAGCAATCTGTTGCCCATGCTGACAGATTTGCTCATAGAGTGCCAAAATTATCGTTATGTCTTCGTCGCCGACATAGAAAAGATGTATCGTCAGATACTGATACATCGTGCCGGTCGCCATTACCAATGCATATTATGGAGGTAGGATCCATCTGCGCCCATCTCGGCTTATGAGTTGAATACGCTAACTTATGGCTCAGCTTCATCGCCTTGTCAAGCTAACTTGACCATTAAGCAACTAGCCAAAGACCACATGATAGATCATGCATGGGGTGCAACAGTTCTTCATGATGAAATTTACATGGATGATGTTTTATCTGGTGGGCATAATGTTCAAGAAGCTAAGGACAAACAGAATGATTGCACTGCAATTCTACTTAGGGGAGATTTCCTTTGAGAAAATATCAATCGAATAATCCCGCAATTCTCCAGGGTATCTTTGATGATTATCTTGCTGAAAGATCAAAATCATTCGAAAATTTCGAAATGCAAACTTCAGTTTTGGGTCTGTCATGGAATCCCTGTGAAGATAATTTTTACTTCAATGTTCTTCAGTTTGGAAACCCCCCAAAATTGACTAAACGATTTATTTTATCTCGCATACCTAAGCTGTTTCATCCACATGGATGGTTAGCTCCCATCATTATCCATGCAGCTTTTATGGCAAGAAAAGAAAGGATGGGATGAAGAAATTTCACCTGAACATCAACATTTTAGGTTGAAATGGGAGTCTGAGTTTTCTCAAATAAATTGTATTAAAATCCTAAGTTGGAACAGCTACTCGCCTCAAGCAGAAATCTTTGAAATTCATAGGTTTGCCGATGTGTCTAAGCTCGCATATGGCGCTTGTTTATATCTCAGAGTTGTGCATGAAAATCGAGCTTTCGTAACACTAGTAACTGCCAAGAGTAAGGTAGACCCATTGAAGCAATTATCCATCCCACGTTTAGAACTCTCAGCTGCCTACTTTCTAGCCAAATTGTGAAATATTATCTGAAAACTTCTAAAATTGGTATTACATCTTCGCATTTATTGAGTGATTGCACTGATGTACTTTAGTGGCTTAAAAGTCACCCTTCACGTTGAAAGCCTTTTGTAGCGAACCGATGCTCTAGCATCCACGACGATATGCCTGAAGCTCGATGGCATTACGTAAAATCCAAGGATAATCCCACTGACATAGTATCGCGGGGTTGTACAGTTACTCTACTAACTCATAATGATCTATGGTGGAAAGGACCATCTTGGTTATCTCTACCCACAAATCATCAAGATGAACCCCTAGAATCAAGAGAACCACCTCCTGACGAAAACTCTTCAAAACCTGTAGTCCATTTAATCACACGACCTCACTATGAACTCGACTTGATTCATCGTTTTTCGTCTGTCAATAAACTCTTGAGAGTCACCTCGTATTGTCAGATTTATAGTGCGCCTTTTAAGTCGCGTGACTAACAAAAGAAAAGAGCAAATCAAAAGCTTCTTAGAGCATCTAAAGAATTATGTCACAGTGAAGTAAGGCACTAAAAGGAACACCGTGATGCCTAACGTCGAATCTTGCCTGACAAAAAATCCATCGTCTCAATTTTTTATGGTATCGATCATGAAACCTCCTTCCATTTATTCATCAAAAAACATACAGCCTGATGAGTTAAATAGTGCTCGCTTATTTATTGTCTATCTTCATCAGAGTCCTCATTTTGCTAAGTGCGATCTTCACTGAGAAAAGGGTTGCGATTGTCCAGTTCCAGCCCAATTTTAAGGTTGAATCCGTTCATGGATGGTGATTTAATCAGAGTGGGAGGTCGATTAGTAAACTCTCAACTACCACATGAGAATAAAGTTCCCCTTTTACTTCATCATAATGACGACTTCACTAAAATGCTAATTCGTCAAACGCATTTAGACACCTTTCACGGTGGAATCCAGTTAACCCACACATTGTGTTTACAATATTGGAATGGAAAAGGACGGGTAGCTGTGAAATCATGCATTAAAACCTGTCATAAGTGCATACTTTACTCCATAAATGGTTGTACGCAACTAATGAGAAACTTACCTCTAAATCATACATTACCATCCAAAACCTTTAATATCTCTGGTATCGATTATGATGGACCGATAAAAGTTCGCTTAGCCAAAGTTAGAGGCAATGTTAGTCAAAAGGGTTACATTGCTATTTTTGTCTGTTTCTCTGCTTGAAGTAGTCGAAGACTACAGTAGTGCTGCCTTCATTGCTGCATTTCATCGTTTCACATCTCGCAAAGGTCAATGCTCTGAATTGCATAGTGAGCAGGGAACTACTTTAGTCGGTGCTGATACAGAGCTCACCAAGATCTTTCAAGGTGCCTTAGAATGGTCAGAAAAGGCAAAAAACCGACTATCCATAAGTGGCACTAACTGGCATTTCAACCCTCCAGGCGCCCCTCACTTCGGTGGTTTGTGGGAAAGTGCGGTGAAATCCATGAAGTACCATGTGTACCGAATCATTGGAGATCAAGTTTTGACTTTTATCGAATACTCTACCTTGCTTTGTCGTATTGAAGCGATCTTGAATTCGAGACATCTGTTACCAGTCAGTCATGACATAAGCGATTTAAATCCATTGACCCCAGCTCATTTTTTGATACAACGATCTTCGTATCTTATCCCTGAACCTAACTGACGCAATGATAGGATCCCAGTGAGTAAACGCTCGAAATAATTAACTCAAATAACCCAACATTTCTGGGATAGATGGTCAGCTGAGTATCTACCTTCACTTCAAAATCGTACTAAATGGACTCAAAGGCAAGATTCTATTCAAATCGGGGATTTAGTTCGTATAAAGAGCGATACAACCTTCCCTGGGAAATGGCCCTTAGAAATCGTTAAAAAAGTACATCCTGGCACCGATGGCCTGGTTAGAACTGCTACGATCAAGACCGCCGACACCCAGCTTAAGCGTCCCATCGTCAAGCTCGTGTTACTGGAACGCGCGGTTTCGAGTACATATTGCACAAGTTCAAACTAAGATAGTCGAGGATTGAAACTATGAAATTAATTTATTTTAATGTACAATCATCTTTATGTATTACAACTATTAGTCCTAATAGTCAAGTTCTCCCTCACCTATAGAATTTTAGAGTCTTAAATTTTTGTTTTTGTTCATACTGCGACGGATGAAAAGGGGAAGAATGCTCGAGATTTTTGCTTTTTGCTTTTCAGTATTATAGTTACTACTAGTCATAAGGCATTTTTATTACCGCGCCTGTTAATCATTTAAATGAGAAAAGTCATCTGCGCGAGACCTCTATGTCAAGACAAAAATAACAGCTGTTTGATGTTTGTCTAAGAAGAAACTTCGAATTGACCATTCCTGTACATCTTGCTAACACACCGTAACTACTCAGCACGTAATAAACTACATAAAAATACAGTCTACGTTATTTCATTTGCATTAGTAATTTTTACTTCTTACCTTTTAATCCTAAACAAAACTTGGATTTTAAGAGGCTCCATATATTTTCAATAGGGTTAAGGTCGGGATAATTGCCAGGCCATGGAAGAACAGGGATGCTGTCGCCATCAAATATATTTTGCATGTACTAGGCACGATGACATGCAGTACCATCATACATAAAGGTCGTGTAGGTTCCACTGCATCTCAAAATATTGAAATAAGGAATTAAAATATCTTCCATTGTTGACAAAACACAGCGGGTGAAATGCACCTGCTGGTGTTTGATTCATGGCCTCACAACTCATGCTTCATTGTGTCACTCATGTGGTCTTATCCGAACATACTGGTGACTTTCTGTTATCGCTTTTAACCTGCATTCGTCGCTAAATACAATCTGAAAAATAAGAAAATAAAAAATTAAATTTCGAATATTTTGCTTCTAAGCTCGGAAAACAGCAGATAATTATTAAAAGATGATAATTACTCTTGGAAAATCTTCAACGGAATAATGTTGAAGTGTTTTTGCAAATTCCAATATAGCTTTGTGCATTTAGGCCGTTAATTTTGGTTTTTTTGTTGGTCGTCTGGCATGTAAGTATGCTTCTCTTAAACGCGTCCTGAGTGTCATCCGCGATATAAATATTCCTCTGATCATATTCTGCATATTAGCCGATGCAGAAGGTTATTTAGATGGCGACTCCCGCTCTGGAGTAGTTCCAGGAACCTTATTTTTCTGCCAATACTTCGTCTCTGGTTAGTGGCGAGACTGGGACCTCTTGCCCTGCTTCTGGAATGTTCACAGCTTCAGTCGTTATTGGGGACGCTGTGAATGCCTTCTGCAAATATTACAGCCATCTGTTTTTAATGTCGACTAGGTCGCAAGTATATAGAATATCATCTGAAACTGCTACACTGAGGATTCTTCTTCTTCTTCTTCGTAGCACTACAGCCCCTCTCCGGTCTTCGCTTCCTGCAAATAGCGCCTCCAACTGTCTCGGTCCATTGAGCGCGTCCTCCAATTTTGAAATCCGCACAACGATGAACTGTCTTCGTCGACCGAGTCAGGCCGGCGTTTCCTCGGTTTCCCCACTGGTCTCCGGCCTTCAGTTCTCCCAACGAATACTTTTTTGGGTATCCGTTGTTCGTCCATACGATTCATGTGTCCAGCCCATTGCAGCTTCCGCAGTCTGACAATCGTTGAGACCTCCGGCTCGTCGAAAATTTCATACAGCTCATGGTTGTATCGAATTCACGATTAGTCCCCGTCTAGCTTGGCTCCGATTATTCGCTTCAGGACCCGTCGCTCAAAGACGTTCAGTATATTTGCGGATGTTTGGCTTTCTTATCCATAGCATAACACAGATCTTATCACAGATTTGTATACTTGGATCTTTGTTTTCCTGTCTATGCAGTTGGTTTTCAAGATCGTCAAAACTGAATAAAATATTTTATTTGTAAGCTGTATTCTGCTTCGTATTTCGTCGCTTTCATTACCGGTTCTCGTCATTTTGGCGCCTAGATACACAAACTCGCTCACATTTTCAATGCTGTATTCGCCAAGTGTGATACTTTGTGTGCTTGAGGTATTTTTCCCTGACTGCCTCATGAGCTTTGTTTTATTTTCATTGATTTGTAGTCCTTCTAGTTTTGCTTCGCTGTCGAGTTTCAAGAAGATTTCTTTGGCAGTTATTAATGACCGTGACAAAATGTTGATGGCGGCCGCATAGGATACAACTTTGCTTCCTTATGACGTACTCCAAAGCCAAATTAAATAGCAATGGGGCCAGCCCATCTCCCAGCGTTAGTCCGATATTGATGTCAAATGCATCGATAAGTTTGTTATTGATGCGGACTTGGGAGGTTGTCGACGTCATTGTCATCTTGATAAGACGGACTGATTTGGCTGGGATACCAAAGCAAAGCATTATTGGATACAGTATGTTACTCCCCAATTATACTGTTGGCGTATGATCTGATTTTATTTTCTAAGATTTTAGAAAATATTTTGTACGCCGTACAAAGTAGTGATATGCCTCCATAGTTTTCGCACTGTAGCTCTTGTAGGGAATATAATTGATTGGCTCCACTCTTTCGGCATATGTTCTTGTTGCCAAATGTGCTGGATAACTTTGTGAATAGCTGTCACACTATTACGTTTGAATTCCCGAATAATTTCTTCCCACAGAACGTGCAAACGCCTTTTAAGAACTAGAGCCCCTTTCGCGCCTTCGCTTACAGACAGTTAGAGTATATCATTATCTTGGTGGAATGTATCAGCACTCGAGAGGGTGATTTGATCAGTCACGCATTTGCCATACGTATGTCCGTCCGCTCAGCTGCGTTACGTTCTGATTTTATACCACTACGTATCATAACTGATCGGGCGTATAGTCCGTCCGAAGAACCACTCTAAACAAATTTCACTGTCACCAACGGGGCTCGAACCAGGGACCTTCGGCTTACGCAGCAAGTATTCTATTCATAACACTACGCCGGAAAGCTTATTAACAATAAAATAAGCTGCCATCGCGTGATATATGGCTAATGTAGTACCAGCGCCGCGGTTCAAAGTTATAACAGCCTAAAGTCATTAGTAGTTCAATTGCCTCACACTTTATTTACGTAACTAAAGTCCAGTACGAACTGCAAACTTGGTGAAGTTTTTATTATAGGAAAATCTGGCCTCAAGGAGCTTCCATTTTTGAAAACGTTTTCCATTTCCTTTGTCTTTAGCGAGGTGTAAACATTCACCAAACATACGCGAACTGACTTTGAAAACTTAATAGGTCGTCTCAAACAATCGATAAATCAGTCTAAAAATAAAAGATCGAGTGATATTGTTTACGAGCTATGAACATAAATGAAAAGTTTTGTGTTTTCCATAAAGCATTGTCATGTTTGTGTTGTGAAAGGCAATTTTATTTTTGATAATGCCCGAAACGGAAAATAACTAATTAAGATTGATTTTTTTCTTCAAGAAAATGAATCGGTGTTTTTTTCTTTTCTTACAAAATCATTCATGAAATTAAAGCCAACGCTTTTCCATCTCGTCCCTTCTCCCAGCAAAGTGATCAAATTCGAATTTACAGCTGTTGTTTCTCATACGAGTACACCTCTCCATTGAGGAAAAAATTGTTTTGAACATTTGCCACCAACCCTGCCTTCCATTCTACAATAAAATCTCATTGAGCTGAAATGGACTTTATGTAAAAATCTTGTACAAATTCCGATCGGGGATTGAAAGGAGATTCAGATGGAGATCCACATGTGTGCACTCTGGATTTTATTTGACTTGAACGATTCCGAACCACAGGATGTTTTCACTATTATCTAATGGCGTTTAAACGTAAGCAAATGATTTTTTTTCTTTTTCTTGAAGATGAAGAAAAATGTAATCCTATAAATAGAGAATTTCGTGATGCTAGTAGCTCCTGAAACATAAAGTTTATAGTTTTTTTCCCAGTCATTCGGGCACACATGTAACATGCGTTTTTACAATACTCATTTACTCCATAAATAATTTGATGTTCTCGTATGTACGCTTCGCCATTTGTGCTTTTTAAAAGTACGATCATATGGTTTTATTCAGTTGCATCCAAGTAGAATTGAAATTCAGACTTTTTGTTTACATAATTTCTGTTTTAAAATCTCCATCTTAAGATGGTCATGATCGCGAGGATGATCATGATGACAATTAAAAGTGAAATTTAGATGGAGAAAATAATAATCGACAAGTTCAACTATCGCGTTTGAAATGGAACTGATACTGATAGATTATTTATTTATAAAGTATTTAACATCCTCGTTAAATTCATTCCAAATGAGTTGTTTATTTTGATCGTCTACATCGGAAATGGTGTTTTAAACAAAAAATCGATGTAAATTGTAATTTGATGAATGTTGAGGAAATGAATGAGTATGTATGGAGCATATCTGTTTTTAAAAAGCACCAAATATATCCCTTTCTCATTTGAGATAAGTTTGAGAATTCCAAGAAAGCATTAGTCAATAACATTCGAACTCTACAATATCATGAAAATGGAAAGATTTCGTTGAAAACTTGTAAGAAAGGAGGAAACTAAAAATGGCTCTCAAATTCTCAAATTTTTTTATGATTTAAATTAATTAAATTGCTATGACAATGTTTTTGGCTTGATTTCGAAAATTCCTTCTTTAATTTCCCTGAGCATAAATACGCCATGTCGCGTGTATCATGCTAATTACAAAGAAAAACACAATTTTAAAATTTATATTTGGATGATAATCCAGCATTTTACGTTGAAAAGACACTTTGCCAATCTAGATTTTCACCGGTTTTTGAAACGAATAAAAAAATCAAGTATGCGAATATTTGGCAGCATTCCAAACCATCATTTAAATGCGCCCCCAACGCATATAAAGACTTAAGAGATAATTATTGGTCGACGTATTTTCACGTCCAAGAGCAAATTGTTGTTTGCAAATGCAAAAACAAAGAAAAAATCATGAAGGGAGTGGTGGGGTTGAAATTTTTCAACATGAATCAGTATGGTGACCAGATGCTATCCTGAAAGTATTGGCTACATCTATGGTGTATTTCTGCTTTTATTTAGAATTTTAATTTTTCCTTTGATATGACTCCCTCCCGCCGCAAAATGTACATATGAATATTTTCCTCATGTTATTTTGTCAAGGAGGCCTGTCCCGCCCATTCTAATGCATTCTGAGTGCCCGCAGGGGGAATGCCGGTCGACAAGAGCACTCTTGGAGGCTAGCACTCTTTGGGGAACGCCGCCCTCACGGACAAATTGGGGACAAATTTTAAGGATAACGCCACTACTTTCCAAAGGAAAAGGACTGTTGCAACGCGCTCAGTCGATGTGCTTACTTCCGTGCGACATTCTATTCGTGTTGGGCCACCTACTTGCACACACGTGTGTAAATGAAATATGGCGCTTTGCTGGCAAATGAAATATAGCGTTTTAATCAGTCAGGCCACTTATTTAGTTTATCCAAAATAAAAAATAAAAACAAAGGTAAATAGATGTAAGATATAGAAAAATATATTCAAAAAGAATAATTTGACAAAAACTTACCTTTTTATTTAGCGAGACTACTCGGTAAACTGATACTAAGGCACTAAATATTATTTTTTTTATTTTGTTTCTTATTTTTTTTAATTTTTTCTACCAAATATATAAATACAACTGTCATTCAATTGCCGAAGATTACACAAACAAAGACAAGTTCAGAAAGAACGATCTTAATTACTACGTCACCAACATAATTATTTAGTTTTTGTCCACATAAGAAGTCAATGCCAAAAATGCGCATACTTTTTGAATTGCGTAGCTTCAGTTGATTCCAGAGGGATTCGCTTGGTTTCTGCAAATCAGCAAGGTAGCGCCATACCCCGTGTTTTTGTACCGCGATAAGGTAATTTTCTTACAGCCCAATTCAGAATTTAGTACTTTACTAAATCTGCAGGAAGCAAAGATATGTTTCTAGTGCAAAACACCAGAGTAAATAAAATAAACTTTGTTTAACGCCGAAAAAGCTACAACTGAATTTATTTCCCAAAAGCTTAAGTTTAAATACAACATTTTCTTATTCTAAAATTGCTTACTCTAAAATTCATAACAAAATTTAATTCCCATGGAAACAAAGATTGCAACTCAAGTTTCATTAAATTTTCCGCGACTCAAGAAATTGTACTCGGCACATAATTTTGCGCATTTCAGCCGGACAAACATTCCCATGAAAATTAAACGCGGTCACGTTGCAATTTCTGCTCGCGGGCAAGTGAGTAATGTGATACATAATGTATATGAATTTTTAATGCATGTGAATTTAACTTATCGGGCAAGTAATTTACTTGGATTTTGTTACTTTTGTTATCGTTAGCGAACACCCGGTTTACAAATGTCTTCATTTGTTTGTTTGCTACATGGCTTTCAGTGAAGTGCGTTTTTTTATTTGTTAATTGTCAGAATGAAGAGACGGCTGGACCTTCGTTTCAATATCATAACCGTAATACTATGATTTGAGCTTTTTATGATCCTTGACAAAGAGTTTCATTTTGAAAACATTTTTTCTTTCTATTTCGCTACCGATTAGAAGTCGACTGACTTCGATTGTCCTGCGATAAATTTTAGTCACTCACACAAACTATTCCACTCCAATGCTCTTGAGTCGTTGGCCCTTGTTGGCTCTTCAGATCTCCCTTGTAAATGAATTCTGAGAACGATACACAATCTGGTCTTTGCCCTAATTTTTTTCAATTTTGCAAGATGTTGGAAGTCTTCATCTACTGATTGTACACCTACGAGCTCTATCAGTGTCTAACCCATATCCCCAGTTATCGTTGTAACTTGAACATTCGCAATTTCAACCTTTCGCTCCAACCGACAGTAATATTTGCAACCAGGCGAAGAGGGTCGACGAGAAAGTGTATCAGCATTATTGTGCGTGGCATCTTTGCGATGTACAACCTCAAAGTCGTATGTCTGGAGTCGTTTGAGCCAACGTGCCACTTGATCTTCGGGCTCATTTTAATTGAGTAACCATCTAAGTGCCGCATGATCGGTTCGAAGAAGGAATTTCTACCGATATAGATATTTGCGAAAATTCTTTGTTACATTCACTATGGCTAACAACTCCTTTCTCGTTACACAATAGTTTCCTTCGCACTTGGAGGGCACTCTGCTGTAGTACGCTAGGATCTTCTCTTCTCCATCAACATGCTGAGGCAAAACTGCGATTCCAGTGTTGCTTGCGTTCATATCCAGCACAAATGTTTTTCTCAGGGCTCGGCAAGCTTATATAGGAGCTTCACACAGCGCCTCCTTCAGCCGGCCGAAGGATGTCTCACATTGCTCAATCCAGTTGAAGGTTCGATTCTCCTCGGCGTAGAAGATATAAAATTTGGCTCAGCGATTTTGGCAAAATCTTTGACAAAGCGTCGGTAGCAGTTGAACCCAGGAAGCTACGAAGCCTTGGGCACTGGCCACTTTCTCACTGTTTCTACTTTTCCAAGATCAGTTCTTACCCCAACCCGAAGATGCAAAACGAATAAATACTTGACTTATAGGTGTTACCTTGATGTCCCTTGCTCGCTCCAATTCCTGTTTTAACTTTTCTACTTTGCTAGAGAATTCCCTGTTCAGCTCAATAAATTTCCCGTCAAATTTTTGCTCTATTTTTAATGTGATCCCCACTACGAGTTCTCTTATTTCTATCAACTGCGGTTCTAACTTTTCACTAAGCACGGCTGTCTGTTCCTCAATTTCTGTAAACTGTTCTGACAGTTGCTCCAATTTCGCATTCATTTTCAAGATTAAATCCATCATCTGGGTGCCCAGTTCAATTGTAACGCTTGGTTCATTTTCCTCATCTGTAAGGGGTTCGAATTCAAACTCCTCTGGTTCCCTATTTTCAGATGCTAGGGCTTCCATAAGGTGTACTGCCAATGTCGCTTTACTTGCATTCGTAGTCATATTCCGCTTACGCAACTCTTCCTTGAGCTGCACTGTTTTCAACTGCAACAGTTTTGGCATATCTTATTCGTACTTTGCTATACTTTGTTAGGACCTCATGACGAACAGATAAATGTACGAACAGTCAGGCAGATGCATGGACAAAAAAGGACAGAAAACGGAAGTAAACTTAAAAATCTCCATTTTCAACAACAGCCGGAAAGGTAAATTTCTCGAAGGAGCCCTGAGTTTCAAAAATCAAATAACAATTTGATTGACCGCCACTTTGAACACTGTTTAATAAAAAGTCATATGATATTCAACACTTTAGTTGCTACTAAAATCACGAACTTCGCTCACTTTCTGGCTTTCAGGACTGCCATTTTGAATTTAATCATTTCATCATAATCATGAGTACCAAATCTCATTCGAATCGAAATGTTCCATTTTTTTTAAATGGCAGCTAAAAAAATTAAGTTTGAAATTTTCGACTTTTTTATTTAACGTCCGATTTTCATAACTTACTCTAATTATTATCTAAATCCAAGTTTCATCAAAATCGGTTGAGGAACTTGGCCGTTAGAGGGCCACGATAATATGAAAATATCGCATATTTGAATCGCCGCCATTTTGAAACTTGCAACTGGATGATTACGTAAATAACAAGATGATTATAGCTAATTACCATCTATCTTAATATCAAGTTTCATGTACTCGTAAATTGAATGAAAATTGTGACTTTTAGAATCCTTTAAAACCCCCCAACTTTGACCAGCCGCCATGTTGAAATTTAACACCTGACCTTCAAATTTTTTTAATGTTCTTTAAACGCTTATCGTTTCTATCGTACTACCAATTTTCATTAGCATCGATTGAAGGATTTAGTCAAAACTACAGAAACAATTTTTTTTACGTTTTTCGACCCTTGAGCGGCGGCCATTTTGTTTCAGAAGGTTCTACTTTGGGTTTTTTGTGAGATTCATTGCACAGTTCAATGAGCAAATGTGCCAAATTTAATCCAAATCAGAGTTACACTTTGGTCAGAACAGAAATCACGAATTTTCGTCTAAAATGACCCCCATTTTGTTTTCGGTCGGCCGATTTGGCTGGTTAACGATGTTAGCTGAGATATTATAAAATACATCCTTCCTTAAAATTTGGTTAATATTGACGCAAAATTGCGATATCTAGCGTGATCACAAATTTGGTTATATCTCATATACATTGTGACAAAAAAGTACCCGAAAATTGCAAATAAAACGCAAAATATTTAATTATTCATCAAAATCACACGGAGCCACATCTGGTGAATACGGTGGTTGATCGATGGTATTTATTGCGTTTTTGGTTTTAAATTTGGTCACAGTAAAATAATCACAAAATCGCAACGCACTACTGAGGTGTACCGACTTGAACAGATGCTGAAAACAAACTGGTTGACAGATCGCGCTCATATTTGGCATAGTAATTAAGGAAAGTCCTACCTTCTTAACAAAATACATTTTTTTGAAATATCATTTACCCGAGGAATTTAAATTACAATTTCCGGGTACTTTTTTGTCACAATGTATATCTAAAGTTTTGCAACGTCTACTCTCCGCAATAGGTAAATTTCGCTCCGCAAATTTACCTAAAAAAAGCAGTAGTCACGCTCTCTCGCAAGGAGAGCGATAGGTAAAACGCTTGCAATCACCAGCACCATCGACTCACGAGACTATCCGATATGCAGAAGCTATCCTCAGCGTTCCTCTTCGCTGCATCTGTGCCAGGTATAGCTCCATATTTCCGATTCTTACAGTAGCACAGAGTGTACCGCACCTTCTGGATAAGGCAGGTCCCCCTACATTGGCCATCAGCCGGCTGAGTGCCGACATACCCGCCGCAGCCTTATCCGCCAATGCCCTGATTTGCTGAGAGAAACTCATCTTCGAGTCAATCAGAAGGCGCAGATACTTCACAGCTAGCTTAGACTCAATTTGCACTTCCTCAACACTGATTTTCCTTACTCTAAGGGTTCTCTTCTCTGTCAAGATGACTACTTTGGGTTTCTCCAGTGCAAGGCTAAATCCGCGAGCAGTCATCCAGTTTACATGCCAAGTTTACGTTGCGCTTGTTCAACTGTGCACCCCATGGTTAGTGCCGCGACATCATCCGCATAGCCGGACAAGCGGGACTCATCCGGTAGCTCAAGTCTCAGTAACTCGTCCTACGATATGTTCGACAGGTCTGGGCCATCGATTGCGCCTTGAGCAACACCTGTTCTAACTTCTATTCTCCGTCGACCCTCCTTCATGTCATAGAGCAGACTTTAATCCGTCAGGTAGTCTCTCAGAATCCGCATCAGATACTCTGGAACTTGAAAAGGATTTTCCAGTGCTTCCAGGATATCTGCTCATCTAACGGAATTGAAGTCGTTTCTAACATCAAGCGTCACCAGCAGCACAACGCGTTTGTTTGTCCGGCTGTGAGCTTCCGCTCATTGGACAGCGCTCACCACCTCTGCAACGCATCAATGGTGGATCAGTCTTGCTATAAAATCATACTGCCGAGGAGATGCTCCCGTGCAGTCAGTGAGTCTATCTTTGATGAGTTTCTCGAGCACTTTCTCGGGCGTGTCTGGTTTGCATAACGGGCGGTATGCAGACGCCAAATCGGAATTTCCCTTCTTGCTGATCAGCACGAGCCTTGCTATCTTCCATCGTTCCAGTAAAAACCCCTTCGCGCAGGCAAGCGTCGAACGTAGTGAGCAGCAAGTCAGGGCGAAGATTGTAGATCTGTAATACTTCAGTTGGAACACCGTCTGGTCCTGATGCCTTTCTTGTTCTCGTGGATAGAACTGCATCCTCTAGTTCCATCCTCGTAAAAGGTGGGCCGTTCACTGGTGCTCTGTCGTGGACTGTATTGACACGGACGGGATGTGCAGGGAACAGTGACCGTACAATCCGTCCGTCTTTTCTGCTTCGTGTTAGCACGCCTGATCACTTTTAACCCCAGGCCAAACGGGTCCCTATTCGCATTGTCCACTAAGTCTTGCCAGCATCGGACCTTATTCTTGTTGATTAGTTTTCGAAGAGATTTCCTAGCCAATCTGTATGCTGCTAGCCTTGTGTTTGCCTCACGCGCTCGCACCCTCTGGGCTTCTCGTCGAAACTTGTGACACTTCCTTCTCTGTTCCGTTGACCATCAGTATATTGGAGGCTTGTCGTGACGGGGTCTCTGACGGGGCATGGAAGACTCGCAAGCCGATATGATGACACGCATAATTGAGTGCACCACGTTCTCGACAGTAGGTCTTCCGCTCCCCGGTAGAGCTCCCAGCAGCATTGTGCCCACCGCGAGCACGTCAGCAAACCTCCTCTAGTCCATCTTCCCAGTTGGAGTCTGGGCATATGTAGGCCGCAGATCTCAACCGCTATACTCGTATACTGGTGGTCGCTGGCCGAGTAGTCCTCTAGCACTCGCCAGTGGTGTAATCTTGGCACCAGGTACTCCAAAGCGAATGTCACATCGTATATGGTTCCCGAATAATTCCAACGGCGGTAAGTAGGGGTGTTCCCAGGGTTTAAGACAACACGTGCTATTCTGGCCGCCATTTCTGGGACCTGCTTACCTCTGCGGTTAGATTGAGACATGCCCCATTCAATAGCTCAATGTTTGAAGTCTCCCTCGATGAGCACCTGGCCTTCTCTGTACAACACAGCGTTCTCCAAGGCATGTAGGTTGGCCCGGACAGATGGCATCGGTTCGTTCGGCGTTAGATAAACACGAAAAAATGTTTTTCCCGGAAACTTCACTCATGCAAAACCATCTCCGCGTCCATGGCCCTGCATCTGTTGGTGGGCGCTGCCTCGAGCCCAGATAGAGTAGGCACCAGCTTCATCAGGGTGGCTGGCTTGGGAGTTTTTGTCGTAATGTTGCTCACTAAGCAACAGAATGTCAGCTTTCGTATCCCTCGCAAACTGTTCAAGCAGATCCTGGGCGTTTATGCTTCGGTTTAAGTTCACTTGTAGAGTTGGCTCATCAGAGTATTAATTGGGCATTGATTGGGGCCTCTTTGTAAACCCAGCCTCTTCCTGAATCTTGCACAGATTGAGGTCACCAGGCTCTGGCTTAGCATCCTTGCAGAATGTTGAGCTTTTGTTTCACGCCTAATGATCTGAGCCGAGTTCTGTTGGGCGTAGTACGAATATACCCACTTGTATAATTTTGGTACGTACGTGAATCCAATTAACAACATTAAATACCTATAAAGTGGGGCTCTAATAAAAATTGCTTCCTCCTAAGATTCGCCTAGTAAAATTCGCTAGTTCTCCCTCTAAAGTCATTTATTTACTAGGAATTAATGGATAATGGTCAGTTTGGCGCTGTCGCTGGCACAGATTTAGTCGCGGCCTCCCGCTTAACGCGCTGCTCCTGCTTAACGCGCTGCTCCTGCTTAAACTCTACCTCTAAAGCATTGAATCGTTGCTTCAAATAATCCCGCTCCGCTTTAGTCACGGTGAGATGCGTCAATCGGTGCAGGTTGCTGCATCTACAGCGATGCCCCCACCTCGTTGCCGCTGTTGCCCCGGCTCGGCTAGGGGCATATTGAACCGCCTGGGCAAGCGCGCAAGATGAACCTCGTTCGAGATTGGTTTTGGGCCCACTCCGGGCGTCGCAGCAATTGCGTTCTCGAGAAATAAACGGGGGTCTATTGACATCACAGGCCGCTGGTGGTTGTTAGTTGTCTGGCCGCTGGTGGTGCGTGCTGTAGAGAAATCCACGATAGCTTGCTCGTTCCCGGGCGAAATGCCTTGAAATGCTACTGCTCGGGCAAGAGCCTTGAGCAGGGCAAGTAACGCTTAAAAATTGAAGTGTTACAAATTGCCGGAAACTAACCTGGTCGTCTGGCCGCTGATGATGCGTGTTGGTTGTCTGGCCGCTGGTAATTGATGCAGGCGGCTGGTTGGATCTGGGCTGGAACACGCTCTTGAACTTTGTTAGTCTCGGGCTCAAAACGATTCTACTCGGGGAAGGGGCTTGAACAGGACAAGTGTAGTATCAATAGTGACTTTATGGATATTTATGTAGAAATATTGCTGACCACAAGTTTACCTTATTGCCTATCAAACGAATTTTTATTATTGGATGCAACTAATTCTTTGCTAAGTCAACCAAAATAACAATCAATATGACATGGGAGACAAATCCTAGCCCATTCGAGTATATCTTTGGACATACTTAGCCACACTTACTTTTTACACAAAAGCTTCTTTGTAGCTCTGCCGCTTGGATGAGAAGATCCATGAAACAAGTCAAAAATTTTTCGTCGCAATGGTTTTGGGGCGTAAGACCGAATGTTGCTCGTTGAAAAATCGCAATAAATAACTGCCTCGCTGTCGTCTAGACGTAATCTCCAGAATTGCATGTTCGTTTCGCCTCGAAGTAGATGATTCAATTCTACATCCTCCTTCTATGCCTTCGCTAAATCTTCGATGTTTCGTTGTCGCTTCCGGCTATGTGATTAATATTTGTTGAAAATTGCCTAATGAAATCGAATTGCCTGAGTTGTCTCGGAGATGCCTTGTCAGCTTTTTGATTGAAGACGTATATGATGGGCTTATTATCGGTTTTAATAATAAGTTGCCGTCCTTTAACCATGTGGCGGAAGAATTTTATGGCACTGAAAATCGCCTGCAGCTCCTGCTTATAAACACTGTATTTGTGCTGCGCTTCGCTAAACTTCTTGGAGAAGAATCCGAGCTCGAGAACTGCTCGCATTGCGGTATTAGAAGCGTCGCATTTGACTGCCAGCGTAGCATTTTCGATTGGGTGTTGGAGCGAAGTTGCGTTGGCAATTTGGTGCTTGCATCTGCTTGTGGGGTCCATACGATGGCACGGTTATCTTTTCTTCTTGTGCCGACGAGAAACCCGTGGAGAGGT
Source organism: Odontomyia ornata (assembly GCA_963969285.1). Taxonomy (NCBI): domain Eukaryota; kingdom Metazoa; phylum Arthropoda; class Insecta; order Diptera; family Stratiomyidae; genus Odontomyia; species Odontomyia ornata. The sequence continues at coordinate 44,301,462 of OZ017742.1, forward strand.
GCTTGAATGGCGCCTGCATTTTTAAGCAATTTCCGATAGAAATTGATCGGTCCTAAAAATCTACGCAATTCCATGATAGTTGCTGGGTTTTTTAAGTTTAGGATTGTTTCGACTCTTGTTGGAATAGGCCTTATACCGTGATGTTCGACGAGATGTCCAAGATATTCGATAGTCGGTTTTCCAAACGTACATTTCTCTATGTTTATAGAAAGGTCATACTCACGCAGTCTGTCCAAATGATTCTTTAATGCTCACGGTGTTCTTCGTGTATCTTAGAGGCAATTAATATATCGTCAATGTTCGAATAAAAAAATGGTAGGCCTCGTAGAGTGTGGTCAATGCAACGCTGGAAGGTTTGCGCGGCGTTGCACAAAACAAACGTCATCACCTTAAATTCGAATAACCTGAATGGCGTTATAACGGCAGTGTTCGGAACATCCTCTGGACCCACCGGAATTTGATGGTATGCCCGCATCAGGTCGAGCGCCGAAAATACCATGTATCCACTGAGTCTGTGAGCAAAGTCACTAAGATAAGCACTGAGATATTTATCCGGGATGGTGATTGCATTGAAAGACGATAGTCACCACAAGGTCTCCAGTTTTCTTTTGGACTAGGTGTAGTGGAGTTCCCCATTGACTACTTGACGGCTGACAAATTCCTTGTTATAGCATGAATTCTAATTCTGCTTTTGCTACTCTCAGCTTCTCAGGCGTTAAGCGTCTTGGCTTTTCTGCAACTGGAGGGCCTTAAGTTACAATGTGGTGGTAAATGCCATGAGTCATAACCTTCCTAGTATCAGATGGTACAGTTAAATCGGTATAATCCTTCAGCAGATCGTAGTACTCCGAGTTTTCTTTTATCGTAGTAATGGTAGTATTGGCTTGGTTGGTAAATTTAGCATTAGCTCCTAATTTAGTTTCGCTGTCAACCAACTTCTTCGGACGTAAATCTACCATAAGGGCAAAGTGCAGCAAAAAATCTGCTCCGATTATTGATTTCCTTACATTTGCAACTACAAATCTCCAAGCAAACGGTCTACGAAGTCCGACGCCAAGTTTCATTAGTCTCTGACCGTACGTTTTAATCGGACAATTATTCGCGGCGTATAGCTCTGATTCCCCTGGAGTAATGTGACTTTTGTCGCGTGGCAGGACTGAAATGTCGGCTCCAGTATCAATAAGGAAGCGAGTTCCGCTTTTCCGATCATGGATTATTAGTCGGCGATTGTTTACATGAAGAAAGTCGTCCTCGGCTGCCGTAATTCGGGACGACAAATTTAGTGTCCCGAATCCACTTTATCATTGGCTGTCCACTGGCATGGTGGATGACAATTCTGGGCACGCTTTCCAAACCGCTTATCGAAAAAAGAAAAACCGTCGTTGGCTCGTGAATTTGATCGGTCTCCTAGGTCTGGAGCATGAACGGTTCCGATTACGCAACTCCAGGCGATCCACTCGATTCACTAGTTGAATGGACTGCCGCAACACCAGAAGGTTGCTGAAATTCGATCATCAAATCCGCCGTTTTCGCCAATTTTTGATGTCAGGCTCGCTCGATATTGCAAGTACGACACGAATATTTTCCGGGAGTTGTTCCAGGAGCAGCGATCGCAGCATTGCATCAGTTACTTGCTCCCCTCCAGTATTGCGAAGATCCTGTAGGTAATGCGAAGGCTTCCTTCCATTCGGATTTAGTCCTTGTAACAAACGCCGGCAAAATTTGTTGCTTCACTGCTTCGTATTTGTTTTCAGCTGGCGGGTTTTGTGCGATGGAGATGACGTGCGGTAGAATATCGGCCTCTGCATACTGAATCACATATTTGAACTTTGTTTCGTCCTGTGTTATGTGATGCGTATGAAACGGAGCTTCAACTTGGTCGAACCAAAACGCTGGATCCGGCTTATAAAATGACGGGAATTTTGTTATCCTTCCAGCTTCGACAAATAAATTGCTTGTTGAAGGCCTAGGTGCGATTGGTGGTGGCGCGTTCACGTTTTTAGAGTTTTCGGCGTCTCCATGTTAATTTCAGTAGCCATTTTTCATTTGTCACTTCGCGAACTAGACAAAAGTATTCAAGTCTAAATTTAGCGTTTATTCTCCACCCGATCACGTCGGGGTCACCAAATGTGGATACTCAGTCTATAATGTGAACACAAAACACAATTTTGAACATAATGATTTATTACCCACCCAAAATACATAAAACGGTTGAAATAATTTAGTCGCGGTCTAACGATGCCGGCTGTAGTAGGAAGAAAAAAATCTCGTACCCTTCAGCGGTGAACACCGTACTTTATTCAGTAGTAGATATGTTAATCGCTACAGGAAAATATTTACGCTGCCATCTCTCGTTTACTAGCAACAGTGCTTCAGCTTTTCGAAAAGTGGTTTTGTATATGTGCCCCTTCGATTTAGCCCGCCTTCGTGGGTTGGTCCATACCAAGCCAACTGGGCGAGTACGAAGTATATGGCACGCTCACGTATACACTTACTTCTCAAGCTTTTGAGTATGATACAGTCATTACGCGATCCAAAGTGTGAAGCGTTAGTAATGCTCGAGATATTGGCCGAGCCCAAGGCATGGACCTCATATGCAGTTACCAGAAAAAGAGAAAACATTCTGCCTCGATTGTACATTGCTTTCTTTTGTGCTCCGTTTAACCACAATTCTAGTACAGAGAGCCTGCTCCTGTTGTGTCTCCTACAGCTATATGCTGTGTGCTCGTAGTCGAGACACCTGAAGCCGCAAAGAGGAATTGCTCTTCTCCGTATGCTGCAGATAACCCATCCTATTTTGGCTTTGCCCTTCGCTAGGATTTGTCCGACATCTTTATCGGTCAAGTCGACAATGGCCATGCGTTATCCCCTGGTGTTTTCCCATGTCAGTCTTACTTTGAATTCGCTTAAACTAGGAAATTCCTTTTTAATGACCTCTACCACGGGTTTGTCCGTGACACAGTCGACGTCCCTGATTTCGAGCGAGACAATGGTTACTCTGGCTCCAAGAACCTTTTTGACCGCATCACGGAATGTGTCCTTCCTGGTGTTCTCATCCGAATTCCACCAATAGGCCATCGGACCGGGTGGGCCGCACAGCTCTTATGGGAGTTTTGGTGTTATCTGGCTTGATCACTCCTTTTATTTCACGTAGCACATCTGCGTAGGAACTGCCTTCAAATGGCTTAATAAGCAGAGCCTTTCATAGGGGTTTGCGCCTTGGTTTGTGTTTTGGTTTCCGCGTTGTATCGAAAGAATCTTTGTTTTTCCCTTCTTCGGAAGGCTCTTTGTCAGATTTTTCAAGGAGAGGCTTCTCAGCCGCTTTCTTGGTTGCCTTACTCAGCACTACCTGAAACTCCTTTCTCCTTTTTTTCGCGGTTACCTTTGTAATCAAAGGCAAGCAGCCTGCCATCCTTTTGGTACTGCCAGGAGCTGGATCTACTGGCGTTTTAGTCTTTTTCCACCCTAAGTAACCTCCTCCTGTAGTGCATGATGCGATCCATGAGCTCGTCTAGCTTGAGAACTCCGTTTCTGACGTTCTTATTGATGTTTTTGTACGTTGCAAGCGGCTTTCAATTGTTTGACAATACTCGCCGCTTTCCGAACAAACCACTTCTCTTTGGAGTGGAAAACGGCCGTGGTGCTTTCTGTAGTAGCTTCTTGAGACTCTTGGACCTCATTCGCTTGGATGACAGCAGGAAGAGCGTCGCTTAAAAGTGAAACTTCTCCCGCCTCTTCTGCGCTGTCTACCATTTTGTTGCCGGGTCGTTCCAGTTTCCGCTTCTCCTGCAAAGGACGCTCCGGGGTGCGCATAATTTTCTTCCTGCGATCAAATGCCTACGCAAATTTAATAAAACGTATACCCCCTTTACACGTAGTAATGATATTAAAATTAATTACAAACCAATTAAAAACAGTCCAAAATTTTATCATCTTCAAACATCATTCATACCTACCACTTGTTCAATTTCATATGTCTCTTGTGTTGGTTTCACATATCCTGTCAGCATCCTTCGGTCCAGGAGAGATCAGAATAGTTTTCTACCTGGACCCACAGTTCGCGATCATCTTTTGCTGTGGATTCGTCGTAAAATCGCTCGCTTCTTCCTCAACGTTGAAACCAGTTCTTATTTAGATTCTAGCGTTAAGAATACACACTGGGATGGAAAACATCTTAGAAACACTCTTGAGAAGTTTGTCAAAAGAATCATTTCGCGGGAAATATCTTGCGGCATGCAACACGTGCATTTCAAGGCAACACTCGTATTCGTATGTGATTGATTTCTCTGCAAAAATATGTAGAAATGCAATATCCAAAACAAATGATGTCATTCTAAATACTTTCCAATGTGATCTGCTGGCGCATATTAATTCGTTCTTAAATACCAGTTCAATTAGCGATTCTCGATTTTTGTCTAGCTTCCGTGCGCTACTATTCAGTTAATCTTGAAATCGTCGCCGCGCTTCTCCCCTCTCCAGTGTGCATATTGACTAAACCAAAAAAAGTGTATCTTTCAACTGTGATAAGTGTTTTTGCATTGCAAATATTTGCGTTGAATACAAATTATAAATAATTTTGAAAACGCGACTTTTACGAGTATATTACCTCAGCCAAAAAAGCAATAATTCTTTTTCGATATTACCACCGCGAGAATATTCGAATTTCGCGATTATTACAATGTTTGGTGGTGAGTGGATAAATCAAAACGAAAGCTGACTACTTGCATAATGGATACCCAGAATGAAGCTGTGGTGGCTGCAGTGGTGCGCAGGAATCCGAGCCTCAAGAAGCTCTTGAAGTTGCCCGCATGGGCTCTAGGTATGTGTTGTGTGTGCATCTAAGATTTAATGTTAACAAGAAAAAGAAAATGTTCTTGGCGCAATTAAGAAAGCATTTCGAATGGAAAATTGCTGCTGAATTCAATTGAATATATTGATTTAGACGCAGATGTTGTAAGCAAACAGATTTCAGAGATCAATTATTAGTTTTTGTTTATGTACTGGCTGTGGATTTCTTTCACCAGATGTACCATCTTCAACCACGTAGTCTAGTCTGTAATGATGTTCTGTTTCGGAAAGATCGAATTCAGTACATCAATCAGATTTGAAATTGTTTCGCAAACTGACATCACGGTATGACTTAAATATCGGAAATAACACGTGAACCTTGTGATGATGATGATTTTTGTTTCGACGTCAATGTCCGTTTATAACAAGGAATCGACTCTTGAAAGAAGTCTTCTCTTCTCCTTCACTCTCTCTTTCTTGAATTTGGTGGAACCACCCCATTATCTGTTGTGCGGCTAAAGGTGTTTGGCGGTTTGGAAATGATCTGTTGTGGGTAAATTTTGAACAGGTTGGCTAAACTAGTTTAAATAAACAATGAAAAAGTGATGGTAGCATTTAAATATAGACATGATATTAAAAGTTGGATGTTCTGCAGCTAAAAACAAGTTTGAATACAAAATAAAATTAAATGAATTGAAATTGAACTGCGTTGAATTGGTTTAATTAAGAGCAATGATAGTTGTTGATATTTTAGGAAAATTATAGTTTTTGGTAGAATTACGACTTCCTGGTTTTGTCAGTTGATGAATGGTCGCGGATAGTGTGCAAAATATTTACGAATAGGAAGCGAGAAAGTGTGAAGTAGCCGATTAGATAAATTATCCAAAAAATATTGGCTTTTGTTACTTGTAAAATATTAACTTTTCCCTCCCTATTTTTAACTCAAGGCGGGAAATTTGGTATTTTTCGCTTCTGAAAATTTGTGGAGCGGATTTAAGTTCCTGGGCGTACTTTGTCATTGATTTATTCCTGTTCCTTTTGAGTTTTACCTTGTGTGGTAGATAGGCTATTTATCCCCGATTTTGTACTCCCATTAACGCAAGGCTTCTGGATTACTCATAAATCACCACCCCTATAAACTTGGGAAGTGTTTCACCGAGGTACTCACAGCAGTCGCAGACAATGAGTCTGGCAGAGTGTCGTTATTCTCTGCCTGTAAGCTAGTCTCTGCAGATTCTTCGAGCCTCTCCGTGCTGGGCTACCTACGTAAACATATATACTTACAAGAGGGAAGGAAAGAACAGATATCATTCTTTTTAGCAGTTCGTTTCATAAATTGAAATAAATAATGGGTCCTAACAGTGCTTCCTTACTTTAGATTTAGGTATTTATAAATTAAAAATTTTTCATAATCTCCGAAAAGTCCGGGAGTCATTAGAACAGTTTCCGGCCTTTTAAAGAAAAACACATAATTCAAGCCAAACAAAAATTTATTTCTCGCCATCGTCGCCACGCAAGCCAATACATTAGGTCAAACGCTTTTCCCAACCCTTCAGGCCATCAGAAAAAAAATCTTTAGGTAAACCTGAAAAATATAGGTTTACTGCCTCTTCAACCTCGGTATTATTTGACCCATATTTTTTCCCACCCAAAAATTTTTTCAAGTTGGGGAACAAAAAAGTCACTCGGAACTAGGTCTGGTGAGTAGGGTAGATGTTGAAGCAATTCGAACTTCAATTCGTCCAATTCCACCATTGCGGCCATGCATGTGTGGAGCGCGTTGTCTTGGTGAAACAGCACCATCTTCCTCGCCAAGTGTGGTCGCTTCTTCTTGAGTTCCGTCTTCAATTGGTACAGCAACGCAGCGTAATAGGGTCCATTATTGGTTTTACCTTTTTGAAGTTAATCAACCATAATTACTCCACGGCTGTCCCAAAAAAATGCCATCATTTTTCCGGCAGAAAAAATGACCGTTTAGTCTACGGAGTATGGTGATGGATCCAGGATTCGTCGACAGTAATTAATCGGCGCAAAAACTCGGTAGGATTCTTTTGGAACAGCTGGAGTCTCGCGCGACATGTCCATCCGTGCGCGCTTTTGGTCGATCGTCAACAAATGCGGCACCCATCGTGCGATCTTCCATCACGGTTGTGTGTACTAAACTGACAATATCTTCCGTTGAGATCGTTTTTGGACGCCAAGAATGTTCATAGTCAAAAATGCTTGTGCGACCGCATTTGCACTCGGTGACCCAATGTTTCGCGGTTATAAATGAGGTCGACGATTAACCATTCATGGAGTCAAATTCGTCTTTCACTTCCCGAGTTTTTTCCCTTTCAAATAGAGGTACTTTAACATCGCGCGATACTCGAGTTTATCCATTGTTCTTGACAAACGTCACCTGTCAACTTTGGAAGGGTACCATGTGTTTTGTACTGATCGAAATGACTTGAAATTTTTATGGCATATCTATGTAAAGGCCATCTATTGTTTGGCAAGGGAACTTTAATGTAGCATGACTTTTTGCTGGTAAGGCCGGAAACATTTCAAATGACCCTCGTCTGAACTGACGATAATTTTTTTTAAACTGCCAAATGAATCAAATTTACCAAAATCAAATAATATCAATGCATGAGCTGATGAGAAAATAAATTAATATCTTGCGGCAAAAGAAAGAAAAATACAATACGAAGTCTTTTCGAGAAGTAATCGACCCGCGTTCATATCTCCTTCGTTGATATTATCTTACGTCATCTGGTTCGTGGCATTTTTCAAAGTAGTCCCCATTAGATTGAAGAACATCCTCCCATTATTTTTTCCACATTCTGAAGCGATCGTCTTACTAGTTTAAATCATCTCAATGTCGCCCAATCGGTGTCCTTTGAGCGGCATTTTCAATCCTGGGAACAATCAAAAATGCTACACAGCTATGTCAGGAATGCAAGGTGGTTGGCGAATTTGTACAATATTATGTTTTTTAAAAAAATTATTTAAAAAGTTCAAAGAATTTGCTGGCGCGTTTTAGTTGTGAAGAAGTCAGTCACTACTTTACCAAAAATTCCAAGTAGAAGTTTTCGGTATTCCAATATCACTATTGCTATTTGACGCACAGTCAATCGTGAGTCGTGGACACTCGATATTATCCAGTATTGCTGTCGTCGAAGGTAGGCTAGAACGAGGGTTGGTGGTAATAGATATGCGAACATTTTTAAACCGCTTGTACTGCTCCTTTTAACCGACTCCCTAACGATAGAGGGTTATAAGTTTGGCCCGTATATTTATTTTTTGTTGTTGCTTTTTAACGTATGTTCAAGCATAATATTTGAGCGATGATAGGAAGAGAGTACTACTTTTGGCGAATGATACGACCTACTTTCTATTAGGTCCCATTTAAAGTACATGAAAATCAAATAACCGTAACGGACCTTTACCGTTAAGACGAGTGTCCGGTGGGAAGTTTATCCTCGTTTCGTGAATGATTGTGTAAAGGTTAAAAAGTTGTACATAGATAAATGCAGGAAAAATTCAGGAATTAATCGAAAATCTAGGATGCATATAATATGACAAAATATGAAATATTTTTATTGCTTTTATTAAGCCAAACTTCCAAAAGTTGTGCAAATTTACTCATAAATAGTAGCCATTAAAATTTACCTGGATTTTGTTTCATGAAGAATTTCAGTAGTTTCGATCACTTTTGAATCGTTTACCGTTTCAATAATTTTCATAAATTTTTCATCTTGATTACTGCTGGCCACGAAATTGCTAAATCTTTGTAAACTTCGTTTTTTTTTCAAATTCCCTGATTACGATGGGTCCATTTGAACCCCTTGTTAATATATAATTATGGGGTTAAATGCATGAATAAGCTATTCACTAACATCAAAAGGCGAAATCTGGGTTATTTCCAAACATGCACCATGTTTTTGATGTCCACGCAAATTTTCTAAATAAACTTCACTAATAAATTTTCATATAACTGTATCCGCAAATGGGATTCGACTGTATTTTCTAGCCCGATTCCTCAGTATTGCTCAAGTTATTGGTTTTGATTTAATTAAGCATTTAGCATTATTTCAAACTTAATGTGCAAATGACATAAAAATCTTCTCTATGGATGAATATCCCATTTTTTTAGTCTACCGTAAGCTGAATGTAGATTCAACCAGGTTAGAGGGCTAGAGTATAGATGTCACTGATGGCACTTCCGTTCGCTTTTTCGTTTATTACGCTATTTCCGTTTAGGACGCTTTTTCTGGGCTCACTCCTCTCGTAGAACCTCCGTAAAGGAAGCTAAACTTCCAAAAATTTTGTACAGCTTCTTTTCCCCGTATATTACGTCTGAATTGATGCAGTCTACGAGAAAACGTCAGTTGATTATCTGCCTATCTGTCCGCCTAGAATGAAACTGTAGGAAAACTACCATCTATGAAGGCAAAGAAGGCACCAGGTCTAGATAGTGTTCCAGCTGAGATATTATACCTTGTCTTTCAATTTTGCCCTGACGCTGCTCAGTACGTTAAACGCTTGCCTGAGCGAAGGGTTCTGCTCGAAGCGCTGGACGGTAGGAATGCTCGTGCTGATCAGCAAGGGGAAGAGAAACCCAGATTTGCCGTCTGTATACATACTAGACACGGCCGGGAATTCATCAAGGAAAAACTCACTGACGCGATCCGGTCTACTGGGTACATTTTTCTACGGCCGGCCGTACTGCAGAACGCAAAATCAAAGTGAAGGCTTATAATGGGTCGACCAGACGAGTTGTTTTGGTGCCGACGTTTGATGTCAGAATCGTTTTCAATTCCGCTAGATGCTCTGGAATCATTGAAAAATCCATTTAAAGGTGCGGAATATCTTATGTGAATTCTGAAAGTCTACTGGAGCCTGTTCTACAACACGGAGGAAGGTCGGCGAAGCATGGAAGTTACATTGATTGTAGAACGTCTCGTACAACGAGCTACTGATTCGCCATTTGAGGGACTGGATGACCTCGCGAATTCAGCATTGCGCTGGAAAAAATTGAATTAGTCATCCCGAAAAAAATTTTTAGTGTAAGAAAGATCAATATTGGGGAATTGCAAGTAGAGTGGAACTAGCAGAAAAGAACTTGGGCGTTATAAGTGACTCGAAGATGAGTTTCTTTCAGTCATCCAGGGCAACCGCAAATAAGGCGCCAGCGAGTATATCAACACTCAGTCCATTAATAGCCAATGTGGGGGGGACCAACCTCATCAAGAAAATGACTTCAGATGCCCCTTGTAGTCTTTGCTACTGTATGGATCAAAAATACGAGGCGGTGCTCTCAGCAACGACCTATACCGAAAACGGCTGGCACTAGTGCGGCGACGAGGAGAGATGAGAATTTTATCCACATATTCGACAGTCTCTGAGTCGGAGGTGCTGGACACTACCACTATCACAGCAGCCAGAATGCCCAATGGATCGAACATTCTAGCTATATCAGATGCCATCGTCCTCTTGGAGAACTTCTCCTCGGTTGGATCCAGGTTGATTTGGATTTGGAACTCGTCAGTCTTCGGACGCCAGATGACTCCTAACGTCTTAATATAGTCCGCATGTAAACTACTGAAGTCCAGCTGGACCTGTCGGTCCTCAGGTTTGATCTGCTTCAACAATAGAGGATGGTTGGCACACCATTTGCTCAAATGCATACCTGCGCTCAAGAGTATGATACATACCTCCGCCTGTTTGCGAAGTGCCTTTTCTCAGCGGTTTGCCCCGATCATGACGTCGTCGATATAGCAATCCTTCTCCAACGCGCTGCTGCCCAGGGGACTCTTCTGCTGATTCTCCTGTGCTAAATCCTGCACTAGATACGGGGCGCACGCCATAGGTTACTGTATCGCACTGGTTGCGTTGAACTGTTTCTCCAAATCAAACCATGGTACCGATGGTCTTCAGGATGGAGCATTATCTGCTGATACATCTTCTCGATGTCGGCGGTGAATACGAAAAAAGGTATTCTGAAACGCAGGAGTATCGACAAAAAGGTCATCCTGGACAGTAGGCCCTGTATGAAGGACATCATTCAACGAAACGTTTGTGGTCATCTTACTGGATGCATCGAAAACCACCCGCAGCTTGGTTGTACTGGTGTCAGGCTTCAGGACACAATGATGTGGAAGGAAGTATCGTAATTCCTCCCGCTGCTGCGACGTCACCTCCATATGCCCAAGCCGAATATACTTCTCCATGAAGTCTTCGTATGGAAGTCTTAAATCAGGGTTCCTCTCCAGTCGACGCTCCAAGGTAATGAATCTGCGAGTGGCCACCGCTTGGGAATCACTTAACGTCTCAGAATCCTTGCTGAATGGGAGTTTAACCAAGAAACGGCCATCGGGACGTCTTGTCTTTGTCTGATAGAAATGTGCTTCGCAAGCCCTTTCAGTTAAAGTAAGCTTGTGCTGTGGATCCTGTACTTCCTCGACCTCCCAAAATCGCTTGATGAGCTAATTAAACTGATTATCTTCTGCCAGGACGCCGCATGTGACGGAAGACACTTATGGTGTGATCACTCTTCCGGCTACAACCCACCCTAGGAGCCATTTCTGGAGCAGTGGGAGCTGTGGAGCCAACTTTATTTGTCCAATGGCTAGGACCTCGTAAAAGTGTTCGGCACTCATCAACATGTCGATGCGCTCCGTTCGGTGGAAGTCTGGATTTGCCAGCCTTATGTTTTTGGGAATGTGCCATCCCGATGTGTTCAAGTTCTGAGACGGTTGCGGTGATATAATTTTGTCCATGACGTAGGCTTCCAACTGCGTGGCATATCCTGATAATCTAGATCTTAGGCCGAGGTTCACCTTATGGTATGCCTTCTCAGTATTACCGCCTACCCTTTCAATGAGGGCAAGGTGTGGTGTCGATGATAAAACCAATTTTTTGATGATTCTATTGGTGAATAGGTTTATTTGTGAGCCCGGATCCAGCACAGCTCGACAATCCGTTGTCTTTCCATTGCTGGTGACCAGTCTGACGACGGCTGTGCCCAGAAGTACGTGTCCTTGAGGTCGGGGCTCCATCAGAGTCGTTAAAGCGAGCGATGGCAGTTCTGCATTTGTTTGCAGTTTCGAGTCTTGATTCGGCGTTGACGTGCTCGAGGATTTCGTCTTGGTCTGTTTGGGCTTGTTTTCTCCAGGCAGATGTAGCAGGGGGTTGTGATTCTTAGAACACTGCTTGCCAGCCTAATTTCCTTCTCGAAGGCAATTCACGCACAACTTCTTAGCGCGCACAAAATTTAGTCTCTGCAGCAGTGATCCTGAGGAAATCCGGGCAGTAGTAAAGCGGGTGATCCTGCTCACACATTAAGCACCCAGAAGCTGTAGTGGTGGCCACGGTCGACTTGGTAGCTTTCCTACGGTTTATCTCCGGGTCCTTTGTTTTATGGTCGAGTATCTCGAGAACCTGGAAACGCGTTTCCATGAAGTCCAACAAACTCTTCAATAGTGGTAGCTCGCGCGGGTAGGATAACGATTTTTCGTATGATGCGTGATCCAATTTTCGGATAAGCACATGTAGTAGCAACGGATCCCTGTCCCTTGTGGACACTTGCAGGTTCTCCAGGCCTTTGAGGTACTCTTGTATGGTGTCATGTATAGCCTTTATTGCTGCCACTGATGGCCTTTCATTAGCATGAGATGGCTGACTCATCAATTTGTTGATGAGCGTCGCTACCAATAGTCGCCGGTTGTCGTACCTTTCCTTCAACGTTGCCCAAGCCGCCTCGTAGTTGTCATCCGACAATGTAAAATTTCGAATCAAAAGCTCCGCTTCAACGGTGAGACCGGCCTTGAGGTAGTATAGCTTTTGGCACTTGGACATCGTTTGGCTATGCACCATTTGCAGGAACAAGTCGTGGAATTGCTGCCAATGTAAATACATAGTTCCCATCGAAGGTTGGGAGTTTTATTTTCGGCAGAGGCATGGTAAGAGGAGTCACAGGCAGAGTCGCTGAGGCAGGTGTGGTGCTGAGTTCTTCCATTTTCGATTCCAGACGTACGTCCCATTCTTGGGTAAGCTCTTCCAAATAAATGTGCTGTTGTACGTTAAAGCCATACGCTTCAGGATCGTCATGGAGCTCGACGATCTGCAGGTGATATTCATCCAGCTGTTGCCAACCTCGTTGGAGGGTTATGAGTTTACTCCTGGACCAGGTCCGAGTGACCTCCTTCAGGTCCAAACGGTCGATGATCCTCCTCAACGAGCCTACCGAGACTTTGTAGCGACGCAGCATCCTGACCACACTGGCATCTCTTGGTGCTGGGGCTTCTGCAGTGTAGTCCTTGTCCTCGCTATCCTGAATTTCGAGTGACTGTTGCCCGGTTAGCGTGACCTCGTGTATTTTGGCACGCATTTGATCGCGGAAGTGCTGCTGGTAACGGAGGTAGTTGCCTTTGGTAGTGTCCCATATATGTTGGGTAAAATACTCGTGCGACGGTAGGGATCGAATGTGACTATCGCCTAGTTCAAAATCCTCCCACGCGGCCTTCAGTCGCCTGCTTCCTTGAGGGCGAAGACCTCTTGTAGTTTGAAATGACGCCTTCGACGACTCGAGCCTATCCTTTTAGGTCCTCGATCAGGCGATCCACATTCACCATCGCGTAGAAAGTTTTTAAACGCACAATTTGGAAAACAAAGTATCCACAATACAAATTGTCTGGATGGCACACCTAATGAAACGGATGAAAACTGAAGTGTAGATCGCACGATTGCTGTGCGACGAAGAAACAATGATGGAGAGAGTGGTAGGGAATGGAGGTATTTAAAAAATAATAATAAATAACGACAACTACCTCAGAAGATTAAAATTTACTTAGATTTGTAGATAGCAGAATTAATCCAATTTTTTCAAATGTTTGAAGCAAATGAGCGTTTTGAACGTATTTCAATGTTTATTTTCAAGTGATAAAAATTCTACTCATAATAAGCACATTTCCAATCAAACGTATCTCCATTAAAAGATGTTTCTGTATACGTGCAATCATAAATATTAATGGTTTTTTGCAACGAAATCATGAAAATTTTTCTATAATCATCTCGTGTACTGCAAGTAGTTTGATATTATTAATATTGGCAAATTGCCATTGCAGCAGATCACGCGGTTAAATGAAATTGCAAAATTTATTCAATTCGCTTTAACCGAATGACAAGATTTTTGCGAAACACCCACGTAAAGCTTTTACTAAAATTATTTAAGTATCTAATTTTGCACACTTTACACTAATTTTCCGAAATATTTTAATTGCATTCACTCGAAGTCTTTTGAGTAAAATCAATTTGAAAAATTTCCCATAACATGGAAATTTTCCCACGATCTCCAATCACTGGTACGCCATTAAACTGTAGCATCCAAACGATTAAACAGCATGGTGGCCGGGAAATTCTTTTTGATTCAAGAAAACAACTTCAATAAGCTTTACTATAGGTACATGTGTGCACAGAAGATACAATGTAGGTGTGCTATTGATCTGTGCGTGGACCATAGAGGAATGCTAAAATTAACACCGACAGGAAGGGTTTGTTTGATCTAAGCCCCAAACAATTTACAATAGTTGGCACGAAAACAATTCATTTAATTTGCGATTGAAAGATTCAAAAAGAGCCAAAAGATTGCGAATTTATTTTTGTATGTGTGCGCCGCGCCGCGTCTATGAGTACGTACGAAGATGATCGTGTAGGGGGAAGAAAAGCGTGTAAACAAATAACCCCACAAACATTTTTGTTTTCTTTGAATTTCTTCTTGGAGAGGAAATTTCAACTCTCCACAAAGTCTAATAAATAAAATCGAGTCATCAACATTCGTACAGTGATGTGGAATAATTTCGCACATACCTACACAATGTTTCTTGACTTTAATAACATTGAAACTTTTTTCCACGGGTAATTGCTTCAGTGGAAGGTGAAATATAGAAAGGTATTTGAGATGTAGGCGTAAAATATGGTTTGTACTGACTGCATTTTATTAAAAGTAGATAGAAAGACATATATATGCATGTGTTTTATCTTAAGACACCTGTTCAGACATGCAGGATGGGTTAGATCAAATTTATATTGCAAAGCATGTTCTGTCTTCTAAATGTAAACGTGTTCAAGATTTAAATAAAAAAAAAAAAATTAGCTAGTAATAACTGCGTTAAAGTCAAACTTATTCGGTTTCTATAGTACATATTTGCTCAGTCAAAAAGGCTTTTACAAATAACATACAATAATAAACATCGAAGGAAACTTACAAGTTAAAAAGCACTTATTGAACCTACTTTAGACGCATTCTACAAGGTGCATTCCAAAATAAACGAGACTTTTGTCATTAAATTTTTTTTGGTACATCTATGACAACATTTTTTTGCCTTTCTGAAAAGCCTTGCTGCATTCGCTGGACAATTCGAATTGATTACCCTTGCGAAGTTGATCGTAGAGTGGCTTCGATTCCGTTAACAACATTGGTAAAAATCGATTTTAAAAATGTAGCAATCCCAAAAAGGAACACAGTTGTTGCACATTTTCTGGAATAAGTGCCTCCATGATTGCCTTTGTCTTCTCGTTCGTGGGATGTATTCCGTTTTCATCTATTCAATGTCCCAAATACTCAAAACACTTCCACGGAAATGCATTTATCGGGAGCCACTTTCACGTTGAATTTTGCCAACGTTTCGAAAACAGCATTCACGATATCACGGCAGTGTTTTTCATCACGTCCAGCCACCAATATGTCGTCAAAGTAACAAGCGATGTGTTCCAATCCTTTTATTATACTGTCCATTGCCTTCTGGAAGATGGCTGGTGCAGTTGATATTCCGAATGTCAAAACGTTGTACGGGAAAAGTCCAATATGGGTATTTATTGTAAAATATGGTAATGACTTCTCACCAATTTTTAATTGCTGAAATACTCCTTTCAAATCGATTCTTGCGAAGACCTTCTCACCTGCTAATGTTGCGGAAATATCTTCTGCCGTTGGCAACGGATACGCGTTGAGTTCAATAACTTTGTTTAGTGTTTGCTTAAAATCGGTGCACACACGAATTCCACCTTCCTTCTTTGGTACAATTACTATTGGGCTCGCCCAATCACTATAGTCTATAGGCTCCAATATGCCCTTTCGTTGCATATCTTTTAATTCCTTTTCGACAGTCTCGCGCAACACGTTTGGTACCGAATATGCATTCTTATACACTGGCATTGCATTAGATGTCAATTCTATGTTCACCACATAATTATTAATACACTTTCCGCCTTCTGTAAACACATTTTCGTATTTTTGTCGCAGTTCGTTGACCAATATTTCTGATGTCAGCGTTGATATTGTCGACGTATTGGTTTTCATGGGCACCTCTTTCACAATACTCTTACGCCAATGTGGCCACAACACATCCTTCCAATTTCTAGACATGATTAATTTAAATTGCCTGCCCGACTCGATAAAAATCAATTTCAATTTATGTGTTTTTCCATTGTGACATATACGTACAAATGCTTCACCGCAAGCGTTTAAATTGGCTCCACTAACGGATTTCAAGACCGTATTGCACCGCATAAGACCCATTAGTCAGAAATATTTTACGCGTTACTTTACTCAACACCGATACACACGCGCGACTATCGATGATAGCGTCAATAGCGACATCGTTTATACACACGCAAACTTTCAAAATATCTGTCTGTCCGATTGCAAATACCGTATTAACCGCTTCCGATTTACCACTACTTTGTTCTCCGATTCTATGTGCAAATTTTTGAACGGTGTCCTCGCTCACCACACTTATAACATGTATAGAATCTCACTTTGCATTTGCGTTCTTCGTGATTTTTTCCACCACAATGTTTGCATGAACGGTACTTTTTGTTTCAATTTGACATCGCTAATGCATCTACAGATGTATTTGACGGATGCATCAACTCGGATTGACTGGATGCAGTCTCCATTTACAATGCTCTTTTTGTTGCTGAGTCCAACGTTAAATCCTCCTCCGACAACAAACGCTGCTGTATATTTTTGTTCAATACTCCACAAACTAACCTGTCTCGTAATGCCTCCGACAAAAATAAATTGAATTTGCATTTCGCTACTAACCTTTTTAACTCCAGCAAATAATCACGTAAATTTTCTCCTGGTTTTTGATTTCGTTCGTAAAAGTGAAATCCCTCAGCAATTATAGACGTGTTTTTTCCGTAATGTTCGCTTAACTTAAACTTTATCTGGCCGTACGGTTTGGTGTTCACAATGTCTGGCGCAAATGAATTTTTCAACACTCCGTACGCAACCGGCCCAATATATGTGACTATCATCGGAACTTTTTTTCAATCACATTAATCGCCAAAAACTGATCAAATCTTCCTAAATACGATTCGATTTCACCACCCGCAAGGCCGAACCGCTCCATGAATCCTATTATGAGCGCCATTTTGGGTTAAGGCACGAACTATTTGCTTAGACTATCAGTGATCAAATGACTATTTTATTCAGTATAAAACGCAATGGCGATACAATGATTTTTACAAGTGAATACGTTCCTGCGACGAGGTTTGGAATTTGATCGACTTCGCGTTTTAAATTCCAATCTTTTAATAATACTTGGTTGTTGTCAGGTTACTGCTGCACTGCTATAACTCCAGGTGGATTTTGAAAGATAATGCCTGACACATATTTTTTGTTTGCATAAAAAAGGAAAAGCTGCGAAGGGCCCTCTACAGGGAGACGGGAGAGCTCAGCCCGGATAATATAGTCGTGGTGATGCTCGAATCGGTTGACAAATGGAATCAGGTGGCACATTATGGTCGGGCTGTCGTAAAAGATAAAAGGCACTCACAGCAGCCGGGGGTGTTGGGGCTGGGGGATCGCTTGTCTGGCACTTCCTCTTCTCCTCTTCACTCTCGTTAGAAGGGGGATTCCCTAGCTTGAAGACGCCTCACGGTGTAACAAAACACCAGTCCAGAAGTAATGTGTCAAACGGTTCAAGGCTGGGTCCTCTGGTTGACAGGAAAGGTGTTTAGTGGGTAGTTCAGTCGCCTTCTTCCGAACATGTGAGTCCCACACTCTTTGCGTAAATGGCATTCACCTCCCTACCACAAAAAAAACATTAACATTAAATCTGTTATCTTGGCTAGTTTCTCGACGTCAAGCTCGCTTGATAGCGCTTAAACAACCCATATGTTTTCGGGGAGTTGCTCCAACAACAGTGATCTGAACATGATTTCGGTTACCTGCTCTCCTCCTGTGTTACGAAGTTCCAAATTTGATGGTTTTTTGCCCCCCAGGTTTTGGTCCCAGGTTTGCCAGTGCTTCGGTGCAATTGAAGTGCAGAACACTTAACGGATGGTTCTTCATCCGCTCTGAACCATACTTCCTGTTTGAAAATTCATCATCGACCCAGGCTTGTTTTGATTTCAGAGTATTGTTGCGAATTCCGGCGTTCAATATTGAGTATGGTTTATTTAGTTTTGGATTTGAGTAATTTTAGGTTGAGTTTGATTATTGAGTTTAGTTTAGGTTTATCGATTAGGCTTTGGTTAGGGTTAATTTTAAAGTATTGTATATTATACGGAATTTTTATTTCAGCTAGTGAGTTTCAGAATTTTTAAATTTTATAGATTTATTTACTTGTCGGTCTGTCTGTCTGATATTTAATTTCTAGTTTATTGGTATTGGAACGTTTGTTTGTCCGTCTGTTCATTCTTATATTTAGATGGTCTGTGGATTTTTATTGTTTTTCATTGTCACCATGTTTCCGCATACGCAATATGAGGATGATTATTTCCCTCGCTGTTCGCTACGTTCTTCCCAGGATTTGCCAGATCCTCATTTACAGCATCCGTTCCGGGATAATGGCCAGACACATAAGTTGGATGAAACTTTTATTCCCATGCATAAATGGGGCTTCAAGTTTGACGGAGGCTCAGGTGGAATGCATGCTCGCCAGCTTGTGTTCCGTGTTAGCACCCTGGCTTAAAGCTACGATATTTCGGAGCATGAATTTGTGTCGGGCCTTCATATTCTCCTGCAGGGTACCACTGTAAGCTGGTACTGGCAGATGCGTGAACTGTATAGAGACTTGAGTTGGAGTCAGCTGAAATGTGAACTCATTGAGCGATTCGGATCTCGGCTTGATGACGCTCATATTTGGGAAAATATGTTCCACCGCAAGCAGAGATCCGACGAGCCGTTCATCGAGTTCTTTGAATCCATTGAAGCGATGGCTTTCCAACTCAGGACTCCGATGAGGGACACGGATCTGCGAGACCTAGTCTTTAAGAACATGAATCTCCGACTTCAGGAGCATCTGGCTGGACATGATTTCTCAACCACCTGAGATCTCGTCAGAAGATTTCGCCGAATTGAAGCCCCGTGGCAACGGCTGGAAATGGATAAACTTCGATATCCAGTTCAGACACGTGGAGTCAATTCCGTGCAACTGCATGATGAATTTTCGGTTGGTTTTGATTCATGTCGCCGGTCCGGTGCCCTCCCTACCGAAGTAAATCCGGCTATTCCCTTGCAAACATTTTCTCGGGAAATCGGAGCTCAGTCACCGAGGTCGTAAATTAAAGGATCTGTGAGACAGTAAATTAAAGGGTCTGTTAGACAGTGGCGCAAGCGTTAGCATCCTGGGAGCGGGAACCCTTGACCTCGTCCGTGACCTTGGTTTGTATCTTCATTCGATGCATGCCAATGTCAAGACGGCTTCAGGTCATAAGGCTGACGTGTTAGGATACGTTATTGTCTTTGTTCAATTCAATAATCGCACTCGTTTGATTCGGTTTTTGATTTTTCCGGCATTAACGTATTGTATTTTTCTCAGGATTGATTTTTGGGACGCTTTTAACATCGCGCCAGTTTTATTGTCCCTGTCTGCAGAATCTTTGATGTCCACTCCAGCCCCCTTGAGCCGTTCTTCTCTTGCGGCTGATGACCCATCCGAAGTTGATGACCACCACCTATCTATCATCGATGAGGTGAAGCTGGGCAAAAGCATCCCGATTTCTTGACCTCATTATTCGGGTACTGCTTATTACATGGTCAATACTCATGACAGTGGTGAAATCGTACTGCTGAATGAGGTGCACAATAATTCGGATGGAGCATTGTCTGCCGGGAAGAGCGAGTTAAGTGACGGATACTGGGCTCGCCCATCACCTAATCAGAGATCAGACAGAATATTTCCACGATCTGAAGCCCAGTGAATGTCTTTTTTTTATTTTTGTTGTTTTTCCACTTTCCCCTGCCGACATTCCTTTGTTGCCCGGCTGAATGAGACACTCAGGGTCTGGGTCGTCCCCACGATTGTTGCGAATTCCGGCGTAGCGGCATTCTCCCAGTCGCAACTTCAAATTGCCGCCGTAACATCTCCGCTTTCTTTTGGGCACTTATACCTATTCCTCTGTATTTTTATTAACATGTCTCCAATTTTCCTATAATTTTTAATCTCCCATCATCTCAATCCTACCCTCTTATCCTATTTTAAATTACAAAAAAAAATAGTAATATAATAATAATTTCAATTTTCCCACTCACAACACTCCATTGAATACTTCCTATTAACAAAATTTCATTCGATACATTCTCCCTAGCATAACCTAATTCGTTCCTTCATACTAAGTAACTTTATTCATTAGCTCTCACTAACAAATTTTATTTTTCATACCAACAAAAATTCATTTACGTTTCCCTACTAACGAATTTCATTCCCATGCCCTTCAAGAATGAAGCATAGTTGAAGTTGCTAATACAATGAATCGGAAATCAACAGAAGGTGGCTCCGTTGGTAGCGTCGTGGATTCTCGATCGGGGGTCCGCTGGTACTCTGGGTTCAAGTTCCCCGAGCGCTGAAAAGCACTCTTTTTGGAGCATCGGCAAAAACAATTGTTTCCGTATATATATGATAACTTGCATCTAATGAAACACTTCCATGGCTATGCAAATTGCCATCTATGCAAAATGGAAATTGTTGCGTTTGTCGATACGAAAAAGATGTGCGGGTAGCGGAATCGAAGTGTATTGAACTTCGATTACGTTAACCAGATGCGGCAGCGATAATCGGAAATGAAATGATTGCGGGATTGGATTTTCTGGATGTGAAATGCTGGATTTGGAAGGGCAGTAAGTATTTGGCTTGAAAATATGAGGGTGCTTTTGGCAGTGTCGGAACAAGTTTGTTAATTTTTAAAGAAGTCTGGATTTGGACTGGAGCGGAATTGAGTTTCTTGGTGACTGAAGAAGAAAGTGAAAACCAATTTAATTGGTTGCGAAGTTTAGTGGCGGAAGTTTTGGTGTGGGAAAGTGAAAAAGAAACGAAAAACTACATCGGATATGGAATAAATTAAGATTTGTGCGTAAATACGAGTGAGGGAAAGGATTTTAAAGGGGACGGCAAAGCGAAAAGCCCCAATAAAGCGCAATTGGTTTCACATGGGGCTAAGTGTTTCAGAAGTAGGGAAAAAACATAGAAAAACAAAAACGAACCAACAGCAAATGTTTTAGGAGAGAAGTAAAACAAGTTGGGTAAACAGACCTACGGTCATGTCAGAAGGGTTTTGTATTCAATTTACAAAATGCAGTCACCAGATCGAATAAAATCAAGACACGATTTTATTGGAGAAAATATGAAATTCGAAGATCATACTTTTATTAACAAAGTTGGACGAATTTCGTGTTCTGAGATTTTTGTTGTTGTTATACTCATAAATATCTCCCTTGATAATTATTTCAGATGTCCATTCGCTAGGGAGGAAACACATTTTTCATGTATTTCCCCCCTGTGCCCCAACTGAAGCAAAAATTGACAGTTTAACAACTGTTTTGAAAAGCTCCCATGAAAACTTTTATTTCATACTCATACCGGCTACGTTTGATGAATTTTTATTTTCAGAAGCCACTCTCCTGTACTGTTATCATCGATTCATGGCCAATTTTTTCGAATCCTAGAATGGTTACAAAGCCCTTTTGCTAGGAGCTCTCTCCCGCCTCCTTGACTTGCTTCGCTTATGAGTATTAATTGTAGGTACTCATCTTCAGTCATTCATTAAATTGAATCAAGTGTTCAAAGCATGCACCTTAAACGTTGAAGTTGGGAAAAAATAACTCAAAATTATTCAATCCTCGCATTTAAAACAGCCACCATTTTGTTTTACGATTACTGATACCACTAGCTGAACCGATTCGCAAAGATATTCATGACACCTATCATTCCTGAAATTTTCATGCACATCCTAGCAAAACTGTAGTGTCTGAGTCAGTAAAAAGCGCATGTTGTTCCATAGCCATATGTTGCCATAGTAATAAATGCAGCGCATATTGTTCCATAGTAATACAGGAAAATTCAAACCGCTATAACTTCGCTAAATATGATTCAATCTTTATGAAACTTTCAGGATATATCAACCTTATAAATAGTCATCTATGTACTGAATTTCATAGAATTTAAGGGTACCGTTAAGATTTTATTCAAGAAAACATAAAACCGATAAATCATACTATTACTAACAAAGTTGAGTGAATTGCGACTTCTAACGTATTTGTTTTTGTTGTACTCACCAAGGCCTACATTCCTGATTTTTTCAGATTTTTCGGATCACAGGTGTCCAATCGCGAGGGGGGGAGACACAAATTTTTCGTGTATTTCCCCTCCCTGTGCGCCCCTCGACGCAAACTTTGCCAAACAAAGACCTGTTTTGAAAAGTTCTCATCAAGACCTTTCATTTGATACCCATATGGGCCACCTTCAATGAAATTTTTTTTTCGGGGGGTCACTCCCCTATATGGGGAGACCCCCCTTAAATACCTTATAAATTTTTTTTTGTATTCGAACTTTGAAGAGAACACCACTTTACACCTACGTACAAAATTTGATGTTTCTAGCTTAAGTAGTTTCCGAGAAAAACTGCTGTGACACACGGACGGACGGACGGACGGACGGACAGACAGACGGACAGACGGACAGACAGGACGCGATTTTAGAAGGGTTTTGTAAAATTATTTTACGAAACCCTAAAAAACGAAGGTGTGAATTTGCTCTTGTGACTTTAACGACCAACATTGTGTCGAAAATAGAATCGAAAATCTGAAGTGTGAAGTAAATATTGCTTGATTTTAAATAATGCTATATTGAGAAGGTAAAGTGCCGGATTTTGGATATTTTTTTCAAACTAAATTACGCAGAAGAGACTGTTGGACAGCGGATCGTAGTGAGATAAGTAGCCGTTGCGTCTTCTATTGATTTTGTTTGTTTAGCTTTAAATTAATTTAAAACTGAATTTACAGTGGCCCCACACTCTTTTTTTTTCTTCCCCGAGCGCTCGGGGTTCAACGAGGAAAGAGTGAGTACCTATTTGGCTTTTTTTTATTTATGTTACAATTGATTCACATTTTCAAGTTCATTTTTTGTTTTCTTTTATAAAAAATTTGATTGACTGTTTTTTTTACATAAAATTTTAGAGGTTTTTATTGAAATTAAAATTTGTGAATTTTTTTTCGTAGAATTTCCCTTTTAAATTGAATAAAACGGCCATGCGTCTTTAAGACATATTTTTCGTTTCCTAAAATGACCTCCCCCTTTCCCGTCCTTTTCCCTTCGTGTTAGTTTTTTTTATGTGTAGGGTGGCTCAGCACGAGCAGAGGGAATCCCGGAAAACCCGCGACACGACTGAGCGCTAGCCGGCCTTAGTATGCCACCCCGGGTTACGCACCTTTCTGCTAAAACTTAATGTCTGCATCTGCGGTGACTTCCGCGGTTGCAACAGTATGCGAGTCGAAATTAGCGATCAATTGCCGTTTACACGTTTCAGTACAGACGTTGCAAATTCCGCAATTGTTTTTGTTAAGTTCGGACCACGGAGAATTTTTTTACACCGTTTAAAATTGCTGTTGTTGTCGTTGTTGCTGTCTTGATTTTGAGTATCATTATCTGAAGCTCGAAGAGACTCTGTTTTCGAGGATCGTGTGGTCATTATCTACGTAATCCTCTTTTTTCCTTGTCATCAGTCGCACGACGAATCTATCCATCTGTCGTGTTTTTATACTTTGTAAAGCATGCACACCCGTTTCATTTTTTCTCTTGCAAGTTCTCACTCAGGAATAATACACAAGCACACACGACACGAGCGAATAGAAGAATAAAACGAACATAAACATAAAACAGCTCAGGCACATATAGTACACCTACATGGCTATATAGGTACAGCCGTCGTTGGCATAAATGTGTGTTATATGTGCACCTACACCATACGCATGTTTGGAGCTTGCTTATTTCCCGCGTGGTGTTGGATTATTTCCAGTGGATAATTTTCCTACTCGGGACTTCTCGAATGGGTCTGGCTACGCACTCAACCCACTATCCTGCCGGCCCTGATCACGGCTAACATACCTTAACAGATACGTACTTACAATATAAATATCAACAGTCAAAAGATAGCTGGTGCTTGAGCCTGCACCCAAATCCGTTCCGCAAAGCATAGGACCATTAGAAACAAAAAAAAAGCATTCCGCTCAAAATTGCGCTATATCACTACTACGTTTGAATTCCATCACGGATAATTGTTCGATGGAACTAAAACGCAAATGCATTTGTACGCTTGTAAACAATAAAAAGCTGTCACTGCGTGATAATAGCCACTGTAGCACCCACGGTTTAAAAGTTATAGTAGTCTAAAGTTGGTTGCATTTCAATTCACCCTGTATTATTATAAACTCTCGTAATATATTCGTATGTTTAAATTTCTACTTTTATTGAACTAACCCATTACAAACAACACTTTAGAAAATATTTCAACTTATTTGCAGAACGAATCTACGAACTCACTCAAACGTTAGTGGTATTTTTCGAAAAAATAAACTAATTTTGTTCGAATCAAGAATGGTAGGAGTTTGACGATTTCCAGTGAAACCTCCATAAAAACAATACCCACTAACCACATTGAATATCCTTTGGAAGCTGGCATGGTATCTAAATATAAAATTATTTAAAAACACATTAAACAAACCACCCAACAAAAACTCATTCCAGATATCTTTGTAAACAAAAATAAATAGGTGCAGATTTTCGTATTTTTCCAAACATTCTCTTCCTTGTCGTGTCTTGAAAATCTTACCATAAACTGTTGTATTCTCCTTCGTCTTGAAATGATCTTAGCATGCTCTTTGCAACCACTCAGCCGTCCTCAGTTCATCGATTTACCGCTCGGCGGTCGGGTCCGCGTCCGCGCTTGTATTATTTATACAAACGGTCGTTCCACTTGCGAGAATTACCGAATCCATTCAATAAAATATTCATAAAATACAAACAATATTGAATAATATCAAAATCAGCTGTGGATTATAATCCTAAAATGTGTTTGAGCCTAGTGCCGAAGTTATTTGTAACCAAGGAAAAGATCCTACTGCAAAAGAGTGTTTTGATTTCACCTCCTTGCCACAAAGAAATAATCGCGGAAAATCTCAATCGAGTGCGCTCACCGATAAATGTATCTCATTGCGTTCAAGGGAATTTTATTGGAATTTAATTAACAAAAATAAAAAAAAAAGTAAAAATGACTCGGTTAGAATACAGTTAAAGATGTTTGATGTTTTAAAAATAGAAGAAATTTGCATCATTCGAAAATGCAGAGGCAGAAGCTTGATGAAGTAAGGAGCAGAGAACGTACAAGATAGTGATGTGATATTATTAGTCGGAATTGTGAATGCGCGTGGTTCGGGATTAAAAACGAAAACGAGTACTTTATGGCCACCAAGCGTACTAACCGAAGCTCGAGTGCATATGTAGAATGTTATTTTTGGCTTTAAGGAAAATAAATGATAAATTAAGGAAGAGTCGCTCGAGATGTCATTCGCGTACGCTGCGAGTAATATTTGGCAAACAATATTACGTAGTTTCTGCTACCAATAACAAACTAGGAAATGTATGACTAACGAACAAGTATGTCAAGGTAGCAATGCCGGGACTCATCCTTGGCCTTCTTCAATTAAAATATTATTCATATACCCTCCCTTTGCATTTGCTTGAAAGCTCTCCCTCTCTTTATTTAACAGTTATACCTCCAGAGTAATTTCTAATAATTACATCAAATCATGTCTCTGCTACATCATGCTTTCATTGACCTTATCAGATGCTTAGTCCTTGCCTGTATGGTTCAAAAAAATTAGTTCTTCATCCTACATGATTCTCTCAAAAAATTCGTCACTTCCACATTTATAGCTTAAAATATGCAGATT
Source organism: Odontomyia ornata (assembly GCA_963969285.1). Lineage (NCBI taxonomy): Eukaryota > Metazoa > Arthropoda > Insecta > Diptera > Stratiomyidae > Odontomyia > Odontomyia ornata. The sequence continues at coordinate 44,327,470 of OZ017742.1, forward strand.
TTATCGCGGGATATTAATGCTGAACTTGACATTCGACCTTAGATAGGAAAACTATCTTCTCTCAATATTATTATCTTTTACATTTAACTGTATGTATGCGCGCTCATGCAATAGCTCAATTAATTCCATACCGATTGTTAGCTGATAGTTATGACCGGCGTCAGTTTTTCTAGCTCTAGACCAATCAGTCAACGCAATGAAGCAAAATATTCCTTATCGATTTGTTTTACTACTTATTCCAATGGCATCTTAAACAATTAACCAATACATTCCAATTACATGATACGATAATCTTGTAACGGATGAATTGAATGGACCATAAGTTGGCCTGGTTCGACCAGAACTGATTCATTCATAGGATTTCGTCAGTTTAGTGTTGATTCCATGTTCCCAAAGATATTCCTCGACTTCCGCATTTATCAATAACAAAAATGAGATCTTGTGCATCTGTTGACCTGATAGTATTTAGACTGTATAAATAATCAATTTTTGTTCGTTCGCTTTATTGCTATAATTAAATTTCAATTGTGCTTTTTTTTATGGGTGAAGGAGGAAGCTTTGACCTCGTTGGATGTCAGCAAAGATTTCAGTAATGTGTTGAAAATTTCAAAATTAAAATATACGAAATTTTATTAAGAAAAATTTTTAAATAATTTTCATGAATAGATTCGTATTTATAGTGGATATTCTATTAATATAGTAGGTGGCTTAGTAATTATTAGAATTTTATAAATTATAGGAATTTGGGATGAATAATTCCTATAAACTATTTTAGACATAGCATCAGTGACTTAGTTTCTTAAATTTTATTACATTAATCTTTTTCTCATCACCTAAAGAGCTCTATATTTTCCAACTATATAATTCAAATCACTTACTTATTTGCCTGACTCCTGGCAAAATTACGATAATTCCCTGTGGAAATACCTATAAATTTTGTATCCCACCCAATATTGTATATTAGTCTGAAATACATATTTATTTATTCTTGTAGCAAACACATGAAACAACGAGCTTTAAAATACCGAATCAAATATTTTCTACGGAATGAACTCAGATGTTTTAAAATCAGGAGGTCAGGATGGCTATTTGTTATTCAGAATAATGAAAATATTTCGTATTTAAAATACAGTGGAACCTCGTTTCTTCTTTTTGTTTTTAGCACTACAGCCCCTTTCGGGCCTTCGCTTCCTGCAAACAGCGCCTCCAACTGTCTCGGTCCGTTGACCGCGTCTTCCAATTCCGAAATCCGAGCAGCGATGAACTGTCTTCGTCGACCGAGTCAGAGCAGCGTTTCCTCGGTTTCCCCACTGGCCCCCGGCCTTCAGTTCTCCCAACGAATACCTTCTTGGGTATCCGTTGTTCTTCCATACGATTTATGTGTCCAGCCCATTGCAGCTTCCGCAATCTTACAATCCTTGAGACCTCCGGTTCGTCAAAAATTTCATACAGCTCATGATTGTATCGAATTCGCCATTGGTCCCCGTCTAGCCTCGCTCCGATTATTCGCCTCAGGACCCGTCGCTCAAAGACGTTCAAGATATTTGCGGATACTTGGGTTAGGGTCCATGTTTCACACCCATAGATAGCATAACACAGGTCTTATCACAGATTTGTGTCTTAGGAGCTTTGTTTACCTGTGTATGCAGCTGGTCTTCAAGATCGTCAATACTGAATAGAATATTTTATTTGCGAGCTGTATTCTTCGTCTCTTTCATTGCCCGTTTTCGTTATTTTAGTGCCTAAATACACAAATTCGCTAACATTTTCGATACTATATTCGCCAAGTGTGATATTTTGTGTATTTGGGGTATTTTTCCTCGACTGCGTCATGAGCTTTGTTTTATTTTCGTTGATTTGTAGCCCTACTAGTTTTGCTTCGCTGTCGAGTTTCAGGAAGAGTTCTTTGGCAGTTGTTAGTGACCGTGACAGAATGTTGATGTCGTCCGCATAGGCCACTACTTGGCTCGATTTGTATAGTAATGTACCTCGCGTATCGACAGGTAGCTTCCGTATGACGTACTCCAGAGCCAAATTAAATAGCAATGGGGCCAGCGCATCTCCCTGCTTTAGTCCGATATTAGTGTGAAAGGCATCGGTGAGTTGGTCATTGATGCGAACTTGGGAGGTCGTCTACGTCATGGTCATTTTGGTAAGACGGACTAATTTGGCTGGGATGCCAAAGCAAAGCATTATTTGGTACAGTACAGTACGTTACGATTAATACTGTCGTATGCTTGCTTAAAGTCAACGAAAATTTAGTGTACGTCTATATTGTACTCCCAGCACTTTTCAAGTACCAGCTTGACTGTGAACAATTGGTCTATCGTCGATCTATCTGCTCTAAAACCACTTTGATACTCCCCAATTATTTTCTAAGATTTTAGAAAATATTTTATACGCCGTACAAAGTATTGATATGCTTCTATAATTTTCGCACTGTAGCTTGTCACCTTTTTTGTGGATAGGGAATATAATTAATTGGCTCCACTCTTTCGGCATATGTTCTTGTTGCCAAATGTACTGGATGACTTTGTGAATAGCTTGGTGAACACTACTGCCACCATATTTGATGAGCTCCACTGGAATCTCATCAATGCTCGGCGCTTTATTATTCTTTTGGGCTTTGATGATGGAACAAACTTCATCCAGAGTTGGTGGGGCCAATGAAGCTCTCCGCAGACATCTATAGGCTCCGATGTTCTGGAGCTGTGCGGAGGATTAAGGAGGTTCTTGAAATATGATGCCCATCTTTCCTTAATTTTGATTTCTGATAACCACGTTTCAGGCTTTTCACTACTTTGTATGCTTGTCTTGTGTTATTGCTCGCTAAACTTACATCTATACTTCTCAATTGGTCGTCATAGTATTTTCTTTTATTAATCCTAATTATCTTATTAGCTACTCTTCTGAGATTTTCATAGTGCTCTCTCTTCGTCCTGATTTTCCAACCTACGTATTCTTTGTACGCCTGATTCTTTTTATCTAACGCATTCTGGCACTCATCATCGAACCAATCATTCCTCTTGCGCCGGGCTTGATGTCCGATCGTCTGTTCTGCCACGGTCCTGATGGCCGCTTTCACTTCCATCCAGAGCTCGTTGCTCGTCTTTAACGATGCGTCTGATAAGATGGGAGCCAGCTGGTTGTCGAGGGTCTCCGTGAAATTTTCGGCCACAGGCGCCGTTTGGAGCTTTTCGATGTCAATTTTTTGTACGGGCTGGTCTTCGCTGAATATGCCTTTGACATACGACATCGATAGTTTAATTTGATCAAGTAATGATCTGAATTACAATTGGCTCCTCGGTATGTACGGACGTCAAGTATGCTCGAGGCCCAACGTTGTTGTATCAGAACATGATCGATCTGGTTTTGTGTGTTGCCATCTGGTGATACCCAGGTCATTTTATGAATGCGTCGATTTGGGAAGCAAGCCGAACGTATGACCAGATTTCTGTTACATGCAAAGTCAATCAGGCGCTGGCCGTTGTCATTTGTTTCATCGTGGAGGCTAGATCCTCCAGTTGTTCCCCGATGAGATAGCTCATTGCCAACCTTCGCCTTGAAATCACCCAGGATAATTATTGTCTCGTTTGTGGGCAATGAGTCGACCAGTCTTTCCAGGTGATTGTAAAACGATTCCTCGCTTAACGAGCATAATTCGTCCCAGAATCATACTCGTAAAGCAAAACACTCGTTACGCTAAGTAATTTTTCTCATATAAATTTGTGTAAAAGACGATTATGCGTTCCATATCGAAAAAATACTCCTAAAATGTTATGTACATATAATGTTTATTCAAAGAAAGTTAGGTCCGTATCATCTTCATTTTTTTTTCCACCGCGGAACGAACCCACCTGGACGATTCAAAATTCGGCGAAAATGCGACACAGCATTATCATTAAATCAATTTGTAGTGTGCATAGCCACTTCCTTATAAGGGTATTTATGAAATTCCGTTATATCTATATACGTACTATTTTTTTTATGTAGCCTGTTGTTTCATCAAAAATTTGTCAAATTTCGGGCTGTTTGACCAAATTAAAAACTATACACTTATTTCAAAAAGACATATTTGACGTTTCGATCACTTGCGTGATCGTCTTCAAAAACATTGCATCGCAGAGTCATTGCAATTCATATTTATAAATATAACTTTTTTCTTACCTACATAATTATATTATTTTCCACTGAAGTGTTTCTTAATATCCCGCAATAAAATTCATTAATCCCTTCGGTGTCCGTTTTCCTATTCATTGTGTTTTCGGTGGTCATTATTTTTAGAGCCGCCTGAATCATCCTCTTTTTTGTAGTTGCGCTCCTCCCCTATCACTTTTGTGTGTTTGAAGTCCGTGGTGTGTACTGTTTGTGCACAATGCGTCGTTAGTGCCGTTCGGTTGCTGTTGCCGCTCCTCAGGTCTAGGGACACGGTATTGAATAGAAAGTATCGATATTGTACTCATGAGTAGTATCGGGAAAAAAGTATCATACTCCTAAAAGTATCGCGACAAAAGTATCCATACTTCAAAGTAGGAAAAAATTATCATACTCGTAAAAGTATCGCGTCAAAAGTATCGAGTACTTTTCTTAGGATCTAATGTAAACACATCTATACGACATCACGTCAATATCAGTCAGTAGTATCGTTTAGCGTCAGAAGAATAAACACGTGAAGAAACAAATGCTTCAGAAATATATATAATACAATTATAAAAATAAACAACTGTAAATTCACAAATTAAAAAGTTTATTTCTGTAAACTATTTATTTTTTTACACGAGGCACACATAATTAGAGTTCTCATTCCTCTTCGGTACAATCGCTTAGAAATAAAAAGTTTTTCGAGCCGTTTTGGTGATAACCGATTTCGGGTTTTTGTTAAAGTATTTCCTGCCTTAGAAAATAATCGTTCTGAGGAGACTGAGGTCGCAGGAATGGTTAGATAGTCTCGTGCCAACTTGTATATTTTTGGGAAAACAACTTTCATGTCTTCCCATTGTTTCAGAGGATCTACGGAAAGTGGCGAAACCTGCGTAGATAAGTAATGGCTCATTTCATCGCCATTATTTTTTAATGAAGAGCTTGTTGTTTTGTTTCGTGTTTTTGTATGAGCCAACTTCTTATGGTGACTCCAAAAATCGTAAGTTGCTTTGAGAGAAGATTCACTATCAGGTCCGCTACTGATAATGCTAGGAGTGGTAGTAATCAATCGTCTTAGTGAAGAAATTGCTTTTGGACAGGCTTTGGCATCCTGAAAGTGGATATTCTTGGATCTAGTAAGCATGCGATTGCAATCAAATTATCATCAATGTGTCCGAATCTGCGTTCTAATTGTTCGATTAATTCTTTTTTAACTGAATGTACTATATCACCCCTATTACTGTCATCAAGATTATCATCACCACCCGCAGCCACAGATAGATCATTAATCTGTGCCTTTAAGCAGTTCACCATTGGTATGACTTTACTTATGGTCACATACTGTTCACCTGTCAGCTCTTTAGTAACATATTCCAGTGGTTTCAAAATATTAATCAATGCTTTTAAATTCTGGATTTCTACAGCCGAGGGTATGGGTGGTGCTTTAGTATTTAACATCAAAATTTGATGAACAGCAGGTGCCAATTCAATGTATCTCTGGAGCATATAGCAGACTGAATTCCGAGTCAACGTCTAAAATTAGTTTCAGAGGTACAGAGCCAGTTTGTTTTTGAAGTAAACAGTCGCTTAGAATTACACTGCTGTTAAAAAAATTGACAATGTCTCTTACTTTGCTGACTAGTAAACTCATCTCACTAATTGACATTGCAGATTCAGCGATAAGATTAATTGTATGAGCAAATTAGGGCAAGTGTTTGTTTTTGCCTACAAAATTAACTACATCTGCTACCATGTTTGTACCATTGTCCGTTACTACTGCGGTTATTTTATGCACAAACTTCTTGTAACTTTTCTGCTATATAGTTACTAGTATGCCGTCCATCCAGTGCAATTGTAGCTATGCAACGCGACACAATTCGATTATCATACGTATACTGAGCGGTAACCCGTAAATAACTGGTAACGTTCATCATTTCCCTCGAAATGTCACAGGTTAACGCCACATGATCAACGCTTTCGAATATTTTTTTCAATTTTCAAACGCATGACACTGTAAAAAGCCTCGAATGGTGCTTTTAATGCAACAAGACTTGGAATTTTAAATGATGGACAGCCTTGATGCATCAACTTTTGAAACCCACAGCCCTTCAAAAGATCAAATGGTCTTTTATCGACGCCAATAAAATACAGCAAACACTTGCAGAGCTTCAAATAATTCTTTCCACCGTCAGAAAAAGAATATTTTCTTTCCATTGATTGTATAATTGAAAGTTGCTTTATTTTGGAAGTGGTGAATATGTCTCTTTAAGCTCACTGTCAGAGATTGGAGCACTCTCCACATCAAATGTCGAAGAAGTTGCTGAAAATGTATCCAATCCAGGTGACTTCGAAGTCATGACTCGGTAAATTCGGCAGTTCTGATTTCTTATTCATGGGTCATGAGCTTTGTTTTATGTTCATTGATTTGTAGCCCTACTTGTTTTGCTTCGCTGTCGAGTTTCAGGAAAAGTTCTTTGGCAGTTGTGAATTACCGTGACAAAATGTTGATGTCGTCCGCATAGGCTACTATTTGGCTCGACTTGTATAGTAATATACCTCGCGTATCGACAGGTACTCCGGAGCAAAATTGAATAGCAATGGAGCCAGCCCATCTTCCTGCTTTAGTCCGATATTTGTGTCAAAGGCATCGTTGAGTTGGTCATTGATGCGGACTTGGGAGGTCGTCCACGTCATGGTCATTTTGGTAAGACGGACTAATTTGGCTGGGATGCCAAAGCAAAGCATTATGTGGTGCAGTACGTTACGATCAATACTGTCGTATGCTTGCTTGAAGTCAACGAAAATTTAGTGTACGTCTATGTTGTACTCCCAGCATTTTTCAAGTACCTGCTTGAATGTGAACAATTGGTCTATCGTCGATCTTTCTGCTCTAAAACCACTTTGATACTCCCCAATAATGCTGCTGGCGTATGATCGGATTTTGTTTTCTAAGATCTTTGAAAATATTTTGTACGCCGTATAAAGTAACAGGCCAATTGAAAAGTCCCCGGTCTACTATAGTAAAACACATTTTTTTTGGCAAAATTCGATTTTATTATTCAACATAGTTGCATTCGAGGGCGATACAGCGATTATAGCGATCTTCCAACGTTTCGATACCATTTTTGTAGTACGATTTGTCTTTCGCTTCAAAATAGGCCTCAGTTTCGGCGATTACTTCTTCATTGGAGCTAAATTTCTTTCCAGCGAGCACTCAGAAGCAGAAGCAATTCGAAGCCCAATTCATGCAATTTTGCCATTGTTTTCATTGATTTGTGACACGGTGCATTGTCTTGATGAAGCAGCACTTTTTTTTCTTCAAATGGGGCTGTTTTTTAACGATTTCATCCTTTAGACGATCCAATAACGCTATATAATAATCGCTGCTAATGGTCTGGCCCTTTTAGAGGTAATCAATGAATATTATACCTTGCGCATCCCAGAATACTAATGCCATAACCTTGCCAGCTGACAGTTGTATTTTTCCTCGCTTGGACTCGGTTCATCGTGTGCAAGTTCACTCAGCTGACTGTCGATTGGACTCCGGAGTGAAATGATGCAGCCATGTTTCATCCATTGTCACATATCGACGCAAAAATTCAGGTTTATTGCGCTTAAACAGCTTCAAAAACTGCTCAGAATCATTAACACGTTGCTTTTGATCGATTGTGAGCTCGAACGGCACCCATTTTGCACACAGCTTTCTCATGTACAAATATTCGTGAATGATATGATGCACACGTTCAGGTGATATCTTCACAATGTCTGCTATCTCGATGAATTTCACTTTACGGTCATTCAAAATTATTTTGTGACCTTTTTTGATGTTTTTGTCGGTGACAGCCTCTTTTGGGCGTCCACTGCGTTCACCGTCTTCGGTGCTCATTTCACCACGTTTAAACTTAGCAAACCAATCAATGATAGTTGATTTACCTGGTGCAGACCCCGGAAACTCTTCATCAAGCCAAGATTTTGCTTCAACTGTATTTTTTCCCTTCAAAAAGCAATATTTTATCAGCACACGAAATTCTTTTTTTTCCATCTTTTTACAAATAGCAAAAATAGCTACACTCACAACGCAATATCTCACAAACTAATGGTCGGACTGCTGTCAAATTTTGACACATATCGTTTGAAGGTTGGTACTAACTAAAAATCATATGGATTTAATACTAGCACTGCCATCTGTGTATCAGACCAGGGACTTTTCAATTGGCGTGTTATTGATATGCCTCTATAATTTTCGCACTGTAGCTTGTCACCTTTTTTGTGGATAGGGAATATAATTGATTGGCTCCACTCTTTCGGCATATGTTCTATGTTTTGAATCGATCGGTAAAAATTTGTTTGAGCTATGTTTCCGGCCAGCTCAAAAAAAGCGGTTTCGAGAAAAAGATGTTTGAAGTTTTCGGTGCTGTAAAATCGTATTATATTCTTACATACCGTTAATCAACAATGCTAAACTAATTTTCCCCCAGACATTGATGTTGGAACCATCGCCCATACGCAAGCGTTGAAAGACTTGTTGTTGTTCTGGGTATATCCGCCGACGCAACGAGTGAGAAGATCGGTTCTAGTCAAGTCTTCGTACACGGATTTAATTGCTTGGAAAACTTAATCGCGCATAGACGGTTTGTGCTCATAATCACGCAAAGTCTTTGTCGCTCTCGCCTTTTGCCAAGTGCACCATGAATCTTCTCCAGTTGGGCAGTGATCGTATTGCGGATTATCGTCTATAGTGTATATGACTAAAACTGGTTCCTGCATTTATCCAGGAAAATTCTTTTCATTCAAAAGTATTATAGAGACAGCCTTTGTTCCATTGACTGCCGCGCGTGAAATACAAAAGGCGCTCGGAGTATACCTCAGAGGTCTTGTGGCAGAACTCGAAATTCAGACATTTAGACATTCTTCCCACCTTTCATCCTATAGTATGTCATTTTTAAGGCCCTGAAATGATCTTTTACGATGAAAAATTTTTTTTCGATTTTTTGTAAATTCTAGAGTGGTGTAACCCCTCAAATGTGCGATCGACCCGTCTGCAGCAAATCCGACATTAATCCACTTTCCTACGGGATCTAAATTCGGCCCAGGGCTGATTAAGGTTGATGCGAGAGTTTTTCTGTGTGTCTTCCGTGTATTCGTTCAAATTGTCGAATCTCTGAAGCATCTAGAACTTCAACAAATTTGTTAACTGAAAAAAAAAATCGGCAAGCCTCAATTGCACTTCGCTCACTTGCAATTGTTTTAAAACTTCTAGAAATTCCCAAGACGTGGAATGAGGGACAATTGATAACTCTTGCATGCGCCAATTTGTAACGATCGTGGTTTTTTTTTGCGGACACACTAATTCAGACGTTAGCCGGTAAAATAAATACTTTTCAAAACTCTAACTCAGTCTTAACCGAGATACGAAATTTTTTTTTTCTTTTGTAGCGCCCGCGTGCATACAAAATTTGTTTTTATCTCTTGTCTCTTCCGTGCATTTTACGGATGGCACGAAGAGCGTTCAATTATCCCCGGAAGTGTTCCATTTCCGATCGCGAGTGTGTTCAATTATTCCAGAACACTTCCCGCATCCTTCAACATGACCATTATCCTATTTATACTGGCCATTTGGTACAAGTCGATTACTTGAAATATTGAAATGCCGAAATCGTAAGATGGGATTATTTCCATAATTTATAGTCTTCTAGCGTTAATATAGAGCGAGCGAACTTTAAAAGCTATCATTCTCAAATAAACAGGGCTTATCGGGTGTTCAAAATTTCTTAGATCAACAGTTTCAAGATTTCATGTAATCGAACACGTCAGTCTACGTAAACAGACTACATCAGTTATCACAAGAGTTAAACTGACAATTGTACCCTGAACTTTTCCGTATTCGGCTTCCGTTGACAGATATTTAAATTGAGTTCTTTCAGTTAAAATCCCCTCGTTGAGAGCTGTTTTGTGCTCCCGATTCAGTTCACTATTGTCTTTTGCTGGCTTCCATCAGACGCCTACTTATATGGTCTTTCGGTTGGATGATTATGTGCGCCGTAAAAATCGTGAAGCTGTTTGTAAATTTGGATAATATAGACGCGCTGTTTAAACGTCATCCTATCCATAATGATTTTCCAGCGAATATTGATAATAAATGGCGAAATTGAGCGCAATCTGGTAAGTTGATAAAATGTTACAGCAATCCTACCCTCAACACCAAATGCAGGCCATCAGATAGTGCGCACTCACGAAAAATCCTCCAGTTTTTAGATAGTTTGCTGAATGATCAAAAATCAGTATTTTACCAAGAACCTCAAGCTACTGGAGTGAAGTTTACTTCGACTAATGCCAGTTTTATTCATCGCCGTCTCTTTCTACTAATAGGGCCCCAAATTTGCTGTTCCATGAGGTCAGTGGTGAATTTAAAATTTTGGTTCTAGACTTTGAGAAGGTAATCATCAATATTTCATTGATATCGGTTGTTTGAATGTCACGAATTCGTCAAAGGAATATCGAAGATTTTCTTTCTAACTGAAACCCTCCATTAAGATTGTTCACGGAAAATCGGATTAATTGTTTTTTTTATACCAGAGTAAAAAGTGTCTGCAACAATTTTTTTTTCCAAAGTATTCACACTTTCTCTATTGAAATCAAATGGCCTTCACTAATATCTCGAAAATCCTCAAATCAAGCTTGAAAACAATTCCAACTAAAATTCAACATTTTTTTCCTTTTCATATGATTCACACAAAGCGGATGGGAGTCTTTTTAAACGCAAAAAGCGATTTTATCTAATCGCTGTCACAATATAGTTTTATCTTCACCAAGCAAAAGATATCTCACGTACATATCTTAAACCGGGAAATTTTATTTATCATATTTACGTATGCTGAAGCTCAAAAAATCACCGAATCTGCGCTTAACATTGGTGCTAACTTATTAACCAACATAGTATAAAGAGAGCGAGATAATTAAAGCTCAATGCAATCTTAATCTGTAAAGAGCTTTGCAAGAATAGTCATTTTGTTACGACAAGGTTTTTATCGCGATCGTGTTATAATATGATCGGGTGAAAGATACTTTCGGTATGTGACTGGTTTTCTAAGTGTGGAAACAAGTTTTTCATATCATAATGAACATAGTGACACAGTAAAATGGTCATTCTAGACCAGACTTTCATAAACGTTCCTTCACTGTTTTGTAGTATTGACACAATGTTGCCTCCAGCTGAATCTGAATTCGCAAACTAATTGCTTTGATTAGCTTCAGTTCATTTCATCATTGGAATCGACTGAGACCGAGAGATGATTTATCTTGAGCCTCGAATTCCATCGCTTACATATTGCCAGCGCATAGGGAGCTCCCCACATGCAGTCGAGACCAGACTTAAAACTTAACTTTAAAAAAAAGCTTATACGACTAAAGAGTTGTACTAAGATTCGCTTGATTGTGTTATGAATCTGGTTTTAGGCTTTTTAGTTGAATGTAATGATAAACATTCGAATCGGGTTTACGGTCGTCATTGTAGCCCCATTTGCTCGGCTCAGAACCCCATTACTCATTAGCTTCCCCAGTCGCATACAAACAGTCTTTAAATCGCCATTAACACCAGAAATGTCTTTGATATCTGCCTACTCGATAAAATTCGCGACGACGAATCAGCTATTAATTATTTTTTAAAACAAAATATGTGGCAGTCTATTTATATCTATGTAGTATACATTTTACATTGATCTAACTTTGCTTCGTTTTGTGGTCGTTGGATTTTTACTTGAAATTTTTGTCGTTATCAGCTGATAAAAAATTGATTTTATTCCCGCAATGTGTTCTCACTTTCACACTTGCAGAACAAAGTCTCGCAATTTCATCTTTTGTATTAACGGCTTTTGCTTAATATGTGAATGACATCATCGATACTCTCTGGAGTCTTGAATTAAAACGAGCCTCAGTTAGTTAGCAAAGTCTTACCGGCCATTTAGTACCTGAACGTGCGTCTTGAACAGAAATCCACTTGAACGGAAAACAGTTTTCGACTTATGCGTGTTAAATAGTGATTTGCCCATATTGCTCAATGTCAGTAAAGTTTACTAGTCATACTTGTATTATCAAATAGAAATGTTGTTATTCTCCAATGAGATGGTAAATGTGCAATAATTATTATTCAATCAATATGCTAAAGATCAATGCTTGGCATATGACAAGTGATTCAGTAGAATAGTGCGCTCTTTGTGAATATGTTAAAAATTTAGTCGTTGGTCTTCACACGAACGAGCAAAAACAATAATACAAAATGTGGTTTCGTCCCGGAAGTCAATCGTCATTGGATTCGGATCGGTTCGGTGTAGCGGGCCTCAAGAAGCGGATACGTAATGCTCGAAAATCGCCGTCAAAAAGTTTGAGTTTAGAAACGACGGGTAGTGACTCGATAGCGTCCTCTATTGATGACGTCAATGAGAAGTCTGGTAAAAATGCCACACGTGTTACGCGAGTGTCAACTGATCCGCCTACAAGAAAACTTGTGGGCAAAACATTGTCCAACAGCAACGAGAAGGAGAAGGCTTTGGATGACAGGAAGTTTAAGAACAATAAAATCATGAAAAGTACTTCAAAAACAAAAATACCTGATTTAGAAAAGCGTGATCATAACAAAAGTCGATCGTTTGGATCTAGTCGGAAAATATCAGCACCTCCAATACTAGACACTTCGAAGATCATGTCGAATTGCTCTACAGCCGTTAAGAAAAACTTGGCCGGGCATTCCAATTTGAACTTGAATGCGCTGTACAAACTTGTCGGTTCTAATCGTAAGCTGAGTCGTGAGGAGTTCGAAAGATTGCGAAAGAAATCCTTGACAGAAGCAGGAGTCGCTGGAAAAATAACGACGTTAGACTCAGAGACTCTAACTCCTCCTTCCCCTGTTGATAAAATTGATCCAAAAATTAACAATGAATTAAGAAATGATTCGAGGGAACCCACCAAAGAAGACGAGGAAAAAATTGTACACGATGAAAACATAAAACATGACAACAACAACGTCAATGGGATCTTGAGCAACGATGATGATGATGATGTTGACAAGGCCATGTCTAATGAAGAATGTGATATTAATAGCAATAATGATACTTCCCAAACAGATGTCAAAGAACCGAACGAATGTCAAGAGACCGCTGCTGCTGCTGAAAGCAATTCGCAATCGAAAAAGATGTCTCCGTCCTTAACCTCAAGAGTTGCCGCTAAGATCTCAGAAACAACAAATAATTATAAGAATCGTAGATCTAAGCCGTTGAAGAAACGTAAAAGTTCACGCAAAATTGAATTGTACAAACAAATTAGCATTGGTAAATTGAATATTTATTTTAACATACTCGTAGCACCATCATTAGTGTCATATAATGCATGAATTGAATTCGTGATCATTTCATAGATATACTCATATGATGGATGATTTTTATGATGATTGGTAATGTTGATATCATTTTTTTTCTTTTGTAGATCGGCCTCACTCAGCGTCGGTTGTACGACAACCTTCAGATCGTAAACCAGATATAAGTAGTACAACAACTAGTTCAAATAGTGGTACGGCACCAGGTCAAAGTGAATGGGCATCACAATCGATAGATAGTGAGTCAAATAGTTTGGATGTGGAGCCTGAATCGAAAAAGGAACGGTAAGTTGGGTACTTAGTTTGTAATTGGAAGGCTGGATGAAGTTTTTACCTTCATTTGAATAAGGGTTCTAGTTATGGTAATATTAGATTATTATATAATTTAGTTGAATTAATGTTTATGAATTTATCTAAAGCTTTGGAGACTAATACTCTCTAATTAAAGTTCGTAAAAAATAATTGCATATATGCTCATCCTTGATAAGAGAAACTTTCCCTTGGTACCATTTTAAGCTTTGTATGTTGACCTCAACTTATTTAATACAGTCTAAGAAACTGCAGCAGGATTCGTAGCATTGAATCACGTTATTTAAGATTATAAGGCAGTGGTGATAGTCAGCGCGCTAAGCTGCTTAAGCTGAGGGTTACTTTTTCGGATCTCGTTTGCAGCAACAGCGACTAATAATGATACGTTCAAGCGTGATACTGACCATAGAAAATTGTAACACACTGTTCGATGAGATAGTTGCTTATATCACGAATAAGCTCAACTTTGCTCCTGATTTGCTTCAGGCAAAAAACAGACTCCTGATGGGAGACCTAATTTTTTGACATTTTGCTTTAAAATGAAGCTTCCGGTCGATTTTGATCGGGTACACGAGATAGAATTTTGGTCTCCTGGTAAGCTTGTCTAACAAAATAATAACCTTTCCTACAACAAAACGTAATACATAAGCATCGCAATCTGGCACACCATAAATTTCATAAATTAACAAAACTAGTTTTTTTTACCAGAAACATTTGTGGTTCGAGGACAATGACATATATACTTCTCTTCTACCCTATTCCTAACTTAAACCTGACTGACAGATGATATTAACAATTGTGAACTCTGTCCACATTTTCAATCTTCCGCAAAAAAAATTGCATCCGTGATTTTCCCTCATTCCCCAATCTATTCTATGATGTCATTACTATTTATGTCAAGTGCAGTGTATCGTTTTGCCTGTCACATTGAGCGATTCTTTATCTCTTCTTGTTTGCTCTGTCTATATTCCTTGCAATAGTTTCGCACTAGTTTATAAAGGGTTCTTAGAAAATTCTTGAGTTTTCTATCCACCCCTCTATTGTTGTGCGGTGACTTTAATATGCCTTCCATTGTTTCGGATAAAAATCGTTCAATATTGTAGGGGATAAGTGAATCGTTTCCCTCAATTCAACTCAATAATATTCCTAATTCAAAAATTAAATTTCTTTACCCTGTTTTGTCAAACTTACCGCCTTCATCTCTTGTTATATCTGCTGCCGTTTCTTTCTTGTCAAACGGGACTCCCCCTTACACCTTTCTCCATTGAGCTTTCTGCGGCCTTTTCTTCTTTTAGGAATACCACCCTATTTTGATCTTAATGATTTTTTTAAGCTGTCCTTTCTGTTCTTCCTTCAGCAATCCTCACCTGGATGAAAATGTTAGAAACTTTTATCTGTTCCTCTCTTCCTTAATTTAACAATTCACCTCTTCGTTTCTCCTAAGAAGCCTAAAGATGCTCCTTGATTCAATTTCGCTATTACCAAAACAGTAAAAGAGAGTAATGCATTCAGAGAAAATTCTTTTCGTCGTTACTAATTCTTGAAGACTTCTTGACTGCTTGATTTTAAATCGGCCAGAAGTCTGGTAGTCCGCGTGTTATGGTGATTAGAGTGCTCGCTGCGTAAGCCGAAGGTCCCTGGTTCGAGTCCCCCTGGTGACAACGAGATTTGTTTCGAGCAATTCTTCAGACGGACTCTAAGCTCGTTCAGTGATGATACGTGCTCGCTTAGGATCGCAACATATCGCAGCTTGGTGAACGCATCAACGGCCAAAGCGTTGTACTGACTAGTGTCGATACTCAAACAATCGCTAGCGAAGGCCCAAAAAGGACTGCAGCGCTAAAGCAAAAAAAAAAATGGCCACTTACTAGCATAATCAAGGGCAACTATTATTTCCCTGTTTCCTAAGTCACTTACATTAGACCACCAATATTATATTGCATATGCTGACTGAATTTGATCATCCAATGTATCACCAATTGTTACCATCCAACCGAGTAAAATCGCTTTTTAACTTCCTCTACTGTTTTGTTGATTTCCAAGTGCTCATCACTTGATTTTTTTTTTGGTATCCTGCCAGAATTTCAATTACTCGCTGTTTTTGGTATACACGATGCTTCCTACTAATTGACCCGTCTTTACTCTCCGACAGAAGATACGTACAAACAACCGTTGAATAACCCAAGGCTCCTTGGGACCTTCATTAATTGATCGTTGAAGTGTGTGTTGTATTTGTATACGTAAATTCTTAGATTTTTTATTGCTAAACTAAGTTCGATCCTCATTTTTTTGGAAAGGCGATAAGATCAAAGGGCGATGTACTCTTAACAATTTCTGTGCTCAGGTTCAAGCTGATATCTGTCTGGTGCGTAGATGTTTAATCGTTCCTCATCGGACGATACTTAGGTGATTATCGATTTTGCGTCCATTTGAGCATTTTCTTCAGCAGCAACTCGATAGCAAATGCAGCCGTATCCTCCGTCGTAGTTATAAAAAAACTCTTCCTAGTTCAGCGTCTGGATGGGGAATTGGTTCTCGCTTCACCCATAATGCGAGAGCTTCAAGCTTAAAGCAGATTATGATCATGATAGCTGTAGCTGAATTATTTTGTTAGTCGATTGTTAGCAATGAAACCTTTAAATTATCACGCACTTAAAATGGGATTTATGAGAACTGAAATAGAATAATAGTGTATGAAGTCAACATTCAATCATCAGACCACACTATTACGTCACCAAGATAGCAGTGTTGGCCAGCTCAAAACTATCCAACAAATAAAACACACCAAACTGGAATTTGGATCATCAGAAATTAACAAACTTCAATAGCAGCAGCCGCAGCATTTGTGTAGCGTTGGCGATCCCTCAATATGCAATATACGTATGGTGCTGAGGGCCCACCAATGATGTCTGATAGCGTAGGTAGGGCGGGTAACTCAGACATCAAAACACTCGATGTCCGTAGCCTATGGGAGTTCCTTTGGGTAAATTTTCTTTAGTACCACCTTTGACCCCCAACAAACTGAGTAGCAACCGGTTCCGGCCCCAAGCTCGGATACATACCCAAATTCGTGCGTTTGAGAAATTTATTTTTGTAACTTCGCTTAGCGCTGGATAAAAGAATCCGCCCCACGACACCGAAAATCCTACTCGAACTGCACGCGCACGCGCGTCTAGGCAGATCAAGTCAGCTCGGGCTCGACTAGTTTCACGGTTTGCTGACCAAAACATTCAGCTGCATTTCAACTCAAAATGCTTTGCATATTAGCATACTTGCATAAACCCCACGCAATATCCGAATTCTCCTTCTCATCCCACGTTTCTTAGTTTATTATTTCCGGCTTTCACTTAAAGTCTCTGAAACTCGTCACAGCTCGAAACTAATGTCGTTCTGGTATCCCCGGATCTGTGAACCATGACCAATAAATAGATGGCAAAGTATTTCAACAGTTATAGTAGGCACTAATTGCATATAGCCGAATTTGCAATTTTTTGTTGAGAGCAAATGTTCGCTAATTATTCCTGAAGTAGTTGCCCTCCCACACGCCACTCCTCTTGTTACCGGAAATACCATCTGTCTAACGTCTATCGCATGAAGTTCGCGAAATTTCCTCAAATATCGTATTTATTGAAGCGTTCAAAGTTGGAGTACGACTAACTTCTGTAGTAAAAGCCTACATTAGTTT
Source organism: Odontomyia ornata (assembly GCA_963969285.1). Classification (NCBI taxonomy): domain Eukaryota; kingdom Metazoa; phylum Arthropoda; class Insecta; order Diptera; family Stratiomyidae; genus Odontomyia; species Odontomyia ornata. Next base: position 44,344,971 of record OZ017742.1, read on the forward strand.
TAGAGTGGCAACAGCAACATACTGCAACGCTATTGTTTAATTATATCCAGCTCAATCCTGCTTGCCTGGTAATGTTCTCTATAGTTTTAAAAACTTGGCAGTGGTTAGTTCGAGCCTGTAATGCTGCACTTAGAACGTATATGTCATGGGGCATCAACTTAACCATTATACAAGGTGCTTTCCAAAATAAACGAGACTGAGCTAAAATAGAAACGACAGGAGCTTTGTTCTGATAAATTCGAGTTTATTTATTCAAAATAGTCTCCTCCGGCCTCGATACACTGTTTTCAGGTCATTGACCGGAATTACTTCAAGATGTCGGTACAAGCCGCAAAGGGTTTCCTTCCATGGCCAAATGCAATTTATCGAATAGGGAGAAGTCACAGGAAGACATATCAGGCGAATACGGTGTGTGATTGATGGTTAAAATGCGATTTCTAGTCAAAAAATCAGTCACAAGAGTGGATCGATGAGGTGTTGCATTATCATGCAATAAGCGCTAGCTTCATCCTTGCGGTATTGAGGCCTTATTGACGAATGCAATGAAACAAACGCTTCAAAACGCCAAGATAGAAAATTGCATTGACGATTTGGCCCGTTGGCACGAACTTCTTGCGGACAATTACCTTAGAATCGTAAAAACAAATGGGCATCGACTTGATTTTTGACTTCTCCAAACGCGATTTTTTTGCGTGGTCCTCGTGGCCTTCCATTCGGCAATTTGACGCTTGGTTTTGGGTTCATATTGGAAACACCTCGTTTCATCACTAATTACAATGTTGTAAAGGAAGTTCTTGTCTTTTCTCCCCTCTTTAGTGATGTCTTTCAAATATTGAATTCTGAGCAATTTTTGGTCATCAGTTAACTTGTGCGGAACAAAACGTGCACAGACCTTTCGTAATCCCAAATGATCGGTTAAAATGCGATTAATCGATGTTTTTAAGATATTCAACTCCGATTCCATGAATTTCGACGATGATTTTGGCTCATTTTTTATAAATTCACGCACAATTTCGACGGAGTTTTCGGTGATCACTAATTTTGGGCGGCCCGTATGTTCATCGTCATTTATGTCCTCACGACCATCTCTGAAATGTGTAAACCACTCATGAATTCTGGCACGAGATATACAGTCATCGCCATAAACTTTTTTCATCAATTCAAATGATTCGGTAAACGTTTTACCGATTTTAAACCAAAATTTGATATCAGCTCTTTGTTCCAAACTCATTTTTGTACCGATCACACAAACATACTGTCACTTTAGACGCAATAACATCGCTTCCACTGAATCGAATGTCACCAAACTTTCACTGGAATTCAGGGAGGGATGTCATTTTTCAACGCACTATCTCATTCACAGATGGCCCCACCAAAAAAATGTTATGTCAAAAGGCTCGTTTATTTTGGAAAGCGCCTTGTATTATCCAAGCATTTTCTCAGTGTCATAGGACATTCTATGCTCGTATTCTTGTCAATAATTTGACGTTTAGAGTAGCGAGGTGCTCCTATAGTATTAACACTGTGATGTAAATGTACATATAAGGCTTTTCGCTATTCATCTGGCATCGTTTCTTGCTCATAACCAACTTATTAAGGTTCTTTATTACGCATCAAGCGGCCCCTGTGCTGTCGGCTTACGTATAATATTGGGGGTTACGCTGAGGTACTGACATCATGTGGTTTGATGAAATTGTTAACACGATGATTCTTTTAACAGATCTGAGTAAAATAACTACAGGAGTTATCTGAAACAATGAACATTGGAACGGGTTTTCTTTTTAAAGCATTTACCCAGCGATACTATCTCTTCTATAATAGCAAGTGGAATCACCGCAATGTAGTTGTTGGAACGCTCATTTATTACGCACTTCCTCTTCTCCTCCCGCTAGAAGAGAGATCCCCCAGCTTGAGGGCGCCTCACGGCGTAACAAAACGAGACGTGGCCCGAAGTAATGTGCCAGACGGTCCCAGGCTGGGTTCTCGGGTTGTCATGGGAGGTGTTTAGTAGGTGGTCCAGTCGCCTTCTTGCGAGTATGGGAGTCCCACACTCTGTGCGTAAATGGCATTCACCTCCCAACCAAAAAAAAAAATTACGCATTGTGGTAACGAATTTGTTTCAGTGTTTCTTTTGTCAGATATGACCCACACTGTATTTATGGGTACCAATTTAAAATCAGGAATTAATCACGGAATAAATCGTCCTTCTAGTTTACCGTTCTGGCCTTGAAATAGGATACTAGAACTAATCGCACTCGATCGAATATTATATTAGCAAAAGTACAGACCTGTAACATTTTTATTTATATCTTAATTACAAAAATTAAATATTTGATTAAAACCCTGAACTAACCGTAGCCTAACACTTTTCTTCTTGAAAAGCCGTCGGGCCTTGCTTCTTTGAGTGAGCAGACACGTTTCAACTCCTTTGAGTCATCTTCAGTGTGAGAGAAACACTGAAGATGTCTCAAAGGAGTCGAAACGCGTTTGTTCACCCAAAGAAGCAAGGCCCATCGGCTTTTTGAGAAAAAAGAAAATTGGCCTGCGGATATCAAATAAACCAAATAATTGACTATAATACATTTTTATTTAACATTCCAGCTCAAAGTCAAAGTCGGCACCCGTTTCAGTAAATCGATCTGAATCTTATAAAGAAAGGTTATCACAGAAACGAAATCGAAATAATCGTCGAAAGACATCCGATCCAAGCCTAACAAAAACAAAGTAAGTAACTTTTATAGTGAGTTTGAAATTAAATAAAAAATCAAATTTTATATCGATAAATTGATTTATTCAAATATTTTCTTTCAAATTGCAGTGACGAGCAAGATGCAGGCCTATCGAATCATGCGACATGTTCCAGTTCAAGTTTATCGTCCGCCAGTCTTGAAAGTCCAAGCACCTCCCTAGAACAAGTAGCAGGACCTACAGCTGCAGCCATCAACAATGCCGGCCCGTTAATAACCGCCACCACAACAACAGTGACAGTTAAACAATGGGTTGAGAGTGAGGAAGAAGAACCTGACTTGTTAGAAACGGATTGGAGTTCAAATGTTTCCGCCGAAATTCTGGCAATGCTATCGGATGCTGAAAAGAAGAGACAAGAGATTATTAATGGTACATTAATTTACTGATCCGTTTTTATTTTTTCATAATTTTAACGATGAATATTTTTTTACAGAAATCTACCAAACGGAACGAAGTCATGTGAGAACATTAAAACTTCTCGATCGGATATTTATGCGTCCATTATCGGAATGCGGAGTGTTACCACAAGATCACATACAGTCATTATTCCCACCTGGATTACTCTCCCTTAAAGATATCCATAGTGCATTTGAATGCAAATTGAAACAGCGTCGAACTGAACATGTGCACGTTGTTCGAACTTTAGGTGATCTACTAACAGAAATGTTTGAAGGCAAATGTGGCGAAGAATTGCGTGAACATGCAGCTCAAGTATGTGCACGACAACAAATTGCATTGGAGGCATTGAAGGAGAAACGACGAAAAGATGAAAACCTGCATCGATTTTTGGTGAAAGCCGAATCACATAAATCGTGTAGACGATTACAATTGAAAGATTTGCTTCCAACTGTTCTACAACGTTTAACCAAATATCCATTGTTATTTGAAAATTTAGTGAATGTAACAAAGCGTGTTGATCCGGATAATAGTGCCGAATTGGATGCCATACAAAAAGCTCTAGATTCGTCCAAGCGAATTTTAGTTTATGTCAATCAGGCTGTGAAGGCTGCTGAAGATGCACACAAGTATGATGATACTGGATTTATTTTTTGATTGATATCAATTAATATTTTCAATGGTAATTTCAGATTGCAAACTATTCAGCGCAAATTAGACAAATCAAACATTGATAAGGATCTAAATGAGCTTAGGGTATGTCTAATTTGTTTATGCTAATTTATGAAAAAGTCAAGAACTCTACGATTTTAATTCTTGCGGCTTAAGTTTGATATCAATATCACTAAATATTCACTGTTTTATCATTGCAGAATTTAGATTTAACACAGTATAAACTGATACATGATGGACTTTTGCAAATGAAGAAAACGCCGGGAATCCAATTACACGGGCTTTTGTTCGAGAATATGATGGTTTTACTGCAGAAATTGGTAAAGCAAACTAATTTATCCAATCGATAAAATGTTATTTTTAAATTTATTTAATTTACAGGACGATAAATATCTCCTTCGAAGTTTTCCTCATCAAACAGCTGGAGGTGGTGAAGGATTTATCAGTCCAATTACACATTTCGACCAACAAACGTTGGTTCGTCAATCGGCTGTTGATAAAAATACTTTCTTTTTAATTATTACAAAGACTTCACAAATGTTGGAGCTCAAAGCGCCAAGCAGCTCGGAGTGCAAAACGTGAGTAAAAATTTTATTATTTGCGCTTTAATATTATAAAAAGATGTGAAGTCTGAAAATTAAATGCAAAGCTCAAAATAAAAGTAATTTATTACGGCATTGCAATTGCCATAAAATATAAACAGTAGCAAATTCTTTCCGGATGATTGAACTATGTTAGAATTAAATAAAATTTAGATAAATTGGAAGAAGTTTATCGTTGCGATGCTGATTCAGAAATATAATGAAAACGCTTTCAGAATAAATTAATAAGCACTGCCAAGGACGATCTTCCCTTTTACTGTATAATCTAATCGATGTTTGCATGTTTCACTATCTTCAGTTGAAACTCATATTCGTTACGTAATCGATTTCCAAGTAATGTCTTTACAAGACTTTACAAAATCTTTTCAAAATAAATATTCAGAAAAGCTTTGGTTGGTATCAGAATTAAAACAATTTAGTTTTATATGAATACACCGCGTTGAGTTGAGTAGTAACTATAATATTATTAACTATAATATTGTAAGCTTCTACTCGTAATAGTCATGCTCTAACACAAATATTTTCAACACCCACACTCAGTTGTTCCTTGCGGTAAAATTTAATTGTTAATGATTGTTATTAGTTGATGATAACAAAGATATTTTTATATTATTACACAAACTTATCGGTTAGTATGTTAAATGACTTGTAAATCCCTATCGTTGCTATCATTTCAAACAGGCCTATATTATTGATTCAACACTCGCGATCTCACAACATTCCACATTTCTTACGCATGATAAATATATACGTATATTTTTAAAGGTCGAGTGTGTATTGTTGTTAACAGTTTTTATCTCGGCTTACAATCAAAGCGTCGTTAAGTCTGAAGTGGTGGTATTTTTTTGCTTTTAATACATTTCGCAGGAATGTCTTCTTTTATTGTTGAGTGCTTCCATTGAATAAAATGTAGAAATCATAATGGCGTTAAGGGATTTAATTGTTACCCAGCAATAAATTGATACAAAAATTGTTGATATATGTTATCATTTGGTAGTTGACTTTGATGAGATAGGAATTGGAAAAGTTAAAGGTTTATATTAATTGGCTACGAGCTAATTTAATTGCGATGTATACCTACCTCAAATCAGGTTAGAGTTAGAGTTTTGATACTTTTCATTGTAATCAATTATCTTCTTTCAAATCACTTGGAAAATTCTTTTTATTATAAAATTCACTTAAGCTGAGCTCGTTCAAATCGCTTTTGGTGGCATTGAAATCGGTTTCAAGTACGAGGGCTGTCCAATAAGAAACAGACGTTTTGTCCTGGTGCAGCTGCGGGCGGGGCTAGCTTCATCATTTTGGTGTCACAGTGTTCCTTTACTCAGTACGTAACCAGCTGCGAAAGCTTGCGCATTGTGCATATCGCGCTTTATATGCAGTGGAGTATTAAAATGAGCGCTAGAATTGAAAATCCCGTCAGTTGTAAAGTGTGTTTCTCCACGACAACGCTCGTCCACACACGGCCAATTATACCCACCAGCTCTTGGATGGGAAGTTTTCAATCATCCTTGGCGAAAATTTGTGCGCACACAACTATAATGGGTACTCATTTGAAAATCATATATAATATATGATATTGGCCGTATATCTTAAAAAACTGACCATTCGAGGTAAGACGTTACTTCGGTAAAGTTATTTTTACGGATCGTTCCATCACGCTCCAAAATAAAGATGTGTGGGTATCACACAATACAATACAAGTGTCGTCACTTTATATAACTTTATTAAAATTAATAACTAGCAATAATCACGTATCGGCACATGTACACGGTCGGAATTGCGTGTTGCTTGTATAGAATGGCGTCATCGACTGACTGTTGCTTCTCAACTCCTGCGGTCTTGTCTAATTCTCCTTTGAGCGTTGCATCATCTCTGGCGGTGAGTCCATAACATCGAAAACTTGTAGCGGCGAGCTGCTGCGTCCCCACAGTACTCCCTCCTGAGTCATGTCGTTCACGATATGGCGTTTAGCTGGTGGATATGTGCGCGTGATGCTTGGTGGCGGTGGATTAATTGGTATCCAAGGCTTGGGCGATTGCGGCACGGTGGACCGGAATTCACGGATGCTGCGATGTGGTCGCTGCAGCACTGGGTTGGCTAATTTCGGGGTAGCTGTTCGCATTTGGGACTTCTTCGAGGAGCGCGGGCTTCAACCGCTCGGTGGAAACGTTTATTGAGCTCCCGTTTACATCAATTTTGTATAGTACTTCTGATAATCGATTTAGTGCTTTAAGGGCCGGTAAATGGTTGTGATAGAGCACGCGTACAGTGTCCACTCGAAGGAAGAAGTGTGAGCAATTGCTTAAGTTTTTGTGGCGGAATGTTGGTGAATTGCTGTGGTTGTATTTTGGCGTGAGTCGAAGTTCTTGCATCGTTTGACGGAGGTCATCTAAAAACGTGTGCGGACTTATTGTATCGTTGCTGGGTATAAAAATTTCACCTGGAAGCGTAAGCGTTGTCCCGTATACCATTTCTGCCGAGGATGTACCAATGTCTTCTTTCACTGTGTTTCTAAGGCCCAGTTACACTGTCGGGAGTACGTCAACCCAGGCTGAGTTCTTTTCATGGCACATGATAGCTTGTTTCAAGGATCGATGCCAACGTTCAATCGCCGCATTAGACGAGGGGTGGTATGGTGATGTTCTGGTGCGTTCGCAGCCGATGAGGTTAGCTCAAACTGTGTGCCTTGGTCCGCTGTTACGGTCTGTGGGGCTCCAAACCGTGCCACCCAATTGTTGAAAAACGCTTTGGCGACTGATTCGGCCGTTTGATCGCTAAACGGAACTGCCTCGGGCCAACGTGAAAATCGATCCATAATAGTGAGGACGTATTTGAATCCCTGGCAAGGAGTAACTGGTCCTACTATGTCGAGGTGCACGTGCTGAAACCTTGCAGCTGGAACTGCAAACTACTGAGGTAAATTTCTTTGATGTCTGCCTACTTTGGAGCGCTGGCACGGGATGCAGTTTCGTGCCCATTGGTGTGTATCTTGTCGCATGCAGGCCCAGACGAAACTTCGGGAAGCAGCTTTGTATGTGGCGCGGCCGCTTGGGTGTGATGGCTGATGGAACGCATTGAATATTTTTTCTTCGCAGGGAAACTGGTACGAAAGGGCGACTTCTTTCTGTCGATGTATCGCAGTATAGCCCAGATTCACCATTGAAGGCGATAAGTTTTAATTGAAGAGATGACGTGTTGTTCCTTAATAGTGCTTGGAGCTCTTCGTCTGAGTTTTGATGGTGTATTAATGGTCTCGAGGCGTGACAAGGCGTCTGCAACACAATTTTTACTACCAGCGATGTGTGATGGCGGAGCTGTCAAGGTGATGCCTTGTCGGGTTTTTGTGAGAACGCATAGACGAGTGGTTTGTGATCAGTGTATATTATGAAGTTGGTGCCTTCTAGCGGCATTTCGGAATGACTGAAACATCAGCCCCGGTGTCGACTAAAAATTTGAATCCGAATCTTTCTATCGCGCACTAGCAGGCGGTTTGTTACTGCGTCGCTGATGCCCATCTGATTCATCAGCGGCGGTATTTGTTTCCCTTCTTCTCTCGAAAGGAGCAGGGTGGTCGACATTGTCTGGCTGCCGTGCCGAAACGGCGATGGATTTGTAAATACGGAGCTTATTTTGCCTGTGCACAACTCTGGACCTTAGAATGGGTAGTACAGAGTAATAGGCTTTTATTTGCGGCGTTTGTGCGGCGTCTAATCTCGTCCTTCTCGGCACATCTTCAATTCAAGTTTGCTCCATGGTAGATAAAGTCATCCACATTTTCAAGGTTTTAGTCTCCTACAGTCAGGTTTTGTTAGACTGGAATGTTCTTCCTCGTTTGAGTCATGAATTTAGTTTTAGTTTCTTTAACTCATAGGCCAATTCCGCTTGCTTCAGATTCTAGGCTCAGAAATGCTCCTTGGGCATCTAAGATTGACCGTGCCATAATATTGAGATCATCAGCATATGCTGCCAACAATTCTATGCACTTGAACATTAGTGTACCAGTGGTTTCAGTTGATGTCTTCCTAATGACGGGCAAATTAAAGAGCATTGGGGTAAGCTCATCCCCTTGTATTAAGCCTGATTTCATTATGAAGCTTTCCGTTAGTTCGCCGTTTACCTTGACCTAGGACTCTTCATAATGTTAGTTTCATTAACTCGTAGGCTAATTCAGTTTGCTTCAGATCCTAGGCTCATTGGCATCTGAGATTGAGCGTACCATAATATTGACATCAAATTTTTCGTATATTTCCCCTTGCCTGCACTCCTCGATGCTGGTAATACTGTTTAAAAAGTTCTCGTCATGATTTCATAATGATTGTTCTTACGCTCCGTTCGAGATTTGCGGAAGGAATTCTAAACCGACCTCTCATCGGTTAAAGACATGAAGTCTCGGTACGTGCCAACGGACTGTACCCCACGGGTCATCTAGTCCGGGCACCCTTAGTCTACTCCGAGGTGGCTGCTTGCAGACTTGCTAGTTCGGACAGGAATTTCGGTCGCAGGTCTTACACGAGTAGACTAAGTCCGGATAAAATTTCTCAGCCACCGAGTCAAATGCCCTTTCAATATGCGCTCCATACCTTTTCCAAGAAATAATTCTCGTCATTACTTTACATCGGCCTTCGCAAGGCTTTTATCACGCTACAACTACCAAAGTCAAATCCGCGCGTTCCCAATGTCAATATCAACACGGTACCAGACATAAGCTACTCGAATTCTAAGTAAAATACTCTACGCTAATAGAAAATGAACACAAACTACGGCACCGCGTAAATGAAGCGAACAACCGAACCCATCAGTTACGGATTTATCATAAAACCGCGCTCCTATCTCCAATTTTCCTTTCCTCCTGAAAAAAAAATACTAGAAAGGAAAGAGTGTGGTTAGTTTAGTAATTCATATTCATTTTTGCTATTGCTTTGTGGGGAGTTTGAATTCTTTATTAATTACGAACTCTATCATTTCATTGGGGAATAATTCAACTATAGAAGCAATAGTAACTATGATCCGATAAACATCAATGGTATGAAACTGTGCACAATACCAGCAATACCATAAGGCCCGAGAGGGGATTCCACGAAGAAGAAGAAGAAGCTACCACTAAAATCGCTGACATCGAGCTCAAACAAGGAGTTAACTTTACAGCGTAAATAATGCTGAAATGCTGTTTTCGTGTCGTTCCATGCAAATTTTGTGGATTCTAGAATCTAGAACGCGTCGAGCACGATCGTCGTAATTCGATTGGCACGTGAGAACGGTCATGAACTACTTCCATCTAATTAATTGCTAATTGCAAGTTCAGTCTCAACTGATGACTATTTGTACGCCCCTTTGGCAACCGTTAATCGGCCGTTCCTCAAAACTGGTTTAATAGCAGAAAAATCGAACGCGAAACACTTCGCAACTATTCCCGCAGCCCTTACTCTTAATTAGAAACTGGTAGTCCTCGCTATATTATCATTGAACACTTCAGGCGACCACGAGTAGAGTGCATTGATGTAACACACAGTTACCTATTTCTACGGTGATTGATCGTTACACAAACGAATTACGCACGTAAAACACATGAAAATTTACCACCCATATAAAACGTTGTTATTGTTTATTGGTCAACGCCAGTCGGCACACTTAAATGCTCACCAGATAAATTGGGAACCGACGAGAAAACAGTCGAGATGAGTTCAACTTTCCTCGACGACAGATCCCGGACAGAGCGCTGTCACTCAGACACTTGTGAACTCCGATTGGGGTTGCCATATTGCCAAATGCCAGGTCCCTTTCCGAGACCAAGCCGGCCAGTTATTACAATCTTGCATTTGATATCCCTCATGACCATCTTTGGTAAAAAAATTTCTTTTAAGTTTCAACCCCGTAAAGGGGATACTCTGCTCAAGAACCTGTCCGAAATTTTTTTTTTATCTTCAAATTTTTAACAGGCCAATCATTTTCATAAACCTACCAAGTTTGACCCCCTGAAGCTACAATAATTTCAGAGAAAAACTGCTGCGACAGACGGACGGACAGACGGAGATTCAATAGGGTATGTAACATTGTATAAAACCCTAAAAAAGTATAATTGGAATCATACGAAACCACGTTATCTAGGCAGATCTTTTTATTTTTTTCGTGGAGTTCACCCTGTGAATTTTGTAGCCTTAATAATATTTTCTTGTCTCTCTTGTTGCCTTTTTTTTCCTTGACCACTCAAAGCTACTTTCACTTCCCATTTTTTCGAATATAAAATAAACTTTATTTTCACAAATCTGTTGCTACATACGTCCAGAAAGAAAGTGAGATTAAAAGCATATAATCAACTAATAAAACCTACAAAATATTTTCAAAGATCTTCGAAAATAAAATCGAATCATACGCCAACAAAATTATTGGGGAGTATCAAGGTGGTTTCAGAGCAGGTAAATCGATGCTACACCAAATGTGCACTGTCAAGCAGGTACTTGAAAAAGGCTGGGAATTCGACATAGACGTACACCAAATTTTCGTTGACTCTAAGCAAGCATACGACAGTATTGATCGTAACGTACTGTACCAAATAATGCTTTGCTTCGGCATCCCAGCCAAATTGGTTCGTCTTACCAAAATCACAATGACGTCGAGGACCTCCCAAGTCCGCATCAATAACCAACTCACTTATGCCTTTGACACAAATATCGGACTAAAGCAAGGATATGGGCTGGCCTCATTGCTATTCAATTTGGCTCTAGAGCACGTCATAAGGAAGCTACCTGTCGACACACGAGGGACATTACTATACAAGTCCAGCCAAGTATTATACAGGTATACAATATTCCTTTGCTTGGCTTCACGAACCTATCCAATAAGAGCAATTTGGAAAAATTCTGCGCCTAACAGCTCTAATTTTTAATGTTTTTATTTTTTTAACAAAAGTTAAGAATCGTTAATTTCAATGTTAAAATTCTTCACATTAAAGATGGAATTTCATCCAGCAAATTTTTGTGAAATACAATTGAAAGGCATTACTAAATATTTCTTTCAGCATTTTTACAGTAGAAAAAATCAGAAATGGTTGTAATCAATGCACTGGTTCCATTCGACTGACTATGCCTGGTTGAAATATGCATTATATTTAGTAGTATTCATGATATAGGTAACGATCTGTACAATCCCACAACCATGTCGATAGCAGCCCAGTAATGTAAGGATATGGTTATACTAACTATTTGAAATACGGAGCTGCTACGTCGACACTTGCTAGCTAATTGGGGCAGATTACAGAGATGTATCTGAAAATTTTCAATTTTACCTAGAAGAATGCCATCTACTGTCAGTGCTTCGAGGGGAGAAAAGGAACGTATTCTTCCACGGTCTTTAAATAGGGCCACCTCAAATGTCTACACCAGTTAATTTCTGTAAAGTTATATGTGACTACACTAGGATTAATACAGAACTTACTTTCATACAACTCGCTCTGAATTTGTCCTTTTTAAATTTCCGTGTGTCACTATCATGGTTGAAATTTAATGCCGGAATGGCCGCCAAATAGCCCTTTCCTTTGCACTTAAGAACCACTCTCCGTTGTACGAACCGATGATCAGATACAGATTTCACTGTCGTGTTGTCGATGAGGAGTTATCGTCTTGCTCTATCGTAATTCTATCAACAAATCTCAACAGATTCGTTCTTGTCCGGATCCAGCGATCCTAATTCTTCGCAAGTGTTGTGATTGCGTTTAGTCCCAAGTTAGAAGCTTGATGGCATCCAATTAACTCCAATGTTTCCTTCGGGCAAAAGTGAGCTATTTGCATTAGGACATAGTCGGCCACGTTAGGGGTGTAAGCGAAAGAAAGGACCTCGAGGTTGTCCACCATGAGACATCCTTCGCCTATTGCTTCTCAATGGGATATGTCCAACTCCACCACGTTACTTTGATGTAAGGTCGGCGCATCCACTGCTTCCGACGTTAACCATTCACACTTCAATCGTTTCATGCGCTTCCTATTCCGTTGGGGAGCTGTAGTTGGTGGGAGTTCGAAAACATTAGACGAGCTGTATTAAAAATCTGTTGTAGAATTTACTTGTAAAGTTAAAAGGGCTTCGCTTGTCGTGGGAAACTGCAGGATTTTCGTCTGCGACAGAAAGTTATGTCTGGGGAGCATCCAATAAATGGGACGGCTGCCACTGTTACTAACTTTTTTGGAGCCGGGATCAGCACCGCTGAGATTTAGCGCAACGTGGAACTCCCAATCAGCGCGAACCAGACGTCCTCTCCGTCTCCTTTTTTTTGACACATATCAAATCGCGGTTCAGTGGCAGCGAGTAGTTAAAAAGTCGTTCCCGAACCGTCGTCATCAAGAGCGTAAGGTACATGGATCGGCGTTAGTGGCGTAGGGTTAAGTTATTACAAAATTGGATGACGCGATAAATGTACCGAGACAGTTGAAGGCGCTATTTGCAGGAAGCGAAGGCTCGAGAGAGGCGGTAGTGCTATGAAGAAGAAGAATACAAGCTACACAAGCAGGAGCACAATTTTAACCCATTCGAGACGGGTTGCACTCCATGTGTGTAGCGATGTCATTCGCTAGTTTACATAAAGGGCTAAAAATATCGATTTTAATTCAAATTATTTACTTTTACTTGAAAATATTAACGTGTGGCATTGTCTTTACCCCAAAAACAGCCTTTGTCACTTGACTAAGTTTGTTTTGTTAAGAACGGATCTTGACATATATCGTTTTTGGTTTTGTAAGATTGGAGTCGATTTTGATTGCATTTTCAATGGAATATTGTCTGTTCCATCCCATACTAACAGAATCTACCATTATTAAAAAAAAAAGAATTTTCTAGACAAAGGTAATTTTTGTTATGAGCCTCTGAATTGGTTTCTATGACTTTGGGTTGGTAGCGTCATCCCTACCCACCTTCGGGGTGAAGACTACTTTTGCCTCTCTCCACCGCCTTGATATGCTTACTAAAGCAAGACTACTCTTATATATCCGTATTGAGTAGGATATCAGCAGATTTTGTTGCTTCTGAATAAGGACCGGTTATATTCCATCTTCACCTAGTAATTCAAAGGGTGGGGAAGAGTTTAATGCCTACCGTATACGTTTTCCACATTTTATTCGATTTGGTCTCACTAGTGAATCCATCAGTCCCTGGGAAATGGGTCTTCATTAGAAGAAGAGCTCTCTATTCACTTGTTTCCGTGTAGATACCCTCAGCCCTGTTTCGTGCAATGTTTGGGATATTTTCCTGTTCTGCCAAGACTTTATGAAACCTGGCTGCTGCAGGAGTTTCCTTAACATTCTCACGAAAGGTTCGGAAGCTGTGGCGTGTTGCCTAGGGAATTCCCTTACCATAGTTTCGGGTACAGAAATTTATTGGTCAGGAAATCACGGGGAACCATCCTCTTTTCTCAAACAGGCTTGGGATCATCGACGGCAGAGTTATATGTATATGATAAATTCAAATTAAATTTATTTAGATGCAGATCTTAAATTTTAGTTATGCTAGGAAGATATTCCTACGATTTCAGCTGGGTATGGATCTCCCGTCATATTATGCTCAAGCTTGCTTACATCATCATTTTTACAATAAGTTTTCATTAACAAATAATATGCAAAATTTTTAAGTATTTACATGGCATGACATGTTCTAAGAACGTCTAAGTCGTGATTAACAACAGATGTAACAATAACCCTTCTGTAGTGTTGAAAATAATCGTCGTAAATGAAACAGTTGTTGTTGTTTTAAATTGAAAAATTATTTTGTAAAATACGGTAATTTTATCTTATTGATTAATCATACCGATCTCAGGATACTTAATACAAGTATGTATATTATTCTAAGCAGTAATTATATTGATTATCTTTATTTCGCTGGTGTAAAATTATATACTTCGTTATTATAATCATTATAAAATTTACAGAAAAAACAAGTTCTTTGAATTTTTATAACGGATTGTTATGCTTAGATGTTCTTATCTGCTAAATTTAAATAAACGCAATTTTTAATGATGTCTTATACTCTTTTCGTGCACAATTTATGCATGCTGTATGTTAAGTTGTTGTTAAAATTTAGCATAGACAAATTAACGAGGGTGGCTTAGAAATGTTACGGATATCTCCGATAGCGAAAATTCGAATTGAGCCAGCAGCGATCAAAATTCTTATAAAACGCAAACTAAAAATGAATAAATAAGAAAATTGTCAGTAACCTGGACTCAATGATGTCTTAAAACTAGAAGTTGAGATAGTTGTCAAATTCATCCCTTCCAAGACAAAAATTCATTCTTAAAATGGTTAAAAATTCCTGGCTTTATTATTGTTCGCCTCATTTGTGCCATTCCAAGAAATACCTTATAAAATTCAAGCAATATCTCTTTCCACATATAATTCCATACAGACTCAAGCGGCAATATCCGTTTAAAGCATACTTCCCTCTTGAAACCTTACTTGTCTTTACTACGTTTTAAATTGTTTTATATTAGTCATTAAAGATAATTAAAAGTGTGTTTTCATACGGTATGCTCGTGCTTTGTCAATTTTCTCTACTTATCATCGATCGCAACGATAGCTCCAGATTTGATTAGTTAACTACAATATGTTTATGCCCAATAGGATATTTAAAAGCATTTTTAAAGTTAAAGGGTTTATATTCAGGAGAAAAAAGATTCAAACATTTTTTCAAAGTAGAGTTTCTTGGTTTTCTTACAAAACGCCTATATATTCGTTGGTCCATCTATCAGTATGTTCTTTTATCATACTTAGTTATTCTTCCTTTTTTCTTGAAGAAACAAGAAAATTATTTTATGAAGATTCAAAATGAATTATTCAATATTTAAGAAGCATTAATTTATAGAATCGTATTTTGTTTTATCCATTGCTTTAAAAATAATTACTCTCTTAAAGTCAATTAGTTTCACTACATTAATTGATTAATTGTAAGAGTAAATTGAATTTCATTCACTATTTCTATATTCTCACATACGTAATTAACCAAAAATTAATAATCATTAATACTCTCTCGACAATACTGTACCCGTCTCGTTAAATCTATTTTAAGAACCTTGTACATCGTTTGGTCAGCAGTTACTTGGATTTAATACTTGTAAAACCGTTTATGATGTAAGAATTAATTTTTCCACTGTCATGTCATATGTTGTCGCTAAGAGAAATCACAGACATCGTTCAATATAGTCAGTTATAGTTTTTATCCATACTTCAATGTAAATTTTGAATGATTAAAACTTAACGATATGAGTGTACACTATTTGAAAGTATAATTTTTTGTTCAAGTAAAATTAAAATCGTCTATCAATATTAGTCATTGAATTGATTTCAATGCTTTCTTCAATTCTATTACAAACAGTTAAATGACGTTCATGCGTGAACAGATTAAACTAGTTAATTGAGGCAGTTAGTTTAGTATGTGCCATGTTAAATGTTCTGATGAACTTGAAAACTTGTTTTTAGTAGCCGATAAATGAGGGTTAAGTTTACTTTATACGAGACTAGATAATAGTCTATTGAATTGTCAGAACATCATGATAGATGTAGATCTAGAATATGTTCCGGAAGAGTAGATTTAGTTATTTAAGGACATAGCAGCGTGCATTGTTTCATCTTAGACAATATAAGGAATTTTACTTATTTGTTGTTTCTGAGTTGATAATTAATCTTTATCTACTTTGTGCAAAAAATTGCAAAGCTGAGCAAGGTTTCGCCCTCTTTCTGAGAATGCAGAAAATAGGTCTAAATAAACCATTCCGTCCGGATCGTGGCACTCCTTTGACGAGGAAAAAAATTCTTTATTTGAAATCCTTCTCAAGAAAAAAAAATTCGTTAGTTGTACATCCCAAATTGCTTGCTCGTTTTTGGTCTTAATAATAATAACTCGTTGCACAACAATCCAAAACCGAACCTTG
Source organism: Odontomyia ornata (assembly GCA_963969285.1). Lineage (NCBI taxonomy): Eukaryota > Metazoa > Arthropoda > Insecta > Diptera > Stratiomyidae > Odontomyia > Odontomyia ornata. The sequence continues at coordinate 44,361,297 of OZ017742.1, forward strand.
TCGTTGATATTTATTGTTAGGGCATCTCATTTAATGACCGTAAAGGGATTCGAGGTTATATGGTCAATATCACGCACAACTATGTGATTTTTTTTAATTTTTTCAATTATCACCCATCACAGCTGCATAGGCTGCTAGTCCGACAGCAGCATCAGAAGCTTAAACTCGATGCCGCCACCGAGGCTTGAACTTGGGAGCAGCTACGTTTTTGATCTTATTTTTTTTATTCTGGTGAAGATGTTTTACTTCAATATCCCAACGTTTATCAAGGAAACTTCAAATTGAGTACTGCGTAGATAGAATCGTCTGACACTAAGAGGACATAGGTAGCCATTCTCGACAGATTTTGAAGCCATTAAAAAGAAGCAGACACTGAAGATAATTCTAATGATTCGAAACGCGTCTTCTTCTTCTTCGTAGCACTACAATCCCTTTCGAGCCTTCGCTTTCTGTAATAAGTGCCTCCACCTGTCTTGGTCCATTGACAACGTCCTCCAATTTTGAAATCCGAGCAGCGATGAACTGTCTTCGTCAACTGAGTCAGACCAGCGTTTCCTCGGTTTCCCCACTGGTCTCCGCCCTTCAATTCTTCCAACGAATACCTTTTTGGGTATCCTTTGTTCGTCCATATGATTCACATGGCGAGCGCATTGCAGCTTCCGCGGTCTTTCAATCGTTGAGACCACTGGCTCGTCAAAAATTTCATACAGCTCATGGTTGTATCGAATTCGCCATTGGCTCCCGTCTAGTTTCGCTCCAATTATCCGCCTCAGGACCCGTCGCTCAAAGGCGTTCAATATGTTTGCGGATGCTTGGGTTAGGGTCCATGTTTCACACCCATTGCATAGCGCAGGTCGCGTCTGGTTACTCAAACATGTTCGATAGACAGATCTACGCTCATGTCAAAAAGGGTTTTGTACCCAACTTACGAAATGCAGTCACCAGTAACAAATAAAGTCAAGAAACATATCAAAGAGATGTGCACGTTCAAAAGAAAATCCATTGTTTATCTATTTTCAACGGTCGCCATTCTGCTGCAAACTAACAAAAATCACTCAAATCACGAATTCCCAAAAATATTTATGTTATTGATTTTATTTGAAAATTTCAAGATGATCAAATCAAAACTGCAGTGTCTGATTCGATGGAAAATCCATGAAATATCAAAATAGTGTGTTATTGTTGTTGTAATTGGAGAAATTTCAAATGGCTATAACTTCCATGAATATAATTCGATTTTCATCAAACTTGCACTATACACACGAACGGAGATAGCGGCTCCGAGGGGGGACCCAATAAAACTGGAACAACCAAAACACTTAAAAAAGGTCAAAAAACCCAAAAAAGAAATAAAAAACGACGACGCAACAAGCGGTCGCAGCCACGATGTTAATAGAACATCAAGAGCGGTATTAACGATGACAAAAACCACGAATAATACAATGACAGTGAAGACGGACGAAAAACGGAGGTTAGCAGATAGTCTGGTTCAGACTGAGATTCCTGCGGCGTTCGGGCGCAGCAAAAAAATTATGCGAACGCCAGAGCGTCCTATTAAGGAAAAGTGGGAAACATTACAGGACGCTTCAGGTGTTCGAGTGGTGGAGGAAAATATAAAGAACATCGAGAATTCGATGGTTACTGCTGCGATCGTTACCGAAGCGACCGATGCAAGGGTCGTAAATCCCGACATAATAAAGAACCATCCTGAAGTCAACGAGGAAATTACGGCAGGAAAATTAACTAGTGACCAGACAAATAAAGCGATGTTGTGTTATTGCATCGCCAACGTCGAAAATGTGGCGGAAGTACTGTATTCAGAAACAGAAAGCGATAACCTCTCCCAAGGATGGTCGCAAAGTACAATTGCCGCCCAGCGACACGAAGAAGAAAGGATATTCCGAAAAGCGGGAGTTCTAAAAAGAATGCAATCTGCATGCGACTCGCCAAAAATCATCAAAACAGTAAAGTTTGGGCTCCTTGAACTAGAGGCGCTCCTAGACCGCATAGGCCATTACCGGAGGAGCTGGTTAAAGGCCGAAGACGAGTAGAAGGCTGAAGAAGCGCTGAGGACGAAATTTAAAGGCCACATACAGATAGCTCCACCATTAAAAATCAATAAAAGAATGGCGTCTAGCCCAATCGAAGGAGATCGGGATAAAAGAAGGAAGGAAGAGGCACTTGATGGGCGTGGAGCACCAGATCACGGGTTCCAGACAGTACTTACAAAAGGAGCGAAGCCAGCCCCAAAGAAACTCCTTCAAAAAGTGCCAGAAAGTAAAGTTCGTACGGATGCCCAACAAGAAAAAAGACCTGATGCAAAACAGGAGAGACAGAAGCCCCGACGAAGACCCGGCAGCAGGCACTGCTCGTAAAACCCCAAGATGGCCGATCCTACGCAGAGGTACTGCGGGACATCAGGAGAAACCTAAGACCCGAAGACACCAACACTACCATTAAAGTAGTACGACCAACGCGGTCGGGCCACATACTAGTCGAATTCGCAGCAGAGGCCGACAATACACCAGAAAACAACAGGGGACAACGCATGGCCATAATTGTCTTGACCGAAAAGGACGCCGAACAATTTCTGGATAAAGGCAAAGTACGAATAGGGTGGGTTGTCTGTAAGATACGGCGAAGAGCAATGCCTCTTCAATGCTTCAAATGCCTTGGCTATGGTCACACCGCACAAGTATGCAAAGGAGCCAATAGGAGTTCTCTATGTTGCAAATGCGGTGAAATGGGACATAAAAGAAAAGACTGTAAGAAGGAGGCACACTATATTCTTTGCAAGGATACCGATCCAAGACATGATTTTGGACACGTCTTGGGTTCAGGAAAATGACAGGCTTTCCAGGAAGCCCTAGCTAAGGCAAAATCAGAACTTAAATGACCCGCATCCTGCAGCTAAACTTACACCGAAGTTCAACCGCCAGAAATCTGCTTGAGCAGTTTGCGAGGGACATGAAAGCCGACTTTTTGCTGTTGAGTGAGCAACCAAATGATAAAAGTTCTACATCATGGTATCCTGATGAAGCTGGTACTGCCGCCATCTGGGTTCGGAGCAGTGATTTTCAAGCGGAGAGTTGTGGACGGGGGGATGGTTTCGTGTGGGTCGTTGCTCAGGGACCATCTTCTTTTGTGTGTACCTAACGCCTAACGAATCGATATCATCTTTACAAGCCAAGCTTAATGCTCTGGAGGGTGCTGTCTGGAACGCAGAGGGCAAAGTGCTCGTTGGGGGAGACTTCAACGCGAAAGCAATCGAATGGGGCATGCCTCAAACGAATCCGCGGGGAAAACGAATCCTAGAAATGGCGGCCAGGACGGCGCTCGTCGTACTAAACTCCGGAAATACGCCGACTTTTCGCCGTATTGGCTGTGAGGGAACCATACCGGACGTGACATTCGCCTCGGAGTCCTTAGTATGGACGATACACAACTCGAGACGGGTAAAGGACTACTCAGCCAGTGATCATCAGTGCATTCTGCTTGAGATCAGTGATGTTGTCTCTCGACGTCCGTGCTCTCGGCTTTCTACAATTGGATGGAACATCGGAAGGATGGGCGTCGAGAGATTCGTCGAGGTGCTCACAGCAGGTGCACCGCTGCAGGGAGATCCGGAGAGGACGGAAGAACGGGTAGCTCAAGACGTGGTGAACTCAATTATGAGCATCATCACGACTGCTTGCAAAGCTTCTATACGCCGTCGAAAACCCCGGCACGGCAAACCTCCAGTGTACTGGTGGTCAACTGAAATCGCTGAAAAAGGAAGGGAGTGTCACAAGCTTCGACGTGAGGCTCAACGGGCATGGAACCGTGACGAGGCAAGCAACCGCGCAGCAGAATATAAGTCGTCTAGGAAATGCCTTCACAAATTGATCAACAACAGCAAGGCTCGCTGCTGGCAAGATCTAGTGGACAATGTGAACAAGGATCCGTGGGGCCTTGGCTACAAGCTAGTTATGCGGAAGGTTGGTGCCCTGCGGAAACCTTGTATACATGATGCGGAAAAGATGGATGAGATAGTGCGGGCATTCTTCCCCGCCCATCCCGGTCGTGTTGTCGCTGTCCGTGATGAAACCGCAGTCGAGTGTCCACTCTTCACACAGCCGGAACTGAAAGAGGCAGTGCTTTCGCTGAAAGCGAGGAAGGCTCCCAGTCCAGATAGGGTTCCAGCTGAGGTGTTGCAGCTTGTCTATCACCATTGTCCTGACTTGCTGCTCAGCACATTCAACGCTTGCCTACGGCTCGGGAGTTTTCCGGTACGATGGAAGGTGGCAAGGTTTGTGCTGATCAACAAGGGAAGTGAATCCCGAATTGTCTTTTGCATACCGCCCGTTATGCATGCTAGACACGGCTGGAAAAGTGCGAGAGAAACTTATCAAGGGAAGACTCACTGACGCGATTCGTGCTGCTGGAGACCAATCTCCTCGGCAGTACGGCTTTGGAGCAGGACGTTCTACCATTGATGCGATTGCAGAGGTGGTGGGCGCGATCCAAAAGGCAGAGGCATATAGTCATACCAAGCGACGGATCGTCCTGTTGGTGACACTCGACGTCAGGAACGCCTTCAACTCCGCTAGATGGGTGAACATTCTGGGTACGCTGGAAGCCCCTTTTCAAGTATCTAATGCGGCTTTTGAGGAACTACCTAAAGAACTGAAGCCTGCTCTACGACACGACACAGGGCCAAAGAAGGATGGAAATTACATCGGATGTTGCCCAGGGATCTATCCTTGATCCGGACCTGTGGAATGTGTGGAGATGCCAGATGAGTTGCGCTTGATCGGCTTTGTGGATGATGTTGCGGCTCTGGTCGCTGGACGCACCGTTGAACAAGCGCAACTTAGGTAAGATATGCTAATGCGCCGAGTGAGGGACTGAATGACTTCTCGCGGGTTCAGTTTAGCACTGGAGAAAACTGAAGTGGTAATTTTGACAAAAAAGGAAATCCCTAGAGTAAAGATGATCAGTACTGGTGACATACGAATCGAATCGAAGCCAGCGGTGAAGAAACTGGGGCTACTGATCGACTCGAAGATGAGTTACTCTGAGCAAATCAGGGCAACGGCTGAGAAGGCTGCTTCGGGAGTATCGGCTCTGAGTCGACTTATGGCCAACGTAGGGGGACTACTGTACGGAGAACAAATATGGGGCGACGCTCTCAGCAAGGGGGTATACCGAAAACGTTTGGCACAGGTACAGAGAAGAGGAGTACTAAGAATTGCATCTTCGTATCCGGTAGTCTCTGATTCTTCTGCAAGAGTTATTGCAGGCGTGATATCTGTTGTCCTCCTTGCTAGAAAGCGTCGCGCTATTTACCTGCGTCGAAACAAGGACGTGAGGGAGATTGTTGTCCGTGAGGAGAGACAGCGCTCACTCAACGATTGGCAGTAGTCTTGGGTGCATTGCACGAAGGGAAGGTGGACTGCGCGCCTCATCCCGAATGTGGGACCATGGCTAAATCGAAGGCATGGTGAGACTGACTTCTATCTGACCCAGCTTTTGAGCGGGCATGGGTGTTTTCAGTTATGCCTACACAAGATTGGTGTCACGGTCCTCTGATTGTCAATTTTGCCCGGGAGAGGAAGACAATGCCTGCCACACATTTTTTTGTGCCCAAAATGGAGCAGGCTACGACGGGTCCTCCACAGGCAGTCGGGAGAGCTCATCCCGGATAATATAGTCGCGGTGATGCTCGAATCGGTTGACAAATGGAACCAGGTGGCGCATTATGTTCGGGCAGTCCTAAAAGATAAAAGGGGTAGAAGGGCATTGGGGCCGGGGGATTGCTCGTCTGACAATTCCTGTTCCTCTCTCCCCTCCCGCTGTGAAAGGGATCCCCCAGATTGAAGGCGCCTCACGGCGTAACAAAACGAGACCTGGCCTGAAGTAATGTGTCAAACGGTTCCAGGCTAGGTTCTCAGGTTAACAGAGGAGGTGTTTAGTGGGTAGTCCAGTCGCCTTATTTCGAGCATGGGAGTCCCACACTCTGTAAATGGCATTCACCTCCCAAACACAAAAAAATCCATTGTGCGACCCCGAGACCATTTACTGCCATTTGTTCGTGGGATTAATGGTAAGTCATAGAAGCTGTGGGTTGGGGAAACAAGGGGATCCCTCCTCTTTTCTCAAACGGTGGAATTCGTCAATTAACCTACCCGAGATCTAAGGTTAGTTAACCTACCCGAGATTTTCGACCGATAAACCTTTTCTGAAAATTTGATGCAAATTGAAGCAAAATTGAAACCTCCAGCACGTTTCTTTAGAATCAATTAGGCAAAAGTGAACGAATTGCCTAATTGACAAGCCGACATTCAGTTATATTAGGAGTTTTAAAAAAATTCTTCAAACATGAGCATCATCTACGGTGCAAAATTCCAAGCCAGGCCTCGACCTCCAGGTTTAATCTCCTCCAATCACGGTTCTGCGACCTCGTTCGCCAGTTGATCACTTCCAATAAAGATCTGCCATCAGCTTCTATCATGTTCTCCCATCGAGTCCTCGGTCTTCACGAGGACGTCTAAGTTGGGATGTACCCTTAAATGCTCTTTTGGGTTACCGGTTTTCCTCCATTCTTTCTATATGACCCACCCATTGCAATTCGCGTAACTTCACGCAAGCAGATACAGGTGTTTCATCAAATGGTTTATACAACTCATCGTTGTAACAAAGTCTCCATTCTGTTCCTTGTTTTACTGGGCTGTAGATTTTCCGGAGCACTTTTCGATCAAATACGAGTATGCCACTGCCTTTCGGATTCGCTTGTCGGGGTCCATGTTTCACTTCCATATATGTTAACAGCACAGGTTTGACTAGTGTTTTGTAAATACGGAGCTTATTCTGCCTGTGCACAACTCTGAACCTTAGAATGGAAAGTACGGAAGAATAGGCTTTATTTGCGGCATTTATTGGACATCCAACCTCCGACAATTCTTTTCTGTCTCTCCCAAGCACTTCCAGCATCAGAAACAGTGATGATAAGCTTAGTTTGATTTTAATTAGTTGAAGAAAATTGTTCAAATTAATAAGGAAATCGCTTAATTTAGAAGCGCTTAAAAGTTGGCAAGTTATTTAAAAATAGAAAAGCTACGTAAAAATAAAGCCACATAAGGAAACTAAGAAAGCTATAAACGTTGTTGTTCTAAAAGTGTTTTAGAGAAAGAGTATGTTCGCGTGGCTATTGTCCATTGCCCCACTGGAGAAAAATAGAAATGAGATCGATTTCATTTTCGTCTCAACCCCATTAGAACCTATAATTTTGCACTCTCATGAATATCATAATAACCTATCAACTAATACGTGACCTCGAACCCAAACTTCTGCCTAAACATCCATCCATCCCCAACAAAGAAAATGACAAAACCTATTGATTGCGAAACATAAAATCAATAAATATGTTTTCGTGTTAATTCTGGATATATATTTCCGGAACGCAATCACCAAACCTCTTTATCTTATCGATTTTCATAAAAGTGGCTCCGAGATGTCTGCGCAAAGTTCGTTCGTCTTTTGCCTATTGTTGTCTATCATTTAGCCATTAATTTAATTCCTTCACTCACAATTCAATTAATGACAGCGTAGACAAATTACAAGAAAATTCTTTAGAATTCTCTCCAACAAAAACATCTCATCTTCTTCTGTGCAACAGTACATTTAATAATCTTCTGCTTGCAAATATCTTAATTCATCTTTCATCATTCAACATTGCTGCTAATACGAGTACCATGAAATTGTTCCGAAATTGTCGAGCAATTTCTCTGGTGGCGTTCATGTTTTTCCTAAAGAACTTTTCATCGCTGCTGCAGGCCTCGCAGTAGCTTCCAAGATTTTTACGTAACCATTTTATGTGTACGGACATCTGTTGAATTGCACGGCAATATAATTATTGTAGTATTTATTCGTAAAGAATAACAAGAAAAAGAATTAAGAAAATGCCGAGAGTGCGTTCGTTCACATGACGATAATGATGTTTGGTGCAAAGTTAACAACAGACGTGCGTATATCGAATAAATAAAGAAATTATGCCTGCTTGCTTGCTGCTAGCTGAGTTAGCTGGGTTGGCTGCTGTGCCTGCTACCGCTCGCCGCTACTTCAAATAACCTCAAAGTCGCGCGATATGAATTTTTCTATTCGCGTATCCGCGACTATCGTTAAGGCTATCCAGTTGGAGATTGTACTGTAAAACAGCGGCGACGTCTTGACTCTAGCTGTCTTGAAACTTTTGTTTACATCTTCTTACATGTGTAGTCTATAATACTAGACCATGTCTCACTTGATATGCTTTTCCCCGTAAAAAAAAATCCCGAGATAGTCGCGAAAAGCTCTTTTTGAAAATTCAGTCTAATTCAAAACGTACGTACGATCGGCGGCGGTGAGCAAAGCAAAGCAAAGCATTAACTTCCGCGCGCGCGTTACAAATTTGCATGTGTGCTGTTACAAAGAAAAATTCGCGAGTTTTTCCCTGCTATTGTTATTATTGCTGTTGCTTCTATTTCAAATTGAAAAAGTTCTAAAAGTGTTTTGGATAATGGATTTAATAATAATACCTTGACAATATGTTATTTTAACACACCCACAAAAAATAAATAAAAAGATGTAAAAAAAAACTTTGAATTTGGGTATTGATGGTTATCGTCAACTAGTGTCAAAAGCTACACGCGAGTACATCTGATATTCGCGTTCTAAACAGAATACAATATTTCGAATGTTTAAATATAAAAAAAAATGTAAATCTGTATGTAGGAAGAAACCATGTGTGGATCGCAGTGTTTTCTAATTATTTCACATTCTCTCATTTCACTTTAGTAGATTTTTAGTTGAAAAACGTTTTGCGGAAAAAATACTCGTAACTTGTGTTCCAGTCCGGTTAGTCGATGCTAAGTGTAAAAACTGAAAAGTATCAGATTTCGCGTGCTGTGTTTGTTAGGGGTGTTAGATCTCATAACAATCTTTCGTAAATGCTTACAAACTGAAACGAAATCGGTCAAGTTGTGTTTTAAAAATATAAATTGTAATTTACCATGCATAATTGTATAATCAGCAGAGTGGTGTAATTTATATTGTATAATTAAAATGAAAAGATCCTTTAAAGCGTAATGATGTCACTGTTGTACACATGTTGAACACAAGTTTGTAATGTGCACACATGCGATAGTTAATTTCAGTCTAACATGCCTACAGTCGGAGTTTATTGTAATATTTTTTTTAACTTATTACAAAAATTTTAAGTTTTTTATGTGATTTGTAGAATCAAATTTACTTTACAAAAACAAATTCCTTATTTCCTACTTAATTCGAATTTATGCGACTTTTTGTTCTATCGTTATTTCGTCTTAATATTTTCTAATTCTTTCGAAAAGTACGTCGAGCCCTTTTTTCATGTAATCGAACGTTTTCTTTTTTTAGTTTTAATTCTTTGATCTTTACAATCCTGCCAGCAACACACCCACAATCGCTTTAATCGCCCCAAACCGTTACTTCACATAACCCCGAAACTACTAGCGCCGATCGATCTAATTATCCATTAGTTCTACTTATGTGCAATGAGTGTACAGTAGAACCGGTCGCAGGCACGGCGATTTTTAATGTCTTTCGTGAAGCACCTAAAAAACGTTATTTCGAGATTTTTTTTAATTACATAGAAATATATCATGTTTGTTGCATCTAGCCTAGAAAAGATGTAATCATTTTGAAGGGCTCTAGGTTCGCTTCTAGCCCGAACAAAAATATCACAATAAATTCATACCGGCTGTGCCAATTGCTACCAATGTGCAACCACCCTGCATGTGTTGGCGTGACGATTGCACCTCACCATACACTACCACAATTATTGACACCAAGATGAGAAAGGGGCTGTCCTTTAGAAATAAGAAGAACCTTTTTTCTTTCATTTAAATACAATAGATCTTTATTTTTGTTTAGGAATTGACTTTGGTTTATTACATCCTTCGTCTGGAACTCGTTTGGCCGCCGCCGCTAGCCTGCTTCTTCGCTCCTCCTTGATCTGTTTCTTGAGTGCCCTGGCCCGGGGTGCGAAAAACTCCCGCTCCTCGTCGGACTTCACGCTTCTAGCGAGGCGTCGTAGGTTGCCCAGCTCTTGCCGCAGCCACACGCGTCTACCACCACGCTTGGGTTCCTCCGGTGACTCGCTGTCTGCTACATCCAATGGTACCGCCAGGCGGGCTAGGTATGCCTCGAGGGTGATCGTTTGAGTGGGATCCCGGGGAGTGGGCTCCGGAGTTGTCCACTGCTTCCGAACTGGCTCCCTTTTCCTCGGGTACCTTGTTACCGGTCGGGGACCCGCCAACGGATCAGCGCGGAGTGCCTCTTCCAGGCTAGAACCAGAGTTTCACCGGTTTGGGCCTAAAGAAACTCTGAATCCGGCTCGAGCAAATGTCCACTTCGGCTCCCGTGGATGCCTTCACCATACGTAAAAAGAAAGAATTGTTGAATGAATTGGAAGTTGCCAAAAAGTTCATTGCGTTAAAGTTTATTTTTGAACCTTGATAGAAATAATTTAATCTTAAATTGGCTAAGACTAGAGTTTCACCGCCTTAGGCCTAAAGAAACTCAGTTTTAACTCATTATACTTACGTTTTGTTGATGGCGAAAATATAACTTCTTTGCAGCGAACTTCTTATTAAATGGCGTCCACAATCGACTACGGCAGCCTCTCCTCGAGACTTGTGTTAATGCTGGCTCCCTCGTCCAATTCGCCAGTAGTTTAAATACAAACAAATTGCTTGCATTGCTAATGGGAGTCGTAGACCTTCTCTCCAGTTAACCGCAAAACGCTGAGTTTGTTAGTGTGCTAGTTCCCCTTAACCTGCTTTACGAATTCATTCCTCTCTTGTTCCTCGGGAATAATCTTGTTGCATGAAAAGGAACGCTAGCTCCAATCTTATGCTTTTGCTCTATTCGTCTTCAGTATTCATATATCTGAATATTCGACGACTTTTCCTTATATGATTTCTGAGTTGGTTGTTGCGGCTAATTGATACTCAGTTGAGCGGATTGTGCATAGTACACACATTCAATTGTGTACATGTTCCCCATGTGCTCTCAATATGGTAATTGTATGGACTACCATGTATGCGTGTGGAATTCGCCGGGGAGCCAATTTAGTGACTTGACCTATAAAGCGTAAGATATAAGGTTCTTATAAACACTAAATTGCAATTATGTATTCTGTGTAGGGTGTCGCCGTTCCCTATGTATGGGCGGTGAAGCATACATTGCTTGTCGGCTCGCAGAGGAGCGGTACGTGCGATGAACGAGGCATTGGGAGCGTGATCAACTGTTATGGATTTCCGAGCAATTCTTCTTCTTCTTCTTAGCACTACAGCCCCTTTCGGGCCTTCGCTTCCTGTAAACAGCGCCTCCAACTGTCTCGGTCCATTGACAGCGTCTTCCAATTCCGAAATCCGAGCAGCGATGACCTGTCTTCGTCGACCGAGTCAGAGCAGCGTTTCCTCGGTTTCCCCACTGGCTCCCGGCCTTCAGTTCTCCCAACGAATATCTTCTTGGGTATCCGTTGTTTGTCCATACGATTGCATCGAATTCGCCATTGGTCCCTGTCTAGCCTCGCTCCGATTATTCGCCTCAGGACCCGTCGCTCAAAGACGTTCAAGATATTTGCGGATGCTTGGGTTAGGGTCCATGTTTCACACCCATAGAAAGCATAACACAGGTCTTATCACAGATTTGTATCTTAGGAGCTTTGTTTACCTGTGTATGCAGCTGGTCTTCAAGATCGTCAATACTGAATAGAATATTTTATTTGCGAGCTGTATTCTTCGGCGTATTTCGTATCTTTCATTGCCCGTTTTCGTTATTTTGGCGCCTAAATACAGAAATTCGCTAACATTCTCGATACTGTATTCGCCAAGTGTGATATTTTGTGTATTTGAGGTATTTTGCCTCGACTGCGTCATGAACTTTGTTTTATTTTCGTTGCTTTGTAGCCCTACTAGTTTTGCTTCACTGTCGAGTTTCAGGAAGAGTTCTTTGGAAGTTGTTAATGACCGTGACAGAATATTGATGTCACCCGCATAGGCCACTACCTGGCTCGACTTGTTTAGTAATGTACCTCGCGTTGTTTAATAATGTACCTCTCTTCCGTATGACGTACTCCAGAGCCAAATTGAATAGCAATGGGGCCAGCCCATCTCCCTGCTTTAGTCCAATATTTGTGTCAAAGGCATCGGTGAGTTGGTTATTGATGCGGACTTGGGAGGTTGTCGACGTCATTGTCATTTTGGTAAGACGGACTAATTAGGCTGGGATGCCAAAGCGAAGCATTATTTAGTACAGTACGTTACGATCAATACTGTCGTATGCTTGCTTGAAGTCAACGAAAATTTGGTGTATGTCTATGTTGAACTCCCAGCATTTTTCAAGTACCTGCTTGACTGTGAACAATTGGTCTGTTGTTGATCTACCTGCTCTAAAACCACCTTGATACTCCCCAATAATACTGTTGGCTATTGATCCAATTTTATTTTCTAAGATTTTAGAAAATATTTTGTACGCCGTGCAAAGTAGTGATATGCCTCTATAATTTTCGCACTGTAGCTTGTCACCTTTTTTTTGGATAGGGAACATAACTCTTTCGGCATATGTTCTTGTTGCCAAATATACTGGATGACTTTGTGAATTGCTTAATGAACACTACCGCCACCATATTTAATGAGCTCCACTGGAATCTCATCAATGCCCGGCGCTTTATTACTATTTTGGGCTTCGATGATGGAACAAACTTCATCCAGAGTTGGTGGGGCCAATGGAAGCTCTTCGTAGACATCTATAGGCTCCGAAGCTTTGGAGCTGTGCGGAGGATTAAGGAGGTTCTTGAAATATGATGCCCATCTTTCCTTAATCTTGCTTTCATCAGCGATAATGTTGCCACTGTCATCACGACAGAGCGTGGTTTTGGCCTGATAACCACGTTTCAGGCTTTTCACTACTTTGTATGCTTGTTTTGTGTTATTGCTCGCTAAATTTACATCTATACTTCTCAATTGGTCGTCATAGTATTTTCTTTTATTAATCCTAATTATCTTATTCGCTAGTCTTCTGAGATTTTCATAGTGTTCTCTCTTCGTCCTGGTTTTCCTACCTACGTATTCTTTGTACGCCTGATTCTTTTTGTCTGACGCATTCTGGCACTCATCATCGAACCAATCATTCCTCATGCGCAGGGCTTGATGCCCGATCGTCTGTTCTGCCACGGTCCTGATAGCCGCTTTCACTTCCATCCAGAGCTCGTTGCTCGTCTTTAACGATGCGTCTGATAAGATGGGAGCCAGCTGGTCTCCGTGAAATTTTCGGCCACAGACGCCCTTTGGAGCCTTTCGATGTCAAATTTTTGTAGCGGGCTGGTCTTCGCTGAATATACCTTTGACATACGACATCGATAGGTTAATTTGATCAAGTAATGATCTGAGTTACAATTGGCTCCTCAGTATGTACGGGCGTCAAGTATGCTCGAGGCCCAACGTTGTTGTATCAGAACATGACCGATCTGGCTTTGTGTGTTGCCATCCGGTGATACCCAGGTCATTTTATGAATGCGTCGATGTGGGAAGCAAGTCGAACGTATGACTAGATTTCTGCTACATGCAAAGTTAATCAGGCGCTGGCCGTTGTCATTTGTTTCATCGTGGAGGCTATATCCTCCAGTCGTTCCCCGATGAGATAACTCCTTGCCAACCTTAGCGTTGAAATCACCCAGAATAATTTTTGTGTCGTTTGTGGGCAATGAGTCGACTATTCTTTCCAGGTCATTGTAAAACGATTCCTTCGTTTCTTCGTCCTTTTCTTCGGTCGGGGCGTGAACATTAATCAGCCAGATTTTGAAGCTTTTACGGATCGCACACAACCGTTCATTGACTGCCTTAAAATCAATTTGAACTCCCTATCCACAATGAAGGCCACTCCGAATTCTCGTTTTCCAGTAGGCTTCCCACTTTTAAATATTGTGTGCGATCTCATGTCTTGGCTGTCGTTTCCAGTCCAATTCGTTTCCTAGACTGCCAGTATTTTTATTGACTGGTTTTTGTAAAAGGTCCTTAACAGCGCCAGGGTAATTGAGTGATCTGACATTCCAGGTTCCAATGCCATAGTCCTTTTTTCGTTTGCTAGGTAGTTGCCGTGAGTCCAATCCATTCCGAGGAATTCGAAACAATTGGGGGAACAAGGGGTTCCCTCCTCCTTTCTCAAACGGGCTTGTGACCGTCTATGGTGGAGTTATTTCCGAGCAATTAGTATTCGCATATGCTAATGATTTTTGTCGTAACGTGTCGTAAGCGGGGCATGGGGGCATGATCAACTGTTATAGAATTCCGAGAAATTAATACTCGCATATGCTAATGATTGTTGTCGTAACGTGTCGTAAGCGAGGCATGGGAGCGTGATTAACTGTTATTGAATTCCGAGCAATTAGTACTCGCATATGCTAATGATTTTTGTCGTAACAGGGCGGCGCTCCCCAAAGAATGCTAGCCTCCAAGAGTGCTCTTGTCGACCGGCGTTCCCCCTGTGGGAATTTCCTCGGGTACGTGAGGACGGAATTCCCCAAAGAATGCTTCTCAATTTAATACTAAGATCGATGTTAATAAGATCTAATGATTTTCAAGTTCTTAAGTTGTGTATGGACAGGGCTTAAAATTGTGGCTGTTCTAATTAAAAAAATTCCCAGGTTCTTAGACTCCTCTATAGTGGCCATATTTTTTAACAGATTTAAATTAAACTTAACAGTCCTACGTAAGTACTTGGAATCACAATCAAAACACAAAAAAAATTATCACCATTGACGAAGACTATTCAAACATAACACCTGGCAACTCTCCTGCAGATATGAAAACCTAGTCTGGAATCTTTCGATATATTACTTAGGGCTAGGCCTCACTGTGCTATGTCGTGAGGCGCAGTTTGTTTGTTGGATTCCCTTGCACAGTGGTGAGGGAAGAGATTACATAAAGTTTCTGCTGCTTTTTGCTCTCTTCGCTTGAAGCCTCCAAAAGGAGAAAATGCCTTTTTTCTTGTGGACTTTCCGAGCTATTTGTCAATCTGTTTGAAAATCTCTCTGATGAGACTTCCCGGGAGTACAAAATATGCAATTAAAAGACCTTGGTCGTGCAATGTTGTTTCAGGAAAAACTGAAATAATTCATTTCCGCTCTAGAATTCCGTCAGGTAAAATTCATTCTCATGATACCTTTAATTGAGCGCCGACTGTTGATGAATCGCACGAACAGTCTATCGCTACCCTGGTTGGCTCGGAGAAACTCAGCTTCTAGTCTGTCAGTAACCCAGGGCACTTCAATGTCGACTTCGTTCTTGCAACTAGCATATCCCCAATTATGATCGTCCTAATTGTGGGAATTCTTTTCTTTGCTTAGATGACCATTTTCGCATTTCGAGTAAGCCATTCTAAGTAGTAACGATCGTGGTTGATTGAACTGTGTTGCTTCTTCCCTGGAGAAAGGTTTGCAGTATTTAAATATAAAGGTGTTACGTCGGCGAAGCATGACTTCGTCAATTATCTGGATATTCAATACAATATGTTATCTTCCAGAATCTGCTCTTCGGATATTTGACTTTCCCGCCATCTGGTATGTGAATTATTTTCATTATGAACCCTAATATAGCAAGTAAACCTAGTTTGGTTTGCTTTCCCCTTTTTTCCTGTTCGTTCATCAATTCCGCTCTGTATTTAATGGCTTCTTTAATGTTGTTGTTCTTAGTTGCGCTGGTGTATTCTACATTTGTCTTGTAAGTTTTTGAGGGGATCTTCCGATGAAAGCCTCGATTTCAAAGATCACTTGCAGCATTTAATACTCGTATTTAAATGGCCCAGTGTTCGAGTTTCCCTTCACTTAAGAAGCCAATCGCAACAGCAATACTGGTGAAAACAATCCAAATAAAGCCATTGGTTCCCTCCACGTCGAGCAGCATAGCCCCACTTCAGATTTCTACTTCGACTTATCTTCCATAATAGGTTTCTTATTTTAAGTCTCTTTCCCAAAGGATATTTTACTCAGCTCGTCTGAACGTCAAGCAATCTCGCCTGGCTCGTTCGCTAGCTTAAGGGACAATGGGGAGATTTATAGTATTAAATAATTCCAATTGCCGACCAAAATTGTTTTACATCTCCGTCAAAATAAGACCACTGCAATCGCACTCAAAAAAATCAGCGGCGAAAATGTGGCGCTCAGAATCATTCGTCTTTTCCTAAAGATGATGGGGGCTTAAATAATGGAGTAGTCCTCTTGTGTGTTAGTTCAAATTCGTAGCAAACTAAACGCAAGATGCTTAAAAGCATTTAAATGCTCCAGCTTTGTCATAAAACGTTCAAACGCTTAAATGTTTAAACTAAATTGGAAAGTAACACATTAAGAGCACTCTATGATGAGCGTGTTTCTCAGCTAAGTTGGATGAATATGATGGCTACAGCCTTGTTAAATGGATTGCATCTATATCTTGTTTATGTATTATCCCAATTTTTCTGGCCAGTCGAGTAATAATATGACAGTTTTCCAGAAAGTAACAGACGTTTTAGCCTGATGCGGCAGTGGGCGGGGCTAGCATCGCCATCTTGGGGTCAAAGTATTCCTACACTCAGTACGCAACCAACCGTGACAGCTTGCGCATCGTTTTTTGGATACAGTGGAGTGTCCAAATGACCACTGTAAGTGAAAATCCCGCAAGTTGTCAAGTGGAAGCTGTGATAAGGTTTTTGTTGTCGAAAAATCACAAACCAATTGAAATTTATCGCCAGATTTGTAATCTTTACGGCCAAGGAATAATGAATGAAAATCGAGTGAGGCAGTAGTGCATTGATTTAGGATTGCATTGGTAGCGCAAGCCTTGGGAGTGATGAATTGATTGCGAAAATCAATGAAAAAATCCATGAAAATCTTCGTTTCACGATTACGGAACTATCAGAACATTTCCCCCAATTTTCACGGAGTTTAGTTCATGAATTGTCGTTGGTAAACTTTGGCACTACAAATTTTGTACCTGGAGGGTCCCGCAAATCCAAACGGAAGACCACAAAAAAACAGGGATTGGGCAGCTTTCAATCATTCGCCGTACGCCGAGCCGAGCGACTACTACCTGTTCCCAGCGATGAGGACTTGGCTCGCTACCTAACGCTTTGACACAGACGCTGAATTGCATACCGGTGTAAACCAGTGGTTGAACCTCGCAGGCGGCAGATTGCAACAGCAAAAGTATTGAAAAGCTTGTACCACGTTATGATAAATGCCTTAATTTAAATGGCGATATTATAGAAAAATAACCTAAGAATTTACCTCCAAAATGCATACATATAATCAAAATTGCTTCAATTTGTTTATTTTTTAATTTCAAAACGTTTACTTTATGAACAGTCCTTGTATGTAAGCAGATCCTTGCCCTTTGTGGCCTAGCGATATTGGAAAGAAGTCTGAATTATAACAGAAGTCGATTTATCGTGTTTTGGCCCTTTGATTTCTATGTAACAATAAATTCACCCGGTATATTTTATCCTTTTCCCAAAAGGTTATGACTTTAATTAAAAATTGTGCTTAAACATTGATTTAACCAAAATATTTAAAGGCACAATAAATCACTCCGAGACGAATTATCCATTATGATTTTAAGAGTGCTCGGTGATAGGAAATCAAAAAAGAATTTCTAATAATTCCACAGGGTATTCTTTCATAAAAAAATGAGGACCTTCTTCTTTCATTAAGATAATAAATTCCCAGATAATAAAGCAATTGCATATTCAATTCAGACGCTTATAATAAAACACATGGCTGATTTGAACACTTTCTAGATAAAAGGTATTCACTCATTGAAAATAAACTTATAAATCTGTATAAACAAACTTAGTCACTTTACCTTCCCAATTTCGCAGAAATAATATTGTTTTATTACTCGATGACTTACTCTACCTCGAGAACATCCAGAGCAAAACATTCTTACGAAAATAATTTCACTAAAATTTTCAGCAAATAATCCCCTTTTGAAAATGACTTCAAAATAAAGACATATATGACTCAAATCTTCTGAATGTAATGTTCAGAAAGAGCCGTATTAGATTTTTGATCTTGAACGATATATCCAACATATTGTTGATATTGAATTGATATACAAACTAAAAATAAAACTAATAAAATAATAAACATCTCATCAACTGCTCTCTAATCCATTATACCTATCCTATCTTTTCTGCTGAACGAGTACAGTAAATTAATTACGTGCTGCAATAGTACGCAAATCCGCAATTTAAGTATTAGACCGGGTGGAGAAATTTTGAACAAGAAAAAAAATTATTTTTGCAAAAATAACAATTCAAGTTTATTTATTAAAGGATGGTGATCATGTTAATGTATAGTGTACCAACGAAAGATGTGAATGGTGAGGAATGTTAGCTAAACATCTGTTTTTTGGTTCCTTTGAAATATTTGCTATTAAGTTGAGGGACTCTTTGAAACTATTAGTGAATGGAAGAGAAATCTGGTATTGTGGTGAAGAGATCTTTGAGGTATTCGTCGCAATTAATTCAACCGGAAATGGCTTTATTTCAGTTTAGTGTAAACATTACTTGAAATGGATCTCAGGTGTTTAAAAATGGATTTTCTAGTCAATTTAGTCAAAACAGAAATATGAGAAGTTAGATAAAGAAAGTTTATACTTCTGCAAAGATTCTTTTGACAATGAGACAACGTATTGTCATAGACCTAATTTTAAAATAAATATTCTTGCAAATATTGTCCTTCCTTGTAATTCTATCGACTAAGATAATTTTACAAAGTAAGATACATATCCGCCGACTAAGAAAGTAATGAGAATTGAGATAACAATAAATATTACAATTTTTTTGCCCTCAAATTTTTTTTAGTACGTCTTTTTATTACTTTGCAGATTATTCATGAATGAATTATTTCAGTAATTTATTTTTTGTTTGAACCGCTTTGCGCTATCGTAAAAAATGAAAACAATCTATATACAATAAATTGTTGACAATGGCGGGTTATCATTGTAAATATTTAGAATCATAACGTATTATGCCTATCTCAATGCGAATAGTTGGTTTTAGCTGTTTCTATTTTTCTTTAACAATCTTCATGCTGGAATCCTTGACATGCAAACATATTTTGCGATAATCCGCCCATGAAGTTTATGTTTTTATAACTTCCAAATATTTCTAATCGTGATAGATTCATAAAAAAATTATTGCATGAGTAATTCACCCACAAACATACAAATTAATGTCAAAGAAACGTAATCTTTAACTTATTTGTTTATTTTCGTTTTATTTATTTTTTTTATCTAAACAACCTTTTTTGCATTCTGAATTTTAGAAAGCAAATTTATCATAAATAGATGGGTATCTAGTGATCTTTAATAGCAATCATTCGCTTAATACTCCAGACAATTTTTTTTGGTTTAGCATCTGTTAGAGATTCTTATTTCGTGCCCCAACAGTAGTCTAGAAGATGAAGTGGTCAACATAAAACTTTACCGTCTGATCACTCAATTTTGAATCAAACTTGCAATAGTTTGACAAATAAACTAACAAAATAATTTCATTGCTTCGAATGAGATTTGATCCAGGGAGCCACTGTGCAAGAGGTGCACACTCTAACCACTCCACCACGCATAATACTCGTTCTCGATTTATTCAACACTTTCAAAATAAGTCTATCATCTTCAATAAAATCCTTATGTTTAATCCGAAAGCGTAAAACATTCAAATCTTTTAGTTAGAACCCTCTCTGCTATTGTTGATTTGCTAGTTGAATCTTGCTAATTGTGAGAGGATTGATTTTGTATTGTATCTCTTAAGATGTCTGTTTGAACCTTTTCGCGGGTACTGCTAATTGCCTTTAATGCAGCAAGGATCGAATCATTTGGGATCCATTAATCAATATGCTGCACCAGCCAGCGCAAAGCGAGATCGGTACGTATGGAAACAGCCTACCATTTCAATAAAGTGAGCTTAGATTTTTATAGAGAGAATCAAAGGCTTTCTCGTTATAATAAGGCACACTGCTATAACTTTGTTAGCCTGCAAACTCGGTGATGTACTAGCTTGGAAGATGGTCAAGGCATTTAACATACAATGAGGTTTCTTGAAGTCATATTGTCTTTTCAGTCGAATTCTCGAATTGTGCTATGCCGAGAAGAAGGAATGTGTTTGTACTTCTGAATGAAATAGCAAATGTTAATGCAATTATTAAGTATAATTTCGAAAAAAATTTATGTGAAGTTTTTTGAGCATATGGTTGGATATTCCTCAGCGGATTCCTTAGAAATCTTCTCTTGGGCTGATGTGATTAGCATGTTTGTATCTATATGGTCAGAATGTTGCACCAAAGGGATGCAGGACAGTAAACATATTCAAAAACAGTCATTTTCCTTGATAAATTTTCACAACGTTATTAGCTATCGATGAAGTGAGAAACAGATATATCATTCAAAAACATGATCAACCAGGCTCGTTTTCAAGAAACACCAATGCAAGAAACATTTCATGCAACGTAAAGGACTGCAGCGGTGTCATTCTGCTTCAGTGAGCCAAGTATTAATGCTCACTGGAAACGACCTGACCTAGGGACGCGTGTATGCGCTGACAGGCTAGCGTCTGCGGTAGCATGGGGCGGGTTCTTTTCCCTAGCGTCAAGGCACACTACAAATTATTTCACATACACAAATTAAAGGGGTTTGTAAAAGCAAAATAATAGGTTAATGTAAGAACTTAGATTATTATTGTCTTTGTACCTACTGTGCTTATTCTTACGCGTGTAATGAATCGGGCGAACTCATTTTTGACAGCAAATGTGACCCATGACAATAGATGGAGCGTCTTGGTGGCGTTGGTATAGAGAGGCAGTTTTGGTAAAAAAAACCTTTCGCTTAACCGGCTGGTTTTTTACAGCCACAAAACCGGTTTTTCGGTTTTTTCTTAGCAAATTTTTTAAATAAAAAAACGAATCCAAATTAAATATATATTTTTATGTCCATTGATAAACTTTAGGTGTAAATGGTTTCTCGATTTTTTACTCACTAAATTATTCAAATCAAAATGAACTGAGGCGAAATCATTCATTTACAGTATATATAAGGATGAAAAACATTCAGTTCAGTACCCAAGCATTTTGCATTTATTATGTATCGTATGCTAGCTTCACTTCGCTCCCTACGTAGATTCCTCCATACAACTAACACCAAGAACCAATCAATCATAGAAATTTACTTTGCTCGGGTGACTGTGCTTATTAATGCTGCCTACGTAGGGATACCGAAAAACTGTTTTCCGTTTTTTTGTACTCGATATTTTTCTATTTCTTTGTATCCGGCTCTTGAATGTGAAAGAAAAAACCGGTTTATTCGTACACCAGGAAGGAAAAACCGGAAAAAACTGGTTTTTCGAACCAAAAAAGCGGTTTTCCCATCCCTAGGTTGGTAGCCTCTCGCACCTCTCCCAACCGGACCTGGGATCCCTGTGGCCGAGTCGGCATGCAAGGACTCTCCATCTCGTTGAGAGCGCCTACAACAAAGAAAAAACCACAGGCCGATGGCTGGGTAAGAAGAGATTTGCACCGGGTCACATACCCGGTACCTTCCAATGCGGATCTCATACTCGGTACCTTTCAATGTGGATCTCATACCCGGTACCTTCCAATGCGATCTCATATCCGGTGCCTTCAACTAGTGAAAGGAAAAGTCCAATTTTTAGGTTGTTTAATTCATATTAAATTTGTTTATTCTTATTAAGTTGCAATTTTTTATACAAATGTATAAAATTTTGAAGATCAAAAAGTAGCAAATGTAGAAAATATTGTTTTTAAATTTTGCATTCATTGTTTCTTATAATTCTAAGAACTATCGCATCCTGTTTTTCTTAGTTTGTACTTTATTTTCTTTATCATATCATGCAAAAATGCTTGCAAACGGATAATTTACTTACAAAATAAACAAAAAGATTTTATAGACGGTAAGAGGTTCATGGGTTCCAAGTGACCATTGAAATATTGTTGCTCGGAAGTAAGCAAGGAAGCAAACAAAATGAGAAAACGACAATTTCAACGTTCAACGTTGTAAGGTTATAAGGAAGATATGAAATTCAATTTCAGAGTTTAAGCATAGACAAAAGCGGTGGCACAACTTGTTGTAACTCTCATCCCATTCATCTTGCATGTGTACATTGTAGTCTGACACTAGGATGAACAATTACAGGCTACATAATTCGTACAGGCTTCGAGCATGATGTGCATTCTCCCACAAGTTCATCTGAAAGATGTTCTTTTTTTATCTCATAGAATAGGAGATATTTCCAGTCTTTTGCTATGTCATCACTTACCCTTTAGAGCTGATCTCTTTGTCGAAGTGATGGATCAACAGCAAACATATATCGGCATCCCTGGCTCCGATGATGTTGCCATCATTACAGTGCACAGCATATAGTATAACGCTTATATGTCAGACCCTTGATGTGTTACAGCTAGGGCACTGACATCGGATAGGATGGTTGATCGTACATCCTTTATATGTGCAAGCTTTCCGGATACAATGACTTCACTGTCATCTTGAAGAATTTCATGAGAGAGGAAGCGGACTAGGTCGGCCTTATTTTTCGCCAGTGCTAGAAAATACTTCCAATCTTTTGGAAGAGGAACGGCCACACTTGTGATGTCTCTTTTTACTGGAGTGAATCCCTCTTTTAATTGGCTTTAAATTATAGCGGTCGAAAGAATATTGGCTCTGGTATATGATCTTCCAAGGGAAACTGTTCTGCGGTTGAAGATTACATGGAATTTTTTCAAGGGTTCCAGGCGCTGTTCGTATCCAGGTTCAGTTCATTTCTGGATACTTGCAAAGATCAGGTTTCATATTTCTAGGGCGTGTCTGAATACATTGTCTGCAAAAGCCACAGATCTTCTAGCATTCAATTTGATCTGATAATGACAAGGTCAACAAGCTATCATATTTAGGGCGAGATCTCACTATGTTTGTTTTCCAAAAGAATAAACAATACGAATTGATTGCACAGAGTGCATAAAGTTTCAAATCTTCCATGAATTCCTCTATAGTATTTACATGCCGTACGAAGGTCTCTTAAAACCCGTTTGTTTACCCTCCCAAAGAGTTAGATATGATTAAAATTACAGGAATGACTCGAGAGTGAACCGAACACTTTGGTCTCACCCTAACAAAACAAGCGCCGATCAACTCCTAGAAAGGAACAGGAATCGTGTAACATAAGAACCTTAGTGACGCTTTTTACGAACCACAACCGTCCAGGTCTACAAGCCAAACGAATAGGCACTCAAACGGACATAACACCTGCCAGGCTTACGGTGAGGAAGAGAAAAAAAGCCTAGAATAATTTCTTCTAGATTATCTAAGCCTGATTCACAAGCGCCTCAACTTTCTGAAGCGGAATCACGCAACAGGGTTAGAATACCTGACGACCATGGAACTAGGGACTTTTCTTGGCTTCTGCAAAGCGACTGGATGGGCCATATGCAAAGACAGTCCTTCTCTTTTATGTTTTCACGTTAATATAGCCCCTAACGCTTGTCGGATGACTCTTATTGTTGTAATTTTCTCTTGAACAAGAAAGCCAACATTTTATGCCGCTTATTGGACTTTGCGCATCATGTTTTTAAAACATATTTAAACGCAACATAATCCAACGTTGGACTGTTGAAGCACGGTGTAGTGTTGTTCTTCTGGAGACACTCCTATTGCACATTTTGGTGCAAGAAAGACTCAACCTCCATCGCAATGTTGATATCAGTCTGCCTTAAGCTACATTAGTAGAGAAGATCAGATATTTTTTAGGTCTTTGTGAAACTAATTTTACAAAGACCTACTAGTTTCGCGTCCTGTCTGTCCATCCGTCCGTCCGTGCGTTCACAGTAAGTTTCCTCAGAAGCTATTGAAACCACAAAGCTCAAACTTTGTAGATAGGTCGTAAGTGGTGATCGCTCAAAACTTTAGGTCTTATTGAATACTTCAAATATTTTTAAGGTGGTTTCCCCCTTATACCGAAAGGGAGGCTCCCCCTTATACCGAAATGAACCTTATAATTTTTTTTTCAAAGGTAGTCGAGTAGGGTATAAATGAAAAGTCTTGGTTAGAATCGCAATTGGACACCTTTGAGCCGAAAAATCTGAAAAAAATCAAGGAGGTAGGTCATTATGAGTACAAGGGCAGCAAATATCGCAGAAATCGAAAAGCATTCAACTTTGTTAACTAATAATAGTATGATTTGTGAATTCTACGTTTTGCTCAATAAAATCATGATGGTAACTTCTTAAAATTTAACAATGGTGTATAATAACATAAGGCCCTTGCACCCACAAAATTTCATTGGAATCAAAGCATAATCAAGTGAGATATAGCCAGTTCAATTATATAGAAATACAACAACATGTGAGGGTGGATAGTATAGTGTCTCCTGAACGTTTCATCTCCAAGCCGTCCTTGAAAAGACAGTGAAAAAGGCATATTTGACCACCCTCCCGCTTTTAAAAGCATCCCTGCAACCCGATGGCACCTTAAGGCATAGGAAAATGAGGCCTAGCCCGGAGTAATGTTTCAAATGGTTCCTAGATAAGCTCTCAGGTTGGTAGGGGTAGTACAAAGCCTTACGCATCTGTAAGTCCTACACTCAAGGCGTAAACCGCCATCACCTCTCTATCACAAAAGAAGCGTACCTAAAGTACCGTTATAATGTCAACGTCGTCAGTAGAGTAGAGTAGAGCATATCAAGGGCCTGTACGGCACGACTCATTGCTGATGTTAGAAAGCGTTGAACGGTCGTCTGATATCGTGTTTGGGTGACTTGTAGTAACCGGTTAATCATCTAATTTGGCCCCCCTATATTTTTCCAATAGTGTTATTAAAAGTGGCAGACTTTTTGAGCAAACGAAATACTTTAGTAGCCTCAAAGTGAACCCGTCGTTCGAATGTCTGAAGAAAACCACAGAAAATGCCACAAAAAGAGCACGAGTGGTATCAAATCAAAACAAATAAAAATTGCTTTATTTCATTCTTTTAACTTCTAATGCTCCTCCTGATCTATTGTGTTCTTCGCCCCTCCTGATCCATTGTGTGCTTGCCTCTTTTCTTTTTGGTTACGTTTCCTGCTTTACCAAGATAATCTGCACACCAAATGATAACTAGACGTCCAGTTTGTCCCATGTCAGAAATTTCGGATTGTGGCCGAGTATACTCTATTTACTGCTCTCTTGTTTGCAGGGATCAAAGGTAGAAGTATACTTATTTGTGAACTTAAGCTTAGTGCTGCTTAGTAACAGCTCTACGACGCATGTTAATAACTCCGTCCCAGTGGGTTTGGGGGAACTCTTCAAAGAGAGTGTTTGACGAAGAAATCGTCGAACTGTGGCGTGACAGCCCAATTCGAGCCTTGGCCTCTAATATTGCAGTCGTTTAACCATCGCGGTTCTGCGACCTCGCTCGCTGATATGCTATCCCTAGTATGGTGCTACTGTCAGCTTAAATCAAGTCTTCCTACCACTTTCTCAGATTTCCTACTTGACGCTTCCCCTGTGCTTAGCCGTGTACATTTTTCTGGGTAACCAATGCTCCTCAATTTTTGTTCATTGTTTCATTGGATCGTGGATTTTTATGATCACATTCCGTTCTAACGCGTCCAGGGCCTTTTCGAATTCGCTCCTCCAGCCTTCACATAAATACATTAAAACAAGTTTGATTTGTGATTTGCAAATGCGTAGCTTATTTTTCCTGTGTACATCTCCAGACTTTCCTGGTACATCTTGTCGACATTGTCTGAAGAGTTTATTCTTTACCAGACCTTACCCATTCAACCTCTTTTCCGGTCAAGGTGGGTTCCTAAATACTCAAAGTTATCCAAATTTTCAAAGTGTTAGTCTCAAGTCAAATTTTGTCGAACTGGTGTAATTTTCAAGAATGGACCATGATTTTAGTTTTCGTTACATTAATCCGTAGACTTATTTTTTGTTCACTTCGGATTCTACTTCTGGAGTGAGGTGAACCATGATGCAGACGCGTCGTAAGCACAGTACGAGTTGTGCAGACTTTTTGATGCTTTCTATTAGTTCTCCATTGACTTTGACCTGGGATTCGGCGTCCACCACTATAACCTTAACCATGCGGTTGTTGGGACGCCACGCACAAGAATTATTTTATACAGAGGTCAGCATCAGATTCAGATCTTTGAATCGTACTTGACATTTTTAATCCAAAAATACTTCAAAATGACATTGGATGACCTCTAGAATAGATTCAAAGTGTAAATAAATTCCGGATTCGGATTCAGCGACCTCAAAAACATATGCGAGAATTTATTGATGGTTTTTTCTCCACTTGACTTTCAAATTACCTTGAACCTGACCTTATGGAGATTAACCGATCCTCTCATCGCAATCAGTGTCCCCTGCGCATTTTTGCAGTGGCTTGTTCGTAGTCCGTGGCTCTTGCATTTTTGTTTGAGTGAGGAATCTACCGATTTAACTTTATTTATTCATTGATGCCCTCGAACTACCGATTGATTGTCGCCTTTTTTTCTTTGGGTCAGTTTCTTGGTTCGTTGTCGGGGTTGGATTAAGTTCTCCTTTTCCCGAGTTGTTAGTCGAAATTAGCCATTGTAAGCTTGATTGCTTGTCAACCGCGTCCTGATATTTTTTGCCGATGTCCTAAGCCATATTCCGCAGCGTCAGTTACCACTCCTTTCCCTGCAGGATTGTAGTAGTCTTTTAGCGACAACATGTATTTGAACATCACTGAGGTGTCGTTTAATTTTTCTAGCTCGTTCCTTGGCCCGAATTATTTAGCGTGTTTTAAATTCCGGGCAATATAGCATCAGAATTTGATCTTGCGTAAATAGTGGTCTGTATTACAGTAGGCTCCGTGGTATGAGCGGGCTTCGAGAACACTAGTGGCAGCTCTTTTTTTATATGATAACGCACGCAGTCAATTTAGTAAAACTTGCAACCGTTAGGAAAGTCCACGTTTATTTTGGATGCCTCGGTGCGGGTGCCTCTGCTGGTAGGTAATTCTATCAACCGCTGTCCATTTTCGTTTCAAATTTCATGAGAGCAGTGCCCCCAGTTCTTCCTACATCAGCCTTCTCTCGACCAATTTTGACATTGAAATTTCCTGCACCATTTTGCCGTCGTTTGGTGGTAGTGCGTCGATGGTTCGTTCGAGCTGTTGTAGACTCGTCCTTAATTGCTTCCTTAATTCGTTAATTGTCTTCTTGCAGTTTATTTTCCGCCATTGATAAAAAAAATTATGTGTATGTAAGACGGCATTTGTACTCGTATGCTGCTTTTATTATAACAAAATTATTACGTTTTAACTATTTATGGTTTATACCACTCAGATCATTGCTATGTGTAATGAAAGAGACGAAATACGCCCAAGAATACAGCTCAAATATAAAATATTTTATTCAGTTTTGACGAAGCTCCAGGTGTACAAATATGTGATAAGACCTGTGCTATGCTATGAAGGTGAAATATGGAGCCTAACCCAAGTATCCGCAAACATGAGAGACGGGTCCTGAGACGAATAATCAGAGCAAAGCTAAACGGGGACCAATGGCGAATTCGATAGATCCATGAGTTGTATGGAATTTTTGTCGAGACTGATGTCTCAACGATTGTAAGACTGCGGAAGCTGTAATGGACAGCCCGCGTGAATGGTATGGACGAACATTGGATACCCAAAAAGGTATTTGTTGGGAGAACTAGAGGACGGAAACCAGTGGGATTTTGAAAATGGACGACGCGGTCAATGGACCGAGACTGCTGAAGCCGCTTTTTGCAGAAAGCGAAGCCCCGAAAGGTGCAGTAGTGCTACGAAGAAGATGATCATTGTTATGCAGAAAAATTTCGTTTAAAAATAAAATAAACTAGTTTAGCAATTTTTGCATTATTACACGCTATTTATTGCCGAATTTCTATAATGCCCTAATACTCAGTAAATAAAACTTTCTAAAGAATAAAATCGAGAGCCAAACTATTTAAAAATTATTAGAAAAGCTGAAATACGAACAAAACTAGAACACGCGTTGGTGGTCATATCGCTTTAAAGGTATAACAAATAAATTACATTCACCGGGGTGAATTAAAGGTTCCCTTATTATCCTATAAATACAGACACCTCTATTTCTATCCTTTTAAAATTCTCTGATAAATTAATTCTTTATAACATATCTTAGTGAGTGAATCGCCTAAAATTCATTTTGAAAATAACAGATTGTAGTATAACTGAACTTTTCACACTTAAATAATTGACACCCCTGTTTAATGTGCCATAAGTGAACAATGAATTTTCTTTCACCTGATGATGTTGCTGGTGTTACCCGGCGAAAAAGTGTATGTAATGGAGCCTTGTTGCTGCTAGGCAACAAAGCATTATTAACACCAAAAGCAGATCGCAAAAAGGAACGGCGTAGAGGCAGTTTTAATGAAAATCAAGGACGTCGAACTTCATTAGTTTCAAGGTAGTACACCAAGAGAAGAAAATATCAACAAATATTTAATGTTAACAATATTCAACTTATATTTATCCCAATCTACAAATATCCATAAAATTACAGATGAATTTTATTTTTCAAATAATTTCCGGTTACATCAAAAGCAAGATTTTATATTTCAAATTAATCCTAGACTAAATTTTAATGATGTTTCGCATGTAAATATAACCAGAAGGCGTACATATGATATCGCAAACTATAAAATTGTTTTTTTATAATTTCAAGATAATTTGTATGAAACGTACGTAGTTTACAGTTGAAACGACTTATTTGCTAAATGATTAGCGATGCACATGTGGACAAATAATATTTTTCGCCAATCTTCAGATTCCTTCTGTATCCGCAGCCAAGTAAAAGTAATTTCAAAAAATAAATACAGTGATATGAAATGTTTACAATATTGCGTATAAACTTTTGTCAGTGTAAACGAAAATTATTTAGCTGAAAATAGTCTAAATATTTTAAATTATTGAAATGTTACGCTAATTTTTTAAACTTTTATTTAAAAATCAGAAATTCGGTAGTTAATTAAAAAAAAAAACCAAAACATTGATAGCAAATTTTAAATTTCTAATGCTTCAGACTTCACATTCCAACACAAATTAAACCGATTTAATCGCCAAGTATTATCACAAATAATCTAATCAACTTATTCTTCTCCACTAAAGATGGTTCAAACATATATCAGACGCCGCAGAGCAGTATAAACCGCGTTCAAAGAGCATACACGATGTTATTGAAGATCCAGCTAGTGCAACATTACCTCATTCCAATACAAAAGAATCTCTCGAAAGCACTACAGATCGACTATCCACGGACACTGCCACAGCAGCGTCAACAACCGATCTAACAAGCATTGCCCGACAATCGATTGAAGAACATCCCACACCTGCAGGCACAAATAATGATCAAAGTGAGCCGGGAACGAGTCAGCAATTGCTCACTGAAAGTACGCAAAGTATAAAGGATAGCCAAAGGGATTCACTAAAAGTCAGCAATGATAGACCTGCATCGAGTAGTAAAGAAGATAGTAATGTCCTAGAAAGGAGCATATCAAAAGATCAAGATATTAAAAAACGCAACAGCAGCACCCTATTGTCAAATAACTCAAATGATACAAGGACGCTAACACAACAATGTGTTCTGCTCGATCCAAGTGAGATTCGGATAAGTATAAGCCCTGCCCACACAGCTGAACCAGTTTTAACCAATAGTGAACGGTTACGTCGACTTGACGATAAAATTAAAGCCGATTTGCAAGAAAAGGAACGGATCATATGTGATATGTTTCGCGTCCCACAAGAGCATTTTGCTGCAATTGTTGATGTAGCGAGTCAACCCGAAGCGCCAAAAGATACTTCCGATATTGCATTAGCCGCTTTCGCGCATGTACAAACGTTAACAGAAATAGTAGCACAGTACATGAAAGTAACGCCAGAACAGGAAATATCAGCTGTCTCCACCCCTGTCTGTGATGTATGTTATTACCGTGGTCGACGATCAGTCTCCCCGCGGCCGCCACTAGCCGCCCTTGAAATGGGAGGAGCCCCGATTGTGCCCGTAATTCGTAATTTAGTCTCTCCACCACAAGCCGGATGTGATGTTGTTGATGACAAAATACTCCAAGAAGATGATGGTTACTGTCAAATCGATGAATTACGCCTACCATCTATTACAAATGCGATGAGTCAGCCTATTCCAGTAGCAAGTAGTAAGGAATTGAGTTCTGCTGAAACTTCATCGGTAGCTTCATCGAACGCGCCCGTCGAACAAAAAGTGATGGAACCCAACGTCCAATCAGGTGGAGATAGCAGCGCTGGTAACGAAACTAAGAATAATGACGAAAATACTCCAAATGCAAATGATGAGGCAGGATCCGCAAACAAGGAATCTGGATCTGTTGATGCTCTTGTGAAAAGTATTCATACAACAGAAAATGATGAGCCGATAAGCAGCGCACCAGATGACCCAACAAGCAATGAAGACAAGCAACATGGTGATACCAATGATACGACGGTAAGTTGAAAGATTAAAAAATAATCATCTTTTGGTTTTCTTATTTATATCTTTTTCAAACAGACTTCAACGACGAAGTGTCTGGTCGAAAAAAGTAATGTAGAAAGTGTCAAGGGTCAATTTGTAGTGAGTAGCAGCCCCGTTCCACAATGTGAAATCAATCGACTAGTTCATGCGTTATCAATAGGACCCTCAGTGCCTTGCCATGTGATAAGTGGCATTGTAACCGCTCTGAGCTCACAAATTTCACTTTTACTTGTAAGTTTTATATTCTTCGCGTATTTGCTGTAGTATCGAATTAATTGGATTATTTTGTTTTATTTAGCCTAAGATTAATGAACGCGATATTGAACGAGAACGATTACGTCGAGAAAATCACAGGTTACGAGAATTACTCCATGCAATGCATGCCCGTCAGCGAGTTGAAGAAGAAAAGGTGAGATTTTGTTTTTTTGTTTTTAATACTTAAGTAATTGGTTGGTGATAGTAAGTAAAGTAAATATGCAAAAAATCTGATGGACTTACATCATTTATTTTAAAAATTTTTGCGAAGATAGCTGGTAGTTTTGCGGGTTACGCACATTGATATATTTCGCAAAAAAAATGTTGGTTGGTCAATTAACTTGATGTTTCCATGGTCTCTAATTTTTAGGGTTCCGTAAAATAACTTTCCGAAGCCGAACAGAACTCGCGACCTGTTAGTTCATCTGTACGTCAACACAAGTGTTCTCAAAAATTACAGAAGCTACAGTCGTGAAATTGTATGAACAAGTCGAAATTAGTGGCTTATTCAAAAATCTGGTACAAAATCAATACTAAGGTTTTAAAAGGGATGCATCCAACTCATGGATGTGATCCTTAAACAGTTTTTGCAAAAAGTACCCGAAATCTATATCAAGTAAAATGATATGATGATAACTTGTAAGATAAGGTGTTCTAAGTGTGCTGACAAATCTGAGGGCACGAGGGAGAGAAAGAAAGAGAGAGACAAAATTGTGAAAATATACCAGAAATGTTATTCCTCCAGAGTTATATATTTGTGATCACTGAAACACTCAAGCTTAAAAGAAGGAGTGGCAGTTACTAATATGGATTTTAGATGAAGATTTTGTTTTTAATTTCTGTAATGAATTTTAACAGAGATATACAGGGAATACGAACATGAACAAGTTATTTCGTCTAACGTTAAAATTGGTTAACTTCTCATAATCAAAAGATGCCCATGAACACGCAATGGATTTTTACAAAAAGGAAGCAAAAATGGTAATATGTCATTTTTCAAGTACCTTAAGAAAATTTCGCCAAAAATTTACGGTGGAAATATTGAGCAATTATTCTCGGTGCCTTCTAGGGTAACAAAAGTATTCTGAGTTTGTGCTAACAATCTACGTTTTTCCCCACGTCTTACGTAAATTCATTTGGTAACTACTGCTTTTCTGCTTATTTCTTAGCGATTCAACCCGCCTATCTCATTTGCGTTCGGTAGGGAGTCAATATTCAGGGCTTATAAAAATATAAAATTAGGTGCGGATCCGCCGTTTGTAGACAATTCGTTGCAGATGATTTCCGAAAACTGTCGTTTCTTTGTAGCTTCCGGCACTTTTATTTCATGAGCACTATCAGCAAAGGTAAGTTTATAGGCATCTGAAATGCCCGAAACAATCGAAACTTAAAGGTCTTCTATATTGCAAAACTCTTCCACTCGCGTCAACTGTTTTTTGTTTTGGATATCAATCGTGAAAATTGGAATACGTTTTTCGTGATTTTTCTCTTAACAATAGGCTAGGCTTGTTTCTACGTAACGGCATGCATGTTAGGTTGTTCTTTTTTACACAACACCACTCGGAATGCATTGATTAGAGAATCAATCTCTCTCGGTTTAATATAACACGGAGCGCAGTTCAATTGGGTTTGCGCAGTTCAATTGCGCAAACCTAATTGAACCTCACATACCCAATCACAAAAAGCCAAAAACATCTAAAATTTATTTAAATTCAGTCGAATGCATTACACGGGTTCAGTGGAAGAAGACCTTCAAGATTCACGGTGACGGCTCACTTTCTGCTAGTAAAGGGTGGTCCAACCATAATGCACGATGTTAATTGCGCAAACCCAATCGAAACTCACATACTCAATCTTAAAAAGCCAAAAACATCTAAAATTCATTTAAATTCAGTCTAATGCATCACACGGGCTTAGTGGAAGAAGACCTTCAAGATTCACGGTGACGGCACACTTTCCGCTAGTAAAGGGTGGTCCAACTATAATGCACGATATTAATTGTGAGTCACACCTTAACGTCAAGTATTTCGCCCAACTTAATTTGACATTTCTTTGTTTCAGTGTTTGACAAATTCAACCATAGAGACGTACACAATTGAGCAGCGCCTTAAGGTTGTTGAAGCCTTTTACGAAAATGGGCGTTCAAATCAAAATGCATTTCGTGCACTTTGTGGTTTTTTTGGTCAGCATAATCGACCAAATGTGTCCACAATCGGGAGAATTGTGCGCAAATTGAGCAAATCGGGTCTGTAGGAAATGTGAAATCACTTGTGAATGCTCGCCCAGTTTATTCTGTGGAAAACATTGCTGTTGTTTGCGATAGTGTGGCAGAAGAGCCGTCAACCTCGACTAGTCGTCGTGTCCAACAAGTGAACATCTCACGAATATCACTGATGCGAATTTTCAATAAAGATTTGAATTTACACACTTACAAGGTTCAATTGACTCAAGAGCTGAGGCCTGCTGACCATTTCAAGCGTCAGCAATACGCCGAATGGTTGGTTGAACAGACACAAGGGAATAGTGACTTTACAAAGAAAATCATCTTCAGTGACGAGGCACACTTTCACTTCAGTGGATTGATTAACAAGCAGAATTGTCACATTTGGGCAACTGAGAATCCACGAGCGATTGTTGAAAAGCCAATGCATCCACAAAGAGTGACTGTTCGGTGCGGTTTATGGGCTGGCGGCGTCATCGGGCCGTACTTCTTCGAAAATGAGGACGGCCAAGCAATTACCGTGAATGATATTCGCAATTGCGAGATGATAACGTACTTCTTGTGGCCAGAAATTGAGGTTATGGACCTGGACGATATGTGGTTCCAGCAGGATGGTGCCACTTGCCACACAGCCAACGAAACAATGGCTCTTTTGCGCAAGAAATTCAATGGTCGTGCTTTCTCACGTTGTGAGTCAATTCAAGAGCTAAAGGATGAGATAATTCAGTACATTAACGACATTGAACCTCAATTATGTCTCAGAGACCATTGGATAGAAGTATGCCACCGTAGCCATGGTGAACATTTGGGCGATATTTTGTTTCACACATAATTGTCATAGATGGAAAACAGTGGATCAATACACTGTTTTCCAGTAGAACCCCTTGTTTCTGACTGTTTTATGCTATTTTTCGGCAGTTTATTCACATCTTTTTTTGCTTTTGTGTGTGAATGTTACCCAGTTCCGAAGGTCAGAGACCGGAATTTCCTTCCTCACCCGAGTTCTTTCAATTACCCACTTATTCTGCCCTGACGGCCCAACTCCTAGGACTATCGGTTCAGCTGCCTATGCGTGTTTTTTTCAAACACACGCTCGCACGCCACTTCGAACGGTAAGCTAATATGACTTGGTCTCCTTCAAATTAATCATGCTGTCTTTTATGACCAGCATTTCTCTTTCTTTGCTTATCAACTGCGCTCCTGGTAAAATCCGCTGCCTCGAT
Organism: Odontomyia ornata; assembly: GCA_963969285.1. Classification (NCBI taxonomy): domain Eukaryota; kingdom Metazoa; phylum Arthropoda; class Insecta; order Diptera; family Stratiomyidae; genus Odontomyia; species Odontomyia ornata. Next base: position 44,395,596 of record OZ017742.1, read on the forward strand.
CGCCTTGAAGCATTGGACGTGAGGGGTCAAGCGCAAAAACATCCATCGCAGTTTGCGCCGCATCGGTTTTAGAGTCTCGTTGTCCTTTTCTTTTAGTGTTTGGAGTTAGAGATTTGTTATTTTGTGTTATTCTTGGATGTAAGAGTAGGTTTACGCAGAAATAAAACGAGGAATTACGTGACAAAATGAAAAACGCTTTATTCTCCAATGGCGTACTTTACTGAACAGGTTACTAATTATATCGACACAAATCTCGGCGACGACAGATCGGTCACAGAACTCCTCTCGTAAAGCAGATAACTTTAGAGCTTTGATTGAATGTATTTGCATGGTTGGCATACAGAAACGAAAAATGCAACACTCCCGCGTCGTTTATAGCTTATTTCTGGTGAGAACATTGCGAAGCATGTTGGATCGCTCTTTCCGGAGAGCCTTTGTGAACGCGTCCGTGACTTGTTCCTCGGTACGCACATATTTCAGTTCGATCTCTTTCGACTGAATTTTTTCTCTAATATAATGATATCGTATATCGATATGTTTCGTTCGCCTTTGATATTCGGGATTTCTCGCAAGTCTTATCGCGCTTGGGTTATCGACATTTAAAACCGTAGAGCAATCGTTTCCGTTTCCCAAATCGCGCAACAATTTTCGCAGCCATACAATTTCCTTAGCGCCCGTAGCTGCTGCAACATACTCGGACTCGGTCGTACTTTGACCCACAATCTTTTTCCTTTGTGCGCCCCAAGTTACAGGGCCATTTGCGAGAAAGAAAACATATTCGGATGTCGATTTTCGCGTATCCACGTCTCCGGCAAAATTGGCGTCGGAATAACCATAAGGTCCGTTAGTGCTCCCGCGATTTGAGTACTCGCTACCGTAATGTTTTGTTTCTTAGAAACATCGAAATATTATTTTCAAGGCCTACCAGTGAACTGCGGTGTGTGCGTTTAAAAACCGGCTGACATTGCCCACTGCAAAAGCAATGTTGGGACGCGAAACAACGGAGAAAAACATCAGGCATCCGATTGCCTCACGATACGGCACGGTCGTGTCATTCGCGTTTTCTTCGGCTTTCCACAAAATCACGTGCGGATATGCTGGAATACTGGACCCCTTCGCCTCAGTCATACCAAAACGTTCGAGTATCTGCCTCGCATATGCGCTCTGATGTATAAACATTCTCTTTTCCGCTCGATTTCCACGCCAACAAAATAATGCCCATCACCGACAGTAATACAAAACTCGCTTTTCAGACAGTCGATCATTTCATTTACAATTTTCATCGATTTTGACGCAACCAAACCATCATCCACAAACAATGCGAGAATAACACTTTTGCCGTCGCACGGGTTGGCACTGCTCTGCTTCAAACTGAACTTTTCAAGGAAACACACATGGTGGGGCCTGATTGAGCCCGTACAAAGACTTGTTGAGCTTGAGAACCACTGGACCATTCTCGGCGATCTGCAGACCTTGAGGTGGTTCCATATATATTTCCTCTTCAAGTTCGCCGAGTAGAAACGCTGTGCGTATGTCGAATTGTGCCATTTCAAGATCCTCGTGTGCTACTGTAGCCAATAAGACTCGGATTGAATCGTAACGAATCACGGGTGCGAACATCTCGGTGTAATTCACACCGTATTCCTGTTTGAATCCCCTCGCGCATGAACGAGCTTTGTATCGGCAAATGGTTCCACCGGTGTCATGAGTGACCTTGAAGACCCACTTAAAATCGATAGTCTTCTGATTCTCCTTCTTGAAAAAGATCGCCCAGGTTGGATTGCTTTCGTGAGCGCGTAGTTCATCGTTAATGGCTTCCATCCAGCGTCTTGCCTCAGAGCTTGAGACTGCATCAAAACTGCTGGGAGTCTCGACTTGAGCGAAGTTAGCGTTGTATCTGGACGTTCTTCTGACTTCAGCTCGATTTTTCAGAATTCTCGGCTCGTTTTGAATTTCTGGGAGACCCACGGGTCGTTCTCGTTCTGATCGGGCTGCAATGCGAGTTCTCTCTCGTTCTCGGCAGGATGAGACGCTTCGAGTTTCCTCTAATTTTTAAGATGAAGTACTTCAGATTCTCTCTCGTCAAATCAGAAATATACTTCATTCGCTTTATCGTTTTCATATGCGTTCCTACAATTTTCGTTGAAAATGACATTACGAAGATACAAATACGGCTCGTTTTTCCGGGTTGTACAACCGGCAGTTAGTAGATTCTGCCTCGTAATCGACCAGAATCATTTTTTTTGGCCTTTGGGTCAAGCTTCCTTCGAAGATGTATAAGCATCGCTTCCAAAAACACGAAGATGCCTTACATCTGGCTTTCGACCTGTCCAAAATTCATATGGATTTTTCTCAGGATGGCGTCTCGAGGGAGTCCTGTTGAGGACGTATACTGCGGAATTCACGGCTTTTGCCTGAGGAGGGATGATGCCTGCAACATCGTTCCAGCGCTCTCGACGATCGTGCGATTATCTCGTTCGCTCCGGTCGTTCTGCTCCGGAGTGTACGGCGCCGTCGTCTGCAACTGTATACCGCAATTTTGCAAGAACGTCTTCAATTCAGAGTTTATATATTCGCGACCATTGCCTACTCGAAGTACTTCACATTCCGGTTAAACTTATTCGAGATCCACGTTACAAAGACACGGAAGCGATTGGGTATCTCCGACTTGTGTTTCACAAAATAAACGCTTCTGTAGCCCGATGTGTTTTCTTTAAAATTCACGAAAAAAACCTCGCGCCTTTTATCGTAGGTGTTGACATTAACCCCGTCAACGTCCGAATGAATAAATTTGCCGGGTTCGGTATCGCGAATATCGCCATCTTTCTTAAACGGAAGTCTGTGTGATTTCCCGAATTGACAGGGCTCGCAAAAGAAATCCCCATTTGGGGTCAGAAGCAATCCCGTCGCTATTTTCGCTTTTGACATTTTCGCGATCGTGTCGGTATTAACGTGCCAAATCGCTCATGCCACCATTTCAAACTACTCGATGCCATGTTCAACTCCGTGTTCGAAATCGATTTCGTCTCAAAACACAACTGGTAAATAGTGTTCCTCTGTCTGATTCCCTGTGCTACAATTTCTCCGTCGCGTTCGCCTTTGAAAACAACATCGATACTTTTCGAAGTGCACGCTCCGACGCTAAACAGATTTTTCTTCAATTCGGGTCACACAATACATTTTCGAGTCGCGCTTCACTAAATTCTCCATGAACAAACTTACATATTTCGACGATCCCAATGCCAGTAACTGGACACTGCTTGTTGTCCCCGAGCGAAACGCTCTTGTTGTATGTAAGCTGAGTGTACTGCATAAAACGAATATGTTTTGCTGTACATTAGAAGAAGTAGCGTTAAATAAATTAATACATACAAAGTTCGACAAGCCTCTAGTAGTAATACTAGACTTACGGAACAAGCGCGTATTTAAAAAACGCTGGAACCCAAAGAATACATTATTACTCAAAAGTAAAGTTGATTGATAAGTTAACTTTATCTTTCATCACTATTCTTGATCGCTGTGAAAGTTTTTGCTGTGAAATTCGAAATTTCCGATTTAACATAAGCTAACATGCAAATTAACGCGTTCATATAGGGGCTCACAAAAAAAAAAAAAAAACGTTATTTGCTTACTTTATACTTGGACTTTGAATAAAAATCTTTAACGTATATTGAAGCGTAAAACAAAATATACAGTTCAGATTCCTTGTATTTCGTTGGAAATATTCACTCGTCCAGATGCAAACGAGTACCGTAAAAACATCACGATACGATTGCTAAATTTCGAAACAAAAACCTTGTAAATAGTCAAAGAATAGAACCCGTACGAATTCCAAATGGTTTCCTGATATTATCAATTACTGTAGCAAATAATAATGAAAGCTGTAGATATTCAATTCATATAAAATTTTGTTCTATGCTTAGCCCTGAACCAATATTTGCAGTGGCAAGAAAGATGAGGTATAAATTTAACAACAACTTGAACGTCAGCCCAGCTGCGTTCAAAATCATATTTCGTATCATCCTTGCTTTTCATAACAGACAGAGAAATAATAGTTTACAGCAAGAGAATATCCGTTAAATGAAAACACATCTTTAAATGTTCTTGGACATTGAATGACGAGGTTTCGATTGATAGCTTGTTACTCGATGTCCTTCATCTAGAGCAGCTGCTTTTGAAATGTTTGTTTTATTTGTTGAATATAGACTAAAAAATTATGTGAGCAGTCGTACAAACCACACAAAAACAGCCGCAAACACAATTGCAATTGCTGAAACTATCGCCACTTCCAGTGATTGTTCCGGAATTGAATTTCCAACAACAAACACAAGAGCAGCAGCAATTAGAAGGAAATCGTATAGGGAGAGAAGAAGGAGTTCTGTTGCTGACCGCCACAAGTGGGGAGTCGAGTTGCAACCGCGAACGCGCGTGGACGCGAGGAATTGAGGGAGAAAAGAAAGGACGGAAAGTCTTCATGCATGTTCACCGCGTGTATCTTGGAAAAATCGGCTCTTTTATGGGGATTGTTCGCAAGTTTTCAACTCGGGATTGCGTGAAAATGTTACAAAAGTGATTTGAATTGATCTGTAACATCGAGAGTGCTTGTTGTGGGAAGGCAAGAGTGAATTTTCATTAAGGGCTGTTTGTGTTATTCGTGTGTCGTGTTGTGCAAGCTCAAATATTACAGATCGATGAAGAGGTGGCGAAACTCCTAGCCTTTTAAGCAAGACTCAGTGGTGAAGAGAAAGCTGCTCCACAAAAATTTACACTTAAAACGCCCAAGGACACACGTGATTATAATCCGCAACAAATGGTATTGCGTCAAGGTGTTTCGGTTAAGATCATAGCAGTGTTTAAGAAACATCGAGCCGAATCGATAGATACACCAGTGTTTGAATTGAAGGAAGTACTGACGGGGAAATATTGTGAAGATTCAAAATCTCAAAGACCAAGGTGGTGCTGATCTAGTATAAAAACTATTAGGAGATGAACGTTTGAAAGCCGTGAAGGCTGCAGTGAAAGGCTTAGATGAAATGAAACTCCGTTTGAATTACTGCAAAGCGTTTGGCGTGGAAAAGAAAGTGGTACTTGATACAAGTCTTGTTCGTGGCTTAGACTATTATACTGGCGGATATATGAATGTGTGTCGCATCTTTAATGGCAATAAAATAACAGTGGTTGATTCGGATTGTGTTGATGCGCTCGGAACTTAATACAATTATTTTTGAGTTAACTTTAACTGCAATACATAGTAGCGTACAATTTTCCGGAGGTTTTATACATAATAGTAGAATGTTAATTGGAATAAACATTTTTTTTGACCAGTGCAATTTGCTGAAAATTCTCTAAAGTAAACTATTTAACTCTTATTTAAATCTTCAAGTGATCGTAAAGTAACTCTCGCTTTAGATATAAATTTATGAATTTTTTTGTTCGAATTTATTCAATGAACGTTTCAGTGGACTTCCCGCATTTGTCATCGAGCGCTCGAAGGACCATGTGGGGTAAGTACCCTTTTATTGCGTTAAATTTTTTTCTTGTATTTATATTGCAAATGTTGCGTATATATATATATATATATATATATATATATATATATATATATATATATATATATATATATATATATATATATATATATATATATATATATATATATATATAATTTAAATCTTATTGCGTTAAATTTTTTTCTTGTATTTATATTGCAAATGTTGCGTATTTATATAATTTAAATCTTATTGCGTTAAATTTTTTCTTGTATTTATATTGCAAATGTTGCGTATTTATATAATTTAAATCTTATTGCGTTAAATTTTTTCTTGTACTTATATTGAAAATGTTGCGTATTTATATAATTTTAATCTTATTGCGTTAATATAATGGAGTGCTAAAGTTAACGCCAAATCGGTCTTTTCTTTCCTTCCCCTCTGACCGGGTATAGGACCCGGTACGGTGGTAGGCTCCCCTCAGAAAATATGAGCCAGCCGCCGGGTACAGATTAATCCAATGTAATCTTTCTGTTTCAGGTGACGTCGTGGGTTGAGTGGCCCAAGCAGAGTGCCTCTTTATGGCATAGAGTTATGCAATCGAATTGTATAATTCTATGACATAAATTGGTCACCGGGGTACTCCCCTTCTGATGGGAAAGTTCATGCAATTCAAGTTGTATGAGTTTTCCACTCAGAAGAGGAACACCTGGCCACTTCAACAAGATATATATGGATTTATTCCGGTTGGGTGGGTGCGAAGGGGCTCCACCATCACCCGTTTGCCCCTCTTTCATTTGTGGGCCATGAACTTCGTCGGGTAATGACCAGGTTGCCCGAAGTCCGCCTTTCTTCTCAGGTTCCGCTTGTTCTCGTAACAAGTTATATTTCCCTCTGTGTAGTTATCTGCAATTTTTGCGACTTCGGTCGCCCCTTGATCAGCAGTCCAATTCGTGAATGCGAAATATCTTTGTAGTGGGTCCTCGTGCTGGGGAAATGAACCCGCCCCACGACACCGCAATGCTAGCCTGCCAGCGCATTCACGCGTCTCCAGACGAGGGCATTCTCGGCAGATATTGTCATCTTCTTCTGCCGAGGCAGCAGAACATCGCTGCAGTCCTTCACGGACATTTTTGAACATTCCTATTCACTACACTCTCCCCAACTCCGATCGAAACTCCGTGAACCAGTCTCGACGATACGTAATGTGTTGGGAGGCTCCGCTGTCGAATAGCCACACGTCGGTAACCTCGCGTTTCAACCACTCGTCGAGCACCTTTCGTTCAGATTTCTCGCGGCTTATTCGACACCGCACAATTCGCACTGTCTTTTGCCCCTTTTTCGACGAGGTCTCTCTTTTTCTTCCGGCACTGTCGGGCAGTGTGCCCCTTTTTATGGCAGTAAAAACACTCTCGCTCCCCGGACTGTCCTTGAGCACTTGACGATTTAGTCATATTTCTCGCACTCGCACCGCGTATTCCGTTAGCCATAGCTGTAAAAGCACCAACCTCCTCGTCGTCTGCAGTCATTCTCAGCTCCTCCTATATCAAACTTTCGATGAGTTTCTGAACTGTCTGATCGACTGCAGGCACGCTGTCTCAGGTCGTTTTCAATGCATTATATTTTGACGGAAGCGTGGCGACGATTTTTGCCATTATAGTGAGGTCCGAGACTGCTTCCCTGACATCTTTGAGTTGCATCGCCAGGTTTTGGACTTTAGCTGTGTGCGTGACCAACGAGACGTTTGGTGCCATTCTATACTCATAGAAGCATTGCGTCAGCATTAACTTGCTCGACTCCGATTTTTGTTCATAGATTGTGACGAGCTTTTCCCACATGTCTTTCGACGTATTGCACACAAAAAGAGCCTGCATAACGGCTGGATCCACTGCGGTCGAGATCATGTATATAGCTTTCGCATTATCCTTGACCCATTTTCTGGATTCATTCGCATTCGATTTTTGTTCATAGATTGTAACGAGCTTTTCCCACATGTCTTCCAACGTATTGCACACAAAAAGAGCCTGCATAACGGCTGGATCCACTGCGGTCGAGATCATGTACATAGCTTTCGCATTATCCTTGACCCATTTTTAGGGTTTTGTACTAAAATACAAAACCCTATTGCAATCACGACCTGTGTCCGTCTGTCCGTCCGTCCGTCCGTCCGTCCGTCCGTCCGTCTGTATGTCACAGCACTTTTTCTCCGAAACTATAAAGGCTACAGCCATGAAACTTTGTGGAAAGGTCAGAAGTGGTGACCTCTTGAAAGTTCAAGGGTGGAAAAATTTTTCAAAGGGGTTTAAGGGGGGTCTCCCCGTATAGGGAGGTGACCCCTCAAAAAAAAATTTTCACCATTGGTAGTCGAATAGGGTGTCACTGGAAAGGTCTCAATGAGATCTTTTCAAAACAAGTCTTAAAATTGCCTTCTGAGTACCGAGGGGGGCAGGGGAAGGGGAAATGTACGAACTTTTCGCGTACCCCCCCCTCGCGATTGGAAACCTTCCATCCGAAAAATCTGAAAAAAATCATGAATGTAGGCCTTAATGAGTACAACAACAACAAATACATGAGAAGTCGAAATTCACTCAACTTTGTTAGTAATAGTATGATTTATCGATTTTATATTTTCTTGAATAAAATTCAAACGGTACCCTTAAATTCAATAAAATTTAGCAAACAGATGACTTTTTATAAGGTTGATCTTTTCTGTAAGTTTCATAAAGATCGAATAGTATTTAATAAAGTTATAGCGATTTGAATTTTCCTGTATTACTATGGAACAATATGCCCTATATTACTATGGAAACATATGGCTATGGAGCCATATGCGCTTTACATCGATTTAGACACTACAGCTTTGCTAGGATTTGCATGAAAATTTCAGGAATGATAGGTATCATGAAAATGAGTACATACAATTGAAACAAGTCGAAGAGGCAGGAGAGAGCTCCTAGCAAAAGGGCTTTGTAACCATTCTAGGATTCGAAAAAACAGGCCATGAATCGATGATTACAGTACAGAGGAGTGGGCCCTGAAAAAAATTTCATGAAAGGTAGCCGATATGAATATCAACTGAAAGTTCTCTATGAGAGCTTTTCAAAACAGTTCTTAAACTGACAGTTTTTGCTTCAGTGGGGGCACAGGGGGGGAAATACATGAAAAATGTGTTTCTAAAAAATCTGGAAAAATCATCAAGGGAGATATTTATGGGTATATGTAAAACAAATACCTCAGAAATCACAATTCTTTCAACTTTGTTAATAATAGTATGATCCTCGAATTTCACATTTTCTCCAATAAAATCGTCTTTGACATGTTTCTTGATTTTATTCGTTGCTGGTTACTGCATTTTGTAAGTTGAGTACAAAACCCTTCTGACATGAGCATAGGTCTGTCTACCCAACTTGTCTGGATTCATTCGCGTTCGCGACATTTCCTACGGGTTTTACGCGAGTTCCATCGACAACATCGTTTATTCCGGAAGCCTTCAGGATCGCAGTCACTTGAAATTTCCACGCCTGGAAATTCTTTCCGTCGAGCTTTGTGACGTATTTCGCCGAAATCTCGTCCGCCATTTTGTTTCTTCGCGTCGTCCGATACACGATCGGGATTCCTGGGTAGCGCGAAACGTTTTTCACGGTGCTTTCGCGATCCCGCGGGTTTCTCTCTCGATTATACGAACCCGATACCTGGGCCCATAACCTCTTGGATATAAGAGTATGTTTACGCCGAAATAAATCGAGGAATTACATGACAAAATGAAAAACGCTTTATTCTCCAATGGCGTATTTTACTGAACAGGTTACTAATAATATCGACACGAACCTAGGCGACGACAGATTGGTCAAAGAACTCCTCTCGTATAGCATATAACTTTAGACCTTTGATTGAATGTGTTCGTATGGTTGGATACATAAACGAAAAATGCAACAGTTATTGAGTCTCGTTTCAGAACCACTATCTCCGCTCGAATGTGTAGTCACCTTAATGATACCGTGGTTATCGAAGCAATACAGGGATGCCAAACGAGGGTTGGCATTAGCCTTCACGACATTTGGTGCTCAGAGCTGGGTCAGCGCAAATCGGGAACAGTGTGAACTTCTCACCTACACTACCAACTCAATGGTACGGGCTTCGAACCTACTGTTATAACTGCCACGTTTTAAAGAGACAGAGACGGCATGACCCTTCGCCTGGAGTCGATCGCGCTCGGCATTCACTCCGGTAATGAAGCCATTTGGTCCAGATCCCATAGCCACAAGCCCAGTGTGCACTGTGCTAAGTAGGGCTTCTTTTTTTTAATATTTTATTTTCATAAAATATTGGATGGTGAATATTTTATTGTCGCGCTTAAAGCACCTCAAATCATGTGTAGCCTTGTTGCCCTTCATAAAAACTTGTCAGAAACAATGGAAATCTAACTTTAATTCCAAAAACTATTATTGAATAAAAAATATTCTTCAAACTATTCATTATTTAATATTTTTCACAGACATCTTTAAATTTAATTATGATCTTTCCAATTACAGGAAACTCCAGAGAACACCAATAGTGCCGAAAATCCTCCAAATTGAAAACGTCATCATTTTGGACGTCATTTCAAAATAATATAAAAAAAAGTACTAACAGCAAATATCACAAAACACATTCATTAGCCAAAAACAAAACCTATTGTGTCTCCCATACATACACAGACATACAATTAAACCAATTCACAATGCGATGTACTATCTACTTTTAAGCGCACTTTTTGAAAGATTTGTATATTTGTTTTTTTTTTGCTACAATGACCCCGAAAAAAATTTGTATTCTGTCTTTACAATGAACTACAATGTTACTGTGGGTCATTTTTTAAAAAGGGGAAAAATATAAAACATGAAAAAATGGAAAATTGAGAAAAAGTACTGAATAATATTGAATTCATACCTTGAAGAAAAAAAAAACATTTACAATTTTATGTATGAAAGTGGCCTCGATTTGTTATTATGGAATTCGTATTTAAAGAAAAAGGCATGTAAATACTTGTAATGTTTTGATCGTTCCTTTATATCGAATCCTTAGGAATGCAATTTATACTTTAGGCTTTTATTGTAAAAAGGAATCAATGCTATTAAAACGCGGAAGAAAGAAAACAATGAAATGTAATGTAGATAACAAACAAACAACACAGCAACAAATCAACAAACAATACAAAATGGTTTAAGCATAAAATTAAAAAAAAAAAATTGTTAACAAACAAAACAAACAACACACACACACCACACAATATATACTACACGACATAGTAAATATGGTTATGTAACAATATAAAATATTAACTATGAACGATTAACCTAAGTTTGTATGAACGCAAAACTCAAAGCAGCGACAAAGGATAGAATTCTGTCTAGTAATTCTAATTTCGTCTGACTTAAATATACAATTTTCACAAAATAATGATTTGTTCCGATTTATTATTCGTATTGTTTCTTTTCGTCTTCATCTTATTGTTAGTTTGAAAGCGTGAGGTAATGATGTCAATTCCAATAGTTTTATAATATTGAAGAGAGTAACTAAACTTAATAAAATGGTCAATTTTTTCCACCCGATTTGTTAGATGATTCGTAGATTTCCTTAGACACACACAAACACAAATTTATTGTTGCAAACCGTTAATTACCATCTTTAGGTTGATATGTTTTTTTTTTTTTATAATTTATGCATACCGGAACTATTAATTTATTTGCTAGGAAGACATGTAGAGCATAAGAAGTAAATTATACGACGATATTGTTATCAAAGATTTTTTTCACATTAACGTAATATGATTTTGTTTTTAATCAAGATATTTATATATACGACGAATTTGTTTTTATTTTTTATTGTCAAATAAATAAATGTTAATTTCCAAAACGAAATACATAACATTACATTAAGGAAAAGCAAGAATTGAATAAATAGAAATTATATATTATATATTATTTAGAGGGACTGCGAGACATTGGAGTGTCTTAAGGAATTTTGAGAATGCGCAAGCAAAAGAAAAATTTACCACTTCCGAGTGAAGGTCTTATGATACGAAACTCATATCCGCAATATTACGCAACATTCAAGTAATTTATATAGTGAAGAAATAAAAACAAAATACTAAATGATGGAAAATGTTGGTTTTAATTTGCATGATTTTGTGATTGTCTACTGTTTCAGATGAAAGTGACAAACTTTGAATGAAATCGCATCTTCAAAGGTGAATCTTCAGATTTTTTATATGCAACTTGGCCTAAAAAATAAGGCCAATTATTTATTATTATATATCATTTATTATTAGAAAAACAAGGAGATATCTATACAAAGTTTAATGTCTAGATATTTACAATTGCTGCTACTCGTCTTTTTGGAAACATGCATAATTGAGTTTATCGCTTTTCCTAATGTCTGATTAATTGATAATTCGAGATCATTTCGCCAAAAAGTCAACTGACAGGTATTTGCCTCATTTAGCACTCAGTGTTTCCTAGACAAATGAATAACGTATCGAGTCGATCGGGGAAACAGAAGCCGATTTGACGACAGGATTGAAAGCCTTACGGGAAAAGGAGTTTTCACACTAATTCGAAAATAGGATAAAATGTCATATTGTGTTGAAGGTAAGGAAATTGATTTTGTAGAATAAATCCAGATTTTTAATTTTTTAGTATTCGGTTTATTTTTGGAAACATAAGTACTATTTTTCATGCCATGTTGTTTGTTAAAGAATTTTCTTAGCACACTGTTTAGTTTGGAATTATTGTGCGGCCAGCTATTTTTTCAGAATAATGGGAGCGTGTTTGCTATCTGTGAAGGTTTGACCTTTTCTTAAAGTTGATTACTAATATTTAAATTATAATCGTTTTGAGTCTGTTTTCGACATATCAAATTATAATTGCTTTGGGTCTGTGTTTGACATATCATGATCTATGGTGTGACACGCCAAGTCGGGACTTTGCCTCCAGGATTCATTTCCTCCAATCATCACGGTTCTGCAACCCTCGTCCACCAGTTGATCACTCCCGGTAAGTATCTGCTGTCAGCCAATCCTTGAAGAAAATTTCCCAGTCGTTTATTCCAACATCTGAGTGCTTGTTTTAGTCCGTAAAGACTCCTCTTGAGTTGACAAGCCTTACTGGTTCTAGCCTGAATATTTTTTCTAAAACTCGAAGAACAAATCCAGGCAATTCGTCACGTACTTTGTGGCTCCCTTGTCAATCCACCATCCTGAAGAGCTCGTTTCTACTTATAAAATATCTTCACTGATGGAACACAAAGCGATATTGGTATCCAAGGCGTTGGCGTGTTCAGGAGGTCGTCCATCAGCAATCTACCTGTAGCACGTAGATATCCAATGCCCTTTCTTTTTGCAATAATTGAAATGTAATTTTCTTTCGATTTTAGCGGACGTCGAGCCTACTTTGATTTCACATTTTTTACAATTAATGCCTCTTCTTTGACACTCTCTGAACGTTTTCTGAAATTTCTTTCATACATGGACAATTGAGACGTCAACTCAACAGTTTTTTCTTCATCTTTTGATAACAACATTCAACTTCATTTGAAATTTTCGAAATCACCTGGCAAAATCTGCAAAACTTTGCAAACAAGATGCAAATCCGGCAACTCATTTGCTGAAAAACGCGACGCAACAACCAAGCACGAACTCAACGAAACAACGCGAAAATGAATTTTTTCCTTTGCAGAGACTTATCTCTCTACTCGAGCAATTTGCATTTACTGGGCCCATAACTTCTAGGCCTAGGTATTTCCGATCTTGAAGAAAAGAAAGGACTCTACGCATCCTAAAAACTTTCGCCCAATGAGCATGCTGCCTAACATTAGCAAAGTGATACTGAAACAATTATTAAAGCCCACATTGAGAAATATCGAGTTAATGCCAAATTGCCAGTTTGGATCCTATGCCAGCTATTCGAATATACATGCGATAACGAAAGTAACTTCAGACATCTGTTGGAAACTAAATAGAGAATGTGTTGGAGCGTTAGAGCGTGTCTCATTGATATGGAGAAAGCCTTCGATACAGTATCGTTAGAGACTTTGTTTTAAGTTCTCTAAGGACAAGTTTTAGTGTTTTTAAGATGTTCTAATGTCCGTTCAAGACGTCAGGTAGAGGGGGTAAGAGTGCCTGAAATCTTGATTACTAGTCAAATGGATAAGATTTTCTCTAATTTATGTAAATGATTCGATGAGTCTATTAGTAAGTCGGTATCCATTTCCTTTACTTCAATATTTTTATTTTCATATACGCTTTATATGTAAAAAACATATGTTCAATTCGAAAGTGATTTTGAAACATTTGCAATGTTGCATGTTATGGTTCGCGGCCGATAAGTTTAATGTCCCGGGAAAGTGAAGAATGCACAGTAATTAATATCACTATTATACAAATCGCATTTTAATTTACTTTTCACTTATCTATCAATTTATGTTTCAAATATACCACAAAAATCTTTTACTTCACTATCAATCAATATCGCCTTCAATTCGCGCTCTACTCTAATCGCTTTTTTACTATCGCAGTTTTTACTACTACTATATCCCCCATTCATTCAGCTCGGCTTTATATAGGGTCTCTAGTGATTCAATCCAATTCTCATACCTGTATATTGGCGAATGTTCTGACGAGAACTACCTGGGATATTCGAGAAATTCTGAATACTCGAAGGGACGTCACTTGTTTACTTTCAGATATTGATCATGGATTACTTGGTCCATTCTTGTGCTTTCGAGTATATGCTTTTGATGTTATTCGTTTACTTTTCTTGGTTGCTTCAATCGATATTGATATTGATGTTATTAAAAGTTGCGACAGTACGCAGAATTGTGTGAACATGTAACAGTAGTAAATAGAAGCTGTACACCTATCACATTATGATATTGGGAGATATCTTGAGATATCTTCGCGGAATGAAGGAACCTGTATTGACAATATGTATGTAAAAACTGACTTTGAATTAACTGCCCTCAAGCTTGCTCAAGTGTTTACTGATCATATCTGTGCTTTCAATTGTGAAAATACATCTTATTCTACTGGGCCGACATTAAAAAAGAATATAATTAACTACAAAAAATTACTTGAAATAGCATCAAGAATAGACTGGCTCAAATATGACCACATTCAAGATCCAAATATTGCGATTGATTCCCTCATTGATGAAACTAATTACTGTGTTTTAAAAGCAACTCTTAATTTTTCAACTGCTAAGTCTAAGTGTAGAAAGCCCTGGATTTCATCTGCTATACTTAAGTCAATTAACCACAAAGAAAATTTGTATAATATTTGGAAAAGAAATAAACAATCCCATCAACTAAAGAGCGAATATAAGAATTATGAGAAAATATTACGAAATGTCATAAAGGCTGCTAAAAATAACCATGAAATAAATAAGGCAAGCAAAAGCAGTAAGAATTCCAAAAAATTATGGTGTTACATAAATGAAAAATTGGGTAAAATAAATAAAAATTGCAAAGTTGAAAATGATTTTTCGTCTAACCCTCTGGTTATGGCTGAGGAATTGGCAATATTGGCAAAAGCCTTGCAAATAAACTTCACCCACAAGACTCTCATAATGTAATTTTACATAATAGTAAACGTAATAATAATTCGTGTTTTCTAAGATATACTCACCCCAATGAAATAAATTTGATAATCAATAATTTTAAGTGCAGAGGAGGAGGTAATGATCATATTCACACAACCATTCTAAAAAAGATTAGTTCATACATAAGTTCCATACTAGCTAATATTTTGAATATATGTATATATCATGGTATCTAGCCTGATGCATTAAAAAGAGCGGAACTAGTTCCAGTCTATGAAAATGGAGATCGTAGTGAAATTAATAATTATAGACCTATCTCATTAATCTCAAACATCGCCATAATCTTCGAAAAAATTGGACATAGTAGACTTTCCATATTCCTAACTAAGAATGAGAGAATTAATAGTTCGGTTTCATAAAAAATAAAAGTACTGTTCACGCACTTGAAAACGTCTTTGACGCTATATATAATGGAATTAATCGTAGTAAAGCTGTAGCTGCTACGTTTATTGACTTGAGCAAAGCCTTTGATACTGTTGATCATCAAATCTTACTCCAAAAGCTATATTATGATGGTGTTAGAGGAATAGCCCTAGATCTCATAAAAAGTTATTTATGTGACAGAAAGCAGAAAGTTAAAATAAATGATGTATTTAGTAGTGAAAAAGACATAGAACTTAGCGTACCACAAGGCCCTGTCTTAGACCCATTATTATTTATAGTGTACATGAATGATATTTTTGATAACTGCCCACTAGTCTATGCATATGCTGATTATACAGCTGTACTAAGTATTGGACAGAGGTTGAAGCTCATATGAATGAGTACTTGAGTAAACTTAATGGCTGGTTTAATACTAATAAACTAACTATTAATATCACGAAAACGGTATTTCTCACATTTGGATGCTATTCGGATAGTGTACCCAACTCGATAAATATACGAATAAATGATTCGAATATATCTAGAAAAGAAAGCTTCAAATACTTAGGTTTACTCTTAGATTACAACTTGAAGTGGTATTTACATATAAACAATCTAATCAATCAATGTAGATGTTTTTTATACATCTGTAAAAAACTAAGTTATCTTCCCAAAAAAGTACTTGAAACAATATATTATGGATATGTTTATAGTCTCTTAAGTTACGGTATTATAATATGGGGTGGGGCCTATCCTACTGCCTTAAAGTATTTAATGACACTGCAAGAAAAATTTATTGCTCTGTTGAAATCTAAGAATATCCCAAGTATCGAGCAATTATATAGAACCATGTGTATTTGTCATCATTATCAGTCATTAAGTTCCCAGTTCACATCATCTAAAAGTATAACTAGAAATAAATCACTCGAGATACCTTTATATAAAAAATCAGTCGCTCAAAAAAACAGTCTTTTCACAGCAATCACTTATTTTAACAAATTACCTCATGAACTTAAAATGTTAACAGTATCTAATAAGACCAAAATGAAGCAAATATTGTTATATCTTATGCAGCAATAATTGATATAGTAAACTGGCTTTTCGCTATCAAACAAATTGTAAAACCTCTGCCCTTTTTTCTTTCTTTTCATTCCTTTTCCTTGCTATTTGAATTTCTTTTATATAGCCTTTAAGATTTATTATATGAGCACTTGGGCACAGAAGGGTATGTCCTTCTCTTCCAAGTTTTTTTTATATTGCTAAGTGTCACTCCGAAAGGAGAATAACTTGTAATATATCATGATGCTTAAAAAATTGAATATATTGGTATTATTTAATACACGAACTTTTTTTAATCAACGAATATAAGGTATATATATTCCACTATGGTTATTTTTGAAATCCACTGAGCACGTTCAAGGGAGAACACACGTAGATTAAGATATTGAATGTATTCCACTGTTTACACTCAAATTTTAAACCAAAAAATATCAGGGCATAAGTGTTCACATATTTCCTCATTTTTCTCCGTTTACATTGCAAGCAATATACTCGGGTATATACTCGTATGTATTTAACTGCTAAATTGGTTAAGGGTCAATTAACGTACCTGACGTCACTTCGCGTATCGGAAACAGCTGCTCAGTAGCTCCGAATTTCCGAAAACACCTGTCCAGAAGGATTGAAAGCAGCATCTCAATAGGCTGAAGGTAGGCCTTCGAGATTGTCAAGTATAACCTTTCTCAAACGACATTTAGCGCGCTAATGTCTTCGACGCCTCAAATCTAAAATAAATCGCTGGCATAGTACTGATAAAATTTTCAAACGTACTGTCAAAAATCTTTACAAAATTGCTTTAATTTGAACAGCGGTAGATGGCGCTAGTCTGCGTTACGGCGTAGTGTTTCCATTTTCAGGTCTGAGTAAGAAGGCAACGATTGTAACATTCATTGTAAGAGGTATGTAGGTAGATATAGAAATAATGTCCGTGAAGGACTGCAGTGATGGTCTGCTGCCTCGGCGAAAGAGGACGTTCAGATCCCCCGAGATTGGCCTTGTCTGGGGACGTGTGAATGCGCTGGCAGGCTAGCGTTGCGGTGTCGTGGGGCGGGTTCTCTCCCACTAGCACAAGGACCCACTAAAAAAAATTTCGCATTCACAAATTTAACAGGTCAACAAGCCGATCGACTGGTCTCGAGGCCGAGGTAACCTGCTAAGGGTTGAAATGCTTGTTCATAGAAGAAATTGGGCCGGACAAAAATGGATGGACTTGCGGAGACTTCGTCGTTACCGACGATACTTATGACCCACAAATAAGAATTGGGCCTCCAGGTGGAAGCGGTGCCCCTCGTACCCTCCCAACCGAATCAAGATCCAAACGTAGACGTGACCATGTATTTCCCATTTGAGTGAAAAACTCATTCAAACGTACTTTGCATGACTCTTTCCTTCAAATGAGGAATATAAGCGTAACCCATTTATGTTATAGCTTTATGCAATGGAATCACATAACCCTATATCATAAAAGGGCGCGCGAGAAGAAGGCCACTCTACCCGGCAAGAGCCCCTGTTAACGAAAAGAAAAGGAAGAGCGTGCCCGATGGCTATCCCATGTTAGCGGAGGAGCCTGCCATCGGTGCGGATCCTGTACCCGGTCAGTTTTCAAAAAGGAAAGACCGAGTTTCTGTTATCATTAACCCAGCATTATTTTATTATTGTTAAATTCATACATATTCAATACAATTTGATTGTATTTCATTACTATACTAATATATAAATAGTTTTTTATAGTTATAAGTTTCAGTTGGCAGTGAAACGTTGAGGAAACATCAGTTATCGCTATTTGTAGGGTTTTAGTAAAATTTGTAGCTATACCACCAGAAAGTTTATACAGAGTATATAAAGTGTTCAACAAACATATGTATAAAAAAACATTTCCTGAAATAAATTTTATTATGAATGCAACCGTTGCATTTGTCTTTTTGCGTGTATGTATAAAGTTTAAACTTTATGTTTCGGCCATAGAAAAAAAAGGTTTGATTACTTGTTCTATATGATTTCAATAAAATTTCTCACATCTTACTTCTCTCACCTACTAGTATGAAGATGTCCTAAACGTTCGCTATCATACTCGTATTATAGTTCTCCTTTAAAGACTCATATACCTGGAAATGGCCAAATGAATTTGGCTACTTTCAATGAATTTAAACTGGGTCTTGTTCCCTCCTCCCTCTTTTGGGCATCGCGATGTTACTGCCGTGAAGGTGAATTACAGCCTCCCCCGTTTGATGCTCATCGTCGCCTTACGGGACCGCTCAAAAACGAATCGACGAGCCTCCCATCCACTTTCCATGGTATTGTGAAAGTGCAATCGTGGAAGGGCTTCGTTGGAAAGGGGGACGCCGTGTCCAGATTTCAATTGCAAATTAAAATGATGAACATTATTTTAAATTTATAATTGAAATTTGGAACAGCAATATGTTGGTTTTCGAGCAGTTTGCTTAGGCGATTGCTCGATTATTACAAACTAAAAAAATTCACTTCACTGAGAAAATAACACATACCAATCTTATCAGAATACATACGCATCACAATTCATTTTCACTTGGTGATTTTCCCTTTTTCGTTTGATTATCCACTTTATGATGAAACGTTAGAAAGACTTTCGTGCACAGTTAAAGCTACAAGGCTTGTAAAAAATTAAAATTATCTAATTAGCCCAAATTATTATTTACAATGTACTAACAATTTGCCGACAGTACGGAACGACAACAAGGAATTCACAATCAAAACCCAAATATTCCTTAAAATTCCACCGATACTCCGTCGATCTGCCTGCGCCGGCGTTTTTCAAGCCACTCTTTCGCTGTTGCCTATCGCACAGCTAACCATCGTCGACAAGATCTATCCAATTTCCCTTGCACCGCAACGGGATCACGTCCAAGGCAATTTCAAGTTCGCACAAGATGAATTATCTCTCAAGATATCATGATTGCTAGATTCGTCATCGTGGCGGTAACGGTTGATTGAGTTTCAATTGCTATATTGGAGTTACTTCGGCGCATTCACGTAGTACTGGCATTTTTAAGGGTACTATTTGTTTATGTTTTATGACTTTCTAGATATACTCGTATACTTTTGTGCGGTTAAAGCTCTTCTTAATTAATAATTAATTTAGCACTGCAGAAATTAAGAAACGTTAGTTGAAGTTAGTTAATTATTAATCTAGCAAATTTTTATCAATTTTCAAGTCAGCTGAAAATTCGTGGAAAAAAATAAATATTACAAACTTATTTAGAAGTAACTTAAAGACTGATTTCATTGCGGACACTATTATCTTATGGCTAACTTATCCACAATTTCCGAACAAAAAAATGTATAAGCCATAAACGCTTCAAAAATTCAATACTGGCCTAGAAAATATTCTAATAAAATAAATGTTCTCTGGTTAATGTCTTCAGCAATCTTTCTATATTTTTAATAAATTGAATTGTAACAAAATGTATAACTTTTCGTGTTGAGGAAAATCTTCTTATAAAAGCTCTTCATATGCAAATAACATTTAGTTGGTCAATCATTTCAAAGATAAATGCTCCTGTGACATAACACGCTTCCCCTGACAATGATAATTTTAAAAATTTATACAGCATAATGAAATAACATTTAAAGAGGATATTTATATTTTGCTTCACTAAATATCAATAAGAGATAGTTCTTTTCTTCGTCGGCGTTCATCTTGATATGCCAGAGATTGCTTTTAAACCTCCTCATGCACTGTCCGAAATCAACATGATGAGTGAATCCCTACATGATCCTTATTTTGTTGTTGTTGATAAGAAAAACGTTGATATCAATCGATACGGTTTGTTTGAACACTTAATTAATTATTCAAAGATAACAAGCATTTTACAAGTACTGATGGTAATCATAAAACACCGATTTCCTCGGATTTAGCTTCCTGGAGTTCACTCTACTTATTATGAAAAGGAAAATGGCGGCAAAAACACCTCAATGAAATCCACAGTGGCGTCGGGAATAGGAATGGTCTTTTCAGGTTTCATGTTGTTGAATTCCTCCATAACAGCTATAATTGGAATCAAGGACTTACGATTAGTTCTGGAAAAATATTATCTTACATTATTTCTAGCTCTAGTAGCATAGAAATGATTGTTGTGGTTTTTGATCGGCTGGATCTGAATACACGATTTGAGGTTTCCCCATTCAGAGTTCTAATATAAATAATAACCTCCATAAAAATAATCTGCCTGATATTGAATTTTTTGTCAAAGTCAAAAGCGCTTTATTTAATACTCATCGTTATAAATGTTAAAAGAATATAAAGCAAATTCCAAATAATAACAATCAAAAAAACTTAATGGCCCAAATGGCTCTCTAAATTTGTACGTTATCATAAACTCATTTCATCAAAAAAAAACTATAGCAAATGCAATTAATTACGATTATTACATATTTTTACAATTCAATTGGAAAAAGGAGAAAAAACCAACCAACACTATCCAAAAATTATTTATAATTAATACACAACAGTGAAACTTTGATCCTACACCTAATATGTTGTAACTTATTTCTAATAAAATACAATCAAAAAAACTTTATCTTATACTAAAAATACTATAACAATGTTCCTAACCTAAGTGTTTAATCTTATCTCTAACGGAATATAGTAAACATTACATATACCTAACCTATACCTGATTTTAACAAAAATATATAACAATACTAAATGTAGCAATAATGAGCTGAAACTCAAAAACTAAATAACGAAAAACACCAAAACTGAAAACAAACACGAAAAATTTAGACATTGTCATTCAGCCACCAATACCTGGATTGCGCCGTCTCAACTCGATCAGCTTCAACGAATCTAGCAAATGAGTATCTCCATTGAAATCGTTGGTCTCGTGAACTCAAATTCGGAGGATATTTTATCTTCTTATCGGTGGCCCGTCGATATATGTGTCTGGACATATAAGATACTGCCCTGACTCAGGTTGAAAACACCATAGGTCAAAATAGGCAAAACAGATGCATTATAGATTAAATTTTTAGTTTGATACCTAGGTAGGATTTAAAATTGAATTACCAAAAATATTACAACGAATAATTGTTTGGAAAATATTTTTAATGATCGAATTCTTACAATTTTTTATTTATCAAAATTGAAATATAACCTACTAAACCACTCATTTCCTTCCAGCTATTTTCTCGTCATGATACTTGTAATGCAAATCCTCGCAATCTTGATTCGAAATATTCACCCATCCTTGCGGGGTGATATGGTAAACCCGAACAATACCACCAGAGAAAGCATCCCTATATGTGGCATGGTAAATGGCACGTCTGCCTAGCTCTTGTGCTTCTTCGTCGTTTAAATCCCATTTGTATCCTGAATCAAGGACACCGAATGCGAAGATAGACCCACTACCAACTGAAAACACATTTCCTGGTGTTCTCGTTCCCTCTGAATCCACATAATACAAAGCAGGTCCACGTTTATCATAGCCAGCCAGCATCATTCCCATTGACAAACCCATTCCTTTGTATTCGTGTGCAATATTAGCCATGATTTTACTTGCAGCAGCAACGGAAATTCGTTCCTTGTTTCGCAATTCGTGCAAACGACATTCTTTTGAGAGGACTCTGTCCCAATATACACAATCGGCAGCTCCGCCAGCAAGAGTTCCTGCAAATACAATTGTAAAGCTCATACACATTCATCAATTGTACAATGTCGCACCTAACATATACTGATTGATTTCCACAATCTTTTTCATTGTTTGCGAGCCAATGAATTGGCCACCAGTGGCACGCGAGTCCACAGCAAGGATCACACCTCCTTTAAATTTGAAGCCTAATGTAGTTGTGCCGTGATCGAAATTGATTTTCACTCCCGATTCTTCGCCACTTGCTTGAAGCTCTGCCAGTTTTTCGCAAGGCTACGTTAGATAAATACTGACATTAATATCATTCTTATTATTTTAATTTTTATTATACCTACATTGGCGAAAGGAGGCACGGCCAAACAGAAAGGATCTTCCATATTCGCTGAAAACTTAGCAAGGTCGTTTCCAACATCTCTTGGTGCGAATGGATTTGCTTTCATAAAGGGTGCGTCAGTTAATCCACAAATTTCAGCTAGAGCCATGATTTTACTCACAAATATTAGGAAAGTTCGATCTCGATTAGCGACACAAAAATATTGCAATTGTACCTCGCCGGGATGACAATACTATTTGTAGCATGTGAAGTTGTACACTTGTGTTCTCGATTCCTTACAATCGAAGAGATGGCGCTTTTACTGATTGCCTGTAAACGGTGCCACGAGATTTTGCACTTTTCCAGCCGTTAAATGTTTATTATTATATATTTAGCTTAGTTACCAAATTTTATTATATTTTTAGCTATGTTACTTTTTACCTGTAAAGTGTTTTTAACGTGATCTAAAAACGTTCATTATGTCGGTATCGATCACCTTACCTAAAAATATAAATGAATAATTCATACTTACGGAACAAAACTCGCAACATCACAATACATTCATAAAATATCTACACTTCGTATTTACCTCGTATATTGTTAACGTTAAAGCATGAAGAAAAATTCTGATGCACGCATGGTCTCACCCGTCTTACACATCTGGCGTTGTACATCGTTCGGTTTTTTCGGAGCTTGATTTGATTGGGTTTACTATCTGAAAATACTATGCCTAACATGTACACTTTAAAGATCCAATCAATGAAATATTTAACAACTGGCTGAATATGCAATAGAATTTGTAATGCCATAAGCTTTTAATTCAGAATGATTCTTCATAATCAATGCGAGCAATGTTATGAACGCAATATCATTTAAGGGTTGGGTTCTTTGTAATAAGCATAAGCAGTCGAGCAGCCCCGTGGTGATCAGGAGTGGCTGCTCCTGAAGAGATAAGGTGGTCACCCCGTCGAAACTGCTTAGTTTGTTGTTTTACTAGTGTAAAGTAAACTACATCCGTCAAGTTTCCATCCTTTACGCAGAGATGAGGGGTTCACTTCAGCCACTTCAACATCTTTAGGTTTGACATTCCCCTTGTAATGCAACGACCTTCTTCGGAGAAAGTAACGGTTGCTTTTTGTGTAATGTTTGCGTTTGTCTCAAGGCTTCGTGTCCGCTAACTTTAACGAGGCAAAAAAATATTGAATTACTGTAGAGTAGCTTAATTAACACCTAATAGAACATTTGTGAAGATAATAAAACTTGATCGGTACGTCTGGTAGAGTAGAGTACGCGTGGTAAGTATTTTGTAGTGTAGCTTCGTGGCTCGACAAGAACCCACCTCATATGATCCCGCAAATGCTAGTCGTCAAGCACGCGTACGCGGTCGTTAAGCGAAGCTAGTTAGCTGAGCTCGGTGTTGTTTTAGCTCGCTGACACTTGTGCCAGACCATCGGCACCCGTGTCCTACACGGACGTAGACATTAAAATCATTACATCTTTTTTTTGGATTTATGCATACCATATATCAATGTTATACGTCGCGGCTAGTTTTTTGAAGTTCTTACTCGGTTTCCAAAATCCGTAAAGGACAGCACCGATAGAATTTAATTTTAAATATAACAACCGTTTGGACACGTCGCGTCTTCATCAGATATTAATATTGTCTATATTTGCTATTAAATTTTCCTATATTAATTAATGATCATTTTTTTGTCAGTAGTTTTTCATGTATTTATTTTCATAATTTTTATGTAATATTTTTAAATTTACATATATTTCTTTTCAAAATTTTAATACAATTTTTTTTAACAAATTTTTACATTTTTTGCAAAATTTATATCCTTTTTTGTAGTTCTATTTCTATATATATTTTTCTTTTTAAATGTTTATGTTTGAAATTTACTCCAATTCCGACTAAATGATTGAAATCTTGTTATTATAAGAAAAAAGACTAAGAAGAAGAATTTCGGACAGTAATAAAATAAAAGAAAAAAAAATAATAATAATGAATTGCTAAAAAAAAAGCGATTCGGTCTTCTGGTTTTCTTAGCTCTACGGGTATGAGAACCACATCGATGGCTGCATTTTGCGCTAATAACTCAGCCATTGGACTTTCGTCAGGGATTGGGAGCCGTCGCATTATTTCTGCCGCATCATGTAACAATCGAGCCCGCATAATCAAACTGCTCAAAGGACCTTTGCGAGGAAATTACCATCTCATAAAAATAACCACGCAAAAGTGCGGAACAATTTGATACGCAACTTATTAACATTGTTATTACTAGCCCCCAATAAACCCCGTCACTACCACCGCTACCATTATCAATAAAATGTTTTTCCAAAGAAAAAAATAAAAGTGTCTAAAGACTGCAAAGAGTGCGCTTCATTCGCGAAAATTGAAGTGCTCTGTGGGAATTTTTCATTCAAAAAATTCGGTGGTGCGTTGCACGTTGCAGTGGGAAAATTGCCATCAACGTTCACAACGGGGAGAATTGAAAGAGAACTCATTCGCGAAGTATTTCAGTGACTCGAAAAGTTTGTATGAGAGTTTTGTTGTGCTGGGATATCAGTGAAGTAATTTTTCGCGTGGAAGTTCACTCGTTCTCACATAATTGTACGTTTTCGCCAACTGCTTTTGGGATTTTTTAATTGGAAAACGCATCCAACCTGTGTGAGGGTCTAGAGGAGTGCCCAGCTACCGTTTTGGGGCCCTGTCGTGACCGTTTGTGTATTTTGTCAGCACGCAGCTGCGACCAGGATTTCGCGAGGAATAGTTGCAGGGACAGCGCTGAGCGCGGTATTCTGTTCAGGTGAGCTTGTCTGTTCGGTGAGCTTGTCAGTTGTGCCGCCTTAGGGGGTGTACATACTTCACGTTGAGTGAAGTTTGAAACTGGAATATTGGTTTTATGTGTACTTTGATTTTGGTGGCAATTGAAATTAACGGCAATTTAAAGTGCTTTGAATATTGGATTTGAAAAAAAAAGAAATAGCCAAAAAAATTGTAACATGCCATGATTGTAACATTTCCAGTGATTGTTGATGAGCATAGACATTGCAATTCAGATTCTGGTTTGTGTTTGTACGAATGCGTTAAGACGAGGTTTCGAAAGCTATACATTTTTCATTTCCGCCGGAAAAACAAAGTGTGAACTAAACAATAATTTCATATGAAATATCAGTGTCGCAAACGTTCAAAGTGTGATTATGCACTATTTTATGATTTATCTCAATTTCGATCGATTTTAATTTGCGCAATGTTGCGAAATAGAAACGACACTCATTTTTCGATGTTTTAATTTGTTATGGAGTTTTATTTATCTCAAACTTGTTGTTATTATTATCATATTATCGATTGCGTAAGCATCTTGAAGTCAGCAAGGCGAGAATAATCTGTTTTTTATTTTTCAAAATCGATCAGCATTAAGGGTAAATTTTAAGGAAGAATTTATGTGTGCCATTAGCTCTTACCCGCACCAACAACGCGCGCTCGTTGGAGGAATACTGAGCATGTACCTTCTTTTTTCTTAAAATTAAAAAGAAAATGCTTCAAAGATATTACTTATAACGAAAATATTACGATTTAAATTGAAACGATACAAATCGACATATAAGAAGTGAAACTGTCACGAAAATATTTTTTTAATCAAATCTTTTTTCAATGTATTAAATTTAAGTCATCACTCTACATTTCAACCAACGAAATAGGTTTATTATTACATCTACATTGTAATACAATAATGTAGTGTATATGAAATGTTCAAAAATGATGAAGATGACAATATCTGCCGAGAATGCCCTCGTCTGGAGACGCGTGAATGCGCTGGCAGGCTAGCATTGCGGTGTCGTGGGGCGGGTTCATTTCCCCAGCACGAGGACCCACTACAAAAAATTTCGCACTCACGAATTTGGTTGTAGTTCAAGAGGCGACCGAAGTCGCAAAAAAGTGTAGATAACTACACCGAGGGAGATAAAACTTGTGACGAGAACAAGTGGAACCTGAAAAGAAAGGCGGGCTTGGGGTAACCTCGTCATTGCCCGACGAAGCTCATGGCTCACAAATGAAAGAGGGGCAACCGGGTGGTGATGGAGCCCCTTCGCACCCACCCAACCGGAATAAATCCATATATATTTTGTTGCAGTAGCCAGGTATTCCTCTTCTGAGTGGAAAACTCATACAACTTGAATTGCATGAACGTTCCCATCAGAAGGGGAGTACCCCGGTGACCAATTTATGCCATAGAATTATACAATTTGATTGCATAACGCCATGCCATAAAGAGGCACTCTGCTTGGGCCACTCAACCCGCGATATCACCTGAAACAAAGAGAAAACAAAGGATTAAACTGTACCCGGCGGCTGGCTCATGTTTTTAGGGGGCAGCCTGCCACCGTACCTTGTCCTATACCCGGTCAGAATTTGGGAAAGGAAAGACCGATGGTTTCACCTTTAATGAGGCATCTCCATTTCTTCACCAAAAAATTATGTTTTCTCTTAACAAATAAGAAAATTATGCAAAAACTTATAAACTTTCACAAAGAAATTAAGAAAAATCCATTTAAATTTCAAATGCATGTACTTATAAAATACAAAGACCGCCGAAAACATTTTTGAATAAAAAGAAATATTCTAAATCCAATTTATTCTATTTTTTCCTAAAGTTACCGATAAATAATACTTTTGATTTGATTTGTATTATTAAAAGATCTATTTTTAAACATTGTAGGCCCCTTATGAAATTGTTTAAAAAAATGAGTTAGGTTTAAAATATTTAGCGTTATTATTTATAAATAACAACAATAATATGCAATTAATTGACAACGAAATCGCAAAAGTCTTCCATTGCTCTTTTGAATTTTCTGCAATATTTCCGATTTTTTTCAATACAATAACATTTGTAGTTAATTTAGATAATTTTTAATACAGAAAGATATTTCGAACTTTCAAACGATATTGATTTTTTAAATAAAAAAAAATATTAATATTAATCATTAAATTGAATCTCGAATCAACGTTGGTGCTCAAATTTTTATTCAAAGAAGGAAATAAATCAATTGTATGAGTAGTAACGAACGATAAAGCAATTTTCTAATAAACTTCATCGCAATTGTATGTACCGACATTTTCTAATTTAAGTTTAAATTTTTAGTGATATTTCAATAAAACTAAATAAGTTTTACTTAGTGACAAATTATACGTTATATTTAAGCTGCTATATCGTTTAGAAATTTGTTATTTGATTTTATAAGAAAGGATACAAGTCATCTAAAACTCATTGATTAAAAAAAAAATTTCAATATATCTTCTAAAAGCCTATTAACTTTTCTTAATGACTATTCCTCACAATTTAAGGAAATAAAATTGATTTTCCAAATACTAATCAGTTAGAAGGACCAAATGATTAACATAAAATGTAGTAGTAACTAGTCAAACAATATGCAAAATTAAGGCAACAAAAGGGGTACTCACCCGCATGGTCCTCCGAGTGCTCGACGACGATGCAGATGGTCCTGTTAAAATATTTATTCATGCATGTAGATTTAAATGATTCCTGAATATTTGGCAATAGGCCATATGTTGATTTATATAAGCGCGAAATTTCGTCCATTAGAAGGCGTGGTTTGGTTTTCGGAATGGAATAAACTTGTTCTGTGAATGTAGGTTGAGTGTAAATATGCTTTTCTTTATCGTGCATAGGATCGACTTTTTAGATGAAACTTCCATTCAGCCGGAGACCTTTTTGTTTCTTATTCGGTCGATTTAAGCTATTATTATATGAGAAACAACACGACGACGAAGCGGATTGTTTTGACGACGAGCAATTTTGGTGATGCGGTGTTTTTGTGGGACTATTGCTGTTGGTGCGTTGCCGCGGAGACGCAGTCGAGTCAATCCGGGCACTCAATTGGCGATTAAACTCAGTTTTACGGCGATGAATGTCGGTCAAACTGTTTTTAATACCGTTCAACGGACCGCTTCCACTCGTGTGGTGCAATTGATTTGCCTGACTCTGCAGTGAGTCGTTCAGAAGACCGATATTACAACTGTTGTTTATTTTACTGTACTTGCTTCTACTACTACTACTACTACGGCGTGCATCTTTCGAATCACTCTTCACACGTGGCCGACAGGCGGGATATGTTTTAACGTTACCGTTCGCTAGCAAGGACTTGGAGTGGGCGGTTTTCTCGTCCAAATAGAGACTCAAGTACTTGTCACTTGGCTACAAGGAGTTGTCAGCGACCGTGTTGGATTTCACTATGATCTGGCTCTTGGGGTGTCGCTTGTCTGTACCGCTGCGCGCCTTGAGAGAGAAATTGCGTAACTTCCGCGAATGTTCTTTGATTTTGTTAGCATTCAGGAACGATGGGCTTTTGGCAATATTTTTAAAGATATTGTTTGATTTTTGCACAAAATGCTGGGACTTGCTGCCAGTACCGTACAGGCTAGGTTTCGAGTAGATATTGCAGTCACTGTAATGGGTCTTCAGAAGGAGACTGTCGGGGTCAGCTTCATCGAGATGACTGTAGCGCGTTATCGGGTCCGAACTGCTGAGATTATGGGCAACTATGTTCTTGTACTGAGTGTTGCAGTAGACGTGAGCGTCAGTGTAATTTAAATTATGGAAATTATTACTTGAACTATCACCAGCACCGGCACTAACGGTTCCACTGCTGCCACCACTACTACTCCCGACGTTTCCCGATCCGTTTAGAATTCCCGCGTAATCCAATATCGCGCTATTGGCCTTTCAATGGAAACACGGAAGCGCTGAATACGCTGATTGCTTGTAGTCACATAGGTCAGATCACCTCTCTCCGGTGCAGGTTCAAAACTGTCGACCGCCAGGGAAGAACTGAAATGTGGAAGACCGTTAAGCAGCGAGTAATTTCACCAACAGCCAAATTACCGTGTAGTATGTCGCAAGCTCAACTCCCATGTGTGCAAGTCCGTCCTGTGCCGTATCCTCAGCACAATTCCTTGCATCAGCAAAAGGGCAAAATTTGGCACATTCGCGATGGACATGCGCTAAACAAATTAAACACAGGCACGCAAATAAAACTACTAAACAACTATCGGGCACTAATTCCCAAACGTGGGTTATCTGTCAAATCTTTCCTCTCACTCAATGACAACTGCCGCAGTCAAAAGCATTCCATCGTACCAGATCAATCTCAAATCGTACCAGTTCAATCGCAAATTGTTCTAGCCAAAACTGACGATAGATACAAGCCATATGGCAGCAGCGCTTACTACCACACACATGACCATTAGTAGGCCGACTTTGCTGGCTAACTTACATGGCGTTATATGAAGAATTGTGGAGGTGCCAACAAAAATTCGAGGTTTTGTACGGTTTAGAGACGGATTTCTACAGTGAAATCCAGATGATCCGCGGAGAACACAATAGCGCTCCTAGTGAAGTGAAAATTATTTCAGTTCTTATACCCGTTTAATTTTTATCGCCTTTCAAAGTGAATTTATAGGAGTTTGTTTACATCTCAACGCTGAGCTATCAGTCGAAGGTGCAAAACGTGTGCTTCATTTACTCGTCTTGGAAAGTTTAGGAGCACAATGGGCTATACAAGGTGAATTTATAGCATGCACGGAATGCGTTCGGCACGTTTTTTATTCGGAAAATAGTATATATGACGAAATATAAGCATTTGCTAATGCCGCAGTTGGGTGACAGCTACCGGAAGCTTGTCCATAGTAGGCCGACTAATACATATGCAAATTGCTACCATATGGCTTGTATCTATCGTCAGTTTTGGTTCTAGCTCAATCGGAAATTGTTCCAGTTCAATCTGCAATCGTACCAGTTCGATCGTTTTAATTGATCTGGGACATTTTATGCTTGAGTTTTCTTTAACCCTTTAACTGCTCGATTACTACAATAACTTGGCATTTCAATTTTGTCTGCGAAGTAAATATTCGAAATTATTTAATGTGAATGTCAAACTATTTGTTTTTATCATCGAAATTTAGTCACAAGCAGAAAAAATGTTTCTTCTCTAATAATTTTCAGAAAAATTATTATTCAAAATATGCAACTCATTTATATGTAGCTGCAAACAATTCCATAAAAAGTAATTCAGAAAAAAAGGTTAAGCTATCTTTTCATAGCAAAATTTAAATTTTTGGATGGTCTGAACTTTCGTCTAACGTTCGAACTTTGAGCACATGGAATGAGTGTACAGCGTAGGGTGGTTTCTTTTTATTCGTCAAATTATACTTTTCATTTAAAAACATGAAATCTAATTGTTGAAATACTAACAAGATGATACGATAACATCATAACTTTTGTTTGCATAAAAAACTTGTGAATATATAGCATTGTTAAATTTTAATGAAAATTTAAACATGAGATTAATGAATTGGTAAAACAGGGAAACCCCGGTCTTTTCATTTCCATGGAACCTTGACCAGGTATGCGACCCGCCACATTGGTTGGCCCCTCCACTCATGAGCTAGCCATCTGATGAGCTCACCCCTTTTTCTTTGTCGTTACAGGTGCTCTTGCAGGATAGAGTGGCGTTCCGCTTGGGTTTCCCATTATATGATGGAATCATCTAATACTTTAAGATGATTCTATCATATAAAACTTAACATAAATCTGAAACGCTCATATTTTGCATTTAAATGAAAAACTTATGTGAATTATGTTTGCATGAGTTTTTCATTTAAATGGAAAATATACGGCCACGCCTACAATGGATCTTGATCCAGATGGGGGGATAAGAGGGGGTACCGCTTCCACCTGAATGCCCCACTCTTATTTGGGGGTCGTAAGTATCAAATAGTAAAAACGAGATCCTCTCGAGTCTCGCGTGCGTTCACCAGGCTCAGCCTGTCGTTTTGTTTTAGCATTTCATTCCTTCGGTAGGTTACCTCATTCTCTAAACCGTCGAACCGAGTCATTTGATCGTTTAATTCGTGATTGCGAAATTTTTTGTTGTGGGCCCTTGTGCTGGGGAAAAGAACCCACCCCACGACACTGCAATGCTAGCCTGCCAGCGGATTCAGACAAGGCAAATTCCGGCAAGAATCAACATCTTCGTTCGCCGAGGCAGCAGACCTTCACAGAAATTTAAATTCCTTAATTCACTACAACCATTAGGACCCTATGTCCAGTTAAGAGGAGTGCGAGGAGCCACCAGCTCCAATGGAGGCCCCCCTTTCCTGTGGTTAACAACTTATTTTAGAAATGAAGAAATTAATTCATTATCACAAGCGGTTACCTTATGGAAAAGTAGGAAGGATTTTTTAATTCAGCTTCAAACTTGAAAACCATGCACTCCAGAAAATTTGGTTTGGCCCGAAATTGAAGTTCATTAACATGCTGTGAATTGGTGGGATGACATATATTTTCTTAAAGATTAATCCGACGAAAATGCTTAATTTGAGATGAGTCGAAGAAAAGGCTCAATGCCAGAAGAGTTTTCTGCAAAAACCGTGAGAACCAGCAGCCCTTATTTGCAGTTTTGCTACATATCTCAAATTCGCTAAATTAACTGTAAAATATCATATCTATCTCTGATAATTTGAGAGTAAATTTGTGGCACCTTATGTTATTGGGCAATGCCGTTTCGTACCCCATAGGCAACTAATACGTAGGAATGTATTCACAGGTATATTAATAGACCTTCATAAAAGTCGTTGTAAAACTGTAGAAAGTTTTCAGTTTGTATAATGTTAGTTAATTGTAAGTGTGAATGTAATAGTTGTCGGTTGATTTCATCCTTTTTCATGAAGTGTTCTTATTTCATTTTTAATGCGGAGTATTTGTGCGGTACGTTGCGTTTCGTGCAGCAATTGTGTTTTGTTTTATTTCTATTCTTGCAAATGCTGGTGTTATGTTGTTTTTCAAGCACTGTTTGTTAAACCATATGTTTGCTGTTGTCTGATGAAGTTTTAGGGAAAGGTTGTGGAATGATCGCAACAGTTTTGCCTGGCTGGCACTCCTTAGGATATACAAATTGCAAACTGCATTCAAAACGAAGAACAACATTGGAAACTAACTGAAACCAAAACTGGATGACACATCAATATACGAAAACAGCGGCATATACAAACTGACATGCAAGGACTGCGACATGGTATGTATAGGAAGGACAACACGAAAACTAACGACAAGATACAAAGAGCACTTACGATCTTTCTTACACAACAAGGCAGACTCCAATTATGCGACGCACCTACAAAACCACGCACATGAGCCTGACGTTATGACAAACTCTATGAAATTGCTGCACAAACAAAGCAAAGGACCAAGACTTGACATCCTAGAAAGGCTTGACATAGAAAGACAGACGGTAACATTATCAACGAACAACTTGTTACCAATTCCGACGCAATTTTCTCAGTACGGGACTAAACTCAGACGAAAACGGAAACGAGATGAAACAGGAAAACGGACATCCAACAAGCAAAAAAACAAAAACTTAATATTCCTCTACTTGGCATAATTTAGTGTTTGACGTAATTTACTACCTGATCTAATTACCCATCTGCTAATTACCCATTCACTAATTACCCATTCGCTAATTACCCATTCGCTTAACCCATCCTTCGACTCTATAAAGTCGTTCCCTTCAACATATCCTTTAAGACACTGAAGATGACTCGAAGTAGTCGAAACGCGTCTGCTCACACAAGAAAGCAAGGCCCGACGGGTTTTAAAGGAAAAAGAGAATTGGCCTGCGGATATCAAATAAACAAAATTAATGACTAAATCATAAAATATGTAATAATCTTAATTAATTTGAATTTGCTACAGTTTTTTTAATAAAATGTATTTAACAGATAACGTATAAATTTAGAGAGCCATTTGGGCCGTTTAGTTTTTTTATTGTTGTTTGGAATTTACTTTATATTCTTTTAAAATTTATAACGATTAGTATTGAATAAATCGCTTTTGACTTTGACATAGTCCTCTAGGTGCAAACCAAAAAACTATATATTTGTGGACGCTGGAAATTTATCACATAAGTACCTGGATCAAAAACAACTTCTCATAATCATTGGAAATCGATCAACATCAACTGATGACTATCATTTAAATATCAGAGAAGAGCTTCCCCGTCAATAATTTGTCAATTTGTATGTGTGCAGCATTGTACTGATTCCCTTCATCAAATGTATATACAACATTTCTAAACTCATGCATGGGACTAAGAGAAAAACCATCATAATTTAAAAGTCAATAAAACAGCAAAACATACACTTCATGTATATAAAAGTTTTTAATTATTTTTACAATTCACAGAAGTAAATACTACTACAATAAAGTTCTCATTTGTGTTTTTGTGAGTTTGTTGTACTTCTATTTATTTTTCTTATAATTTTTCAGTCGATCTAATCGTTGAAGTAGTGTAGGATGTGAATGACTCCACGTTGAATAGAGCCAGTCGTAGACTGGGAATCCTAAATTATCGATATGTAATTTAATCAGAGCCTTAGCCAGATCATCACTGAAACCTAAATTACAAGCGAACTCATCAGCTTGATATTCAAATCGTCGCGATAGCATTGTCATTCCAAAGTTTATCACTGCATTGTATGGTGCTAAGACATACGATAAAATAATTAACAATCCAACGAGCACTGGACGTGATCCTTCTGGGAAGCCCAGAGCACGATAAAATGGTTCATATTGGAATAAATAACCGAAAACTAGGAACATCATAAATAAGTGGACTTGCATTATGATAATATTCTTAATAATGTGTCCTAACTTCCAATGTCCAAGTTCGTGTCCAAGTACAGCCAACACTTCAGTGTCATTGCACCCTTTGCCTCTTTCCTCTTCTGGAAGTTCTGTAGGATCAGCTTTGCCCTTATTCAGCAACAAAGTATCAAACAATACGATTCGTTTCGAACCGAACAGACCGTAGAAGTAAGCGTTACTGTGAGCAGAACGTTTTGATCCTTCCACAACGTAGAGCTTCTTCAATGGGAACTTCAGTTCACTAGCCAATTTCTCGATTGATTCACGTAGAGGTCCTTCTTCAAGTGGTCGATATTTATCGAAAAGCGGAGCAATTAACGATGGGTAAATTGTAAGCAGGAGGAAGGCTACAAGACCCGTGAATATCCATAGATACAGGAAAAAGTAGTTTCCGCCACTCTTGACGATGTAAACGATTGCTGCTGCGATTGGAATGAAAATGACTTGTCCAACAATAAATGATTTGATTTGATCGACGATGAAAAATTTAGCGGTTTGTTTGTTAAAACCATGTTTTTCTTCGAGAACGAAAATTTTGTAAATTTTCACAGGGATTTCTTTGATCAAATTAAAACTGTTAGTGATCACAATAAATATGCAGCTCACTATAATTTCATTTTCCGTATTTAATCCAAACATTTCCGTGTATTCTTCGGCTTTGAGCCACAAAAATGGTAAAAGTCCAAAATAAATTTCCAATGTTTGTATGAATATGTCGAATATAACGCCTTTGGTTAAGCTAAACATTTCATTGTCGAGTCCATATTCGCGGGCTTTCTTGAATGTCTCTACCTTAAGGATACCATCTAGCTCCCTTGGAACATTTAAAGTTGTACGATAGACTCGTAGCTGCAAGTGATAAGAGAGAAGATTTATTTATTTTTGAAGGATGACTGATTATAATTTTATTTAAAAAGGGTGGGCTAATTGTAAGACAATTTTAAGTACTTACTTTATGGACTTTCATTTGTAGGTTTCTTTGTGGTCATAAAAATTAAAGGTTATTATTGAAACAATAAATTTAGTTTTATGCGAATGCACACGCTAAGAGTAGAATTAAGTTCTTGCCATAAAAAATGTAGTATGATTTTGCAACCATTTTTTTTTACTAAACTAATTTTTGAAATCTTGTCGATAATTAAATATTTAAAATCCTTAAATATTTACTCTTAAACTAGTTCTTTTTAATTTTCTGGAATATTTGTTGACATCGAGTAAACGACAATTAACGCAAGCATGGCATCTATAAAATGCTTAAATAAACAAAAAGCAGTAGAGTAGAGCAGTAAAAACACTTTCAATAAAATCATAAAAACCATTTTTTTGCTTTAGCACTACCTTCGCGTAGAGATAGTTAGAGTATATCATTATCTTGATCGAATGTATCGATAACCCGGGAAGGTGATATGGTCAGCACCACGCATTGGCCGCGTGTACGTTCACCCAGTTGCGATACCTTCTGATTTTAAACCAGAATGTATCATAACTGAACGGGCTTATAGTCTGTCCAAAGATGCAGTCAAACGAAATTTTGTTGTTGCCAACGAGACTCGAACCAGGGGCCTTCGGCTTACGGGGTGAGTGCTCTAACCACTACATCACGCAGACAAAAAAATAGAAGAAAATGAAGAAAAGCTCCTGGTGTTATAGTTTATGCTAATTATTTAATTAAAATCACTACAAAAACATAAAATGTATAATTTTCTTTCATAATTTATAACTAGAAGATTTATCAATCGTTTTGTTAATGTAAAATATAATTTCGATTAAGTAACACAGCTTAATTTTACACGTTACATGGTAAAACAAAATAAGTCTACACAATTTCATTTGCATCTAATTCTGCGGCGTATGATCGTATGTGGCGAATCCTATCTAATGTGGTAGGGTGTGTATAAAACCAAACTTTGAACAAACGATCAACGTACGGCGGTGAAAAACGTTCTATACAAAGTTTTTTCAACGCACTGATTAAATGATCACCGTACCCTAATTTTACTACAAACTCATCTGCCTTAAATTCTTCATAACGTAGAAATGCATTCAACGCGACTCTATAAATTTGTTGATAAGGTGACAGGATGTAGGTATATGTGATAAAAAATACAGCAAATATAGGTCTTACTCCAGGTGGAAAGTAAAAATAAGTTATATCGTATCTATAAAGATGACCGAATATGGTCATCATGATCAAATTATTTAGTTGCAGCGCAATATTTTTCGTTAGATTATCCATTCTTTTCCAATGACCTATTTCATGGGCAACAATAGCAATAATTTCCGGAATAGTGCAGCATTTATGTATGTCGTTTTGTTCGTCGATAAATAGTTGAGAAATTACAATTCTATTTGTACTACAAAGTCCAAAGAAAAATGCGTTGTGAAATTTTGTACCACCAAAGCCTTTTGTAACGTATACATCTTCAACTGGAAAGCCCAATGGATCTAATACTTTTATCAGTTCATCGCGCAGTGGACCGTCTTCTATTTGAGTGAAAATGTGCAAATACGGCAGAATCACATGAATAACAAACAGAATAAAACCATAGAACACGAAAATTTGCAGTACCCATAATACCAGGTAAAAATGCTTTCCTAAGGGCGCGTGTAAAATGACAAAGGTTAGACCAATTCCAAGCATAACTAATGTGTTGACAATGAAATTTCGTAAGGAATCCAGCAAGAACATGTGTGCTAATTTGAAAAGACTCAGTTCGTGTTCTCTATTGAAGTGCAAGAACATCCAAATGGGGAAGTATCGCAGTAGCAGGTAAAAATTGATTAGAAGAATAAATATTATTGTCACAATGCCTTCACTTTGAGGATTCATCAGAAATGTTTTTGTTATAATTGCAGCCATTTTCCAGCCAACAGCTAAGAGCCCTAAGCGAATTTCGATTGTTTGGAGGATGATATTCATGAAAACTTTCTTGAAAATTACAGATATCTCCGTATAGATTCCATAATCGCAAATATTCTTCAAAGCATATTGAGTCATTTCAGGCGCGAGTTCAATGGGTACAATTGTGTTCTTTCGATAAACATTCACCTGAAACAAAAGTAAAATCTACTGTAGGTGATTCGTTTTGGAACTGATTAATAATGAATCTTGAAATGAGTCAATAACATGAAAAATAGTTGTGCATGGAAAGTGAAGGTCTCACCTACCATTTGCATCTCACAAAAAAG
The DNA here is from genome assembly GCA_963969285.1 of Odontomyia ornata. NCBI lineage: Eukaryota > Metazoa > Arthropoda > Insecta > Diptera > Stratiomyidae > Odontomyia > Odontomyia ornata. The sequence continues at coordinate 44,432,997 of OZ017742.1, forward strand.
TTACAAGATCAAACTATAGTAGAATTGAAATCAATGCTTTTGAAAAAACAAACTGGCTGGATATGGGTTATTTTTGTAATATCCGAAAATTCAAATGGCTGTAAATTTGTTAAATGTTATTCAATTTCTTTGGAACTTTAAGGATATAACAGTCTTTCAAATGTTTACCTACATGTAGATATTTATTGAGAACGAGACCGTAGACGGTTCCAAGCCCGGTTGAGAAAGGAGAAGGGATTTCCATTGTTTCCCTAACACACAGCTTCCATGATTCCTCAGCCTTAACTCCACGAACAACTGGTAGTAAATGGTCTCGGGATCGCACATTGGGTTTACTGGTTCCCCCAATGATGGGACACTGAATGCAGAAAAATGCTAATAACTGAAAATACACCTGCACCTCTGCTACTAAATCCTGCTTACACCTCGTTTGTAGTGACGAAAGAGGGTGAAGACGAGCCTTTCCGCGGCTGTTAACAGAATCAAAAGTAATAACTATGCCGCTGAAATCGAGGTTGGGCGACGAGCTAACTCCCTATTCCTCTAAAACCCTGCATTGATGCGAAACCGGCAACAGAGCCTTGGAATGGATTGGACCTACGCCAACGACCTCGCAACCGAAAAAAGGACTATGGCATTGGATCCTGGAATGTCAGATCATTCAACCATCCTGGCGCTGTTAAAGACCTTTTACACCAGGCCAGCCAATATAAATTAAACATACTGGAAATCCAGGAAACGAACTGGACTGGAAATGGTATTCAAGATATGAGATCGCACAAGATTCAAAAGTGGGAAGCCTGCTGGAAAGCAAGAGTTCGGTGTGGCCTTCATTGTGGATAGGGAGTTCAAATCGCTCGTGATTGATTTTAAGGCAATCAATGAACGGTTGTGTGCGATCTGTATAAAAGCGAAATTCTTCAAAATTTCGCTGATAAATGTACACGCTCCGACCGAAACAAAGGACGAATAAACGAAGGAAACGTTCTACAAACACCTAGAAAGACTAGTCGATCATTGCCTAGAAGCGACACAAAAATAATGTTGGGTGATTTCAATGCTAAGGTTGGCAATGAGCTATCTCATCGGGGAACGATTGGAGGATATAGCCTCCATGATGAAACGAATGACGACGGCCAGCGCCTGATTGACTTTGCATGTAGCAGAAATCTAGTCATACGTTCAACTTGCTTTCCACATCGACACATACATAAAATGATCTGGGTATCACCGGATGGCAACATACAAAATCTTATCGATCATGTTCTGATCCAATAACGTTGGGCCTCGAGTATGATTGACATCCGTACATACTGAAGAGCCAATTGTAACTCGGATCAATCCTTGATCAACTAGCCAGCCTGCTACGAAAATTCGACATCGAAAGGCTCCAAACGGCGTTCGTGGCAAAAAATTTTACGGAGACCCTCCACAACCAGCTAGCTCTCATCCTATTAGTCACATCGCTGAAAACAAGCAACGCGCAGTGGGCGGAAGTGAAAGCAGCGATTAAGGCCATGGCAGAAAAGTCGATCGGACATGAAGCCTGGCGCGAAAGAAATGATTGGTTCGATGAAGAATGCCAGGTTGTGTTAGATAAAACGAATCAGGCGTAAAAACAATATTTAGGTAGGAAAACCAAGACGAAGGGGAACATTATGAAAAACTCAGAAGAGTAGCGAATGAAATAATTAAAATTAAGAAAAGAAAATACTGCGACGACCAACTAAGAAGTATCAATGAAGTCTAGCGAGCAACAACACATGACAGGACGCGGTCAATGGACCTAGATAGTTGTAGGCGCTTTTTACAGGAGGCGAAGGCCCAAGAGGGGCTGTCGTGCTGCGAAGAAGAAGAATTGTCTCCTTAGGCTATTTATGTGTGCCAACCAGGTCAAACCATGATCGATTATAAGACCAAGATATTTCATTTCTAACACTGACTGCAATTTTTCCCCATTAAAATTTTAGTCGATATCTATGTATTCTTTTGCTTAAGAAAATGTATTCTGTCTTTGCTAAACTTTAAATTGATCATTTCACCCCTTTTACATAAATTTAATGTAAATCTATACGATAAATTTTTGCTCTACAGTGAGCTTTTATTGCTTCGTGCGGATATCGATCTCTGGTTCGGATGGCTCCGATGGGTTGAAATTACTTATGAAAATTCTATGTGTGTAGCTACATAATTGAGTTGCTTTTTAATAGTTTTACTGAAAAATTCTCCCCAGGACATCACTCTTACTAGATACACACCGGTGATGTCGACCACCATGTTTCAACGTGAGAGAAGTATTTTTAATTCCTACTTATGCGAACTCAGTATGTTTTTATAACTGCGAATTGTGTTCAGGTTAATCTTCTGCCTAAGGTAGGAATGAGGTTGCGAGCCCAGTGAACCCGACACCAGACACGGACCAAGTGAGTACTTAGGACAGAATGGATGATGTCTTCAATAATTTTATCGAGCTTTCTCTAATTTTGCACCAAAGAGTCCAATACACATTGTATTGTGGAACACGCTGCAAAGGCGCACGTTCTAAGCAATTCTTCTAGTAGTCACCGAGGAGAGACGAACTCCATAATTTGTGATTGCGATATGAGTACGACGTAAGCTCACGGATATTAGGGGCTAACGTGCAATTAACCTAACAGCGGGCTAGGCAGTAGTCATTGAAAGGTGTTTTGAACAGAAAGACTTTGGAGGAGCTGACACCACAACCCAGAATTTAACAAGCTCATTGTAAGTACCAACAAAACGCTGCGTCCAAATTTGGTATCCAGAGTGGCAGTTCTTGCCTCTATAATAGAGCACTGAACTGGTCAAGGACGTTCGCAACTCATGTAAAACCGGTCCGCCATCAGTGAAGAACGGAAGTTCCTGGATCAACCCAAATCGAAGGCTTTGTTCGATGAGTTGAACAAAATAAGCTATTACTAGTCGTTTCCATGTAAGGTATGCATGAATAACAATGGGTGTAAGGCAAGTCGAAATTTTTTGTCTGTCTGATCATCCGAAACGGTTTCTGAGTGTTCTCGCGGGGAATCGACCGCAAAATACTTTTTCATTGGAATTATCTTCATTTTAATCTTTTTGTGTTATTTGTATCGAGAGATGCACAGCCTGTAAAGTCACAACAGACGATCATCCAGGATCAGGAGGATGTAAACCATTATTTTATTTTTAATTACATTTTGATGGAATACACCCAGTTTAAATGTTTTCGGATAAAGTCTAGAGTAAAAACGTGTGATAAGAAGAAAGTGAATATTGAAAAAGGAAAAGATGGGTGGTTTCGAGGCCTTACAGACATTAGTTCATTTAAATCATTTTTTTATGGCATCTATTAGAGTCGTAATCTTTAAGAACGAATTTACTAGTACTTTATTTATATCGTTCTAATTTCGTCCCTTGCCATGAAGTTCATTAGAGTATGTGATAATTTTTGGAAAAAAGAACAACCCGCAGTTAAATTCTAGAAAATTATTCATATGACAATGTACTTTCTTTCATTTACAAAAAAAAAAAATAGCTGAAATTAAAATGCACCAAATACCGTCGATCAACAAATAGTAAATCTCTTTTACCTTTGCAATCGTTAGAAACCCGTTAAAATCAAATTAAAACCATAGTTTACTCTTTATTGAAATTGAAATTCTCACAACTATTTATGGAATTAAATCAATATGAATTGCTAACTCAACCTTCCTCTTTCCTTTCAGTAGTTTAGATGGTGAGTATGTCGTCGAGTGAGCGGGGTTCTTGGTAATTCGCGACTATCTGGTTTAGAGCTTTCGGCTAGGTTCGCGGTATCGGTTTGGATTAAAGTAGAGTATGTTGGGCACCGCGTTGGTATGTAGATCGGGAACGCGCGGGTTCGTTATTGTTGTTCATGTTGAATTGTTGCAAACCCCGAAAAGGCTACGGTAAAGTTTAAATTTTCTTTTGGAAATTTTTTGAACGCGTTTTAGAACGGGCAAGTTGAACGGTGGCTGAAAATCATAAACGAGCATAGTTTACTCAATATAAGACCCACGACCGTATTCCTCTCCGAACTAGCTGGCCGACAAGCAGCCACCACGGAGTAGACTATAAGTGCCCGGACCTGTTGACCTTAAAGGTATGGTTCGTTGGCACGGCTCGAGACTTCACGTCTGAGAATCGCTGAGAGGGCGATCCCGACTTCCTTCGGGAAGTAATCGATCTGAGCGAGGAAAATCATTATAAGTTTGGTGATATAGTCCGGGGTGGTTGTAGAGTTATTCTGTACCTTATTTATTATTTTCCATATTTCATGCGCTGTTTCTAATCTTCTTGAAAAATAAGAGAATTTAGCCTTTTTCACAGGTTGTTTCGACTCTTATTTGACTTGCTTAAAACATACTTGAGAGCTTGGTTTTAATTGTTCTTCCAGTAGTTCATGCACGACTCCCTTTTTTTAATACTTGCCTCAATTACTTTTTTTGCTATCCAAGTATATTGTCGATATCTTTGTAATAAGCGAGCAGCCACCTAGACAAACTGCTCGAAGGACCTTTGCGACTAAATCACCATCTCATAGAAATAACGACGCAATAAGTGCGGAGCAGTTTGATACGCAACTTATTAACATTGTTATTACTAGTCCGCAATAAATCCCGCCACTACCACCGCTACCATTTTCAATAAAAAAATTTTCCACAGAAAAACTAAAGAAATAAAAAATTTTAATTACAAATACAAAAATTGATAATGGCAACCCCGTTTCCGACACAATCTAGCGAAGTAATTGCGAGATTGTGTCGACGAAAATCTTCTGTTACCGCCATGAAGAGGCTCGTTGAATGAAGCGGAATTGATTCGAAGCGGGACTCGTATTTGGAACATCAAGCGGAAAGGTCGTCGCGTTTAGTTAACTGCACTCGTGTGCAATTTACTCCGCTACTCGTTCTTGAAACAACTTTCTGATAACATTTGGTAGAATAAATATCGAAAGCAATTAGTTTTGTGACGGCCCATGTGTTTTTTTTTTCATTAAACATTTACAATTCAAATTAATTAAAACGCTCGGTATCGAACTATATGAGAAATAACGTGCAATATTGAATACTGAAATATCAATTGAATTAAATTCAAATTATTCTGGAAAATCGCTATCGGTTTGTGACTGTTGAAAGATTTTTGTGCAAAGTGTTAAAGGCGCAATTCATAATAAAAGGATTATTGATGTGAATACGCAACTCATTGATCTCGGATAAATTGTATTTTCAATGAATTCCCAGGAATTTTTCAGTGATTTCAATTACCGTATGGATTCCAAATGAAAATCTAAAAGTTAAAATAGTGCAATACAATCTTCAGCACCATAAATCAGATTATAAAGTTCTTGACCTGTACCGAAAACAATTTGCGAATGGAGATGCTGACGGTGTAGCTCAAGCTTTTGTTTGTTGAGCGGATATTCTCTATGGGAATTTAATTAAAAGTGATGCATTTGATTCAATATTGATTGCTGCAGTTAGTGGATGTGTTATTTGAGTGTAAATGATGAGATGGAATCCGTATATCAATTGTGATGGTGATGGAGATACTCGTAATAAATATTTAATAGTAGTAAAGTTGGATGAAGTTAAAAAATTAAAGTACACTTTTCGAATTGCTTTGATTGTGTTTCATATACAGATAAAAAGAGTTACAGGTTTTACCCGCCCCAAGCGCTCGTCGGAGGAGGACTGGGTGAGTACTCTTTATATTTATTATAAATTTAAAATAAAGTTTGAGTTGATTTCAACATTCATACTCACAAAGAAGAGTTAAGTAATTTTGCTTTTATTTATTTTTTTTCTATTTAAAATCAATTTGGGATACCTATTTTTTTATACATAAAGGGTGTACACATGTGAATGGGCCTTAACGAAAACTGACGATAGATACAAGCCATATGGCAGCAGCGCTTAGTACCACACACATGACCATTAGTAGGCCGACTTTGCTGGCTAACTTACATGGCGTTATATGAAGAATTGTGGAGGTGCCAACGAAAATTCGAGGTTTTGTACGGTTTAGAGACGGATTTCTACAGTGAAATCTAGATGATCCGCGGATAACACAAAAGCGCTCCTAGTGAAGTGAAAATTATTTCAGTTCTTATACCCGTTTAGTTTTTATCGCCTTCCAAAGTGAATTTATAGGAGTTTGTTTACATCTCGACGCTGAGCTATCAGTCGAAGGTGCAAAACGTGTGCTTCATTTGCTCGTCTTGGAAAGTTTAGGAGCACAATGGGCTATACAAGGTGAATTTATAGCATGCACGGAATGCGCTCGGCTTCGGAAAATAGTATATATGACGAAATCTAAGCATTTGCTCATGCCGCAGTTGGGTGACAGCTACCGGAAGCTTGTCCATAGTAGGCCGACTAATACATATGCAACTTGCTACCATATGGCTTGTATCTATCGTCAGTTTTGGCCTTAACTCTTTTTTATCACCAACTTCAGGTCCATATATTGACAGATTATGACAGTTTGATCTTTTACAATTCTAACCATGGCGTCATACACATCAGCCGAACGTTAAAACTTTTTACAAAAATAATGAATCGCCAGTGCAAACATTTCGCGCTCTACGTGGAATCGAATAATTTCACGAAATGGACCCATGGCCGGCGAGATCGTGTGATTTGACTCCTTGTGACTTCTTCCTTTGGGGATTTCTGAAGGATCGTATTTACGCTGATGCTCGCCAGACTACTGAAGCATTAAAAAACAATATTCGAGCCGACATACGCCTAATAACGCCGGAAATGTGCGAAAATGTCATCGAAAATTACAATCATCGTTTGATAGTCTGTAAAGCAGCACGAGGTGCGCATATGCCCGAAGTAATGTTTCATATTTAATTGTAAGGGACCAAATTTTCATAATAAATAAACATTACAGCTCAATCTTCACAAAAACTATGTTTTTTTTTCGACAAAAATGTGTACACTTGTTATGAATCACCCTTTATAAATATTAAGAATATTTAATGCTCAAAATTTAATCTGTTACTTGAGATTTTTCATGTTGAACAAACAAAAAATTTATTATAAGAGCAAAAAAGGAGTTAATTATAATTTTATTTAGAATCATAAAATGTCAAAGTTTGGAAAGATTACAGAAGATATGAATAGATAAATTGAACAAAACTTTTGGGTTCTTCCATTTGCATGGAACCTTGAACAGGTATGGGACCCGCCACGTTGGCTGGCCCCACCACTGATGAGCTAACCATCGGGTGAGCTCACCCCTTTTTCTTTGTCGCTAGACGTGCTGTTGCAGGGTAGAGTGGCCTTCCGCTTGGGTGATTCCATCATATAGAACTTAACATAAATCTGAAGCGTATATATTTTTCATTTAAAGGAAAAACGTATGCGAATTATGTTTGGATGAGTTTTTCATTTAAATGAAAAAACGATGGCTCTTGATCCGGATGGGGGGTGCGAGGGAGCACCGCTTTCACCTGGATGCCCCACTCTTATCTGGGGTCTTGAGTAATAAATGGTTAAGATGAGATCCTCTCGAGTCTCGCGCGTGTTCACCAGGCTCAGTCTGTCGTTTTGTTTGAGCATTCCACCCCTTCAGTTGGTTACCTCGGCCTCGACACCGTCGAACCGAGCCATTTGATCGTTTAATTCGCGAATATGAAATTTTTTTGTATTGAGCCCTTGTTCTGGGGAAAAGAACCCACCCCACGACACCGCAATGCTAGCCACCAGTACATTCACGCGTCCTCAGACAAGGCCAATTCCGGCGAGCACCAACATCTTCGCTCGAAGAGGCAGCAGACCATCGTTGCAGTCCTTTATGCACATAAACATTCCTCTGAATCACTACATAACAATAGTAAAGTTTTTCAGTCGAGTGTAACGTATCTAGTACTGTGCACAACTTTTGCGCATTGAGACGATTAGGGTTGTAGTACGTACTTAATTTCGTTTTATGGCCTACACCGCTTACTTCAATTATTATATTTGTCAGGCGTCAGTTTCAGGGCGATGAAATTGAATATATTTTTTCAAATATATTGCTGTGCCTACACCTCTTTTAGGCCTGCAGGAGAATACCGCATTATATCCTTCGATATTAATAAATCCAACTTATTTTGAGTAAATTCATACTTCATTAAGAATAATCTAATTTATGTCAGGGTTTTGCTACTGGTAAGTCTGAGTCCGTGTAGCGTAGTGGTTAGAGTGCTTGCTGTCCCTGGTTCGGACCCCGTTGGTGACAACGAGATTTGTTTCGAGTGATTCTTCGGACGGGACTATAAGCCCGCTCAGTTATGAAACGTATTGGTGTAAAATCAGAACTTATCCCAGCTGGGAGGACGGGTCAACGACCATATTACCTTCTCGAGTGCCGATATGTACGATCAAGATAATGAGATACTTTAACTATCTCTAAGCGAAGGCTGTAGTGCTGAAGCAAAAAAAGCAAAGCAAAGAAAAGTACTACAGCCCCTCTCGAGCCTTCACTTCCTGCAAATAGTGCCTCCAACTGTCTCGGTCTATTTACCGCATCCTCCAATTTCGCCGTCGTTTTCGTCGACGGAGTCAGGCCAGCGTTTTCTTGGTTTCCCCACTGGTCTCCGGCCTTCAGTTCTCCCAACGAATACCTTTTTGAGTATCCGTTGTTCGTCCATACGATTCACGTGGCCAGCCCATTGTAGCTTCCACAGTCTTACAGTGGTTGAGGCCTCAACAATTTTATACAGCTCATGATTGTATCGAATTCGCCATTGGTCTCCATCTAGCACGATTATTCGTCTCAGCACCCGTCTTTCGAAGACGTTCAATATGTTTTCGAATGCTTGGGTTAGGGTCCATGTTTCGCACCCATAGCTGTCTTATTACACATTTGTACACGAAGCTTTTATTTTCCTGTGTATGCAGCTGGACTTCAAGATCGCCAAAACTGAATAAAGTATTTTATTTTCAAGCGTATTTCATTACCGGTTCTCATTATTTGGCGCCTAAAAACACAAATTTGCCCACATTTTCGATATTGTATTCGCCAAGTGTGATATTTTGAGTATTTGAGATAATTTTTCCCGACTGCGTCGAGCTTTATTTTATTGTCCCACTAGTTTTGCTCCGCTGCCGAGTTTCAGGAAAAGTTCTTTGGCGGTTATTAACGACTTGCTCCACTTGTATAGTGATGCACCTCGTGTATCGGCAGGTAGCATTCTTATGACGTATTCCAGAGCCATATTGAATAGCTATGTTATGAGGCCAGCCCATCGTTCTGCTTTAGTCCGATATTTGTGTCAAAGGTATCGGTGAGTTGGTTATTGATGCGAACTTGGGAAGACGTCGACGTTATTATCCTTTTGGTTTGTTACTTAAGCTTTTTATATTTGCGTATGAGTCGACTTAATTCATTCGTATGGTAACAATCATCACCGAAGTTATAGTCAGTGCTCCTCCTGGCGATCGAAATCCAACGTTGAAATTCCAGACTCTCGATTGAGTCTGCCCTGCGAGAATGATCAGCATTCTTATTGTTTCCAATACGATTGTAGCACTTCTCGTTCGTTCTTTTGCAGTCCTTTAGTTCAGGCTTTCCTCCACATTTCACACAGATTTGTTCGATGTTCTGTGGTTGTACTTTTGGCATTTAAAGCTCTTCAAGACGTTATAGTCTTTCTTCACAAGTGTACAAGCCTTTTATACATGCTCCCATTTACTGGAATGATGTGCAACCACTTTCCATTTTTTGTCCACCTAGCGTGTAGAAGTACCTTTTTATCCCGCCCCTCTACATTGGGATTTGATGATTGGATTTCATTCCTTAGTTCCTCAATAGTACTATAATTGATTTTCTAGACCATTATCTAGTCTCCATGATATCGTATTTATCCTTCATTGAATCCATTGCTAAATTATAAATTGAGGTTGCATTTTCAGTGGTGGACGTTTTACTAATCCCCCTACCATTACAAATAGGTTGCAGCAGTTGAAGAGGAATCTTACATTTGGATTAGCGTTTATTCCGAGGAAGAGTGATTTTTAGGTTTAATTATAATCCCTTATTGAGTCGTTGTATTTGTCCAATGTTCCATTGGAATTGAGCTAGAATTTTTCATAATTTCTGTATATGAAGGTTGAGGTTTTTATCAATTAAATTTAAATTTAATTCTGCTAAATGATTTATTAACAAAACTTTCATTTATTGGGATAATGGTTTTATTCTTTCATGCTCACCTTGTCCAATTCGTAATCAGCTCTTCGACATAAAAAATACATCGATACGGCGCATTAAGAAAAACATGTGAGTTAATAAAAACAGCTGCCCCTTCAAGTATCTCGACGATGTTTTGGTACTATGTTTAAATATTCAGGAGTGAGGTAAAATTATAATTCATTACACATGCCCTATCTTTTCTAAAAAAACCAAAAGTGAATTCGCTTTCTTCACTGTCCTTGTAAGATTTTTGCATAAACGCTGAGCATCATTTGTGGCATTGTTCTTTAGCCGATCTGTTTTTGGAAAAGTTATCACGAAGTGGTCATTTAGATATTAGATGCTTCAATTTTTGCAGCAAAATGGCATTTATAGTTTGTTATATATTCTACCGGTCTTTGCATTACATATTTATTTTGCTTCATATTCTCAAATATTCAGCTCGAGAAAAAGCGAAATCATGAAAAGAACGATGACTCAATGCATAGATGAATATGTGGACAATTCAAATCATGCAAGCTAACTAGTAGATAAATTATTGAAAACGTATGACCAATTACTTCCCCAGTAATAATGCCGTGAGAATAATTTCACCTCGGCTCGATTTGTACTATATGCCAGCGGGAGCCAATCATGGTTATACTTTACATGAACACTATACCATACTGATTACATTAAATACAATTTGATAAATGAAAATCTATACCATCTGAATAAACAAACTCATGGAATAATTTAAACACTCACCTGTCTTATTCCCAAATAAATTTCAAAAGCATTTTCAACTATGAGAAAACCTAAAATCAAGTACAATATAAGTGTATCCACATCCGTCATGTTTTCCAAAAACTGCAATATCTTAACTATCCAGAAATTTTCACTAGAGAAAACAACCAATCTGTTTCTAAAAAATTCCAAAAATCAGCGTTTGAAGATATCTTTGAAACGTGAAAAACAAGAGATCGCCGACTTCGACCGCAAAATTTGACAGTCGTCGTTTGATGTTTTTTATCTAGCGAAGCGCTGCCATACCCATTCAACTGTGGGATGCGTATTATGTTGGCTTAATATGAAATTATATGTGGACTGGGAGTGTATAATTTTCAAAAATTATATAGATATAGTAAAATGACGAAGAGTACACAGTTTATACAGTTTCAATTTTCGTGAAGGATACAAGTCTATTTTAGTAAGGATAAATTTGGAAAATTTAAATAGGCTGATTTTTCGTCATGAAAGATATTAATCATTGTGAATTGTCCAAAGCGAAACTAACATGTAAACGTCAAGGTTGTCGCCAAAAACAAAATACCGCAGTAGCAGCTGTTGATAGTTGTTTTCCACTATACATTTATAACAAGTGTCTTTAGTTTGTGAGATTATTTACGATTAAAATGGTACGAATGAAAAGGTTTTGAGTGATAATATGGAGAAAGAAGAAAGTAAGGAGGAAACCTCAAACGAGCCCACCACTGGAAGTAGTGATGAAGAAAGTGGGGAAGATGGGAAGCTACGCATAAGTTTGACTCCTATGCGGACTATCGGCGGGAAAGGAAACAACCGGTAAGGATTGGGTCCTGGCAAAAAAAGCGGGTTTCGCAATAGTTTCGAGATTTAAATTATGACAATGGACTTCAATACCAGTCTCATGGAAACAATGCTTGCTTAGTGGTGGTAGTATAATGCTAGTCGGAAAATTATTTGCCTCCCTTTTATGAGAATCTTGGGTTAATTCTGATCCTTATTGCCCGGTTCTTTTTCTTACTAAACTCAGGCAAAATACAAAGCAGTATCAAATTATCGTTTGCTAAAGTAAAGATAATAGGAAATATTTGCATACCTACTAAGGTGATCCTCGACGACAAGTATCCTTTTCCATGATGAAATTCAAAACCGGTTTATGACGAGTGAATGTCTTGATCAGGTTTTCTATAACATTCCTTGTTCTTGGTACTATGAGTTGAATGTGGTGCTAATTATGTGGGTCAAGCTCTACTTACCTTTGTCAATCTTCTTAAGATCGTCAAGTATGGTAGCACGAGTTGTCGATAACTTAAATATTATGAAATACAAATGACACACAGGGTTATATTAAGCGGGATCTTACATTGATGATCCAAAACGATTGGTTGTTGTGACTAATCAAATGTCTTAGCATAGATTTCAGTGTAAATTCATCCTACGAATTAATTCAATTATTTTGCGATTTGCGTGATAACGATGCATATAATCCTTTAATTAACATTATTTTCTGATATTCTAAAAACTACTGAGAAGATTTAAAGGTTACTAGCAAGGTATGAAGGCAAACAGAAACATAAATTTTTCTTGAAACGCCGTCGGGCCTTGCTTATTTGAGTGAACACTGAAGATGACTCAAAGGAGTCGAAACGCGTCTGCTCACTCAAATAAACAAGGCTCGACGGCTTTTCAAGAAAAAAGAGAATTGGCCTAAGGATATCAACTAAACAAAAAGATTGACTATAATAGATTTAGAATTTAACCCTTTCAATACGGTAGAGCCAGCCGGAGATACACTTGCCAGAAAAAGTATCTGTACAACATCAAAAGAAAGCAACATATAAGGAAATTCATGCTAAAGAAAGCTGCTACATTTAAATATTTAAGCAACAAAATTTATTCATTAATGAAACTATCTTTTCTATGAATGTTTCTTGTGGTATTCCTTTAAAAACTAGATTTTACAAAATAAAAACAAAAAAGCCTCACTTAAACGAATCAAAAAAAGTATACATACAAGACAATATTAATTAGAAATATTCAAATATTTTATTACATATCAGGGCTTAATAACTTGTCGGATAACCTTTTCTCTTAAGGACCTCCTACAGGTGATTTGGCATGGAGTGAACCAATTTGGCTGTGTCCTGCCTCGTAATTTTTTCCCATTCATCGACGATGACGTTGTTCAGCATTTCCTTCGAAGTTATGCTGTGCTGACGGATCCTGCGCTCCAACAAGCCCCACAAATGCTCAATGGGATTAAGGTCTGGGAATTGGGGCAGCGTACACAGTTGATGTTTTGTGTTGTAGAGTAACCAACGCTTCATATTGTGTGCTGTGTGCTTGGGATCATTATTTTGCTGGAACCAGAAATCGTCACCAAGTCTCAACTGCTGAACGCTTTGCTTCAAATTCGCCTTCAAAATAGTAGGGTAGCCGTATTGATCCATAGTTGATTCTATAAACACAAGTTGCTCAACTCCTACCGCCATACACCCCCAGACCATCACACCACCTCCACCATGTTTCACAGTTGGTACGAGATTTTCTTTTTCGAGAGCAGTACCGCTCTTCCGCCACACTAAATTTCTTCCTTTAATGCCAAATATGCAAAATTTGCTTTCGTCAGAGAATAGGACCTGTTCCCAAAACTCTGTTGGCTTGTTTATATATTTATTTGCGAAATCCAAACGTTTCTTCCTGTTCACTTCTGAAATCTATGGCTTCTTACGTGCTATGCGTGAGCGATATCCATCTCTCTTCAGTATTTTTCGTATGGTATCTTCGTTTAGAACCTTACCAAAAGAGTCTTTTATATTTGTACCAATTTGAGAAGCAGTTACTCGAGAATTCTTTTTGACTGCCTGCAAAACGTTTTTTTTTCGCGTTCCGTCAGTAGGGAGGGTCGACCACAACGAGGCTTTGACATAATCGAACCAGTTGTATTAAATTTTTTCACCACATACTGGACAGAGGAGTGTGTTCTGCCTACTATTTGACCAATTTCACGGTAAGTTTTCCCTTCACTCTTAAGTTTCAGCATAATTTTCCTCTCCTCGGCACTGATTTCGCTAATTTTGGGCGTCATCATGTATGTCCATAGAATAGCAACATCGTGTGTTGTTCTCGTTACCAGAAAAATTCAAAAGGCTGTATCTTCAGTAAATATGATTCGATTTTCTTGAAACTTATAGAGTATAAGGACCTTTTATATGACTGTTTAAAAGTCGAATTTAACCCACTACAAGTGAAATTTATTACAAAGTAGACTATACCCTTGTAATCCCACCACACAGACAATATATTCTTTTGGTAAATATTGGCTTTGGATGTCGATTGTTGGGGTTTATCTTGCTTGGTCCATGATCGTTCTTAGACTACGTTATCGTAAACAATCCATTTTTTATCACCCGTTTTGATTCTTGTAAAAATGGGTCGTTTTGGTTACGATTCAGCAAAGAGTCGCATATGTTAATGCGTTTGGTGAGGTGGATTTCCTTTAATTCGTGAGGAACCCAAACATCCAGTTTGTTTACGTAACCAAGCTGTTGTAAGTGCAAGTAAACGGTTGAATTCGATATGACGAGCTTTTCTGCTATATCTTGAGTTGTCATACGCCGGTTAGTTTCGATTAATGCGTTATTTTGTCGTCATCAGTAGTGGTTGGACGATCAGTATGTGGTGCATCTTGCACATTAAAATTTCCAGAACGAAAGCGAGCAAACCAACGCTGACACTGGCCTTCAGTAAGGCAGTCTTCACCATAAACTTCACATAATTTCTTTCGAGCTTGAGCCGCATTTTTGCCCTTTCGCAAGTAAAACAAAAAAATATGCTGATAATGCTCTCTCTGACTGTACATTTTCAAATTTATTTTTATCCAACTTGTTTACTAATGACGCTCAGTTTTTAACTGAAGATAGTCTAAAGTCTAATCTTTAAAGCGGTATGTAATAATCTAAGCCACGCAATCACTACTAAATGAAATATGCAGTTCACCTCATCTATAAGAAAAAAACGACATGAATTATCGAACAACCCAACATTCTCTTTTACAAATTTAAATTAACCTAAATCAACTTCATCGTTTATTCATAGCTACATTTTATAGCAACATAATCACATGTAATTAATTATCTTCATAGTAGGATTTATAACAAAATGCAAAACATAATTAAGTTTAATCATTACAAATCGAAAAGTAACATCGAGTCTCTGTAGTAATCGAGCAGTCGCACAAGCAAACTGCTCGAAAACCTTCCTATCTCCTATTCAAAATTTTAATGCCAGATTTAGAAAGATAATTAATTATTTCCATTCATAATCGTCATTTGTAAAATAGTTTTCTTTCTTATTATTATTATTATTAAATGTAACTTTATATCAATTTTCCTCTATATTAAATTTAAACGTTTCCCTTTAATTATATTCTTCATGAGATTTAACTTTTATTACTATTTAGAATGTTTTTCGTTTTTCTTTAATTCAGTTAATTTTTCCCTAAAAAATCTGCCAATTAAAATTTTGAACATGAGAACACGGTGAAAAGATAAAATGCAAAGTGTTGTGCTACTTCGACCTAATTCCACCGTTTTCGGTTAATCACGTCTCTAATTCAATATGCGTGAACGCAGAGACTGGGGGCAAACGACGACTTCGGCTAGTGAAAATTTTGCTGACTTATTGCCCACGACATTGCTTTTAGGATTATCAGTTTATTCATTAATTGAACAATTTGATTCTCAGAGTGACTCGAAGTGCACAGTAAATTTCAGCAGTTTACAACCTCCCCAATCGTGGATTACTTTTATAGTATTTCTACCAGTTCAGTGATGGCGTTCTTTGAAAGATTAAATTTTCCATTTACAAAACTTCAACAAATTGTGTTCCTTTTCCTCCCCATTAAAATCTCAAGTAAAAT
The DNA here is from genome assembly GCA_963969285.1 of Odontomyia ornata. NCBI lineage: Eukaryota > Metazoa > Arthropoda > Insecta > Diptera > Stratiomyidae > Odontomyia > Odontomyia ornata. The sequence continues at coordinate 44,448,868 of OZ017742.1, forward strand.
AATTATAAATTCAGTGTAGAATACATTCGTTATCTTATCATTGTTTTCTTCATTCGAGCCGAATTCTCCAGCGCTTGTTTTCCCGCGAGAGCCCTCCCGATGATGCATTGAGACGAGGGCGGTCCCAAAACTACCCGACCCGACAAAAAAAAAAACGTTTCACGAGCGCATTCCATGAGAATGTGTGTAGAGGGTGACTGTCGTGCCGTCATTATTTATTGGAATTGTTGAATTTGTTCTGTGAACACGGGCAGTGCATTAACAAAGCAAATCGAAGTTAATTTCTTAGTGAACTTTAAAAGTTTATTTTCCCCTTTAATGAACGGAGTGCCTTACTGTGGTTGTTGCGATTAAGACCGGGATACCAAAATTGGAATGCCCGAGTAGACAGCACTGCGGGGCAACTCATTAGAAACATTGGACGGAACCCTATTAAGTTCCTTTATAAATAGCTCTTCAAATTCGGTGCGTCTTGACGTAAATGGGGACATGATGTAAAGCATCGTGGTCACAGTCGCGCTTTCAATGGGAACTGGTGAGTGATCGCTTTTAATTCAATTTTGCTGTAGAAGGTCATTGGTAGAAGTCTTTAGCGAAGGCGGTCAGGATTGAAGCGTCAATTCGGAAGCCGAAGCGCGCTCATTGAGGTCCACGTGATTGGATTGGCATGCTTGGCTAAGGGAATTAATCGATATTTACGTCTCGTGGATTTTTTACGTCCTTAGCCCTAAACTCGCTTCAGTTTCTTGCATTGGGATGAATGGTTCGTACAACTGAATTGATGCTCTCGTTATTGTTGTAGGGTCGCCAGCTTTTATGATGGCGATGGGAACTGTTGGGTTGGATCTCCAGGATTATTTTGTTGTTGCTACTGTTGTGGAGGAGATGGCGCGGTCCCAAGAGCCGGCGACCACTTCTAAAAGTATAATCCCATTGTGATTGTTGTTGTGACGTATTTCGACTATGCTGTTGTTTCCTTCATCACAACGCTGGTGCTCAACTCCTGCGACAGATCACTTCTGGAATTGGTTTAATCTTGGTAACTAATTCCTTTTCAATGAAATACAAATCGAGACGATCCTCATATGTGTTTACCTTGATGGTAATACCCAAATGTCCGAAATCCCTGAACGCCAATACGATAAGTTAATAATGTAGTCAGCGACAGAAGTGAGATATTCGGACGGAACATCATAAACGTGACCACGCTGATCCATACCGAAAAATAAAAGACTTGGTGAAGATTTATTATGTGAATTGTTGATAACAAACTATAGTAGTGATAATTTAGAGGTCCAGTCGCCATGACTCTCGGGTTCCGTAATTTTAGAAAACATTTCTATATTAAAACACGATTAATTCTCTCCACTTGTCCGTTTGCCTGTGGCGGAGCAGTGGCCACTTTAATGTGGATAATATTATTTTCCTTAAGAAATGATACGAAGTCGCCTGAACAAAACACGTAACGCGGTCAGATATCAATACTGTGGGTCTGCTGAACAGTTCCAAATATTTGCGCAGACAACATACACTTTCTTTCGTGCTAGTAGCTCGAACAGCGTACAATTTAACGAACTTTGTGAACGAGTCAACAATAACTAAGTTATGCTTCTTCGAGTTCCGTACCGTTCTAGATAATCTATATGAACAGTATCAAACGGTACTGTTGGCTTCAGACTACTATGCAACTCTTAACGGTTTTAATTTCGAGGAACAGAATAATGTACACAAGTTAAACAATTCCGGATAAACGAACGTTCTTTTGCAGCCAGTGATGGAAACGAATATGCTTGTTGTAATTTCTTTACGCACATGTTGACTCCCGCTTGTGCCAATGCTTCATGAACGCGTCGTATATCTGTATCTTCCATCTCATTAGGCGCGCAGAAAAATGTCGAGTTACGGCCATCTTTACGGTATATCAAACTATTTTTTAACACAAAAGGTGAATCAGGAATTGCTTTACCACTTACTAGGATCACGACCTTGGGCTAGTATCAAATAATGCTCCAAATAACCATCCTTCACAAAACCCACAATACGGTGTCTGCTCAACGAATCAACATGTTTCATGAGTGGCGACGGTGTATGTACAATTTCAAAATTATAATTCATACGCCTAAATGACCAATGAATTATTCTATTATTCACAAATTTGTTCTGTAATGCATGCACTAATGAGTTGCAGTTCGTCACTAACTTCTTCATCTTCTTCGTAGCGTTTGTAGTGAATGAGATGTAGATAAAAGCGGCGAAAGATGATGGTAAGATCCACCGAGATTGGCCTTGTCTGGGGACGCGTGAATGCGCTGGCAGGCTAGCGTTGCGGTGTCGTGGGCGGGCTCTTTCCCCCCAGTACAAGACCCACTACAAAAAATATTTTTCGCATCCGCGAATTTCCGAAGGTTCTATCATTACCGACCGGAGTCGAAGAAGGAGGTAACCTGCTAAGTGCTATCCAATTGCTGGGTCAGAGGACAAATAGGTCCTTGAGAAAACAGACGGATTTAGAGGGACTTCGTCGTTACCGACGATACTTAAGCCCACAAATAAGAGTGGGTGTTCAGGTGGAAGCGGATCAAGATCCAAATATAGACGTTGCCATATATTTCCCATTTGAGTGAAAAATTCATACAAACATAATTTGCATGAATTTTTCATCCAATGAGAGACATAAACGTGGCCAATTTATGTTATAGTATTATGTGATTGAATCACATAACACTATACCATAAAAGGGCACGCAAGCGGAAGGCCCCTCTACCCGGGCAAGAGCACCTGAAACGCAATAAATGGGGAGAGCTCGCCCGATGTTTCATGAGAAAAATTTAAATAGATATAAAAAAAAATAATTCGGTTCTGAGTGATTACGAGAAAAAAACTTATTGCTGAAATGCTTGAACACTAAATCTATAATGTTTTCATTGATTTCGTAGCTACACATTCGATCAATGGCCTCAGTTTGCGACATAAGCATGACAAAAGTGAGTAACAAAATAAAAAAATACACGGGTCATACATATAAATATCTGAGGAGTAAAATTCGTCACAAAAATAGAATTTATCAAAAAACGATGCAATTCGATAAATTTTGAATCATGTGCGATCTGGATCGTTTAAAAAACAAAGGTCACCAAAAACAATATACATAAATAAATATAATTTTTCATAAATAGAAGAAAACAAAAGGGGTACTCACCCAGCCTCCTCACGAGCGCCCGTAGATGATGTGGATGATGTAATGTTGCTGGAAATCTTATGTGAAGTACGTTAAAAGTGCTTGAACAAAATGAATTTAAATGGCGAGAAAAATTCCGACTCACACTTATTTTAGAAGGATTAATAAATTGAAAGACAAGGCATGATCTTCCAACTTGTGGCCAAAGTTTTAGATAAAAAAACACTTTTGTTGTGCACCAATAAAAATTTCATTTGTTTTGAGCCGCTTGAAATGCGAGTCTCAATCCCGTAGCATTTTCTTCTTAATTCGCAGAAGGAACACCATAAGGGAACACGATTGTTTTACGTTTCCAATTTGTAGCGGCCACGTATGCATTTCTCCCATAAGTGTCGGAAAACTCAATCAAATCAAACAAAGAGACCCATGGTTATTCTTCTTACTTCGCGTCTTTCCCGAATTATTTAATGCAATTGAAAAGTATTCAAAATGATGAGAATTCTCCACAGTCGAAACCTTTTTCAACGTCGTTAGGTTTGATCGGATTATATACACGCAATTTCGAATTAATAAATTGTTGCTCGCAATCCTCACTTACAACGCAAAAATCTTTTCCCGGTTTCTTTTTATCTTAGTGAAAAGCTTACTGAAGTTTTTTTTCTTTTTTTTTATCGTGCTTAATCAAAATTGGATCCAGATAAACAAAACATATGTTCAAAGGTAAAACAAAGCAATAACTAAATGGAAGTCTATTTCTCTCCATGCATCTCTGGAGTGAAAGAGTGCAACGCTTTTCCAAGAGGAGATAGTCAACTCTAAAAGTTATCAAAGCTTCCTATACATAATCCAGCAATTAAAACATTATTAATTCCATGTTGGACTGTTGGACAAAAATAATTAGCGCACGAAAATAATTTGCAATTTATGAGCACATCACTCAGAACGACATGAATTTTCGCCGACGGAAATTTTGGGGCCGCTTAAAATTGGGAATTTCATTCCATTCTCGTTAGTACGGTCACTTTCCCGGTAAATCACTTCTTGGGACAACTGTGCGCATATGGTTACTTCCAAAAGAGAATCTTTATATCCTATCAAAAGGCGCCCAATAATCCTTGATTTTTTTTGTTATTTAGACACGGCCGACTTAGAGCGTATTTAACTTCACTCGCATCTGTTTCACCCTTGGTGAACAGAACCCAATATTATTTATAGCAAGCTTCGCCGTCACTGAGCCGGACACCGATTTCAAGTAATTTTCACTCCGCAAAATAACCGGGAAGCTTACTCATTCACCGTTCAACATAAATCGTATGCTTGTTCTTAAACAAAGATATGGGAATCAGATGAATTTTATGTTACACTGCGATACATTAAACTTTTCTAATTGTTTGAATTTCACGTTTTTGGCCCAATTCAACATAATAAAAACAAGAAATAAAATCACAGCGTTATAACCGCCACGCGATATATCCGCAAAACACCTCCCGAGTCAACACTTGTAAAATTCGCGGTACATCCCGTGTGGCGATTGAAAGCAGACTCCTCGATCCGCCCAGACCTTCAATAATTTTTCTGTGTCGCAACTGTAAATCGAATTTAACTGCTCGCTCAGCCGAGTTAGATTGCATTTGGCAATGCGATTCACGGATGGGATGCACTAAATCAATGTTCTCATGTCCGAAATTTCAATTTGCAGATTTGAATTTTAAAAATTAACAGAAGTAAAAAACTGAGAAAAATTTTAAATAATAATAAAAAGTTAAATATCATAAAGAATATAATTAAAAGGAAACGTTTGAATTTAATATAGAAGAAAATGATATAAAATTTAAATTTAATAACAATAAAATATTTTATAATTTATAACCATGAATGGAAGTAATAGAATTTTTTCCAAATCTGCAATTAAAATTTCGGATAAGTGTCCATCGACCGCGTCCTCCAATTTTGAAACCCGAGCAGCGATGAACTGTCTTCGTCGACCGAGTCAGACCAGCGTTTCCTCGGTTTCCCCACTGGTTTCCGGCCTCCAGTTCTTCTAGTGAAGAATTTTTTGGGTAGTCGTTGTTCGTCCATACGGATCACGTGGCCAGCCCAATACAGTTTCCGCAGTTTTAGAATCGCTGAGATCTCCGGCTCATCAACAATAATATATAGCTCATGGTTGTTTCGAATTCGCCATTGGTCTCCGTCTAACTTCGCTCCAATTATTTGCCTCAGGACCCGTTTTTCCAAGTCGTTCAATAAATTTGCGGATGCTTGGGTTAGCTATCCTATCAGCGATGTATCTGATAGGATGGGAGCTAGCTGGTTGTCGAGGATCTGCATGAAATTTTTTGCTGCAGACGCCGTTTGGAGCCTTTTGATGTCGAATTTTTGTCGAAGGCTGATCTTCCCTAAACACGCCATCGATAGATTAATTTGATCAAGTAATGGTCCGAGCTACAATTGACCCCTCGATATGTACGGGCGTCAGGTATGCTCGACGCCCAACGTTTTTGGATCAGAACATGGTCGATACCCAGGTCATTTTATGTATGCATTGATGTGGGGAGCAAGTCGAACGTATGACTAGATTTCTGCTATATGCAAAGTCAATCAGTCGCTGGCCGTTAATTTATTTTGCAAATTTTATTTCTAGATTACTGGATTTGGATTTCTAACGCATGCAAAGAATCATTTTTCGAATGACAGTCAACATGAAAAAAACATGCAAACACTCATAAGCGCATAAATACAATATAATCAGATAACATGCATGATAACAATCTCTTAGTGGTTTCTGCTCTTATCTAAATCTTAATCATACCAAATGGCCACCAAACATCTACTCTGAATCATATCCAAATCGTCATCAAACATCAAATCTAAATCATACTCACATCGCCACCAAAGCATCAGCTCATACGAGTAACAGAATAAGGAGTGTTAAAGAAAATGTAAAAAATCTATTAAATGTTCTACTCACTAACTCCACGAATGAATGAGTAGCAATACTCAGTGAGTAGCGATATTCGATTCAAAGACCCTGTTCAGCCGGATTTTAAGTGAGTACCAATACCGGATACTTTCACGAACGAGTCTTCGATACCTATATTCATTCAAAGTTCTCCTTACTTTGTATCGAATGAGTACTTGTTGCACATCTCTAATGACGACTCAAACAATGAGTCAAAACACTGAAAAGTAAATGGCGAATTCAAATACTTAATCAAGTTTTAATTTTTCGATTTTAATTATGAGTATAGTTTTGATATTTGGAAGATATAATTGGCTTACAAAATCCTTATGGCAAGAGCACTCTCCTGCTGCTTTGACTTGTTATCATTCTTTAAAAAAAATTAAAAATTATTGAAGGCATTAAATAACCTAACGTTATAATTTTTTGGCCGACTCAGAAGATCACTGAGATATTAACATAAGTGCTAGTCTTTAGAGTACCCGGAAAATGCCAAATATAGGTACGTTCTTTCGCTTATGCGGCGAGTATACGGCTGATTTGTAAAGCGAAAAGAAAAATAAATACACGCCTCGTAGGTCGTCGGTAAGATTCTCACCATTTCCCTTCTCCCCTCGATCAAGCGTTAGCAATTCTATTGTGGATACCTCGAGCTTTGTCTTTTGAATTAACATGATTTAAAATCTTGCTAACTCGTTTAATGAGTTCCACTTATTATGAAAGAATCGCCTTTATCTTTTGTAGCTTCACATCAGACAAATGATCGTATATTTTATGCAATGCTAAAATTGTGAATGGTTCTTCAAAGCTTTTTAAACTTATGCCACACTCTTTAAGAATTATTCGATGTCATTAACAAATTGAAACTTATTGACTTTTACAGAAAGCGAAAGCGTATCCAACTTGAAGGAGAAGACGAAAAAATTGATGCAGCATTAGAAGATAAGTTACAAGATTGTGCCCGAAAAAATAATCTAACCCCAATAGAAATGAGAAAACTTTTAAGAGTAAGCAAAAAATAAATCAAACAAAAATTTTCCTAGTAATTTGTTTTTCGTTTCTTATAAGACGGTTGTAAAGAACGATCATGTATTAGCACTAGTTAAAATTCAAGAAGAAGTTGAACTTTCGCGCGAAAAAGGAACCGATGAAGATGGAACAAATGTAAATAATGAAGAATCTCCGAGTACTCCAAAGTTTACACGCTCAACCGCAAGAGCGTTAAATCAAAAACCTATCCCTATTGGCCCATTGACTGAAATACAACCTGAACCTGAAATAACCGCTTTGATTACAGAAGATTTGCATTCCGATGAAGAAGATGAAGAATATGAACCAAAAGAAGAGGATTACGCAGTAAGTCAGTTTTATTTATTAGAAAATTAAAGTTCTATGTATGCTGTAGTTGAACAAGTTTATATTGTTGTTGCTGTCGTGAGAAGAATTGTAACGTAGTAAAATTTATTTAGCTAATTTGTAAGACAAAATCAATTACTGTGTTTGGAGTCGGAAGTTGAGCCTATTTAAATGTAAAATATATTTTTAGTCAGATGATGATCCTAATGCTACAATATCTGATTTTGATTCACAACCATGCACACCCATGACACCCGCAACTCAGGGCGAACCGGAAGAAGACTTAAATTTAAGTCAATACACCGACGATGGACTATTTAAAGTTCCACGTCAAAGGAACAGTAGCGGAACCTCGCAGCCCGATGAAATAATTGCCAAACGAACAAGATCTAAGGTTTGTTTACAAGAGACACCAATTGAAGCGATTGAATCGAACTTTATTCCACCTGATGTTACTACGGATATGTATGATTTTGATATGGAAATTGATAATGCGTGGAAAGAATTTCTAACAAATTTTTCCAAACCTTTAAGTAAAGATCACGTCCTTGAAGGTTTACTTTTTCACTAATGAAAGGCCATTATTTCAGATCCTAATGCGGAAGAAGATGATGAAGCTGATCCTGAATATGTAGCTGCTGATCACGAGCCAAGTAATTGTTGAAAATAATCTTTTTTCTAATATGATGTATGAAAAATGAGTATATAAATTTTTCAGTTGATAGTGAAGAACTTAAAGACGTTAATATCTCCAAGAAAGAATTGAACGACTTAGTTGCGGAACTGTTTGATGGGTTGGTCCAAGAGGGTGTTATTCTAGAGGATATTCAACTTGGAACTCCCAAGAAGAATGCAGACAAAAGTCCTCAAAAGAAAAAGTCAAAGAATGATTCCAAGAGTGGGATGACTTCTCCTGTAAATGATGGTCGAGTTCTCAGAAGTAGTACTCAGTCTCAGCATGTTGAACCCAATGGCACAAGTCAGCTTGTTAGTCAAAAGGACACATTGAATATTACTCAAGAAAATACTGACCAGTCTAATGCAACTCAAATGAATCAAACGAATTTCAGTCCTAATGTAGTTTCTACACCAAATAATTCATTGAAGCAAAAAATGGATGCTGAGTTAAATGCCGCAATTTCTAGTATTTTGCCCACAAATAAAAGTGATGGAAGCTTGGGCGAAGCATCTCAACTGTTTGTAGCGGAAATGGGTGAAAATGGTTCATCAGCACCAGTTCAATTGTTACTGGCTTCATCAATCGGCTCCATGGATGGTGTTGATTCAGGTGGAGGAAATGGATCTCAAGGTCTTATAACGCTAATACCTGTAACTATTGCGTACTCAAGTCCTAGTAAAAATATTATAACCGTCGTTCCAATTGGTAACACTACGAACGCATTACCTACCACTGTGACTGTTAATAGTGATCCAAAAGTGACACAGAAATCGGCAACCGCTGAAGGAAGTTCTAATATTACAATTGACAGCAGTAGAATTTGTACGACAAATAATTCAGTAGTGGTTGAAGCTAATAGTCAACCTATGACATATGTAACTCCGAATGTCGTTACGACTCCAACTATTCCGGTCGAAACAGTTATTCAACCAACTCAAAATGAACCTTCTGTGATTTATTCTGAACCTACCTCAAACACTGTTGCATCCGGTGGTAATGTATTCTCTATTTCTTTGTTAAAATTTACCTGCATATCCATTAAATACTTCAGATGTAAACAACCCTCAGCCAGCCTTGAATAAAACATCTAAACCTTCAAGAAGATCGAATTATGTTGAACGTCCGAAGGTGGCCTCCTGCTTGCGCGAAATACATATTACAAATGAACCGACATTTGCACCCGGTCAAAAAGGCTTTACCGAACTTCAAAGAAAACTTTTGGAACAACATTTTCGCATGCATGTTCAGTTCGCTGTACAGTCATTTTTTCAAACATACTCTCATCCAATTTTTTGGAAGTATGCATCAAGGTTAAAAGATATGCTATTGGAATTAGATAGGCACTACAATACACATCCACGATCTGCATATAACATATGGAATTTGAAGGCAGCGGTTAAGCTAATTACGGATTGGGAATCAGAGCTTTCTGTACATAGTCGTGAAAACTCAGCTTTAATGGAGTTCATCTACAATGAAATTGATAGAGCGTATATTGTTTCTAAGATCCTTTTTATGTTTTTGGAGTAATAAGATTTAATTCTAGGAAGAAATACTCACAAGTTGCACGTTTCCCACCTAGAGTAATGAGAAGGCTTATTCGTAGTCCTGCTTGTATTTATGGTCATTTACTCCCTCATACACCATTCAAGCCATCCGAATCCACACTTTCGGAAATGATCCCTGCAGTCGATCAGTAAGTTATTTAGGTCTCATGTGTTCCGAATAAGTTATTTAAAATATTCTTTTGTTTTCATCAGTTTGATGGCTCATTCATTGTATGTTACATTTAGTGAACTCGAGCAAAATGAATTGCGTTTTCATCCTGAAAATCCAAAAAGGGTATCATTGGCTAAAGTGTGTCGCTACATTGCACGTACCGGCTCCTTTAATAAACCTGCGGCAAATTTGCTTGATTATATACGCAGAAGATCGAATGATAAAAGAGACAATGCCATTAAGGTAAGGTGGCTATATCTAATGGTTCGAGTAAATTTAGTGAAATTTTTTTCTTACTTGCAGTACTACTTGGAAAATCGGAAGCCACCACCATACAGACATATTTTGTATGATGTTGATTTAAATAATATACCAAGGCTAGAGGATCGATTACCGGAACTACCTACCATATGGAAGGAATTAGCTGTGAGGGTAAGTAACAATCTGTGTTTATTGCTTAAACTTTATAATTTTTCTGTTACAAATTGGAAACGAGACAGTTATGATACCTCAAAGGTTCCATTCAAAGTTTTGTTGGCAGATTTTGTATGATGATTAAAAGAAGCAAATATTGGGTAATGAGAATGGATGTATAATGTCTTCTCAGATCGGAACATACGAGGCATTTGCAGAAAGTAAGCTTACTTTTTTTGGTATGTTGGCCACATGTAGCTTAGTTTCTCGCGTTGTCAATGAGCACAAGAACGTATTAGTACAATTAACGCTGTGGCACCGCAACGTTTCCCTTTAACGATGTTGAAAGAATCTTCTACCAATTGTGAGATTCACAGTAGGGATGGAAAGTTAATTTTTTGCATCGATTAATCGATGGTCGAACTGTCTGAATCGTTTGTTCGATCCCAATCGATTAAACATGGCATATCATCGATTAATAGATTAATTGCCATTTTTCTTGTTTTTCGTATAAATTGGTTGCTGGAGACTCTTTAGACCTTTGCCATGCTTGGAATGAATCTCCCTCTTTATTGATGACAATGAAGGCTTCATACTTTGAATAATTTTATTGAGGCAATTCAAAATCAATCAAAGAATCAATAATTTTGCATGTTTTACAAAAGAGCACTATCTTCCAGTATGCTAGAGCAAAAAGTGAATGATAATAAACATTATTGCATATACGAAATATTAAAGGACGAACTCTCATTTGAAAAGAACTACAAATAATTTTTATTAATACTTAACTACAAAGAGCTATGGCGTTATGCGTGTGTACATAATAATTTCCGAAAAGCGAGAGTGAGGCGGCGATTGTTGTTGACTCTCCTGCTACTATGCTGCTTGGTAGTCAGAAATGCAATTGACGATGAGTGCGTTGCAACTTTGAACTGCGTCGGCAGAATACTCCCTCCCAACTGTCAGTCATCTGACACTGATCGTTCGTACCTCGTAACGTTCTCGCTTTTTACTTGGCGGGTAAGTCCTTGTCCCTGCAGACGGAGGGTTGCGTCAATTGCTATTTACATGGCGGGAGGCGTGCGTTGGGTAACGAATGCCGTAGCGTTAGGCGGCAACAGGGGTTTACGGACTGCATCCAGGAAGACATGTGAGCAAACACTGAGTCTCTTGTTGACGGAGATTGTTCGATCGTTTCGGTGGGCCGAAAGATTGCCGGGACTGATGAAATCACCTGGAATCGACAACGTGGTTCCGTACAGCAGCTCTGAACACGATGTGTTTACATCTTCCTTGAAACTGGTGCGTGGCCCCAATAATACAGTCGGGAGAAAATCGGGCCAGAAAACGCCGCCGCCGTGACACATAATTGCGACCTTTAACGTACGATGCCAGTGCTCGATAATTCCGTTTGACGTAGGGTAATCCGGTGACGTTCGAATTCTAGTACTTTCGGAGAAAGCGGCGAGAGATTTGAACAGTGATGATTCGAAGTGGGCGCCTAGATCTGTTATGAAGAGCCGAGGTATACCGTAACGGGTTTCCACTGTGTGATCGGCGATGAGGATGGCCTCTGGCCACCTCGAAAAACGATCGATCGTCGTTTGGCAATATTTAAAGCCTTGCGACGGGCCGAGCGGCCCAACGATGTTCAAATGGATGTGCTGGAAACGGCAGTCGGGCACCGGAAACGGCTGCACCGGATTCACCTGATGACGAGTAACCTTCGAGCGCTGGCACGGCACGCACAAACGAGCCCAAATACGGATGTCACTCCTCATGTTCTTTCACACAAATCTTCTCGCGATGGTCTTACAGGTAGCGCGTGCATTGTGGTGCGCTAGCCGGTGAAAAATTTCGAAGATTTTCTTGCGCAACGAAACCGGGACGAAGAGTGTAAGCTGGCCCAGGGACTCGTTGCAAATCAACTTCTGATGCGTACGGCATGAACGCTGGGTAAGTTTCAACGAGGTGTTGTTGCTTCGGAGCAGCGTGCGTCCGCGACCTTATTGCTGGGTCCAAAAATGGAATGGAAACCTGTCGTGAATTGAGAAATGTAGTTGAGATACCTGAACTGGCGCGGTGAGGCTTTGCTAGTGGATTGAGTGAATGCGTACGTCAGCGGTTTGTGGTCAGGACGAAAAATAAAGTGCCTTCTTGGTAGTGTCGGAAATGATGAACGCTGGTATAAATAGTGAGCAATTCACGGTTGTAAACGCTATACCTAGACCCAGGCGTAGAGAGCTTTCTTTGAAAAAATGCCAATGGAAGCCATCGACCATCTTACTTGCTCTAACATGGCGCCTACAGCTATGTCGGATGCATCGGTAGTCAGCCTGTGAGGCTTATCGGCCTGAAAATGCACGAGTAATGTGGAATCCACCAACCTGTTCCTGGACTTTACGAACGCCTCCTCTGCTTCCGGAGTCCACTCAATTTCCGTCCTGTCTCCTTTCCTGTTGCCTTTCCATAAATTGTTGAGGGGGCCTGAAGAACCGCGGCGTCGCGGACAAACCGCCGATAAAAGTTTAGCGTTGCCAATAACCGCCGGATGCTTTAACGTGACAGGCCATTTAAAATTTCGGATCGCATCTACTCTAGACATCGAGGTGCGTACGCCTTTCTCGCCAATAACGTGCCCGAGGTACTCTATTTCGCTCACGCCAAACTCGCCCTTAGAGGCGTTAATGGCGATCCCGAAACTCGATAGATGTTAAAACACTATTCGTAGTTTCTGTAAATACTCCATCTCCGATTTCCAACCGATGAGCACGTCGTCGAGGTAGCAAAAGGAGCACTTGAGCCCTCGAGCACCTCGTCCATAAATCGCTGAAAGGTCTGCGCCGTGTTCCGAAGATCAAACGTCATCACCGTATACTCAAGTCCGAACGGCGTCGTGATCGCCGTTTTTGTGATGTTCTCCGCTATTGGAATCTGGTGAAACGCGCGCACTCAAGTTCACAGAAATATCTTCGATGTGTCGCATTGGATACTTATCCGGGACTGTAGCGGCGTTAAGGCGACGATAGTCCCCGTATGGACGATATGTGCCGTCTTTTTTTGGGACGAGGTGCAGGGGACTTGCCCAGGGGCTCTTTGACGGTCGACAGAAACCTTTATCCAGCAGAAACTGAAATTTCTGTTTTAGTCAAGGGGGGCGGTCTGCAACCGGGGGCCCGTAGTCGTTATATATTGCTTGTTTTGATGTGTCGGAGAGCGCGCGGAGACTGCCGGATTGGTGAGGCCCGGAAATTCTTTCAGCACCGATATATACGGCGAACTTCCAACGACGGTTGACACGGACACCTGTTGATGCCGGCTAATATTTCCCGGTACAACCGCCTGACTTGCTGGGTCCAAGAGCTTGTGGTCCTTAAGGTCCACGAGTAGGCCGAAACGTCCGAGAAAATTGGCGCCTAGGATGGGGCGCGGCACCTTTGCGATACAAAAACGCCAGGGAAACACGCACGGCAGGCCAAGTGAAGCCGCGAGAATTTTGTCACTGAAGGTACGTATTGTAGTTCCATTTGCCGCAAATAATTTGTACGGGGAACTCTTTGGGCTCGATGGAGGCGAGACACCGGAATAATGGAGACATCCGCTCCGGTATCGAAGATGAATTTGACTTTCGACATTGGGCCAAAAACTTCCAGGTGACTTCCCGAGGAACCACCAGCTGTCGTCTCCTGGGCTAGTGGTTCGACACGTTTCCCGAATACTTGTCGGGAAACGAAAGAGCACGGCGGGCGACACTTTCTCAGGGGCACCAAAATGGCGATGGAAACAAGAGACGAATTTAGAAAACACAATTCTGCATTTTCGATAATTAGACATGGTAGGGACGATATGACACTATAGTTGCTTATCAAACCAATCATCTTCTGGTACAGACGAATTAAAGACAGTCTATTTTTTCGCTGACTAGCAATACAACTTAAATGAACAAGTACTCTAAAGCTAACTCTGCCATAAATTCTAACGCTGGCGCCATCAGCTCTCATGTCTCGAAGGGTTTGGAAGAAATCTTGCGATCAACTGGGGCCTTTGCGAGATAGGTCTTCAGCTGACCTGGCATTGTGTTGGTAGCTTCAACGTTGGTAGTCCCCATAAATCCCACACGCACCATCGAGTGGACCGAGAACCATAGGTCATTAGGGCTGGCGCTGCTTTCTGCAGCTTCCTGCTATTAGCGGCATTTCTCGTCGAAGGCTTGAGACTGGGCGATCGTATCCGGAATTCCACCTTGTCCGTATTTCCTGAATCAACTTCACGGGCTTTTTGCAGCCCTGAAGCTGCTGTTCACTTAACTCTTCTGTCGCCAGATACTTTTTCGAAAAAAACCCACAATTTTCTTCACTTTTAGTAGACACAGACAGAGGTCGAATTTCAAGTGTTGCTGCAAAGACAAAAGAAGAATTATTACTTTCAGAATTGTGTCAATGGAACTTTTTCTATTAAAAGGACATTTAGAGCTCAAATTCGGCCCCTCAAACATGTTCCAGGGGCCCTTATTCTCACGTTTTGTTCATCTCCTTCATATTAAACAAATATGTATGTACCTGAATAGCCAATGCAAAACCAATTACCTTCTTCGGTCGATGCCCATGGGGATTGTCCAGGAAGTCGCTTGCCTCCTCTTCGTCTTCGGGAATGTTTTCGTCATTGTCATTACTCCGTACTTCCTATTCTAAAGTTCAGTGCTGTGGACACGCGAAATAAACTCAGCATTCACAAAACACTGTGCTGTTAAATGGAAGTGAAACATGGACCCTGACGAGCAGTGGGCATATTTGAACGCAAAGCTCCCCAGAAAATCGACGGCCCAGTGAAACAAGGAAGAGAGTACGTTACAACGATGAGTTGTATGAACTATTTGACGATCCACCTGTTTCCGCTTGCGTAAAGTCATGCAAATTGCAATGGGTGGGCCATGTAAAGGGTTTTCCATTAAGGACAACAATTTTATCTATTAATAAAACACAGAAATATTTGAGATATTGAGTTCAAATTTATTGTGGGTGTGGAGCAATTTTGGTCATATGACCACCACGAGTCAATTTAAAGCGGTCGATTCTTTCGTCCCAATTTTCCACCACTCTGGCACACATTTCGACCGGAACGTTGCCAATTTCACGTTGGATGTTGTCTTTGAGCTCGTCTTAAGTTGCTAGCTTGTTGTCATAGACCAGTGACCTGATATAGCCCCATAAAAAGAAATCAAATGGCGTTAGATCAATAAATCGATTTTGAGACGTGCTGTTTGGCTAGTGGCACGGTCATGTTGAAACCACATATCGTTGATGTCAAGTTCATCCAATTCTGGCCACAAATAATCTTCTCGGTCTCCATTGACGGTCTTTTTCATCCACGGAAAAATACGGCCGAATCAAACCTCCGGCATGAATACCGCACCAAACAGTAATTTTTGTGGATGCAACTGTGTCTCAAGAAGCACATGTAGGATTGTTGCTGACTTATAACGTATATTTTGCTTATTAACAAAGCCATTGAGCCAGAAATGAGCTTCATCGCTGAAGATGATTTTTCGATGAAATTCTTCATTTTCTTCAAGCTTTGCCAGAGCCCAATTGGAGAAGTTTCGAATGATCAAATGGCTTTAGTTCTTGAGTCAATTTGATCTTGTAAACCATGTAGCCCAAGATCTTTTCGCAAAATACGCCACAGTGTCATTTGAGCGATGCCCAATTCTTGAGAACAACATAGAATCTACTTATTTGGCTCATTTTGAATCGATGCCCTTACGGCTGCGATTTTTCCTTCACTTCGTGCGGCACGACGTCTTTTTGGCACCGGAATGTCCAATAGTGAAAATTTGGACTCGGAACTTACCCACTATAGCACGAACAGCCTGTCGGGTGTGATGATTATTACGGCCGAAAATTGGAGTAAGCGCTCTTAAAGTTGCGACCACCGACTCAGAATGTCGGTAGTAATTTTTAATAATTTCCAAACGTTACTGCTTCGTGAACTTTATTATGATGAAAATGTTAACTAACGTTTTCACATTTACAGTTTATTAAAAAAAATGAAGGTGCGTTCATATAAAGATACAGAATTGTTGTCTATAGTGGAAAACCGTATAGAAAGAATGGAAGAAAACCGGCTACCTAAAAGAACATTACAGGCTAGAGAACTAGGTGGACGCCCAGCGGAAAGACCGAGAATGCGATGGGAAGACACGATAGAAGTTGACAGCAGGTCCTTGTTGTGATGATTGGAGGAGATTAACCCTGGAGGCCAAGCTCGGCTTGGGCTTCCGTATCTGTCGAGGATGGCATCGAGTTCCCGATTAAGATACTCACGTTATTATTTCTCTGCAGTGTTTTAATTTTGGTTCATTACTGCGTGCTTACCATGGCTCGGCATGTCTCGAATTCGCTAGATAACTGACTCTTCTGGCGAATAAATCTCACCTCACGCCCACCTTAGTGATCGTCTATAAATATCACAAAGTAAAGACTCTTTTCCCATCGATGCAGTCCTCATTTTTCCATTCACATCTGAACGAATGTGCTCACCCTACTTCAAAGTTCTTTGAGAACTTTGGAAAGGATGATCTGCTCAACTTTCGTTGGGCCCATAACCTATTGATAAAAGATCTGGTAGACAAAAGAAAAATAGATATGACACCAACTATATGAACTAACATGCATACATATATTGAGCAATTACAATTTTAAGAAAATGTCAAACGTGTTCGCGGTACGAGCCTCTAATTAGCACTGGCTATAAGAACCTGATCGCGCTTGTGTTCAAAGAAGAATGGCACTGTCGTCAGCGCCAAAAGATAACAGTTGGATTGTATCGCTCATGTGATAATTCCAGTACTTTGATATCTGTGAATACCCAGAATCATCCCCGTTTCAGGCTATTCTTATTGCTTGATGCCTAGTTTTCGACAGGGCTTGATATTGATGGATTTCGAAACGTTTTTCCATCGTCCCTTGTCACGATTGTTTCTTCGACAGACCGGTTTCACCCATCCTCAGTGTGTTTTCTTCGTTCTGATTAGTCTTTTTTCAGGTCGTGCGGTACTTAGTCATCACGTATGTTGGTTCGTTTTCTTTCTTCTTTAAACAGCATTAAATTCCAGCCCATCCTTGATAAAGGACTTTTTTTTAAATACCTTCATTCCCTACCACTCTCTCCATCACTCTTTCTTCGTCGCACAACGCTCGTGCGATCTGCATTCACATTACGTCGCTGGGTCCTTTGTGCCACCCAGACAATGTTTAATACATCGGTATAAGGGGGCACACAATATAATGTGAACTAGTCCTTTTCATGAACAACTAGCTCTCAGAGATAAAAAAAAAAAATTCAATATAATACGACGCATTCAAAAAAAACTCTGAGTAACTGTCACTTCAGTATCTCGCCGATAGGGTCAAAAAACGCCCTAAGATACTGGGCTCATAAAAGCAGAATTACAGGTCCACGCTTCAATCAGTGCTCA
This sequence comes from Odontomyia ornata, assembly GCA_963969285.1. Classification (NCBI taxonomy): domain Eukaryota; kingdom Metazoa; phylum Arthropoda; class Insecta; order Diptera; family Stratiomyidae; genus Odontomyia; species Odontomyia ornata. The sequence continues at coordinate 44,466,653 of OZ017742.1, forward strand.
TTAAATGCTCCCTTAGTCTTTTTTTAAATACCAAAGAGTTTGCTTTCTTAACAATTTCTGGTAGATTGTTATACATACGCAGAGCATCATTCGTTGCATCGTTCTTTAGACGATCCGTTCTGGCAAAAGGTATTACGAATTGATCTGCATTCCTCGCATTATACGGGTTGATCTGTGATACCTTAATTAATGGTGTTCGTTCCGATCCATTAGTTTTTAAATTTTTGTAGATAAACTTAGCTTTCTCCATTATAATGATTTGACTGAAATGTTAATGATTTTGCCAATTGGTAAACCAAACTAGTTTGAGTAAGCATCGGCAGCTTTAGAATGTTTTATACGCTTTGGTCAGCAGCCTGGATATACTGTTTAAATGTTGCTTTGCTGATTGACTCCAAATAAGTACTCCATAATGCAATTTCGTCAGGACAAACGCATTTAGAACAAGTTTCTTGGTGTGCATTGGAAAATCCTCATATCTTCTTAACAATCCTATTATTGGGGCTAATTGCCTCCTTAAGCTATTTATGTGTGGTAACCAGGTCATACGATGGTCTATGATAACACCAAGATATTTCATTTCTAGCACTCTTTACAATTTTACGCCGTTAATGTTTAATTCGACATCTATGTCTCCTTTGTTCTTTTGCTTAAAAACAATATATTATGTCTTTGTAGTGTTCAATACCAGTTTGTTTTCAATTAACCACTGATGGAATTCAATATCAAATGCTTTTTTCAAATCCACAAAAATTGCGATGACATAATCACCTCTGTCAAGTCCTAGATTGATGAAACGTGTGGCATCCAAAGTTCTTTTGAAAACCAAACTGATGTTGGCTTATGATAGAGTTTGCGACTAAAAATGATTTTTTCAAATATCTTACTAAATCCCGTCAGCAGCGCAATCGGGCGATAGTTATTCGGGTCGAGATGATCACCACCCTTGAATATAGCAACTATTTTTGCAAGTTTTTCTTCTTCCGGAAAAGTCCCATTCCTAATATGCACGTTTATAAAATTTGCCATAATCTCGGCTATGTCCTCCTTTATTATACTAATCTCAATCATCGTGATGCTATCAATGCCTGGCGCCGTATTCTTTTTTTTAATTCATTGATTACATTTAAGACTTCCCTTTTTTTTGTTTGATGAATGTGAAGGATAGAATTTATTGAGATATTTGTAGTATTTAAATTTCTTGCTGAACTGGCAACGATTTCTTTAGTGATTCTTCCACCAATTGTTGAATCATCCCCGTTTCAGGCTAATTTTATTCTCTTGATGCCTAATTTTCGACAGGACTTGATATTGATGGATTTCGAAACGATTTTCCATCGTCCCTTGTCACAATTGTTTCTTCAACAGACCGATTTCAGCCATCCTCAGTGTCTTTTTTCGTTCTGATTAGTCATCATGCATCATCGTTCGTTTTCTTTCTTCTTTAAACTCAGCATTAAATTCTAGCCCGTCCTTGATAAAGGACTTATTTAGAGTGAGTTTAAAATTATCAGTTTTTACTATTAAACCTCCATCTGCAACCGTTCTACATCTCAAACGGTAACCGGCACAGCCATTTTATCTTGACCGCTTGATACATTGGACATTGGGATCAGAATGGGTACTGAGCTTCTTCAGAAAGAACCAGTGAATCACTTATACATTTCAGCGATGATCGAGGATACGTATCCCGATAGAACACAGGATTATGGATAGGATACCAAAACCACAATCACAACACGAATATATAACTTAATTTAAATTATTATTTTATTTTTTTTGTTTTTTTTTTTTTATACTTTGGTTAGAGATATCAACTACAATAAAAATAACACACAAATTTCAAATTGGAATATCGGATTACATAACTATAACCAGTTAGAGGATATTTCAAGTTAGTAAATAAACACAAATGGAAAAGAAAAAGAAGAAGCTCAACTCGTATTAATTTTTTAACTCCTTAACGATTTTTGATTTCATATTATAATTGCTTAACTTCCCAGGCAGCAACAAATTGTCGCTGGTATAAGAGAAGTTATTCAAAATATACAAATCTAAATACTATTTATTAAAAAGAAAAGAAATCAAAATACCGCGACCGGGACACGGCGAATCAGTTCCTCCAAACCTCAACAGTGTGCTTCTTTAAGAGTTTCTTAAATATAGGAAAGGATCTTACATTTTTTAACTCAGGTGGCAAAGAGTTATATACTTCCATTGCTAATCTGACTGGATCACTATGTTTTCTTCTAGTGCGAGCAAATGTTACCTTAAGATAGTCATTAAATCTGGTATTATATGAATGGATATCACAGTGTTTGATTAGTTTGATATCGGTATGTAGTACTCTAAAAATAAATTTAACTTTTTCCATATATTATTTGCCTGATACTGAATTTCTCTGTTAGAGGATAAATTGTAATACTAGGGGTCAATCTATCCAATCCATGCATTGCCTTGACAATCTTATTCAGCATTCTATATATTGAATCAACATTAGCTTCCGAAGTATGACACCAATTCATAATGCCGTAAGTAATCAAAGGCAAATACCTGTGTGAATACTTGAAATCTTGAAATTGTTAACCTAGAAAATTTCTCACACCCGACAATGTCTGTTTTCTTGATTTTAAGAATCCGGCCATTATAAATATTACGAAGGCGACGGTGGTACCAAACGGCCAACATAAGCTGCCTAATTAACGGAAAGACTTTAATGTTATCTATTGTGAACTTTTTGAGTCTATTGTGATTGAATATTTTTGACACTAGTTTGTCATTATTGTCAAATATTACAAATGTTTACGAAATCTTGCGCGCCTGCTAAATTATAGACCCAATCGAAATAACAAAGTGTTTTTATGATAATTCTTTCAGTTGAGAGCTATACAAATAGACAAAAGCTGTAATTCATCTGCGTATCAACGGGCTGCCAATCCCAATCGGGATTTCAATAATCGCGAGATAGAAGTCTTCACTCCAAACCGACCCGCGCAAAATGCATCAAACATCACAATCCACCTGAATTGTGTTTACGATTCACAACAAAATAATACAAGCGTCTCAACATACAATACCTATAGTGTTTCCCCTGTGCCAGTTTCATATCAGACAACACAAACCCTTGAACCAAACAAATACGAGCCACCACCACCTCCAGCTCCCGTTGAACATCCATATTATTTCACGAGAATCCACGAGCCTATTCCATCGTATGAAACTTCAGGCTACTTAGATGTATACAAATATTTAAATAATTTCGACTCAACGAGTGATAGCCGTGCAAGTAGTTTGAGTAGTACTCCTACCCCGTTCTACGAAACGCCCAAAGCCTGCAGTAGTGCAAACGCATCGCAAGAAGTAACGAAAGAAGTTCCTCCTGCATTAGCTGTTAGCACACCTCCAAAATCAACTGCAGTAGCTGAAGCCAAAGTCTCTCCGCAAGTTCCCAAAGGACAGAAGCTATTGACCGACTATTTTAGAAAAGTCCAAAAACGTGTATCGGATAAAGATTCAAAAAAAGCTTCGAAATGGCGTCGTCGTAGTCGAAAATTGAAAATATTGAAAGCAAAAAGACAGCATCGTCATTTTGAGAAAATATTCATTCGTCGTATTGTGCGTAAAAAACATTTGAAAAGGAAAATCAAACGACTTCTTCGTTGCTACAGAAAATCATTGCGTCGTGAGCGCCAAATTTATGAAAATGAAATTTTAAATCGAGTTTATTTCGCGGTAAAATCACTGGAAATATATACTGAATTTTTGTCTGATCTGAGAATGATAGTGAGAAAGATGAAAACTTCAGAAGATTGTGGAACGAAAAAGGCGACTCTTGCTAAGACCACAGGCGAGGATGAACTCCCCAAAACTCGGAAACCTTATCGTGTTGGAGAGAGTCTCCGACAGATGCTTTTGCCAGAGAGCAAGGAAGATGCAAATGAAAAGGATGCCAGTAAGTGCTGATTGAATTTAACTAATGATCAGTTTGTTGCTAATTGTGATGTTATTCCTTTAGTTTTCGCCATGAATTTCTTTGATAAAGTTGAAGAAACATTATGCAGTGCAGGTCATCAAGAGCGATATGAAAAGTTTCAGAAAATTCTCAGAAGTTTCAACTGCCGCAAAGATCGTGCCTCTGATTTGTATCAAGTAAATCTAAACATGTCTTTTTCATATAAAGTATATTTTAAATTCTCATCATTCACCTTACAGCAAATGGAAGATCTGTTCATGCCTGATTATCCTCAATTGGCTGAAATATTTTTAGCCTTCCTATTACCCTCAGAAGCAATTGAAATCGGAAAGTTTTTCGAGCATTTCATGATTACAAACATGGGAAATTTCATAAATAAATTAAATATATTCTTCAATAAACAACCAGCACAAATCAAGAAAATTTACAGTGCATTAAACGAGCTGGCAGAGGAAAAGGATGTGGGGATGGAACAAGTAAGGAACAAAATTTTACCACTGCTCAAAGGAAATAAGTTTTTGATCGATTGGTTCTTGCAAAACTTTGGTTCAGAGAAACCAAGTCAAAGGTAAAAGTTATAATTGGATATTACAGCCGAATCTTAGAATGATTTAATTTCAGTATATCGAATGTATACGAAACTATAAACCTCAAGCAGTTAGAATCTCAACTAGGTGAATCGGAAATCTATGAAACAGTACAGCAGAAGGACATAATTGAAGAGTCAACGGACAACAATCCTTGCCAATTGAAGGTAACACTTTTGTAATGTCGAAATATTGATTCAAATAATTTTTTTAAATATAGTACATCAATGGAGGCATTTATTATGGCTCCAGGATTCTTCTTCCTGCCAAACTTTCCTTCCTTGCCACAGATTTATCCAGATTTGAAGAAGATGAGGATTCGACTGTGGAAGAAGTAGGCTATGCTGAAACGAGTAAACCTTGTGTGCATGGCATAAGGGATTACGCCGAACGGCAGCTTAAGAATCATCTTGACAAATGTAATGAGGAAGCAAAAGTTGAAGAGGAAGACGAGAAGGGTAAGAATAGTTTTGTTTGTATCGAAAACTAATAATTTATTGAGATGTTTGCCAAATTTTCCAATGAAAACGCAATTTTTGCTTTTAAATATGATATATTTCGACAAATATATATTTCGGAAGTAAGTTGCTCCCGTCCAGTGTCAGGCTTCCTCCATTGACACTGAAAAATGGACCTACTTACTTCCGAAATATATATTTTACGAAATATATCATATTTAAAGGCAAAAATAGTGTTTTCATTGGGAAATTGGGCAAATATATTTATATTTGGATCGCTAGACATGGGGAAAGGTCTTGAATAATAATTTATTTTTCTTACTAAGCAGACAAGGACAAGTACACACTCTGCGACGATAACACATTTAAGGCACATGCAGCTCGATTGAATCCAGCTCTCTATCAGGTTCCCCAAAATCATCACATCAGTACTAGTTTGAAGTCAAAATATTCAGAGGGAGAGGTATCCCCGAAGAAGCAATCTCTTCAGAAGCGTCGTTCACCTAAAAAGAATCTTCCCAAATCACCAACAGCGACAAATAAAAAATATTCATCCATATCTGAATCATCTAAAGCAGTAGGCATCGCGAAAAGACTTAAATCAATGACTAGTGGAAGTGATTCTGAGTCGCAGAACAGTATTAAGTCGAAACGGAAACAGTCGAAATATACCAAAACCATAAATAGTGAATCGTCAGATGCGCCTGGAAGTCAAGTCGGCTCAGATGGCGCAGCTTCCGATAGTGATAAATCAACATCGTCATTTGAACCTAAGAAAAAGCATCTGAAACTACAATTAACATCATCTTCGGAAGATCTCCAAATCCCAGGTCCATCACAACTAGCAGTCCCTGCACAGGTGGAATCACTGTGTTCAAGTTCATGTCCATCACCGGTTGAAGAGAAAATTTCTGTGTGGACTCGTGATGAGGATAAAATTATTTTGGAAGAAGTAAAGTCTGGTTATGATTGTGAAAATAATTTGGTGGCCAGAATTCTGGCGAAATTGCCGCATCGCTCTGAAATTGAAGTTACGAATCGACATCAATTTTTGATGGAAGTGTTAACCCAACTGCAGGGGAAGACAAGTTAGCTATAAGGGTGATTGTTTTGTTAGTTTTCCGATTATTATTTTAAAAACTCTACCTTATGTGTTGATTTTTCGGGATCATTCTATATTAGAATGCAAGTGTTTTAAGGATTTATTGTATTTTAAATAAATACTGGTTTTATTTCATAATATATTTCGTGAATTCTATTGTTAAACAAATGTCGGAATGGAGTCTATACTAGGCTAAGCTTTCCTATTAGTCAAATCCAAGTCTGTTTGCATTTGGTGTGTTACACAGAAGGCATATTAACATCAGATGGGTTCCTACGCCACTCCTGTTCTTTGGTCTTCGTTTTACTGGGATGTAACTACTCTGATTTTGAAGCAGCTGAAAGGTAAGTTATTCATAAACTTACGTTGATGAACAGTGGTCGATTCATCTGTAAAAAGTATGTTATATACGTCACAGATATGAGTTATTTGAATTTAGAATCATTTACCTGATAGAAATATCTACGATTCAAGCTAGGAGCAGAGCTTCCCAGTATTGTAATAATGTAGCAAGTGCGTTAGCATGTCGAATAACTGGCAGCAAAGATATATTACTGGATTAGTAACCGTGAACACGGCGTTTGATTAATCGTTGGTCGCATGATGGATAGAACGCAAGCAGCATAATCATGGCAAACCGATGAGCCTGGAACCTGGCGATTGGACAAAAATTATGGGCGAAGCAATTCCGTAAAGGAAACCACTGTTGTGCAGCGAGCTTCCTACCAACGTGCCACTTTGTGGCAGACAGATTGCGACAACTACATTGGCGTAAACGATATGATTTAGCAACTCAAAAACCAGAAAGTGAGCTACAAAATGAATCCAAGAATTTTGTAATCGGATAGTGGCCACAGCAAATGTAACCTTTCCTACCATTCATGGTGTTCAAATGTGTTTTTAAACGCACCTGTCATTAATTTTTCGGAAATTCAATTTCTTTAACCATCAATTAAATAATTTTTTTAAACGTCAATTGGATTAAATAATCGAAAAAGCTCATAAATTTTATTCACTAACTATTCAATACATATAGGCCATCACGGAAATAAATACGATTACTCACAATCGTGGGTCATTCACCTAATAATAAATTAAATATAACTTTTAATCCCGGTATTTTTAACATTGTGGAAAGGAAATCGATCTTCACTATCACTTATGCCGCATAATTTTTTTTATTCTCACAAGTATTCGCTTAATTCAATACGCGAAACGTACATTTACCACTATGAATAAATATTAAACCCGAACTACACTTTAATTATAAAATTTAGTTTGGATTTGCATTCGCGCAAGTCGTTTTCTTACAGTTGACATTTTTTAAGTTGTCAAAATTGTCGTGATGCTCTTTAAGTTGGGGATTCTCGTCTAGTAGTAGTCACAATGAATAGAAATGTTTTTGTTTGTGTCAAATATAATAATAAAATTATTAAATAATTTAATTAGGGAAATTGAAGAAAAAGGAAATTTTTTTTTTTTGCAAATATTGCATGACTAGGAATTTGTCCTTTGCGATTGAGGACAACGATTTGATTTTCCTTGTGTGGAAGAAAATATTCACGTGTCAAAAATTTTCAACTTGAAACAACAATGAACAAGAATGTGGTTACAACGTCGATTGTAGATCCTTGTATTCCTACAAACTCGACAAATGAAGTCAGCATTATAAAAGTGAAAAGCTCTTCAAAGCAAGCCTTAGATTGCTGCTATCAAAGGCATATCGCTGCTATGACCCAGTCACGAAAAAATTATTGCCGTGATGTTAAATTTGATAATTATTCTCATTTCAGTAGCATTGAAATTGAATCAGTAATGACCGGAACTGAAATGAATTAGGAAATATAGCGAAGCGTGCGAGCATACTCAACCTAGATTGTATCACTGTGTAGAGTACGAACGTACTCGATCTAGATAATAGTGAAGAACTGTCTTTTGCAGTCGGTTGAGTAGTGAGTACCGAGCCGCATGTGTTTTGGCCATGTTTCTAGGTAAATTGCATATCATTATTTCCACAATAAAGAGTATTATGGATTGCTTGTATAAAATGCAGCATATTTTATTATTCGGTCTCTTGTCATAAGTTGTCGACGATGATAAAAAAAACTGCAAAAATTGTGAAAGTGAATGACATTAACATTAACCAGTCACCTGTAGTAATCGAGAAGTCACCTAAACAAACTGCTTGAACACCGGCATAACACTGGTCTGAAATCTGAATTGCACATTTGAAAAAATTGATTATTCCGATTTAAAGTTTTATAAATTATAAAATGTGTTTTTTATTATGAATATAAATTTTATATTATCTTTTTCCTCTCTATATTAAGTTGAAATTTTTCTTTATAATTATATTCTTTATATTTATCTATTATTATTATTTAAATTTTGGTACATTATTATCTTCTATTAATTAAAAAATCCAAATCTGCAATTAAAATTTGAACACGGCAACACTTCTATATCTACTACCGTTGCGACAGGTACAATACGGTGGCTAGAGAGAACAAGCGAGCAGTTCTGTTTGGGCGGATCGAGGAGACTGCTTGAGATCGCCACACAGCGCAGACGCCACGAGAAAAGAGGAGAGAAATGTTCGTCAGTTATTTGAAAAATCCTGGGAAATAGATCGGAAAAGCATTGTTGAAAGTGGTCTGCAACGTTTTTCCCTTGAGTGTGTGGCCCTCGCGTGCATTCGGTAACGTGAAATATGTTTGAACACTGTGACAGTCGAATGTCGCTCCCGAAAGCGGTGGTGGAGTTCTCATGTCGAAGCTAATTTCCCATGAATGAAAGAAAAATAGAATCTGTCGGGCAAAGTCGAACGAAAAAGTGCCGTGAATACGAAAATCGTGAGATGATCATATCGTGAAACAAGGTCACACCGTAGAGTTCAACAACAAATGTGTCAAAGTTATAAACTAAAAAAAAAAAACAGTAATTGCCACAGGAACAAACGTTAATCACTTGTTTCAATTGACACAAAATCGTCAAAGAATGTTGCCTTTGCGTGTAGTTCAAAATGCACTAAAGACTTTTAGCATCGTTGAATGGGCCACCTGAACAATGAAAGTTTAGACAAACTATGCAGCGGACTAGGAACTGGAATATATTTCAACAACAAAATTGACAAAGACTGCAAGGTGTGTGCCATTTGCAAACAACAAAGGTTGCCATTCCGTAAGTGTGGCAGCAAAGCTAATGAACTGCTTCATTGAGTAATTAAATAATACTGGAGTGGACAACCATGTGACCATGTGGTCAAAACAACTCCTGCGACCACTCTTCCTACTGCTACGCTCTTGTTTACAACCTAAGAGAGAGCCGAATTGCACAAGCAAACATGGCTGCTGCTCAATGTAAACAAATTTTCATAAAATACTAAAAATTTGTTTTCTATTTGAAAAACATTCAGCATTGTATGAAAAACATGCAAAACATTAACATATTAACTACTCACTTGTGAAAGGAAACACCTACAGATCCTTTTCCACTATGATTTTTACACGAAGGCACTACACACTTCATTTTGAAATTGTAAATTAATTTCACAGTGTCACACGTTAAAGTTACTTGAATCACAAACCACAATCGAATATTTAAACACTTGGAATGAATTTAGATCGCGAACACTTTCCACAGTTTTAATATCGGATAAAATTCGCGAGGAAACTTGCAAATTGGACAATTTGGCGTCCGATTTGCATCAGTCAACTTGACAGACAGATCCCATCTAGTCAGCTTTTGGAACAAGAAAGTGACCAGCAAGAGGCAGACGGGGGAGGAAATGACAGACAGATCATTTGGAAGGGAGCAGAAACCGGTTGCATGCTCTCTCATGCATTTTATATGAGCTTAGCCCATCCAGTTCTTAATCATCTGAGAGTTGCTTGATATAGTGCACACTGACATATGTGGATCCATGGAACAGAGTTTGCTTGGTGAAATCCGTTATTTTATAACATTTGTTGATGATAAATCGAGGAAAATTTTTGTATACTTCCTAAAAACAAAAATGGATTGGGAAGTACTGTCATGTTTTGAAGACTTCATGACGTTCGCTGAAAAACAAAGTGGTCACAAACTCAAAACTCTACGTTCTGACAATGCCAAAGAGTTTATGAAGGGCGAATTTCAAGCCACTTTTCGGAAAAATAAGATCCATCAACAATCCACAAATGTGCACACGCCAGAGCAGAACGGTTTGGCTGAACGTATCATTCGCTCAATCGTGGAAAAGGCGAGATGTATGCTTGCCGACTTGAAAATGTTTAAAACACGTCAGGCAGAAGCAGTTGGATACTCTATATCTCCAAAACCGTTCGCCATCGAAAAGAATCGGCACAACACCAGTTCAAGCGTGGAGTCAAAAAGTACCTGACCTTACATATATCAGAATGTTTGGAACAACGGCCAACCGAAAAAAAAAATCCAACGAATGTGTTACGGTCGGATATGATGAAAACACCAAAGGCTACCTTTACAACCCAGTTAAAAGTTGTATTTTTAAAAGTCGAGATGTATACTTTTGTAATGAAGACTCTTATGTTTCTCCATCCAAAACATTTAAGAAGTCAACAACAAGTAGCAAAGTTGAACCCATCTACCATGACGAAATGTAACGACCCGAGATCAGCAACCAAAGTGAAGCTGAAAACAATCACAACGATCTGGTCAAATATGTCGTTATTAGCAACGAACAAGAAGATGCAATATACGAAGATAGTTTTGAAGATGCAGTAGTACCAATTGATTCAGATTCGTCGGTGCTCCCTCAACAATTCAACTCTAGCCCACTGCAACAGCATGTGTTGAGGTGCAGCGAAAGGGAGCGCAAAACTTCAGGCAGGTATACTGATTTTTTACTAGAAAAACATTATTCTTCTTCTTTTTCCTTCCCTGAACCGTTTGAAGGTTTCACAGTACCAGCATCATATCAGAAGTACTTCTAAGATGACCCGGCGACGCCAGAAGAAGCATTATCCAGACCTGATGCGAACCAATGAAAGTTGGCTATGGAAGCAGAGATGCAGCCACTACTTGCAAATGATACATGGATACTTCAAGCCTTACCAAACAATCGAAAGGGGATAAAATTTGAATGGGTCTTTCGTACAAAACGTAACCTCACCGGATAAATTGATCGCTACAAAGCCAGCTTGGTCATAAAAGGATACTCGCAGCGAAAGGGGGTGGGCTATGGGGACACATACTCCCCTGTTGTCCGACACAGTTCTCTGCGATATCTTTTCGGAATTGCAGCTCAATTAAACTTCAAGGTGGAACAGATGGATACAATTTCCTCTTTTCTTCAAGGAAAACTTTCGTAAAAAATTTATATGGAACAGCCTGCGTACTACCAGAGTCGAGAAAACCCATCGATGGTATTTTGTTTAAAAACGCCTTATATGGACTAAAGCAGTCCAGTAGGGTCTCGAATCAAGAGCTGGACAAAACACTAAAATCATTTGGATTAGAGAGATCTAAGCATGAACTCTGCATTCATGTCAAAGCAAAAAAATGAAAATATACTTATCATAGCGGTCTCAAATAAAACCGACTGGCTTGAACATATTAAGGTGCAACTCCATCAACAGTTGAAAATGAAAGAGCTTGGAATAGCGAAACAAATCTTCGGAATGCATGTAACAATATCTGATTGTTCAATTGCAATTGATCACGAGGAATATATTGAGAAAGTTCTACAAAAGTTTGGGATGGAAAAGGCAAACCCACGGTGACACCAATGAATTCTAGTGAAAAGATATCAACTAAAGATGGTGCATCTGAAATAAAAGACATTGAATTCATGAAGAATGTTCCGTACCAAGAGGCAATTGGTTGTCTAATGTATTTAGCGCAATGCACACGACCTGACATATTCTATGCGGTAAACCTACTTAGTCGATTCAGTTCCAGTCCTGGACCACGACATTGGAATGCTGTGAAGTATTTACTTCGCTATCTGCGTGGTACATCTTCAATCAAACTAAAATTCAGTAATATTGGTAATAACAACATAATTGGTTTCACCGATGCTGATTGGGCAGTTAATAGTGATGATCGTAGGCTAACCACTGGGTTCGTCTTCATTGCTCAAGATGGAACGATACTTGGAGTTCCAAAAGACAGCATACAGTGGCGCTTTCGCCGTGTGAAGCTGAATACATGGTGCTTTCAGCTACTTTACAAGAGGCACTGTGGTGGGACGGACTGTCATTCAACTTGGTCAAAAGAAGCGACCACTTCAAATCCAGTGTGACAACCAAAGCACAATTGTGATCGCCTTAAATGCAGGGTTCTATCCCCGAACCAAATATATTGACATACGTCATCACTTTATACAGGACGTAATCAACCAAAATCAAATAAAAGTCGATTACATAAGCACCACTGAGCAAGTTGCAGATGTTCTTACAAAATCCCTGGATAAGACCAAACATGCACAATTCAGAGAAGCAATGGGAGTGCAACAAGAACCATCGTTCTAAGGCGGAGCGTTAGAGTCACCCTATAATCTGAATGTTCATTGTCACACTGTTATTTATCTTTTATGTACTTTATAACCTATTTTAAATAAAATGTCACTTCTGTCTTAGTCACCAAGCGGAACACACGTATTTTCCTTTTTCTCTGCTAATAATATCGATTTCCGGAGTTTTAAAACGATTCGGCAATTTTGTACAACAGACAAACATACGACTGCGCAAATAAACCTTCTGCATTGGATCCACGCTGATTCCGAAAAGCTTCATAGTGAAATCCATCGAATGCGAATATCCGGAAATGACGCGGAATGTGAATGGGGCGGAATTCTGGATGATGATGGATTGTGACGTGGAAAATTGATTTAAGTCGGATGAACAAAGGGACGGGATGGATTATCTGGTGGCCCTTCGAACGAGTGTGAGCAATTTCTTTTCTTTTTCTGTTGGCGAATTTTCGGGAGTTAAGTGGAGATATTGGACTGAAGAAGTTTTCTGCAATGTTCTGGATCAGATATACTAGAGTCTTAAATTTCGGAGTTGTTTTGGAGGACTTAGTCCAGGAGCCCTGCATCGAAAAATTTGGAGCTTCTGCCGGTAGTCTTATTTATAAGTAGAGCTAAAAACATAACTTATTTCTATATATGTAAATTCTACATGTAATATAGTGGAGTGATTAAGTACGCATAAAGTGTTTTCTTTGTCTCTGGGAAGTGTACTAATTCGGAGTGAAGTTCGGCTCGGAAGAAGAAAAAGCACGTTGATTGTCTAATTAGACCTTGAAAAAGGGAGCACATTTCCTCGCGAAATATATATATATATATATATATATATATATATATATATATGTATATATATATATATATATATATATATATATATATATATATATATATATATATATATATATATATATATTATTTTTCTTATAGGGGAAAATGACATGGGGAATGGTCAGTTTTACTATTCGCAAGGAAGCGGTGGGAAAACATTTCTTTGCACTTAGTGCCATTCTTTTGCTTCAGGGAGAACCCCTAAGTAGTTTTTGTTGTCGTGGTGAAAACTAGCCCTTTCCGGGGAGTATTCAGGAAACGTATTCCCGATGATAATAGGTTGATATTGATAATCTTCGGGAAGTGGTTGGAGAGCATTTCTCTGTGTGCAGGGTAACTTTTTACTTGGTTCCTCGAGTAATAGAAGTTATTTTCTTGCTCCGGCGAGTCGAATTCTCGCTTGGTGGCATTCTTGGGGCCAGTGGACGAGCGAGTGGCATCCCAAAACTGTCATCGACAGGTGAGACGGGTCCGTAGCCCCAGCCGGAGTCTCCTCGGTGAGGAAGGTAACATGCTGATTAGTTAGATCTTAGGTAATTAGAGCTTGGTGTTAGTTTATTATAAATACCCTCGAAAAACCTCCCAGGATTAGAAAATAAATGACACTTAAGAAGGTAGCCGAAATATATATCTGCCGAGGGTAGACAATTATAGTGTGTTAATGCCAAATCAACCAATGAAGAATAGTTGAGAAGAGATTTTTGTTTTGGAGTAGTACACTGACCAATACCCGGTCTAGGCTATTTCGCCATCGATGGTGATACGCTCAAAGAAAACCTCTCCAGAATTTTAGCTTAGCGTTTTGAGTATAAATCCAGCGGTAGAACCAAAACTGCCAATGATTAACATTCTATCCCGTATACCCACCTCGAGGCGGGTATTCGAAAATCATAATTATCTAAGTGTTAATTTTTTTTCTTTAATCCTTTTATGCACATCGATAATAAATAAATGAGCAACCGTTTTGCGGCAAGTTTCACCTGCATGAATGCATTCATCTTTTTTTTTCTCATTTTTGTGTTGGCCGTTGCACACAATAGTAACATAAATTATATCTGAAAAGTGACAGGTTTTTTAAAAAGACAGTGTTGACAGTGAGTGTATTTTGCTTGTAATTTCAGAAAGCACAAGTAAGTATTCCATTTAAATAATGATACGTTGAATGTTTTGTTTGAGTTTAAAAAAAGAGCATTTGCCATAAAACAGCGATAACCGCCTCAGGGCGGGTTTACGGGTTAGGCGGAATTTTGATGTATACAACATATTGGTTTTTGGTTTTAAAGGAATTAATTCTTCGATTTCACCACCAAAACCATCGCCTTTTTTGAAATTGGCTCGGAGAAGATTGGCAGATATGACTGAAGAAGAGCGGGAGAGAAAATGGAATCCAAGCCAAATGTCGGAAACGCAGCTTGAGGAATTCATGAATTCAGTAAGTGACGATGAAGACAATGAAAGTGATGATAGCCTGCATGACTCAAACTTTATACTAGATGAACGATAAGATGATGAAATATGCGCTGAGTATGACAAGTGCATGCAAAATCTAATTCAAACAAGCAATCCACCAAAGACTGTTACAAATGTTACTACACCATCTGAAAATTTTCTGGGAGTACCGCAACATGCACTTGCTCATCCTTTGACAATAGCGACATCCAATAAATTAGAAACATCATTGCCTTTCAGGAAGCCGAAGAGATCGCGATCGCCTATGCCTGCCATCGAAGATGACGGTTCCTTATCAATTCTTGGTTCTGATGGATTCAGTTGTGAATCAATCAATGCAATTTGTCCCAGTTCCAAGGAATTCTCCAATATAATATGGAAGAGAAATTCTGTGCAACCATGTCAACGAAGTAGCATTTCGAGGAAACATAGAGTTGCCATCCGCAGTGAAAAAACTGACCACACCAATAGGCTTTTTCAAATATTTCTTCACGGATGACTTAGTTGTCATGATTGTGGATCGGACAAATGAAGCGGCGTGTAGAGCAAACACAACATTTACTACTGACATTGACAGTTTGCACCATTATATTGGCATCCTTATTTTAATGTCGATCTATCGCTATCCCAACATGCAAAGCTACTGGGGTAAACGAGGATTTCCCGCTGTAAAGAATACGATGCCCGTGTGTTTATTTGAACGTATAAAGCAGTTTCTAAGCTTCCTGAATACAATCGGCCACGAAGAGATGAAAAGGGCTACGATATAATTTTTGCATAAGGAAAATAGCTGATATCCTCAATGAACGCTTCGATACCGTTTCAAAACCAGCTAGACTGTGTGTAGATGAGCAGATGTACTCTAATAAAATACTGCATCATCTACGGCAGTATATCCCCAATAAACCCCACAAATGGGGTATAAAGCTTTTTGTTCTTTGTGATTCAACAGGATATGCTTACAGGTTCCAAATTTACCATGGTGCTGGAGACAATGTAGTTTTACCAAACTGCCCAGATGTAGAAGCTACAAGCAACATTGTCGTTCGACTATCGCAAAGTATTCCTGATTATCAGAACCATATTCTATACTTTGACAATTTTTATACGTCACTGCCGCTGTTGGTTTATCTACGCGCACGAGGAATTTATTCTCTTGGGACCATCCGAATTAACCCAATACCCCTATGTAAACTGCCATCCGAGAAAGATAAGCAAATATTGGAAGCACCTCGTGGCTTTTCCACAGAATACGTAGGAACTGCATGTGGTATCGATATAAGCACCGTTTTGTGGAAAGACAACAAATGTGTACGTTTGGCGTCAACATACGTTGGTATCAAGCCTTTTGCTAAAGCGAATTCCACAGAACAGTCAACTAAAGTTTTCCGATACAACAGAAAACAAAAGACCCACGACGAAATCGATTGCCCACAGATAATACGGGAGTATAACAACCAAATGGGTGGGGTCGACCTTATGGACGGATTGATGGGTCGATACCATATCCGTATGAAAACGAAAGATGCAGTAATCAGGCTTTTCTACCATCTTATAGATATGGCGGCAGTGAACGCATATATTTTATATAAAAGAAAAAATGCGTCTGTCGAGAATACTAAGGAATGCGTACATTACACGCTACCACAATTTCGGGATGAAATAGCAGCAGCTTTATGTGTATATGAGCATAAACGACCAGTAGGTCGTCCATTTGCTGCACCGTCAGAATCAGCTTGCTTCAGCACAAATAAATATTTATCCAGAGGCCACAAAACAGCACACCCATCAGATTCTATTCGGTTAGATGGTTTGTATCATCCTGGCATATGGCTTCCTAAACTAGGCGGAAAGAAAACGTGCAAGCTATGCAAAAAATCAGAAACTCAGTACTTTTGCCAGAAATGCAATGTCCATTTATGCTGTTCTACCTCTAAAAACTGTTTCTATGAATACCATTCGAAAAAAAAATATGAATGACTAAAAACTATTTACACTTTTACTTCGTCATCAAAAAATATCGTAATAATAAAGAACTTTGTATTGACAAAACATTGTCTACATAAAACATTCGTTTGGTCACACTTGTAAACAATTTTTTTTCGTTGAGAACCCGTATACCCGCCTCAGAGCGGGTATCCTTTTTTTCAGCTTACAGGTCATTCTTTTACTCCAATTGTGAAGACGAAATTATTTTTGGATTTTTAACGTTAAATTACACCATCTATAAAATTTCGACCACTATATCACTTTATTTCACATTCCGGGGGTTAAAGGTTAATAAGTTCTTGAAAAGTTCAGCTTGTTCACAGATATTCTTAAAGAAATACTTGGAAGCAATTGACTAATTTGAAAAAATGAGATTCAAATACGTTAAAATTACTGATTGTACTCCCAGTAATCGCATGCGCAGAAATAGATTTAACCGTAACCCAAATGAGCGAAATAATTGGTTACTTGCTTCGATTGCCTGGTAAAATTGGACCAAAATGAAGCTTACTTTCCTTATACTAGTATATCCATCCCGCATAAACCAATATTTCCTGGTACTTTGTTTGCTCCTATGATAATTTTCTGACCTACCGCCAACTCGAAATTTCAAATAATTAGTCGATGTTTAAAGCTATTAATATTTTCGTTTATTAGATAACACTTAAATTCCACCTAAGCTATGATATACTGACAATTTCTTTTTCATCTAATTCAAGGGATTCTATTTTGTCTTCGCTAGATGTATTGCTTTGTAGGATTCTTAAACTAAGATTAGCTTTGGAACGAGAGGTACTATCACTAGGCCCAGCACTCGTTGTACTTCTTCCAAAACTCGACAAACTACCCTGACTTCGCGTCAGTGGAGGCTGTCGAAGGCGGGATGCATCCAGCGAATGCATTTTAGTTTTCTTTACTGGTGTCCTGCATGGCGAAGTTTTACGGCTATTAGTGAACGATTTCAGCGTCCTGGCTCTGGAAATAAAGCCAATTTGAAATATTTAATTGAGGGGTCAATTAATAAGACTTACGCTTCCATCAATCTCAAGAGCATATTGTGATATGTTTCATATTCGTTTAATCCGAACTCACTGGGATCGTGACGAGCATGTTCGTACCTGGCGTGAAGAAAATTGTTATGATTTTAAGAACATCTCGATTGTAAACAAAGGCTTGCTTACATATCGCAAAACTGATGGATTGTCCGTTGACTAGGAGCATTTGAAGCGTTAGTTAAAGTAATAAGTAAAAATGCGCGCAGGCTGTCGTGCGGATACCGCACACTGCCATCAGCCTTTGCTATTTCCTTTTCTAAAATCTTAATGTCATCCACTGCTCGCATTCGATAGTAGTAAGGTGGAAGTTCCTTATTCGGATCCACCACATTTGGGTCATCATCCCACAGCAGCGTTGGCTCGTAGGCAATCCTTTGAACACAGTCTAGTCGACGTTCTATTTCACGTCTAATATTCTGAAGTGCAAAGTGAATTAAAGTAAATTTGTCAATGAATCTAACGTACCTTCGGTGCATCTGTTCCTATGGGAATATGTGGTCCTCGTCGTGACCTTAGCGTGAAACGCATTATCTGCCTTTTGGCAAATATAAAGAGAGTAATAAATATCAACAATCCACCGGCACAGATTATGATAATCATAACACCAGAGAGTTGTTCCATACTATAGACTTTATCTATTTTGATTGAATGCAAGCGGCCAGCGATAGACTGATCCATATAGAAAACTAAACCTACACAAGCTTTACGACTTTCCACATGATAAAATGAGAACTATTCTCTATTATTCACTACTTAAACTTGGTCAGTTCAATTCATCGTGCAACAATCATTTAACCAGCACTTGACTCGCTGATGCACTAAAGAACTGTCAAACTACCACCCTTTGGGCGGTCTATTGTGAATTGATATGACAACAAAAATCTTTTGGTTCAACGTTGATCGGTGTATGGGGGAAGGAAATAGATTAAATTCCATAAATGAAGGAAAGTAGGTGTTGCGAATAATGGCTTCAAATTGCAATGAATCAATATCGCATGATTGGATGGATAAGATACTTTACCCTCTTATTCATTTACTTTAACATAATGTTGCGTACGATTGCGTTTAGAAAACACCGGAAATCTGATTGTTGCAGCCTTGGTTATTACCCCGTAATTTTTGTCCACCTGAGACTCCGTTAGTACCGCTAATTTTGTTTAACGCTGACGAAATAAAACGCAAAAATTTTATTTTAGTTTTAATCAAGCATAAAATTAATCTTCCTCAGCATCCTCGAACTGTTCATTATTTTCATTTATATTCAAATTGCGCATATGCTCCTGGCCAACTTCATTTTCACCGTCCTCGTCCATGCCCATAATTCCTCCTTCGTCTTCTGAAATGCTCTCGCACGGGTCAGGATGTAGTGCCTGGCAATCTGTCATTGATCGGAATATCAATTCGACAATGTTGGGATCGCTGGGAATCAGCCAGAACTCTGTGATTTCTGCCTCGCAGTCTGATTCATTTCCTTCATCCTCGTCGGTATCGGATGCATTGCCGCCTGCTTCGTTCCTGTTTCCATTTGCCCGAACGCCAGGATCGTAGACTCCTGGCCAACTAACCGCGTTGTCGAGCATGAAGTAAACACATTTGGTTGGTTGATTCGAAATTGCCTGAACGCCGATTTCAGGCCAAGAGATTGAAAGAGATTCCGCATGATCAATTGGCTTCCATGATAGTGAGCTGTAATGGTATTTGCTGCAGTTTTTTGTTCGTTAATGCGGGAAAAGCAATTGTGATACCTTTGTGTGACGTACAGCGTACCATTTGAGAGGAGCCTGTCTCCAATCTTCATTTGGACGTGATCCGAACGGTAGACAATGTTCTGGTCGTCATGGTCGATTTGACCAATAATCACCATTTCGAAAGTGGCTTAATGTAGAGCAGGCAACTGTGAAACGAGGCCTAGTTTGTTTACAGGGAAACGACACGCGAAGCGGGACTGCTATGGTCTGTCACGGTGACAGATTCGGGTCAGAAGTAGATGTTGACAATTGTTGTGAATGGCTGTGAATTACATTTTAGTTGTTTCTTTTCCCGCAAGATGCCACGCATGATGTTTTAATCCTAGATTGATAAAAACTACGAAAAGTTTATGCATTTTACTTTTTGCGTTAAAAATCTTACTTGTGACCGTGAAAGCAGTAAAATGAATAAGATATTAATTGAATTCCGGCGATAAAAACTTCAGGGAGTTGAGTTCTATTAATCAAAATGATTGTTTATTATAATTTGAATATTTTTTTGAATCAATGCTATAGTAAATATTCTTACGCACATTCAAGGGATTCATTGGTAACTTTTTTGCTCGGTAGCTCCTTGACTAAGAGTACGTAGATAGGGAAGCTCTAGGAATGTTCCTATATATATATCCCATCATCTCGATAGTACGTATCGTCGGCACTTGAGAAGATGATATGGCCAGTACCACGATCTGGCCGTTGGTCCGTCCATCCAGCTGCGATACGTTCTGATAAATACTTTGTAATGATTTTTCTTCGATTTCGTTCGTTCAACTTTTTTGTTTACTTTTCTGTACTTCAATTTTGTCTTTTTCCGACCGTACGTCCAGCCCAAAAGAGAGAAACCTGGAAAAGACAACATCAGTCAAAATCACACGTTCCCGATTACTCACCGGCGTGGTGCCAGACACAAACTACTCGAATCCAAAACTGAATTAATCTACTCCAACTAAAACCCAAAACCAAACTACGGCACTGCGTACAAAATCGACCATTTGCGGATTATTGAAACCCTGCCCCCACGACGGCATATTCACTTTCGCCATCTGCAGTAATCGAGCAGTTGCACTATTAAACTGCTTGAAAACAACTACCTCAACCACAAATACACCAACACCAGCATGCAGCTCAGCAGCAGTTACAACAATAGCAACTGAATCAACAACTATTCGCTGGGTCCGGTGGTGCAAGTGGAGCGAGTGTGGCGCAATTTCTCCGCAAACAGCTGCAATGCATCATGCTATCCGAAACAATCAAAGCAAATGGAACCAAATAAACATAAATCGCATAAAACAACAGCAACAGCTGGAGCAACAACACCAACATCAACAAATGATCTTCCAGAGATGCTTTTAGATCGCACACAGAACAACAACAGCTGAGCAATATACATGGCAGCCGCAACAAAGATTGCGGTGGAAACCGGTCTAAGCGGAAAGAAAAACGGAAAAGACTTGCGAGAGACATGACAAATCTAGAGGAAAGAAGTAGTGCCGTATTGTCAGCGGGTGAAAGATTAAAAAACAGGAAAAATAAGAGGAACGTTGAGTGCGAGCAGCACGGAATTATAGAATCTACGTACATCTAGTTCGGGTCGCGCTGTCTTTTTATTATTTGTTTTATTTATGCATTCAAAAAGAATTGCATCGCTCTTTGCTGTTTCGCAATTTGTCCCGTTTCTTGATACAAACTAAAGTGCAAAAACTTTC
The DNA here is from genome assembly GCA_963969285.1 of Odontomyia ornata. Lineage (NCBI taxonomy): Eukaryota > Metazoa > Arthropoda > Insecta > Diptera > Stratiomyidae > Odontomyia > Odontomyia ornata. Next base: position 44,488,038 of record OZ017742.1, read on the forward strand.
GAAAGTGTACAAGAACAAGAAGCTTACCACAGATAAGTTCTCGGGAAAAGATAGCAAAAAAATTGACGCGAGTGGAACCCGTTCGCCCCTTTTGTGAGTGGGGCCAATACGTACGTGTTGTGTGCTGCAGTGTACTTAAAAATTCCAATTGAAAATTTAAATAAAGAATAGTAACAAGTTGAAACTAGTGTCGTTAAAGGAAAGGATTCCACATAATCCTGAGTGGAAATTTTTGAAATCTGCCTGCAAAAGTTCATACGCAAAATCCCCACCAAGTGAACGTCGTCGCAGTCTGCACAGTAGTTGTCGGCATTTGTCTGAGTACCACGCGAGGCTCGTCGTCGTTTTTGTATTGTTTTCTTTGTGCGAAGAAGCACGTCCGTGTCGTTCCATTGCGCGAACGTTAAAAAATATTCCCATAACAAGTGCGCGCCTTGCTCTACTTTGTTTCATGGTGCTTGCTAGTTCGCTGAAACGAAAGTCTCACTTGTTCGATTAAGTCGCAAAGCGGTCATTTGTTCCGTCTTATTTGCATATTATGTAAGTTTGAAGTTCGCGCAAAAAGGCAGAAGTACAGTACGTGCAAAAAGTGTCAATCGCAGAGGTCAGTGTGCCAATCAAAAACTTTACGCGCTCCAGCCAATTGCAATTTGGACGCTTGAAACAATCGTTCAGCTCGTTTTTGAATGAATCCCGCTACTATTCGTTCACAGTTCTGACAGGGATGGTAGCGACTTTTAATAGCGATATAGTCACAGCCTTTTAATGAGAGTATACTTCAGACACACTCAGCGTCGACTCCTTCACACGCACTTTTATTCAAAACCACTAGAGATATCGTAACCTGGAAATTCTCCGAAGTGAACTTTCTAAATTATATTTGAATCTTCGAGTGATCGTGAAGAACCTCTTGCTCTGATGAAGTTCTATAGTAAAACCGGCTGCCTTGCAATTTTTCTGTGGTAGCGCTAAGACTGAATATCACAAAATTGGACTGAACTGCCGGCGCAATACTTGGCTGGAAGAATTCGGTCAAAAACTGTGGTCCTCGTATCGCCTTACAACTAATTATGTGTACGTTACCAAGCAATATATCGTAAATTGCTGTCCCGGGATAGTTCTATGTTGCAAGTGGATACAACATACATCTAGCTGTGCCAATTTGTATAATCTATTGGAATTAATATATCGTGTCTGTGAGACCATCCTGACGTGAATTTCAATACGTTCTGCCTAATTGTCACTCTGTGTAGCATAACAGCAATTTGAATAAGCAAATTTTTACGAAGCTTAAGGAAATTATCGAAGGAAATCGACTGATAATTTAAAAAAATCAATACTTATTTTCAATTTTTATTAGCTGCCAGGACCTACTCACCCCATCACGAGCGCTCGTCGAGGAGGATGGGTAATAACCCTTTTGGATTTATTTCGATTTAGATTTTTTTATATCTATACTAAATTTGTTTTATATCCTTTTCAGGGTTTTGTACTAAAATACAAAACCCTATTGCAATCACGACCTGTGTCCGTCTGTCTGTCCGTCCGTCCGTCCGTCCGTCTGTATGTCACAGCACTTTTTCTCCGAAACTATAGAGGCTATAGCCATGAAACTTTGTGAAAAGGTCAGAAGTGGTGACTTCTTGAAAGTTCAAAGGTGGAAAAATTTTTCAAAGGGGCTTAAGGGGGGTCTCCCCATATAGGGAGGTGACCCCTCAAAAAAAAATTTTAACCACTGGTAGTCGAATAGGGTGTCATTGGAAAGGTCTCAATGAGATCTTTTCAAAACAAGTCTCAAAATTGCCTTATGAGTACCAAGGGAGGCAGGGGAAGGGGAAATGTACGAATTTTTCACGTACCCCCCCTCGCGATTGGACACCTTCCATCCGAAAAATCTGAAAAAAATCATGAATGTAGTCCTTAATGGATACAACAACAACAAACACATGAGAAGTCGAAATTTTATCGATTTTATGTTTTCTTGAATAAAATCTAAACGGTACGCTTAAATTCAATAAAATTTAGCGAACAGGTGTTGTATTTATGAGATTAATCTTTTCTGAAAACTTCATAAAGATCGAATAGTATTTAACGAAGTTATAGCGATTTGAATTTTCCTGTATTACTATGGAACAATGTGCCCTGTATTACTATGGAAACATATGGCTATGGAGCCATATGCACTTTTTACCGACTTAGACACTAAAGCTTTGCTAGGATTTGCATGAACGTTTCAGGACTGATAGGTATCATGAAGATGAGTACATACAATTGAAACAAGTCGAAGAGGCAGAAGAGAGCTCTTAGCAAAAGGGCTTTGTAACTATTCTAAGATTCGAAAAACAGGCCATTAATCGATGATTACAGTACAGAGGAGTGGCCCCTGAAAAAAAATTTAATGAAAGGAAGCCGATATGAGCATCAACTGAAAGTTCTCTATGAGAGCTTTTCAAAACAGTTCTTAAACTGACAGTTTTTGCTTCAGTGGGGGCACAGGGGGGGGGGGGGGACATACATGAAAAATGTGTTTCCTCCCTCGCGAATGGACACCCGTGATCTGAAAAATTTGAAAAAATTATCAAGGGAGATATTTATGGGTATAACTATCACAAATACCTCAGAAGTCAGAATTCTTTCAACTTTGTTAATAATAGTATGATCCTCGAACATGACATGTTTCTTGATTTTATTCATTACTAGTTACTGCATTTTGTAAGTAGAGTACAAAACCCTTCTGACATGAGCATAGGTCTATCTACCCAACTTGTTTTTAATTATTTATACATACATTTCTTTTTTAAAATTTTTTAATATATGTATATATTTTTTTAAATTTTTGTAATATACACTTAATACAGGACTCGCAATAGTAAATTTCGCTAAAGCAGAAATTGACATGTTTGTTTTGATAAATTTTTCGTGTAATTCCCCTCCCTGTGCACCCCTTGAAGCAATTTTTTTCGGAGGCCACTCCTCTCTATGGGAAGACCCCCTTTTAATACCTTATAAAATTTTTTTGTAGTTGAACTTTGAAGAGAGCGCCACTTTAATTTTTTTGTTTCTAGTTTAAGTAGCTTACGACAAAAATCGCTGTGACACACGGACGGACAGATAGACGTATCGACGGACACATAATTTTCCTTAATTTAGTTGAATCATCTCTCACTTCATGTTTACACAAATATTTTATTAATTCTTCGATCGTTCTTATTTCCTATTTTCTTTTGATTTTGGTTCTATGTAAAAAGAAACGAAAGTTTTTGGTTGTCATGCATAATTATGAGACGAAAATTGAATGCTAAAATTGTTAATGGTGTTTCCACCTTCATAGGTGCTGTAATTTGAAATTTTATCAGTACTATGTCAACGATTTATTTTAAATATGAGACGTAGAAGACATTAGCGCGCAAATATATGTATTTCGATCCCGTTTGTATCATTTCCGCTAAATTTCATCTGAGAAATGTCATATTTGACAATCTCAAAAGTAGCTGTTTATCGAAATTTAGAGCTACTGATGAAATTTAGAGCTACTGTTTCCGGTACGGGAAGTGCCGTCAGGTACGTTAATTGATTTCCATATGGGCCTGAGTAATATGGCAACGGTATAGTCCATTGTCACGTTCCAAGACTTCACGTCTAGAACCGATGAGCGGTCGGTCGGTTGAGACTTCCTTCGGGAAACCTCTCTCGAATGAGTGAACGTGAGTGTAAAATCATTATGTTTTAATATGTGATAGGGACACTAAAGCAGTAAAAATCGATAAACGTTCGTAACACCGTTTAATCTGAGGTTGAGCAAATGTTTTTTGTTTCCCAAGAAATGAATTTTAAAGTTAGAACTTTAGTCGTAAAAAAATTAGTTAATATAGTTTCTGAAACAATAAGAAGCACGAAGTGCACTTAGTATTCATAATTGATGCAAATTTCATCATCATCTATGGTGCGACCGCCCAAACCGGGCACTGGCCTCCATTATTAAGTTCCTCTTATCATCACGGTTCCGCGACCTTGTTCACCAGTTGTTTACTCTCAACAATTATCTGCTGTCAGCTTCTGTTGTGTCTTTTAATCGTGTCCTCAGTTTACCCGCTGGATGTCTACCTTGTGCTCTACCCACCAATGTCCCTTTGGGTAGCCGATTTTCTTTCATTCTTTCTACATGGTCCGCTCATTACTACTTAAATTTATGCAAGAAGAAACAGGTGGATCGTCAAATGGTTCATACAACTCATCGTTGTAACAAAGCCTTCACTCTGTTCCTTGTTTCACTGCGCTTTCGATTTTTCGGTGCAAATACGTCCTCTGCCTTTTCGGCTTCACTCGTCAGGGTCCATGTTTCACTTCCATATAACAGCACAGGTTTGACTAGTGTTGTATAGATCCGGAGCTTTTTTTGCCTGTGCACAGCTCTGGACCTTACAATGGGAAGTACGGAGTAATATGCTTTATTTGAAGCATTTATGTGGCGTCCAATCTCGTTCTTTTCGGTGCGTCTTCTATTCAGGTTGGCTCGAAGACACACAAATTTATCCACACTTTCAAGGTTGTAGTCACCTACGTTCAGGTTTTGTCGACGTGGAGTTTTCTTCCTCGTTTGAGTCATGCACTTAGTTTTGGTTTCATTAACTTGTAGGCCGACTTGGTTTGCTTTAGATTCTAGAATCAGAAATGCTCTTTTGATATCTAAGATTGAACGTGCCATAATATTGACGTCATCAGCATGTGCTACCAATTGTGTGGACTTGAACATAAGTGTCCCCGAGGTTTCAGCTGATGCCTTCCTAATGACGTGTTCCCGCGTAATATTAAAGAGGGTTGTGTTTAGCGTCGTGATCTTGACCATGCGAGCTAGTTTTGTTGGGACCCCAAAGCCAAGCATTATTTTGTACAGTGCATTGCTATGGACACTGTCCTATGCTTGCTTGAAGTCTACAAAGAGTTGGTGCGCATCGATGTTATATTCCCAGCAGCATCTGCTTTACTGAGAATATTTGTTCTATTGTAGACCGTTCGCCTCGAAAGCCTCCCTGATACTCTAGTGTAATATTTTCATAGTACGGCTTTAATTTCCTTTCTATGATTTTGCAGAGCCTCTATAATTTTTGCACTTTAATTTGTCCCCATTTTTGTGCACAGGACATATTATACTTTTTCGCCAGCCCTCTGGTAACTACTCCACCGACCATATTCTGCATATTAGTCGATGCAGAAGGTTGTTCAGATGGGAACCCCCACTCTGGAGCAGTTCTGCTAGTATTTCACCTATTCCAGGATCCTAATTTGTTTTGATGTCCCGTACTGCTGCCTGTACTTCTTCTCTGGTTGGCGGTGAGACTGGGATTTCTTTTCCCGCTTCTGAAATGTTCACAGCTTTAGTCATTATTGGGGATGATGTGAATAGCTTCTGGAAATATTGCAGTCATTTGTTCTTAATTTAGACTGGGTCGCCTATGATTGTTCCTTGTACACTTTTGCAAAGACTTGTTTGTGGATTGAAGCCGTCTCTTGGTTGCTTGGTAGAAGCATATGCCGATCTGACTTCATGTAGGGTCATGTTTTCGTTTATCGGTTGGATCTTTGTGTTGATTGTCAGTCGTTTCTTGCTTCCGCACATTTTTTTAGCTTGACGTGGAAGGCTTTTATAATGCTCTTCTTTGGCCCGAGTTGGTCACTGGATGTATTCTTTGTGCACCTGATTCCTTTTTTTAATCACTTCGTTGCATTCTTCATCATACCAGTCGTTCCTACTTTTCTTTGGCTGGTGCCCCTAAACATCCTCGTTTGCTTCTGTCACCGCATCTCTTACTCTCTTGCACATGGTTTTGATACATGGTTTTCCAATAAGAGGTGTTATTTTGATATTAAAATAAAAATGCCATTTTTTATTTTAAATGATTAAATGTTTATTTCATTATAATAAAAAATAACATCAGGCGAATGACCACCTCGACCAAGCTTACTGGACCATATGCTTTTCATGAAATTTTCCATAACCAAACCGCAAAGTGGCTGCCCTTTGTCTTCGATAGCCTCACGAATTCCATCTTTGAGGTCTTGAATCGACGCGGGGCTGTTGGCGTAGACCTTTTCTTTCACATGGCTTAAAAGGAAGAAGTCGCAAGGTGTTAAATCACAAGATCTCGGTGGCCAATTGTGATCACCTCTTCGAGAGATAACACGATCCTGAAACTTTTGCCGTAAAAGATCAATGGTTTCGTTGCATGTGTGGCACGTAGCGCCATCTTGTTGCAAGTAAACGTTGTCCAGATCAATACCATCCAATTCCGGCCATAAAAGATCATTAATCATCACTCGATAGCGCAATCCATTCACCGTAACTGTTGGTCGAACCTCATTTTCGAAAAAGTAAGGTCCAATGACTCCGCGGGACCATAAACCGCACCAAACAGTCACACGTTGAAGATAGAGAGGCTTTTCAACAATAACTCTTGGCTTTTTTTGAGCCCCAGATGCGACAATTTTGCTTGTTGACGAAGCCACCGAGGTCTCATCACTCAAGATGATTTTTCGATGGAATTCCGGATCATCTTCATGCATTTCAAGGATCCAATCAGCAAAGACACGACGTTGTTGATGATCGACCGGTTTGAGTTCTTATGTTAACTGAACTTTATGAGCCTTAAGACCCAAGTCTTTATGCAAAATACGGCGTAATGACGTTTGTTTTCCACAAACATCATTACACCTAATTCCAAAGAACGACGAGGAATGGACAAACCTGGGTTTTCTTCAACACTTTCGCCTACAGCAGCAATATTTTCGGCTGTCCTTGAGTGATGTGCACGGGTTTTATTCTTCACATCGCTAAGTTGTCCCAACAGCTAAAATTTTTTCACCAATTTCTGTATTGTGGTCCGACAAGGTGTTCACGACGACCAAAAATATTAGAGTTTTACGAACCGTCTCTGCCAAATGTTCACCATTTTTATAATGAACTTTAATAATTTCAATGCATTGTTGAAGCGTGTATCGTTCCAATTTAATTAATAGCGTAGCTTTTACTTGACAAATATTAAAAAATGACAGCTTCAAAAGTGACTTCTACCGAAATAGCGGGCTATTCAAAATAACACCTCTTATTGGAAAACCGTTTATCATCATTACTTTTCCCCGCCTGTGGGGATATGTTTATGCGATTTTCCACCTCTGACATGTATGTGGATGTTGTTGTGTTATCATTTAGCTTATGTAACTTGTACCTTGGACTAACTGATGTTCTTGTTTATAGTTCTTGGAGGTGCGGCATCAGGACTTGACCCTTATAAGGTATTGGTCCGAATCAAGGATAGCATCGCGGAACGAGCGCGTGTCGAAAATGCTGGTGGCGGCTCGTTTTTGTATGAGAACATGGCCAATCTGATTGAATGTGCGGCCATCTGGAGTGCCCGTTTTCTCTTATGGATGTTTCGATGTGAAAGGCGTGTGGAGCTTACTGTGAAGCCTCTACTAGTAGCGGAATCTATCAGCCGTTGTCCGTTATCGCTGGTCTCTGCATGGAGGCTGTGTCCTCCGATTTTTCCTCTATGTGCTGTTTCTCGACCGATTTTTGCATTGAAGTCACCCAGAACAATTGTGATGTGGTTTGACGGCAACGCATCGACAGGCCATTCTAGGGTGCTGTAACATTTGTCTTTGATTACCTCTTCCTTGTCTTCTGTGGGCACGTGACAGTTGACCTGCCAGACATTAAAAAATTTCGTCTTGATACGAATCGCATAGAGTCCCTCGTCAACGAGCTGGAATACGGTAATAATTTGTTTAAATGTGCTGTCAAAAATGAAAACCACTCCAAACTCATGGCTTCTTTGCAGTTTTCTGCTTTTAAACATGGTGTGCGTTTGCATGTCAATTATGTCTTCACCGTGCCATCTAGTTGAGGATGTTGATTTTATATATCTTTATTTCATGCGGAAGTTGTCACAGTTCACCTGGTCTGTTCAATGATCTAACATTCCAAGTTCCAGAAGAATAGTCATTTATACGTTGCAATAGTCATTGTCGTTTATCTAATCTAATTTGAGGCTGTTATCCTGGTTCCATGACAAGTAAATACTAAGTGGAGCGTTGTCAGTGCTTCGATTTAGTCGGTTTTGGTCCACGAGTGGTATTTTATTTCCCAGATACCCGCTGGCTAGCCAGTTAGGGCACCCTCTATCAGCTACCTGAGGACACGTTCGATGGGGGACCGAAAACCCGTGTGGGATTTTCGGTCCCCCATGAATTGTTAAATTATAAAACTCGGTCTTCTCATTTCCGATATTTCGACCGGGTATGGGACCTGCCACGGTGGCTGGACACTCCTCTTCTGAGCTAGCCATTGGGCTGTAGCTCTTTCCTTTTTTGAAGTTCCAGGAGCTCTTGCCGGGTAGAGTGGTCTTCCATAAAATTTTTTTTTATATTCACTGGAAAAATTCATATAAATTATTTTGTATAAATTTTCCATGAAAATTTATAAATATATGGTCTTCAATGAATTTTGATCCGGATGTGGGGAAGAGGGTGACAAGGGGGCACCGCTTCCAACTGGATGGGGGTCGTATGTGTTCGAAGTAAGGACGAAATCGTCTCACGTCCCGCACGTGTTAATCGAGCATAGTCAGTCGCGGTTTCAATGGTTCATAGCTACCTCCGCCTCGACACCATCGAACCGATATGTTTTATCGAACGATTCGTGGATGCCAAATTTTTCGTAGTAGGCCTTGTGCTATCCCCACGAAACTGCGACGCTAGCCTGCAAGCGAATTCACGCGTCCTTAGACAAGACCAATTCCGGCGAGCACTAATATCTTCGCTCGCTGAGGCAGCAGATCATCGCTGCAGTCCTTTGTGGACCACTTAAACCACTGATATGTATAACACACTGGATAGGTGACGCATTTTGTAAGAGGAAATTCCACATTGTTTATGTGTTTTGATTGGCTGGCGACTATCAGCTTGTTAAAACCGCTGATATGTATTGAACACTGGATAGGGAATATGATTCCAATAGAAGCATTCTCAAAGTGGATTTGTCTCATTAACCAGTTGTCATTCATTATTGTTTGTGTCGAAAGTTTCAGAACAATAAATAATAAAAATGGTTCAAAATTGCTTTTATTGTGGAAAAAGAAGGAGTAATGGCGTATCACTGTTTTGGTAAGTATTCACATAATGTGTAGCGAGAAAATTGTGCAAATTTAATGAAAGTAATAGTTTGAGTACGAAAGTAAATGAAAGTGATAGTTTGAATCCGAACGATAAATAATTTTAATAATCGATGTGTGCGGCTTTCACTTGTTGGAATTTCATTTTTAATTACAAAAAAAACTGAATTCTAAATTCCAAAAACTTTCATTTATGTAGCATAACAGCTGTTTCGATATAAACTTTATCTTTTTCACATGTTAGTTCACATCCGCATCGGAGGAATATATAGTATATATCGAAACAGCTGTTGTGCTACATAAATAAAAGTTTTTGGAATTTAGAATTCACTTTTTATTGTAATTGATAAATAATTTTTAATAAAAACTGAGAAAACTTTACTGTGCAGTATTTTGTAGAACGGGGGGAGGAATTTAATAATTGGAAGAACATTTAAACATCATTGCAGTTTTCCGTTAACACAATCGGATCGATTAAAGGTCTGGTTAAAAAACATGCTGCAAGACTTTGCTCCCAGCATTTTGAGTCAAAATTTATAATACAAAAGGACTCCAATGTTCATTTATCGGAAAATAGTGAGCCAACGATTTTTGGAGAGTTCAAATTTCACTGCTTGTTAGGCAAAAAGAAGAAAACACCTCATACAAAGCACCAATTTTATAGGTAAGTTAGGCTAGTTATTATAAAGGGGGTATGTGTATTTGGATATTATTTCATAGATTTCCGCATCATAGTCCTAAGATGTTGAAAAGATGGATAGAACATTTTCCCAACTATGCAGATAAAGTAGTTGCTAATAGTTTAATTTGCTCAAACCATTTCGGAAGTTCATGTTTTTACCCTGGAGGACGATTAAAGGCATCCGCAGTTCCCACCATATTTTTATTCCCGACTAATGCCGATTATGGTACGTTAAAGTTATTTTCCTAAAAAAGTGTTCAATTTCGATATTTTATACAGATGAAGCAAACTCCTCATCCATTTCAAAACAAGCTCAAAATGACGGAGAAAAGGATGAAGTAGCTACCGAAGAGTTCCATGCTCAACAATCGCCAAAGACGCATTGGCATTGGCTAATGTTCTCAGAGAACACAACTATGATACATCGCCTAGAAGTCGGAAGAGGAAGTGTTTGTTCCTTGAACAAACTATATCTCGAATGCGGAAAGAACGAAAATTTGACAAAATAAAGCTTCAAAGGAGAGAGCGACAACTCACCAACTTGAAAGATATTGTCGAAAAACTGAAACAGCTAAATAATGTTTCCTCAACTGTTGTGGATGTGTTGAGTTCTACTGCTGTGGAGGACGTCTCACAGTTTTTGGTAAGATTCTACAAAAACAGAACTAATATGAATGTTTCCCGAGAAGAATATCCCCCGGCATTAAGGTCCTTTGCTCTAACCTTGCATTTTTATTCAGCTAAGGGTTACGATTACGTTAGACAGAAATTTTGTCGTGCCTTGCCAGACTCCAGAACAATTCGTTCATGGTATTCTTCGATAAACGGAGAAGCCGGATTTACCACAGAAAGTTTTGATACTCTCGCGATAAAGGCAGATGAAGCCAAACGACAAAATAAAAAAATTTTGGTTTCACTTGTTTTAGACGAGATGGGTATTAAAAGTGGTGTTCAAAGATCACGTGATGCGGTTACTCGGGGTTACGTGACATTAGGAGATTCGCAGATTGATATTTTGCCACATGCCAAAGATAGTTTGATGTTTTTGGTCGTCTGCTTAGATGAACAATGGAAAATTACTATTGGACATTGAGAATTAAATGGCATTGAGAGCGAAAGTCTCGTCATGTTAATTAATGAAAGTTTGAGCCTACTACACAATGTTGGAGCTGATGCAGTAAGTATAACATTAGATGGTCCTGCACAGCATTTTTTTGCACTGAAAAAACTTGGGGTTTCTTTTGATGTTAGAAATCTTCAACCATACTTTTTACATCCATGCACTAATGAAAAAGTTTATTCAATATTTGATGCATGTCATATGTTGAAGCTTATAAGAAACTGTTTGGGTGACGAAAAAATTTTGATAGATAACGACGGGGCCCACATTGAGTGGAGGTTCATTGAAAATTTATGCCTTCTACAAGAAGATAATTTTTTAAGGGCAGGAAACAAACTTAAACTACAACATATCCAGTACTTTAAGATGAAGATGAAAGTCAGCTTGGCTGCACAGACTTTAAGTAGCAGTGTAGCTGACGCAATAGAGTTCTGTGATAAAAGCTTGAACCTCCCAAATTTCAAGGGCTCAGAAGCAACAGTGAAATTTATTCGCGTTATTGATCAGGTTTTTGATTTCTGTAATTCCCGTAACCCTCTTGGTAAAGATTTCAAAGCTCCTTTACGTGTTGCAAACGAACTATTTTGGCGTCAATCGATGCTTGATAATATTAATTATTTATCAAGCATTATGAATTACGAAAGAAAGTTTATGATTCACACGAGAAGGTTCACACAATTCATTGGTTTCATTTCGGGGGTAGCCGCAATTATAGGAATTTTCGACGATGATGTAAAAAAACCTGAATCTCAATTGCGATACCTTCTCACATAAAAATTCAGTCAAGACCACATTGAGCTTTTTTTTTTGCGCCATTAGAAGTTGGGGGATGGTGTCCAAATCCAACTTGCATGCAATTAGATAGTACATATAAGTGGCTTCTGGTTCGCCACCAAATTATTGCCTGTAATGGAAATGCTGTAGCTCAAGATAGCACAACAATTTTGCATGTTTCCTCAAAAAAATTCGCAAATGATTTGTATGACCCCTCCGTATACGAAGCAGCTGAAAATGCTCGAATAAGCAAAAAGTATGGCCTTGACCCAGAAGTGGGTGCAGAAATTGATGATGAAAAGTTCATGAAGAATTTCTGGTCAACCACAATCTTTTTACTGTACATTTATCAGAATTCAGCGAGTCTCCTGTTACCTATATTGCAGTTGGGTTATAAAAAAGCTTTTAAAACGTCTAAATCCTACTGTTAAGTGCGAAGAATGCCATGTTGCCTTGCTCGATTTGCAGAAAGAGAAACATTCAAAGACCCTCTCGTTGATTGCAACTAAAAACAAGGGTCGCTTAATATTTCCCAGCCAATCAGTAATCGCAATATGCTGCCGCGTTGAACAGCATATTCGGCAAGTTTTGAATAAACTGAACGGTAAAACTGTTACTCACGAAAGGAATTTTCCAGCATTGCTTTGTAATAAAGTTATGCAAGAATTGTTACAGCCTCCTTGTTCATTGTTTCCGTCGTTGAAAAGTCACATTTTCGAGAATGACGATGGGAATCATATATACTTTTTGATAAAGGCTGTTGCAACAACTTATATTCAACTGAGAATGTTTGCTGCTACTGCAAAAGTCTCTAGTAGACTTTCAGGAGGGAAACTCAGGCACTATATGACACGACAAATAATCTGGGCTCAACAGTAACGTAACTCCTGAATGCTTTAAAAACTCAGTTGCGATGCAAAAAATAACTAATTTTCAATTTCCTTTCAACGTTTACTCATACATGCATGTATATACGTAGTGTGTTTGTATAGTATTTACATGTGTAGGTAGTATTTATGTATATATGCAGGAATGTACGTCGCTATTGTGTTGTTTTTTGCAAACTAACCCTACAATGTGCCATAGTGTTTTTCTTTTATTAGGTGGCCGTGGATTAGCACACAATCAACAAAATTTTGCACTGAACTTGCACTAAATCAACGACCGTGTTTGTTGATTACTAGTGGAGAATATAGAGATTATAATAATATTACAATTGTAATGTAAATAAAACCTTCATTTTAATAAAATCATTTATGAAAAACAATTTTTTACTACTCCTGCAATCTTATCCTACACGATTATCAATAACTTCGTTTGAATCGTTCAAATACATTATTCCAATTATTTATACTTCTTGAAATAAAGAATTATTACCAAAAAATTTACTTTTATTACTAATTTACCGATAACCAATTTATCTAGTTTGTTGGGTGATTTCGGACGTACTATATTGCTAGTCTTGCAAAGATCATTTAATATTACAATTTTCTTATAAGTCCCAATTACTATTTCTTGAGCTTTAACCAATTTCAATTGAAAACTAATCAATATTTTTCTCAAAATTAATTGTTATCAATTATATTTCATTTTACTCATAACACATACATGATACCAATATAAGACTTAGTTTCTATCAAAAGTCATAAAAAAATTCAAACTTCGCGCCATGCACATTTTCCAATATGAAAATGTAAAATTCCTCACGCAACATGGCGCTCAATTGGTCCCATCGCTGCTCTAAGCTAAAGCTACGCGTCTCTTATCCAGTGAGTAATACAGATCAGTGACTTAAACATATTTAAACACTACAACTGTAAGCTCGTTCGGTTATGATATGTACTGGTTTAAAATCGGAGCGTATCGCAGCTAATTGAACGGACATACGGCCAAAGCAAGGTACTGACCATTGTGTTTCTATACATCTATATAGAAACACAATGGTACTGACATTGTGTTTCTATACATAGTGGTGTCACGGTGCACACCAAATTAACTCCACATTGGGAGAACCCATGCTTTTGGCGGCGCAGCTGTCGCTGGTTAGTGTCTTAGATAGGAAAATTTCATCCTCGACAAATTTTTCAAGCTGATTAGAAAAGCAACTGAACGTATACAATATGTACATTGAGATGTGTGGTGGATATATTGATCAACATCTCTGTATAAATGCGATCGAATCAAAACTGACGATAGATACAAGCCATATGGCAGCAGCGCTTACTACCACACACATGACCATTAGTAGGCCGACTTTGCTGACTAACTTACATGGCGTTATATGAAGAATTGTGGAGGTGCCAACAAAAATTCGAGGTTTTGTACGGTTTAGAGACGGATTTCTACAGTGAAATCCAGATGATCCGCGGAGAACACAATAGCGCTCCTAGTGAAGTGTAAATTATTTCAGTTCTTATACCCGTTTAGTTTTTATCGCCTTCCAAAGTGAATTTATTGGAGTTTGTTTACATCTCAACGCTGAGCTATCAGTCGAAGATGCAAAACGTGTGCTTCATTTGCTCGTCTTGGAACGTTTAGGAGCGCAATGGGCTATACAAGGTGAATTTATAGCATGCACGGAATGCGTTCGGCACGTTTTTTATTCGGTAAATAGTATATATGACGAAATATAAGCATTTGCTAAAGCCGCAGTTGGGTGACAGCTACCGGAAGCTTGTCCATAGTAGGCCGACTAATACATATGCAAATTGCTACCATATGGCTTGTATCTATCGTCAGTTTTGGATCGAATGAATAATGTATGGAACGGTGTGTGTTCGCTTTGTGGCTGGCGCTAGCGGCACGGCCACGATGTGTAGTGTGTGAAGATTGTTTTACTCTTTGCAATTGGAAATGAATGGATATTTATTTGCCTATCGATTGCGTAGCAGAAAAATTGAAATGCTTTCGATTTGGGTGCCCGTTCATTTATGTGGGTCATACTTAATCAATAAATGAATTGATCGCACATAATTTTCTTGTGTAAAATATTTAAAGGATTATTTTGATTTGTTTGAAAGACTATAAGCAGTAATTAAATATAATTGTCTAAAATGATTAGGTAATTAGTTTTTTAAGAGCAATAAATACTTAAATAGTTTGTCGAGTGTTTATAATTTTCATTGAAGCAATTACCGTGGAATTGTAAATGGAGAAATTATTCGTTCATTTTTTCGTAGTATCCCTAGTGTCGATTTTTAATTAAATTGTTAATTCACATAAGTTTTTGTAAAGATAATGAGAAAGAATTAAATTCGATAATATTGTAAATATTATAAGCTTCTTTGATTTATTTCTGACGTAAAAATCATTCTTCCATGTTTTAATTTTTATTAATTGATTTTCAGTGTGTATGTCCGTGTGTCGATAGTAACATACCGCCTCTTCAATTAACTGAAATGTGGTGTTTTCAATTTATTAAAATTCAGTACTGAAGCTATGTACTTCAACATTGCCTTCGAAATACATACGTACTGACAATTAATTATGATCAAAAAGGAGATTGTTTTTTAATCCAAAAATTAAATCATTATGAATTTACAAAAGGTTCCATGAATGGAAAAATATTTTTTCAGTATTTATTCTACTGTATAAACATTAGTAGATATAACAACTCAGATTAATTCAATCCAACCAGTACTTAGAATGCAGAAAATAATTTGCGGGCTTTTTGTAATTCAATGTTGCCGCAGCCACTGAAGTTCTGGAGGATAGAGTTGGATTGAAAAAATATACAATAACATATACTTGATTGGGATTTTTTGTGTTTGACATATTTAAAGAAATATTTGGATCTGTTTGAAAGATAATAAATATGGAAAAAATATTAAATGTAATTGCAATGAACGATTGGGGTTATTAGGGCTTTGTAATTTTTATTGATTTTTGAATAAAAACAAATACAAAGATTGTTTCTGGAGTGTATATTCTAAATTTCACTGTGGAGCATTCATTGAAGCAATTCATTATTTTGCGTTCATTTTTACGTAAAATTACTAGCCTGGATTTTTAAATGAAATCCATAATTTGCATGATTTTTGGTATGAATAATGAAAAGTAAGATTTGGCTTCAATAATATTGAAAGAGTATTAAAATCGAATTTAGTATGCTTCTTTAGTTTCACTTTTGAAGTAAAAATCAAGCTTCCTTAGTTTTAATTTGATTTGATTTATTTTTTACATATGTACGTATTTCGAAGATAAAAAACCGTCATTTCAATAAACTTCAACACTGCACTGAAGAACATATAAACATATATATATATATATATATATATATATATATATATATATATATATATATACATATATATATATATATATATATATATATATACATGCATATAGATACATATATATATATATATATATATATATATATACATATATATATACATATATATGCATATATATATATATATATATATATATATATATATAAATATATATATGTGTGTGTGTGTGTGTGTATACAAATATATATATATATATATATATATATATATATATGTATGTATATATATATATATATATATATATATATATATATATATATATACATATTTTATTTACACATTCTTGCATACATATAAGTTTATATATATATATATATATATATATATATATATATATATATATATATATATATATATATATATATATATATATATATATATATATACATATATATATATATATACGAGGTGTGTTCAAAAAGTATCGCGAATTTTGAATTTTCGCGGGTTACGTATATTCGAATTTCGATGTTATTGTGGCGTTATGTTGGTACTCATGTCTGTCACTTATCCCGACAAGCTCGGCCATTTTGAATGTTCACTTGATTGGTGATAGCTGCTTTACTTGCACGTGTTTTCAATCGTCTTCGATTTTTACTTATTCAAAAAAATGGATCAAAGAACGTGTATCAAATTTTGTGTGAAAAACGAAATTAAGTGCGCGGATGCATTCCG
Organism: Odontomyia ornata; assembly: GCA_963969285.1. Lineage (NCBI taxonomy): Eukaryota > Metazoa > Arthropoda > Insecta > Diptera > Stratiomyidae > Odontomyia > Odontomyia ornata. Next base: position 44,504,751 of record OZ017742.1, read on the forward strand.
AATGTTGACTGTGGCATACGGAGAAGCTTTCTTGGACCGAAGCAATGTTTACCGGTGGTACAAAATGTTTTTAGAAGGCCGAGAAGATGTGAACGACGAAGAGCGTGCCGGACGCCCGAGCACTTCAACAACAGACGAAAAAATTAATGAAGCGGAGAAAATGGTATTTGCCAATCGTCGAATCACCGTTAGAGAAGTTGCTGAGGACCTAAACATATCGATTGGCTCGTGCCATTCGATTTTTATCAACGATTTGGGCATGAGACGGGTCGCCGCGAAATTCGTACCAAAATTGCTCAATTGCTACCAAAAACAGCAACGCATGAACATTGCTAATGAGATGTTAAACTCTGTCCGCGACGAACCAAATTTGCTCCAGAGGGTCATAACTGGTAACAAATCGTGGGTTTATGGTTATGACGTGGAAACCAAAGCTCGATCATCTCAATGGAAGCTGCCGCATGAACCAAGACCGAAAAAAGCGCGCCAAGTTCGGTCGAATGTGAAAGTTTTGCTGACAGTTTTCTTGGATTGCAGGGGCGTGGTGCATCATGAGTTCTTGCCACAGGGAAGAACGGTCAATAAGGAATATTACCTGCAAGTTATGCGCAATTTGCGCGAAGCAATCCGCCAGAAACGCCCGGATTTGTGGGAGAACAAAAATTGGCTTTTGCACCACGATAACGCCCCTGCTCACACATCGTTGCTTGTGCGCAACTTTTTGGCCAAAAACAACACACTAATGATGCCGCAGCCACCGTATTCCCCAGATCTGGCCTCCTGTGACTTTTTCTTGTTTCCTAAACTGAAGAGGCCCATGAAAGGACGACGTTACGCTACGCTTGACAAGATAAAGACGGCATCGAAGGAGGAGCTGAACAAGATTAAAAAAAATGATTTTTTGAAGTGCTTCGAGGATTGGAAAAACCGTTGGCACAAGTGTATAATATCTCATGAGGGTTAATTTGAAGGGGACAAAATAGATATTCATGAATAAATAAATAATTTTTGAAAAAAAACGAAATTCGTGATATTTTTTGAACACACCTCGTACATATACATCGTCCATTGAAGGGCTTTATACTAAGATTTATGTCAGCACTTTTTCCACACCACCTAGAGGTAAAATGCAAGGCGCGTTTTTTTATGTGGTTTCCCTAGTAGGCCTCATCCACCTCACAGAACAGGTATTTAAAGTTTGCGATGTGTGCAATTTCTCAGATGAGCTGATCCAATTAAACGTTTTGAATTGAGCAGATTCTTGTAAAGCAAACAACATTAATCACAAAAGACTTAGCTAAAGAAAGAGACGTAGAGAAACTAACTCCCCAAAGCAAGCAGAACATTTGAAAGAATTGCAAAGGTCCTAGTGGAATAAGAAAATAACCATTATATGTGAGCGCTTGAATGTATTGGTAATGATTTACCACTGAAAATCAGACAAACAGACGAACAGACAGGTCATGACTTCAATAGGATCTAGTAAGAAGCACAAAACCCTAAAAAGGCTTCACGTGAAGAAAACTGCAAATAATCTTATGAAAAGCTTATGAACGAAAAATACAGTTAATTAAAACATTCTTAAAAATATGAGAAAACCAACTTCATAATCCCTTGTAAACATAATGACCCGATTTCAAAACCACATAAACTTATGAAGGCGGTCATAACTCCGTGCAGGAAAAAAATACACCCTCTGTAATATTAAAATTAAACTGGCCTAATACAGAATGTGAATTCAATAGGGAAGACTTAGTTTAGATGGGTATTTTGGATATCGTGACAGTCAATAGATTAAACTATTTCCAAACAGCTATTCAAGTCCTCTCAAAAACTTTACCCTATGGCTTTTATCAACCTTATGCAGAATTTTATTTACATGATGAACATGCAGGCGGATGAATGGTAATAAAATAAAACGCTGCCCTATATATTTATGATCACACTGCCACTGCCAATTGACTATTGTTGAAATTTCCCTGCAGAGTTTGCCCAGGACGTTATACTCGGACATGATTTGGCTGAATTTCTTTTCAAATTCTTCACGTACTGAGTCAAGGAATACTTCAAAGGAAGGAGTAACTACAGTCAACCCTCCAAACAAACTATTAGTGCTGATTGCGAACTTCTTAAATTTTGTGATCATATCCCTGGGGTCATTGGAGGGCATTTTATCAATCATAAATGTACTACAAGTATCGCATTTTAATTTTTTTTGTAGCTTTCTAGCTAAGAACCCATAATAATGCAGTTTGGAACTTTCTTTTAATTTGAAAGTAGAATCTGATAATCTTTCAAAGTTATCAGGAGCATCTTCAATGAAGTGGACAACAACATATTCTTCATCAGCAGTCAGGCTACCTATTGAATCTGCGTTGGAAGCAGATTGGTCATCGACATAAGTCTCAGAAGTTGGGAAAAAATCGAGCAAATTCTGTGATTGACAATCAGAATAGTTGCTAAAGTCCGAAAGGGAAACGTTTTAAAACATTATTTGTTTCAGGTTGCGGTAAAGTCTAGAGGCTGAAGGGTTTCTTTCATATGACTCTTTAAATGTGCGCAGCATTGAAATCATATTCTCTATAGGGTCTTGGTTAATGTGGGATGTGGTCAAGTACTGTTGACTACCCATTAAATCGTTCCACAGCATATCAATAGCGTTGATATTACGGATCAGCCCATCGAAGCAGTAAGGTCGGCTGAGTCGTCCCAAAGAAGTCCACTGTGATATCCAATGCTTGCTTTCTTTCAAATTGTCTAGCACATGTGGAGCCTCTTTAGAAATGGAACATCTATTAGGATTTTTTGAAAATTTTGACACGCTGTTTAAATTATCAAAAAGCTTATTTACCCTCAATAAAAATTTGGCAGTGCTGGATGCAGATTTCTCTTCTTCCTTATCAGCTTTAAAACATCCTAATTCGACGGCAGCTGAAATTGCTGCAGATACGGAATTGCTGAGAACTTCCGTTGCAAGTTTTACTGACATTTTGTCAAAGCTACTTGGGTGTATATGCACGTCCGTGAGTTTATGAAGCGTGGTGATAACATTATTATCAAATTCGCGCACTTTTTTTATAACTCTCCATGTCACGATGTTATTATCGTAACGGATATCATTTTTCAATAGGATATTTCTTACACTTTTGAAAAGATGAGGCGTGTCAAAAAACGTGTATATCCGTTTACCATCTACCTCAAAGTAAGGATTTTCAGTGGAGGCCCCAAGTAAATTCAAGCAACGTCGATTTGTTGCGCTCTGATCGCAAACTGTTCCTAAAACCTCAGAGCCAACACTAAGAACCTTATTTATGGCTGTTTTTATTATGGAAACCAGCAAATCACCATCGGGGGAGCCTACAATGATCCCAATTCCTTGCTTCCAGTTTTTATTTAAGCCACGCAACATCAGAAGCAGAGAGCTTGATGCTACTTTGTTGACTCGCCCCTTGCCTACTAATGGCAGGCTTTGGCAACGAGTATTGCTTCAAGGTCTTTCTATGGCCATACTCTCTTATACTGGAGCTGTAAAAATGGTCCTCACAAAAGAATTGAAATTTCAGAACGTTTGGACGTGAAATGCCTGCATGTTTCAACCAGACGTTAGTTCTATAGTCCTGAGGTACTCGAAAATAACTCAAGGAAGAACCATATGTATAGCCGTGAAGGCAGTTTTTATACGAGCAGTTCATACTCGAAATATGATTGTACATATAAATATAAAAATATTATTAAAAAATAAAGATACTTAATTTCTTCCAAAAAATTAGATCCCGGAAATTTCTTTTCACTGCACAACACTTTCACACTAAATTCAAGGAACTAATGGCCCATTGCAATATATTGCCTTCGTTAGCAAGTTTCTAACGGCGGAACCTGTGAAACCTTGAACCCCATGAGTTTCCTCAATCTCGATGCTTTTCATTTAGCTGACGATTTCGAAAAGCTTGCGAAAAATGTTCAGGGGCTAGAATTTTTTGATTTTGGGTTGTTTAAAATTTTCTATAAATAAATATTCATGGTAGTTATTATGGAAGATGTTTAGAAACGATAAATCTGTTTAAATTTCTGGAATTTCCGTACAACGTGTAGCTTCGTGGGAGTACATAGTCTTCACAAGCGCAGGATTGAGTTCGATCCCTGATCTTGACAAGCATTTTTTTTCTTTTTTTTCGTGTTACTTATTGATTTTGTATCTATTCACCCTACATTTTTATGTTTTTGTAATTAACATAATCGAAGGTCATCAAAATAATAAAATGTAATAAACAATTAATGCAATCAAATGTATAAAAATACCTGATAAGGGTCAACATTTTTTGGAAGCGTCAATTTACTAACCATTTATTAGAGTTTGATAATTGCATAAAGTAGCTTTTGTTGAAAATCATTTTGCATTCTATTGCGTGAAAGTGAAGAATTAACGTCTTAATTAGAATTTAGAATTAGATTGCATTACTTACTACAGACATATTTATGCGTTCTTGCCTTTGCGTAAATTTCGTTAAATACTGACCATTGTTCATCGACACCAATTGCTAAAACGCATCATATCATTGTACAAATGTGAATAAAGTTTGAAAAGAATTATAAACAATAAGAAAACCCTTCAAAAGTTTAACGGGATCTGGCCAAATCAATTTGCATTCAAACCGTTAACATTATTTTGTTACTCTGACTATCTCCTTTCATACCAATGCTCTCACTTATTATTTCGCTCTTAAGCATAATTTGAAATTAATTTGATTTTTCGTATGCTTCGTTATTATGCGCACAAAGACTCATCGACTTAATACCGAATGCTTTGAATTCCAGAAGTTGCTCAAGAATCTAGATATGTGGTAAATAAAGCATTCATTCGTCATTTGCTTCAATTGTAAACAACCGATAGACATCAAGCTATGTTTGAAACCATGCTTGACTCAATCTCGCAATTCTTTTCTTCTTGTTGTTAATTTCATGACATAAAGCAATAAAACATGTTACCAATTTTACTTCAATTGGATCTTGATCTTATAAATAATTTACCTTTAGGAATTACCGTACCTTTCCTCCAAAAATTCTACAAAAATACAATTAAGATAAATTCACTAACCATCTCGAGGCAGGACTTCCTTCTCTTAAGCAATGTAAATTAAAATTTTCTCACTAATTCATATGAAGTTTACAAAACATTCAGTCATTGATATTACATGTATAGAAACACAATGGTACTGACCATATCACCTTCTCGAGGGCCAATACATGTGATCAAGATAATGAGATACTCTAACTACCTCTAAGCGAAGGCGCGAAAAGGGTTGTAGGGCTAAAGCGAAAAAAAATCCCACAGTTATCCTTATGTGCCACCATTTAACAGTTAAGTTCACGAAAACTTTAAAATTTTGGGAGATTATAGATCCTTATTTTCAGTTAATAAACACAATAATCAATGATATTGCGAAAGTTATAAGTACTGTTTATTTATTTTTCAAGTAAATTGCATTTTGACCACACAACCGATTTGAAATCGATATTGCACTTCCTAGAAATACTTGTATTTCGAAACTTGGAAAAGTTTACTTAACTGATAGGAGAAAACATTTGAATAAGAGTAAGAAAATATCCTCTCGTTCCCAGTATCCATATCCGAACCCTTCCGTTTTATCATTTCGCAGAACATTTGCAGTTCCTGCGAAATGAACGAAAATAACATCCATATTCATATCCTGTTTATGTAGAATAGAAAGGGTGGATGTGATGAGAGGACTTTGTACACAACATTTATGCATTTGAAGGTAAACACTCGGAAATCTTGGGAGCAAGTACGTGCATTTCTCCACTTCATTTCAACAACACATTAGCATTGTACGAGTACAGTCCACTTTGTGATAGTCTGGTGGCTGAAATACTCGTACAGCCGCCATAAGTAGGCAATTTTATAAGGTTGGGAAAGCTTCAACTGGAAAAACACATCGCACGTAGCAAGCAATTGAGTTAATGCGCTCCTTTGCTCAGCAACTTTGTCTCGTAGAAAAATAAACATACGAAGCAATAATAGAGAGGACCAAATCCGTCTTTCTTATTTATGGTTCTACAAAGGAGACTGTAGATGAATTGTTGCTACAGTTATTGGTGTTATGCATAGATTTATAATAAATTAATTTAAATTTTTTTAATGCTTTTCGTTAAATAAGGAGTTCAATACCCAGAATGACTTTTAAAAGTTAATTTATATCAGTTGTTTGCCTCTCTGTATATTTATTGCTAGAGTCCATAGTTTGAAATAAAGAAAACATTGTGCACTTATCTAACAGATTAAAACTTGTTGCACGCTTACGGTTAAATATCTGATATTTCCATTTCATAAGTTGAATTTTTCAATTTCAGCATCCAAGAGTTAATTTTTAATCAGCACAAAGATTGCTGTGATTACAGATTCGACTCTGAAATGCAGATATGCAACAACAATATATAGCATTAGTACATGACATTCACTTAGACTTGGGCTATATTGGGTAGATGGCATGAAAATCTGTAAAATCTAGGAGCTATCAAAAGGCCAACGGGTTTATGTATATCACTGCAGTGACCTCGTAGCTGATCCGAATTCACCGGTGCATTCTAGTTTATAGTAATACTGCAAATATTTGCTTTTCAACCCATTTCCACCATCGGATTTATGTGTATTCCAAAAAGGAACTAACCCATCAAACCATAAAGAAGTGAATGCACAACTTGCATTCATTAGGAAATTCATATAAAACGTATTAGAGCTTTGGGAAAAAATTCATCTATTTACTTCTCGTCGGTGAGAATGAGTGTGCGTTTCCCTTATCGAAAACTTTTACCACGTCATGCCCCGCATCTTTTTATCTGGAGGGCCGGACGTGTGTGTTTATATATTTCTCTTTAGAGTTTGAAATTTCTTATTGCAATAAATTCAATTGAATAGCAATAGATTCAATTCTTAATACTTACCTCTCAAGATTGCAGGATTCATTTCTAAAAACTTTGCACGTGCTGCCTTTTGCAGCGACGTTTATGGAATGAAGTGAAAAAGTAGGGACTGTAAAGTCGACTTCGACTTTAGTCGAAAGTCGACTTTGGCTTTTTAAAAGTCGATTTTTTGCAGTCGACTTTTGGTGATCGACTTCGACGCGAAATCGACTATTCACGTCGACTTTCGACTTCACAGACAATAAAAAATGCAGTGAAGGAATCCAGAAAATTAAATAAATTCATATTTCGTTTGAACTTTAGGCTCGCATTCCTTGGAAATCACTGAACGGATGAAAAACACATTGATTGCATTGATGAATTGCACAGCTTACATGTTTACAATATATTATATGTTTACAATATCTATGGTCTCTTTGCATAATTTGGGAAACAACTGCGACTTTTGTTTCTTTGCACTTTTCTTTGCTTTTCCCTCATTTAGCTTAGGAAGATATGTATGTTTACAATATCTATGGTCCCTTTTTGTGATTTGGAAAATAACTGCGACTTTGGTTTCCGTGTTATGTTGTTTTCTTTTTTCTATTTTTATTGTTTTTAATTACAAGAAGAGAAGGATTGATGAAATAGAATTTGGAAATAGGCAAAGTATTCACTGGTTTGCAAACAAATGTTCTTTTAGTGTGATTTTGATTTTCAATCCACAGGATTCGTTTGCAAATCTCCGTTCTCTCGTTTTTGATTAAGTGATTAAGTGATTCACTGACAAGGATTCGAATAACTGCGACTTGTTTTTCCGTGTTATGTTGTTTTCTTTTTGCCTATTTTTAATATTTTTAACTGCTTGAAGAGAAGGATTGATGAAATAGGATTTGATAAAAGGTAAAGTGTTCACTGGTTTACAGACAAATGTCTTTAGTGTGTTTAGTTTGCAAGTCTCCGTTCTATCATATTTGATTAAGTGATTAAGTGATTTGCTGACAAGGATTCGTTTGCGAATCTCCGTTCTCTCGTTTTTGATTAAGTGATTTACTGACGAGGATTCGTTTGCAAATCTCCGTTCTCTCGTATTTGATTGTGATTTACTGACGCTATAAATCGAGGATTATTCTTTGTTTTAAGTTTCATTAAATATCGTTTTAAGACATAGTCATGGCGCCAAGTGCTGTTTGGTTGCATTTTAAAAAAAATAGAAAACGGTAGAAAAGTGAAGTGTTGTAAATGTGGGAAAGAACTAGCTTATAATAAAAGCACTTCTGCGTTAGCCACTCATTTAAAAGCAGTGCATAAAATACCGGTACCGACACAAGGTACTAGTGCATCTAGTCGAGACGCAGAAAAAAGAAAAATGCCTGAAGATGAGAGAGACATCCCAGGCCCCAGCAGGGTAAGAATGGTTTTGAATAGTTTTTGAAGGATTTCAGCAGTGATTCTTGCGAAATGAGGCCACACGCTTTGTGATCTTGAAATCTTGTCCTTGGTAGAAGATTTCTGCTCCTTTTTTTCAGCCAATTACAACATTGAAGGCATCTAACTGCCGTAGGAAAAACTGTATTATAAAAGAATTTTTTTTCAGGCTAGTGGAAGCACTAGGGCAGAGACCAGTTCGAGTTCTATAATCGAAATAGCTTCTGTATCATTGGATGGTCCACCAGTGCCCAAGGAAAGCCGTCGCTCATCTAGTGTGTCACTAGGACCGATGGACAAATGCATCAACAATGCTACTTCTTTTTCAGGTGTGTGCCACTATGTAAATAGTATATATATATATATATATATATATATATATATATATACATATATATAAATACATATATATATATATATATATATATATATATATATATATATATATATACATCTATTTATATATATATATATATATATATATATATATATATATATATATATATATATATATATATATATATATATATATATATATATATATATATATTTATAAATGTATATATATATATATATTTATATATATTTATATATATATATATATATATATATATATATATATATATATATATATATATATATATATATATATATTAACTTCTTGATACTCGACAGGACGATGTGTATGTACAAAAACTTCAATCCTCGTGTTCTCCGTCACAATCCAAATGAAACTTCAAATTTCGCCAACGTTCCGAAAAGTTAATTTCAAAATAAATTAATGTTATCATCATCAGGCCATCTATATAATAAGTTTAAAGTATCTCTCGACTTACAGGAAAACGAATGTAATATTATGAACACCACATAATATTACATTCGTTTTCATGTACATAAGTAGAGAGATACTTTAAACTTGTCTTATAAGTGCTAACGAACCTTTATTATATAGATGCCCTGATGACGATAACATTAATTTATTTTCAAATAAAGTTATCGAAACGTTGGAGGGATTTGGACTTTTATTTGGATTGTGACCGAGAACCCGAGAGTTGAAGTTTTTGTATAAATATTTATAATTTGATTGGGGTATTTGGTTTACATTGAATTCGAAGAAATTCCTGGTAACAAAATGAGAAGCTTCTTACGGAGCTAAAAAGATTCAGTGAAATATTTCGTTCTGGGTTTTTTTTCGCATTTTCTTGTATTTCGGGTACCATGAATAAATACGCTGTTATTCCACTCTTTAATATTCATGATTGCCTTACATTCTCTTTAAGCTGGTGGGTACAGAGATCGTGCAACAACAAATGCATTAATGTTTATGGTGGTGAAAGATGACTTACCGCTATCTACTCCTGCGAAAGATGGTTTTCGCACATTTTGCCGAAAGTTACAGCCCCTTTATCACCCGCCATGTGAACCTACTTTTAAAAAAAAGATTGAGGATTTTTATGAGGATATGAAGCTACTGCAGATATGGCCACGAGTGATGCAATCACACTTACTGCAGATATCTGGACTTCGCGTTCCATACAATCGTACTTTAGCCCAGTCATATTAGGTAAAAAAAGGGGTCAACCTCGGAATGAAAGATAATAAGCTGCAAATTGGTATGAACCTTTGTTTTGTCATTCTAAATGTTGTCTCAATAGTCACAATCGTTATCGTGTCCGCGTCTCAAGATATTCAAGGTCAAAGGTCACAAAAATCGGTTTTTCGCGAATATCTGGCTTCCTATCGGTTAAATGAGATTTGCATTTATTATAAAAGTTGTAGGCTATAAAATTCCCTACAACTTTTGTTTAAACTTTTTTTTCATACGACCAACCGTTTTGAAGGTAGAGCGCGAAGAGTGCACATCGTACAGTCATATACGGCCTAATGCAAGGTCAAGCGTGAGTTATGGTTATCAGTACGTTATAAAGTCAATTATTTACTTGGAAATTATAATTATTAAACAATGCCTATTATTTATGTACTAACTATTAATTATTTATATTTAATTAAAGTAAGTAACTTGATTATTTATATATAATTATTCATATTTAACTATTTAAGTATAAACCTAAAGAATGGGGCTGGATGCTTGAAAATGAAATCCTGGAGCCCATACGAACGTTATTACCTCCAGCACCAGCCGAACTACTAAACGTAATATTTTGCAATTGCAAAAATGGTTGTGGTTCCCGCTGTGGATGCAGAAAATCAGGGCTACAATGTTCTTTAGCTTGCGGCCAGTGCAACGGACAAGCTTGCCTCAACGCTTCACTGTATCCAAGTAACCCCGATGAAGAAAATACATATGATCCCGATATTCTGGAAGGTTTGGAGATGAACATGACAGATAATGAGGATGATGACAATGAATCGAACATTTTTGAGCGACAAGAAGAAGAAGACGACGAACAAGAAGAAGATAATTAGCTTCCATTTCCAATTTCATTACCATTAAAATCAACAAAGATACTTTTGATATTTGAACTCACATTTTGATAAATGTATATTATGCCGTATTTAATAATAAATAAAAATATGTGTAAAATATATACTCTTACTATCATTTTAACTTAAAATAAAACTAAAATATATAATCCAGAATTAATAATATTTTATACTTAAATAGTTAAATATGAATAATTATATATAAATAATCAAGTTACTTACTTTAATTAAATATAAATAATTAATAGTTAGTACATAAATAATAGGCATTGTTTAATAATTATAATTTCCAAGTAAATAATTGACTTTATAACGTACTGATAACCATAACTCACGCTTGACCTTGCATTAGGCCGTATATGACTGTACGATGTGCACTCTTCGCGCTCTACCTTCAAAACGGTTGGTCGTATGAAAAAAAAGTTTAAACAAAAGTTGTAGGGAATTTTATAGCCTACAACTTTTATAATAAATGCAAATCTCATTTAACCGATAGGAAGCCAGATATTCGCGAAAAACCGATTTTTGTGACCTTTGACCTTGAATATCTTAAGACGCGGACACGATAACGATTGTGACTTTTGAGACAACATTTAGAATGACAAAACAAAGGTTCATACCAATTTGCAGCTTATTATCTTTCATTCCGAGGTGAAAGCCCTAATATGACTGGGCTACTTGGGCATAACAACGCACTATACCAAAGGTAATGCCTAAAGAATGCATTCGCTTTTATTAACATAGCTTCTGTTAGAAGCTACATATTTTAACTCGGACCCTAAGCAGATAATTTTTTATCTCAAAATGGCATTTCAACAACAAAATTCACGATTCTCTCGAAGTTTTAACGGTAGAGATCGGAAACGTTCTCGAAATGAAAGCCATAACAGAACTGTGAGTTTTGACTTCAAACAACATTTTTGTGCCAATTGATTTCTCGTGGGGGAAACCATTTGTGATATTACTCAGAATAGTTCACGTTTATAAAATATTTAAAAGATGTAAAAATGGTACCACAAGCTTTTTCGTCCTGAGTTTAAATATAAGCTCTTCAGGAGCTGTGTATTTCTTTGTACTCTATTTTCTTCAACATTTGGGAAATTACGGAAAAGTTTATTTCATACTTTAATTGCAGATATCACAACTAAGTCCGTGGAGCTGTGTGCTAAACCACTTCTCGATAGGGCTAATAAACCAAATCTACGTAAGGCTTTACGGAATATTTGTACTGATTTTAAAATAACAGATGATCGTATCGTGGCTGTAGTGACAGATGGTGGTGCCAATATCAAAGGCGCTGTGAGAGAGGAGTTTGGGTTACAAAAACACATTAACTGCGTTGCACATATTATCAATGGCATCGGTCAGGCAGCCATCGGTCTGCATGAAAATAAAAGGCCCTCTGAATCCAACGAGTGTCATGAGCTGCCAGAGGATGAAGAGGATCTTGATAACGACGAGCTCGAATCCGATGGTAGCCCGACCCTTAAAGATCTAATTGTGAGGGTGAAACAAATTGTGCGTTTCTTTCGGACGAGCTCTGTGGCAACTGCAGAACTTTTAAGGATGCAGCAAGAGGCAGGAACTCCCGAGCACTTGTGCATAAAATTGATGCAAGAAGTACGCACTCGATGGAACTCCTGCTATGAGGTGCTCGATCGTTTTATCCACTTATCGGATACTTTGAGTAGCGTTTTATTGAATGCAAAAAGGATAAAAGCACTCGATCCAAGCCTCCGAATATGGTTAGTGGTGAAGAGCTCGATACCCTCATGGAGATCCGTCACCTGTTGAAGCCACTTTATGAAGTCACCTGCGAAATTTCGGGCGAAAAAATCACAACGCTAAGCAAATGCATTCCGCTGATAAATGCGCTACAATCTGTAAGTTACATTTAGTATATGTTTCATTCATTCATTCCATATGGTGTTCAAACTTCAGGAGGCACGACCTACTGAAAAATAGCACCGTCTTTTTGCTGAAATGAAGTAGTCTGAATTTCTGTCTTCTTTTAAAAATTACAGAAAGTAGCAGGCTTTATGGCAACAACGCCTTTAGGATTCAACTTACAAGAAGAGCTAAGGACCCTTATAGATAGGAACTTTAGTCGTATTGAACATGTACGGCCGTTTGCTGCTGCTACGATCCTTGACCCACGGTTTAAAAAATCTGGGTTCCAGGGAGCGGCTGCAGCAGCAAATATTATTAATTTTATTGGTAAGCCTAAATTGTTTCTTTGAACTCAAAATGTATTGAAGTATATTGAAAAGAAATTTTCTTTAAAGTACTTTCCATATCAGTTGAGCAAAAGCAGAAGTGAAGAAGTATTTTATTCCAAAGGATGGCATATGAGCAACTGTTAAAGTGTAGTTCTTAGAAAGCAGCTATATTCGTGAGAATTTTTTTCTGCTTTAGCTTAACTGATGCATTATAAGTGCATTACGTTACAAGCGCTCTATCCCAATATTTACTCTTTTCTTGTATACAAATCTTGCTACGTATATTTTGATACATTTATGCTACTGAGAATAAAAGCTTTCTGATGTTGACAACCACGCGTAAAAAATTGTATTACGTTATCCACCATATATTTTGAAGCCATCAATTGTAAATGATGTTTGTAAATGTCAACTCTTTTCTAAGTAGAACTGTCAAGATATATTTGAAACGAGTAACGAATAGGTATATTTTTACAGGATACACGGATAAAAGCATTTGTTTATTTTTTTCGTAGGTAAACAAATCGCTGACAAAATTGCAGCAGAAAGCCAAGTTGAGGCGGGGTACGTGACAGAGCAGGCTCAAGGTCTCGAACAATCGTCTGAGAGCATTTGGTCTACCTTCGACCAAATGGCATGCAGCTCCATGGTAGATGCCAACCAAGATGTAGCCGGAGGGATACCAATTGAATTCCGCCAATACCTGAACAGACCGGTTTTCAATCGAAAAGAGAACCCAAACCCATTGTTACTATGGAGGAGGATAAAAAGCGAATATCCTCACGTATTCAAAGTGACAATGCGTTATCTGCCAGCATTGGCTACATCAGTTCCTGCAGAGCGCTTGTTTTCCCACGCTGGACGTATAGCCACTCAATGGCGAAACAGGCTTTCTCCAAGTCGTGTTAATATGCTGGTTTTTTTACGTAGCCTAGAAAAGGAATGCTTTGAGCTTTAAAATCATTTTTCATCCAAAAACATTATTTTAAAATAAAATTATTTTCAAACAAAATATTTTGTCTAATTTCATATGGCTGAAATGTTTTTTAAAGATGTTATGATGAATCCATAAGCTATCTTATCGGAGTTGTTGTACTGCCAAAATTTTTGTAGAGTTCTGGCGTGCAACTGAGAAAAAAAAAATTAAAAATGAAATCTGCAACCTATGTGAAGATGGAAATTTTTCGTTTATGTGTGCACTTATCTATACTTTTTGTCATATTCTTTTTAATTTCAGTCGTAGCGGCTATTCAAGACATTATATAAAATCTCGTATAAGAGATTCTTTATAAGGCAACTGTTATCTAAGGAATTTCTCATAATGTCTTCAATCTTAAAATTCCTGGCGAGGTAAATAATAGGAAATGTTTTTGCATACTTCGCAAATTTCCGTTATTACACAGGTACATTTTCAAAATCTGCTTAAAATATAAGCCCACGCCTTGTGAATACATTGGCGTTCAAAATAAAAATCGACTAGTCGACTAGTCGACTAATGGCACCGACTAGTCGACTTCAAAAGTCGATCGTAAAAGTCGAAAGTCGACTATTTCCATCGAGTTTCATTCACTATGAAAAAGTTTCCTATACGTAGGATAACACATCGAGACTTGAAAATTAATAAGATCATTTGCCGTACTTTGAGAGTGAGATGAACGAAGTTTTAATTACATAAGATAGGTTTAAAAGCTTTGTTGCATGGGGTAGAAAATTGAGCTAAACCTTATAAAAATACTGTGCAAGTGTCTGCAAACTGGTGAGTGACGGTTTGCTGGGAAGCTTCCCGCATCGTATATGCGTGCGACAAATTTCAGCAATGATACAGTGTACAACACAACAACCCTGAGAGCCTTTGATGGAGTTACAGTTCATTCGTTGGATTGTATCGTCACCTTCGTAAGGCGCCCCATTCACGTTCAATATTATTGCGCAATATTTATGATTGCACAATATTATTGAACATCTAGGGACAATATTGACGCTTGCACAATAATCGAACTGAGTATTGAGCAAGCTTAAATTTTATTGCACAATATTATTTATTGCGCCGTGTGTGTGGGATATTGTGCAATGATTGCGCAATATTTTTCAGTTCAACGTGTTAATATTGCACGTTCAGAACGTGTTAATATTGCACAATAAAAATATTGCGCAATATTATTGAACGTGTGTGGTGCAAGAACGTGTTCAATATTATTGCACAATAAAAATATTGCGCAATATTATTGAACGTGAATGGGCCGCCTAATATAATGGCCGTATTCGCAGCTGATCAAGATCTCAGCTGCTTACACACAATAATGACGTCGTCAGATTTTTGCTTATTTTTGATCAGCTGGGCGCAGTGATATTTCTTTCGATCGTGAACTTTTCGACTTGTTTCTTGTCGATTAAAAATAGTTTCGCAGTACAAGTTGCGTATTTTATGTATCGAAAAGTCGGGGAGAAAAATTTTAAGTGTTTCGTTAGTGATAACAATCGGTTTCACAAACGCACATTTCGCGGCACTAAATTTTATCAACTTTTTAACTAATGGAAACAACTTTAGCGAATTTTTGCGCATGTTTTAATGCATGTACGTTAGTGAACATGATTGTTTTCACTACAGTAATTCTTTATGCTACACTCAATGAAATTTAACGATTCACAACGCACAGATATCTTCGAGTGTTGGCAACGTGCATTTCAACCACTTAGAAACTCCGCAAGATGCATTGTATGACAAGAAAAAGCAATAGAAACGTGATAAATGAGGACGCCAAGTTGGCCCATGATCGAGTAATAATGAAGCTTGAGTCCGTTTGTGTTCCAAAATTGGATGGTTCCTTACGAAATTGGCTCTAATTCAAGGATGCTGTTTAGAGAATACTCAACGCACGCAAGATTCTGGGGTATTAACAAATTAACAAAGCTTTGAGATGCTATGCTGAATGAATTGCTGAAAACATTGATTGGCAATCGGTATAATGGAGGATTTGATGCTACATGGGCACAACAGAACTGCTTTATTACCATAACAGTCCATGACAATGACT
This sequence comes from Odontomyia ornata, assembly GCA_963969285.1. Classification (NCBI taxonomy): domain Eukaryota; kingdom Metazoa; phylum Arthropoda; class Insecta; order Diptera; family Stratiomyidae; genus Odontomyia; species Odontomyia ornata. The sequence continues at coordinate 44,520,796 of OZ017742.1, forward strand.
GACTTGCACGTTTTGCGCTTCGTTGGAATCAAACCTGTTTCGACGGAAAATACTACTGGCTTATTAATGATTGTTGCGCGATGCTCATATGTACTCGCAGATTGCCCTAAGTCACTCAACATGCTTGAGCGTGCATTCGTATGAAAAGGTGATTCTAACATTAGAAGAAATGTTCGGATTTTCAGGAAAGTGCATTCAAAGTCCTTTGCTTAACGTTTTACATTGATCTAGTGCATCGAATTGTGACGCCACAGGTGGACCTTCTTGACAAAGTGGAACGTCAGTGAACTCTTCACATCGACTTTTGAAGCTAAACTTGGGAATCGCTCTTCCTAGCTGTAGCGTGTTCTTTCCGTCTGGCTCTTCAAGCGCTGCCATCCATGCATTAGTTTTGAAAGGCTGGCGGTGGTGAAATTAACAAAGAAACATCTGCATTACGGTATTGGCTCTACTGCAATCAACTCCATATATTGCTCGTTGATATTGAGGAATATCTAAACTCACGCCCTCACATCGTTCTTAATGATGGTGTGGACGATTGAAATGGGCTCTCTTCGTCCGTATGCTTCGAGACTTCCCAAAGGAAATCTAGGCCGACCTCTCATCGGTTATAGAATCGGAATGTATCAGACGGAAAAGACACGCACTCGAGATTTAAAATATCAAAATTTCAAAAATATCAAGAATTACCCTTGAATGGCTTATTAGCAAGCGAAGTTGGAATATTCCAACGCGATAGCTACATTTAATTTAACATCGAATAAAAGGAAAACGCCAATATCGGGATGGACGAGGAAGACGGCAAAAGGTGACTGGAGCAGGTGCCAAACCCTGCAATAGGAGCCTACCAAGCATCATCTGAATTAAAATGGATCGACTAGTCAAATGAAGAAATGATGACTCAGCCAAAAATGGAGGCAGCGAAGAAGGAAATTCCTGAGATTAAAAACATAGAGACCGACGCAGCGTGCTCATCAGTTGTACAACAAGAACAAGTTAGTTTACGAAACGAAAATGTAAATTTTATAGTTGTTAAGGGCCGTTTGGCTGCTAAACGAAAAACCCCGGTTAAGAAAACTCTTAACATAACCCCGTGTGTGAACCCATTCAACGTACTCTCAAACGAGAAAACCCAAATACAAATTGTCCCGAAAAAGATCTGGTATCCCCCAATCTATAAACCCTACAAGCCATGCTCCTAAAACAAACTATGGACAAATATAACACGGAAAATAACTACTAAGACTAAAAGTCGACAGGCTTTTGGTCCATGACTATCTGGTGAGCCTAATAAAAGGTTCAAATGCTTCGGGGTACTCATTTATGACTAAAGAACGTAAAAAATTCGTTGTGATCCTAAAGGCATTAGCTCTAAATGTGGGGCAGATGAAGTCTTAAAATGTATTAAAGAATCTATTCCGGAAGTACAAATATAGTAAGTGAATCATATGATGACATCATGGTCTACGGAAAACGAAATAGATTTGGACCTCCACAGAATAACTGTCCTCTCTGAAGAAAGCTGGAATGCAATCATAAAAATCAGATATGTGCTCAATCAAAGAGCAATATGGGAGCGCTCAAGGCAGAGCGAGTTCCTTCAATGCTACCAATGCCCAAGATTTGGCCACGTATCATTCAATTGCGGATTCAACGCGCGCTGTGTTGCATGCGGAGAATCTCATGCCTCTAAAGACTACCCGCGTAAAAATCCTATGCCAAACGAAAGGCCACCCAGCGAATTTTTTTGGGTTTCCAGAAAGGAAAAGGTTTATAGAAAGAGTAGTAGAGTAGAGGTCTAAGAGGTCTGCCATCCCAGTTTCTTTTCCACCAATGCCAAGTTTTTCGCGTAATCAAGCAGAGCTGAACATACCGAATCATTTTCCACCCCTCTACCAACCTAGCAAGATATTGAATATCACAGGGCAGAATACCCAAAATTCCAAAATCTGGCTGATAAACGTTCTCGCCCCGGCCGAGGAAAAGCTTTCTCATTGGGGAACGACTGGAGGATATAGGATAGAAATAGCAAAAGCCAGTGCCTGATTGACTTTGTGTGTATCAGAAGTCTAGTCATACGTTCAACTTGCTTCCCACATTGACGCATTCATAAAATGACCTGGCTATCACCGGATAGCAATACACAAAGCCAGATCGATCATGTTCTCATCATACAACGTTGCGCCCCGAGCATACTTAACGTCCGTACATACCGATGAGCCAGTTGTAACTCAGATCATTACTTGATCAAATTCACCTATCGATGTCGTATGTCAAAGGCATATTCAGCGAAGACCAGCCCACTAAAATTGTCATTGAAAGGCTCCAAACGGTGTCTATGGCCAAAAATTGCACGGAGACCCTTGACAACCAGCTGGCTCCCATCCTTTCAGACGCATCGGCAACGGCAATCACGATCCTTCGACGGAAGTGAAAGCGGCGATTAAGACCGTGGCCAAACAGACGATCGGACATCAAGCCCAGCATAAGTGAAATGATTGGTTCGATGATGAGTGCCGGAATGCGTTAGACAAAGAGGATAATTTTATAATTTCCCACGACCTCCTTTAAGCCTACACAACCCCTTATAAATGTCACACAATCCCATCCCTTTCAGATCACCATGGACTTATTCTGAATTTAAACCTAACAACACACATCCCAACACCAGTATGCCCAAGCCTTTATCGTGCATATAAGGCGATTGAATGGGAGAATTTTAAGAGAGACGTTAAAAAGCTTCTTCCAGAGCTCCCTCCAGTTGAAAGAATCCTATCAAATGCCAAGATATACCAACACTTCAACGCACTAGCAACAGTTTTAACGGAGTGCATGAATCAACGCACTCCCTTCCAAAAGCCTCGCTGCTCCCTCTATAGATGGCTTCCTTCACACCAAATTTTGAAAATTCGTAAACAGATGCTCCAAAGACTAAAACGTATCTTCCACCGTCATTAATATCGGATTAATAACGAGTATATGGAACTTAAGCAGCATATCTCCATCATTTCTAGTGAAATTAACATTTGGATAAAACGCGAGGTCAATGAAGTCTACAAGAGTAGGTTCAGATCAATGAGACCCTCTTCAAACGTCTCTACAACTATCTATATATCACAGGCCGAAGAAGATCCCAATGCAACATTGAAAAGGACCCTGTTAAGACAGACAATGACATATTAACCAACAATGAAGCAAAACTCAGCTGCTGCGAGCCTTTCTATGAAGGACTATACAGGAAGCGTGACTCTGATAACGTCGCCTTAAACATCAGGGCAAACGAAAAAGTCAGAAACTTCCAAGAACGACATACTGGGTCATACCTAATAACCTTCACGAATACAAATCAAGCTTCATCACCTCAGCACCCGATCTTTAGTGAGTATTTCACCTCGAAGAACGAGATAGAAGAAACTCAAAGTAACCTAAACAACAAAATATCCCCCGGCCCAGGTGTAGGACCTAACAAAATTAATAAGAAATGCAAGGATACTATTTCCATGTTCCTGATAATCATGTGCATCATTGCATTAATAATGGGTACTTCCCACAACCATGGAAAACCAGCGGGCTAATACCAGTGCCAAAGCCTAATTTTGATGGCCGTATGAACAGCTTTAGACCAATCTCGCTACTACCCAACCTGGGGAAATTTCTGGAAAGAATTATCCTCCGTAGCTTCAAATCATTCTCGTCGGCCACTATCCCCTGGTTTTAGATTGGATTTGAAAGCCGTAAATCCACAGAACAGGCAATAATACTCCTGCACAATAGGCTTACACACAACCTGCAGAGAAAAGAATGCACACTTACCTACTCACTCGACCTGAAAAACGCATTCGACTCAGTATGGATCGACGGCCTCAAATGAAAACTGTTAGCCTATTCCTGCCCGATCGCAATACTAAAATCCTTTTCAGCTTTCTCTCCGACAGGAACCTTCTAATCAAAATCACCTCAAACCCTAGCCTCATCATGTCAGGGGTCCCGCAAGAATCTATCCTCGGCCCTTCTCTTTTTAATTTTTTTAGACACGACATCTCCTGGTCAAACCCAGTCCATTCTTCCCAAGCTACAGTGCCTAACCCTCATATGGAATTGAAAATGTATGCCGATGACATCCTGCTAATGTCAACCCACGCTAGACCCTCCATAGTCCACGAGAAGCTGCAAAGCTCAGTACCTTCTATTGCCGAGTTCCTGAAGAACTGGGGACTGGAAATCAACGCAGGCAAATCAGAACTGATATGCTTTCGTAACGCTAGTGGCAAAGGGAACCTACTCGCGGTCCCTAAACGCAAAGAAATCAGAGCCAAAATTAGGGGCGAAGATATCCCTATTAAAGAAAATATAAAATACCACGGTATTCACTTCAACAATAAACTCAACTTCAACACACACGCACGAAAAGTCCTCAATAAAGCAAAAGCCGCCTCCGTAATGGTGGTGACATTTTTATCCTCAAAGTCATTTCTTACCTAACGTTAAGCTCCTGATGTATAAAACACTCATCCGACCTACTATAGCATATGCATTCCCGGCTTGGATCACAATATCCCCAACGGTCGCAGAAGAACTACAAATATTTGAGAGGAAAATCCTGCGGAAATGCCTCTCCAAATATTGCTGCCCAAATAAGGAATATTTTAAAAACAAAACGCTCTACAGAGAAACCGGTGTAACCCCATTAATGCACTACTTACTTGCAACAAGCAAGGAAAGGACAGAAAAGTAGCGTCATTCTCATCTTCAGCAGATACAAGACCTGTTTCATCCCACATTACCAACCGAAATTCTTACTACTTGTGTCCTATACAAGTCATTGGACAATACCAACTTAACTCTTACAACTCTAACTATCCCACGGAACCATCCTTTCATATAACCAACCCTCACACTTACCGGGCTTAAAACAAGGAAATAAAGAAAGGTAAAAACATGCACCCTGCCAAATAAATAAAGTAAACAACCAACAGAAATGAAGTGTAAAGCAAAATAGCAACTACCTCATGTAACGAATTAAGTAAAGATAAGAAAATTTTTAATATGTGGAGCGCCAATTCTCCCCAATTGAAATGTTATAACTAATGGCATCGAGAAAAATATTGGCTTTACTCACAATCGCATGGAATTAGAATTCTCTGAAATCGTCGTCAGAGGTTACAGTCAGACTCATTGGTTCCAAATTGTCGGTTCAATCTCGATTCGTTCCCACTGGTGCTTCCAACTTTGGCTTTTCCCCTTCCACTTTTCTATGCTCCGAGTTTCACGTTCAGCCCAAAAATTGCCCCGGGATTGTCCCTTTCCAGTCAAATTTGAATGAAGAAATCAAATTAAGGTAAGATTTGCGCAGGACTATGCGACATCATAAATGGACTATACCTACACAATAAATCCTCTGGCCTGGCGTTGAGACAGGTGATGAAAACGCGGGTGCAGGATATGCAGGCTATGACCTGCTCGCACCAACCATCTACTTGAAAAATAAATAAATACGGCCGCTTGGTCGTCACACATGACCCAATCCATCCAACGTCTCGTGGCGAATCTTTGGCCGAGATCTGTCATCTGAAACATGTCAACTGCTTAGCACATTGGGTAAGGATGACATATCTCTGTCTGGTATCGCTCTGAAGTATCGCAGGTTATTACATGATCACTTGGCTCCTTCACCATCCGACACCCTGGTTGTTCGTTCGATCGTAGCTATCCACGAGTCTTGTGACCCGAAAATTCCACTAAATCACATACATTATTACCGTTAATTACGACACCAACATCAAGATTTCAGGAAACGATGGCACAACGAATATTTGATTTCTTTTTAACGATGTTCTAAGTGGTGACGATCAGCGGAGAATCTTCAAGTTGGTGATATAGTCATGCTTTCAGCTTCTCAATGGTGACTGGGGCGTATCACTGTAGTATATTCAAGCAGTGGTAATCGAATATTTTGTGGAGGACCAACGTGATGGTGAATATAAATGTCAATCTACAACCAGACCAGCACAGTAAATGTAAATATGGTCCAGTGATGGCAGTGATTTTGGCCCTCCCGGCCCAGCCAGGTAGGAAATGTATATTTGGCATGGCTGGTTTGTTCGTTTGTTGGCTTGTGTATGGCTTTTACTTCAATGGTTCGTATTTATATGGCATTTCTATTTCAGCGGTGATTGGTTGGTGAAGGTCCTCCTTCGCAAATCCGAGACTGGCATATACAATATAAGGGCAATATGTCACCTCAGATGCACTGTTGAAGCGCAACGTCCCCGTACTGGACAAGTTATGTGCCACAACTGTCAGCAGTTTGGACACTCCTCCAGAAACTGTCACGCACAGGCCCGTTGTATTAAATGCGATGGGCTTCACCATTTTCCAAATGCGTTAAAAAAGCAGAGGAAAAGCCAAAATGTGTGAACTGTGGTGGAGAACATCCAGCCAACTATGGTGGATGTCCTCGAAACCCAGTGAATGCCAGGAAATCGTTCGCACAAGTTGCAGCTGTAAATAGCAATAAAACCACCACAACATCTACACAACAACAAAATAAAAACACACAAAAAAAAGCAAACACTCCACTAAACACAAATAACAACATGGACACACTCTTTGCCACCATGCAAACACAATTCCAAACCACGATGCAAGACATGATGGCGAAAATGATTCAGGGAATGTTTGCATCACAAAACAGCATCAACAGCACACTGACAAAGAAACAATAATGAGCTTTATGAATCATTTAACCATTCCCACATGGAATGCAAATTCCCTGCTTCATAAGACTGGTGAGTTGACTCAACTTATATTTGATTATAAATTTGACATCATTCTCATCCAGGAAACCTTTCTGAAGCCTGGAAATTGCCTACGCTTCCCTCACTATTTTCTGTACAGAAATGACAGAACAACAGGCAGAGGAGGCGGAACGGCAATTCTTGTGAGAAGGAATGTGAACCATAATCTCCTACGTTACAAACGCTAGAAGCTACTGCAATTCAAGTGCGGACGGATTCTTTTGAATTCATGGTAGTCTCGGTATACAGCCGCCCTCAGGCAGCTACGCTCATTGAAGATATTAAAAAACTTCTGGACTTTCAGGGACCCATACTCCTTGCCGGAGACTTCAATGCATATCACCGAAGCTGGGGAGCTGTGAGAAGCAATCGTGCTGGGACTGAGTTAAATCGATTCATCACAGATAATCCACTAAGATTGCATATCCCCAACGAACCAACTCATTACCTCTCGATATTGGTATATCACGTACCTTTGAACACGATGTAAGCATCGAAATCCTCGACGAACTTTCATCCGATCACAAACCGATGCTCTTCTTAATAGGAGGAATATACATAGACGAGCCCCTACAATTAAAGAAGAAAACTGATTGGCAAGCTTTCCAAGTCGCACTGGCTAAAGAAACCATTATTCAAACACCTGAAACAGCCAGCGACACAGCGAAAATAATTGAAGAAATCACAGACAAAATAATACAGGCAAAAGAGGACAACACAGTCACAACTCTGACAAAGGTGAAAAACCCCTATGAACTCCCTTCTTCTTCTTTGTAACACTACAGCCCTTCTCGGGCCTTCGCTTAGAGATAGTTAGATTATCTCATTTTCATGACCGTATTGATTTTTCGGAAGTTGGTTTGGTCAGTACCATGCTCCCGTGCGCTTGCTCAGCTATGATATGATCCTAGATTACGCCACGAAGCAAATCAAATTACGAACACAATTCGTGATCGGATATCGAAATTCCACAATGAACAATGGGAGAGCTACTTGCAAATTCTGGAGCCTAGGAGCGACGCTTTCTGGAGGGTTTCCAAATACTTTCGTATTAAGAACAAGCTTGTAATACCACCAATTTACGGCCCTTACGGTATCAAATTCGACAGTTCTGGTAAGGCGGAGGCCTACGCCCCGAAAAGATGTGTCACCAGTTGTAGTCAATTTTTCTTGGATGTAATATGGGGCAAGACGGTCCAGGTGCACGATTTTCATTTTGGCTCTCGGCTTACGGTGTTCCTGTATGCGATATACGACATCGTTGATTCGCTTTGTAACCCGGTATGGTCCCTCCCAATTATGCTGCAACTTTGGAGACCTACCCTTCCGTCGCTGTGGGTTATATAGCCAGACCAAGTCATCTTGCTGAAAGCCAGTAGAATTTGCCCTTAGAGCCCTGGTCTTCATGTGGTCAGTAGCCGATTCGAGGTGTTTTTGCACTGTCCGATGTATCTGGTTAAGCCATTCTCTTAGCTCACTTGCGTACTCCGAGATCGTTTGCAGCTTCTCAGGGGGTGTCCCAAACTTTATATCAGCTAGCAGATGAATAGTTTTTCCAAAAATGACTTTGGCTGGGGCTTGGCCCGTCGATGCAAGTTCAGCAGCTCTGTACACCATCAAAAATAGTGGGATGTATCGGTCCCAGTCCCTTTGGTTTTCGTCAACCATTTGGCGAGGTGTTTATTGAGCGTGCCGTTGAAACGTTCGACCATTTCATCGGATCGGGGACGCAGTGGTGTTGTCCTCGTTTTCTGTATTCCCAGTAGTTCGCACATTTCGCCAAAAACTAGTGACTCAAAGTTTCGGCCTTGATCTGAATGTAGTTCGCCGTACCTACTGACCCAATTTAACACTAGCTCTTCGGCTACAGTAGTTGCTTCCTGGTTGGGAATGGGGTAGACCTCGGGCCACTTGCTGAAATAATCAGCTACAACCTGTGTGTATCGATTTCCCCATTCAGATTCAGGAAAGGGTCCTGCGATGTCAACAGCAATCCTTTCAAACGGTACCCCCACGTTATAGGTTTGCATTTGTCCTCTCAGTCGTCGCTTTGGACCTTTGACGGAAGCGCAAATTGTGCATCTGCGACACCAGTCCTCTACGTTTTCTCAAGCATGGAGCCAGTAGAACCTTTCCCACAATTTCGCTAAAGTCTTGTTAACACCATGGTGGCCTCCCGAGGATCCTTCATGCATTTCCTTAACCACATCGTGGATTCGGCTTTTGGGTAGTATAGTTTGCATCTTATAGGAGCTGCCATCCGCCGCATTGAAACATCTTTCGACCCAAGTCGCCCAGTCGTCTCCTTCCATACGAGCAATGGTCCAATGTCTTCATCGGCTAACTGGGCATTTCGAATCTCCTCCGATGACCAACCTTCATCGGACTCGGCCGTTATCAATCGCAGATCAACGGGCGGTTCCTTTTCCTCAATCCGTCGGCAATGCTTACAATTAGCTGGACATGGACGACGAGATAGGGCGTCAGCATTTCCATGAACTCCACCCTTCCGATGAACAATTTCGTAGTCGCATGACTGCAATCTTTCGATCCATCTCGCAACTTGTCCCTTGGGGTTTTTGAAGTTAAGTAGCCATCTCAGCGATGCATGGGCTGTTCGAAGAATAAATTTCTGGCTATATAGGTACTTGTGGAACTGCTTGGTGGCCTCTATTATAGTCAATAGCTCCTTCCTGGTCACGCAGTAGTTCCTCTCACTTTTCGAGAGAACTCGACTGTAATACGAGAGGACTCTTTCTTCGCCATCGATCTGTTGGGAGAGTACAGCTCCAATACCGCCATTGCCCGCATCGGTGTCTACTACAAACATTTTTCCGGGTTTCGGATATGCCAGCACCGGTGATTCACACAGCTTCTCCTTCAGGGTCTCATTCCAGACATACGGACGATTTTTCTCGGTTAGCTATTTTGGCAAAGTCTTTGACGAATCTTCGATAGTAGGTCGCCAGACCCAGAAAACTTCGTAGTTGGCGCTTATTGTTTGGTGTTGGCCAGCTTTTCACGGCTTCAATTTTTTCAGGGTCTGTTTGGACCCCTTTTGCTGATACAACGTTTCCCAGGTATTTTACTTCAGCTGCAAAAAGGGTACACTTGTCGAGACTAAGTTTCAGATTCGCCAGTCAAAATCGAGAGAAAACCTCTTCTAAGTTCCGGACATGCTCTTCGAACGCTCTCCCAATAACAATGATGTCATCTAGGTACACCAAGCAGGTCTTCCAGTTCAGGCCTTGTAGCACGTATTCCATCAGGCGTTCAAAAGTGGCTGGAGCATTGCAAAGCTCAAATGGCATCACCACAAATTGCCACAATCCTGTCTCAACTGAAAACGCTGTCTTTTCTCTGTACTTCTTGTCGATTTCTACCTGCCAGTAGCTACTCTTGAGGTCGAGTGTAGAAAACCATTTTTCGTCGGCTAAAGTGTCAATGATGTCATCGATGCGTGGGAGCGGGTAACTATCTTTCTTAGTGACGTCGTTAAGCTGCCTATAGTCGACACAAAAACGAGTGCTACCATCCTTATTCTTTACTAGAACTACTGGCGCAGCCCATGGACTGACAGAAGGTTCGATAACGCCTTGCTTTTCTATGTCCGAGATCAGCACGCTCACTTCTCCTTGTTTGGCTATAGGAAGACGTCTCGGTGCTTGTTGAATCGGCTTGGCTCCCTGTGTATGTATAACGTGAGTTACCATACTCGATCGGCCGTGATCATCCGGGCTTGTTGAGAAGATGTCACTGTACTTGGTGACCAGATCAGAGGCTCGCTTGAATAGCTGCTCTGGCAATTTGACTTGCTTCAATATTGCAGACGTGGATTCCCGGGCTTTGCCTGTGTCTTGCCTCCTTTTCCAATGATGGTCGTGAGTGACTTCCAAAGAGGTGATGGTGGAAACAAGCTGGCAGCTTCCGATGACTTCTCCCGCTTTGATGCTCGTGGTTGAGTCTGCGGTGTTAAGGACTCTTACCGGCACGCATCCGTTCCTTAAAGATCTTACAAGGCTTCGTTCTACAATCAAACTGCGCAATGCAGACGTCTTCGTTGGCTCTATCAGATAAGATCGGTGGTCTCCAGAATCACCATCAAGCTTGGCCCATACAATGCTTTCGAAGAATTCGGTACATCAATGTCGGTACATACCACGACATTCACCTTGGGAATTTAGACGCTGGGATCCTCCATCAATACTTCGACATTCTGCCATTTCAATACCCGTTTGCCCAAATCCAATGTGATGCCATGTGGTCGCAGAAAATCCATTCCGAGAATGCAGTCATCCATAATGTTCGCGACCAGAAAATTATGTCGGAACGAAAGGTCTCCCAACTGTATCTTGAGGTTAGTCTCTCTACGGACAGGTGCAGTTTCTCCCGTTGCTGTCCGTAGTGAGGAAATTCTGCCCTTGTGAAGTAGTTGTTGCCTCACATGGTCTGGTCGGACAACCGGTCGGGTTGCATCAGCGTCGATTGTTATGGTGCAATGTTCTCCATCAACTTGACCCGGAAGGCATAAATCCACTTCGCCACGATATAGTCTTGACACGGTGATGGTGGTGCTGGGGACGTCGATGCTCCTAGCCAACTCTGTCCCATGAGGTTGGCTCTTACATGTTTCCCGACCCCTCAGTTTGAAGGGCTTCCATTCTGGGCTCCTGACTCAGTCTGGTTCTCCTCCTAGCTGCACACCCTGGACAATAGCTCGGTTTTCTTCGCTTCTTGCAGACTCTTTGCAGGTGCCCCTTCTCTTCGCAATTCCAGCATCTAGGCGCACCGTTTACATGCGGGTCTCGCTCAATTTCCACGCGCTCACACCTGCACTCGTCTGTCGCTACCTCGCGAGTCCGGGCAGTGGTACGGCTCACATTTTTCGCTGCCTCAAAGTTCAGACTATAAGCCAATGCGTCCTTAACTGTTTGTTTTTGAGCTAAGCGCACGGCTTGTTGCAATTCCTGGTCTTTTAATGCGCTGATGAATGCTTCTGTCACTGCGTCATCTCGATGTTCTGGGTCATACGCTGGGTAAGCGAAAAGTGCCAGTCACTCAATGTCTTGGGCTAGCTGCTGTAAAGTTTCGCTAGACTTCTGCATCCAATGCCGTAGCTGTGGCCGATAAATCTGCTCCAGGTGATCGTCTCTATAACGCATGTCGAGCGCATTCATTATAACAACCGAGTTTGAGTGCAATTCAACGGGGATATTCTGTAAAAGCTCGGCAGCTGGGCCTCTTAGAGCAAGAATTAATGCTGTTGCTCGTTCCTGCTCATTCCAGTGATTTGTCCTAGCGGCGGCTTCAAACTGTGTTTTGTAAATACTCCAGACCGTTTGCCCGTCGAATATTGGTGCTTTCACATTTCTGGATATGCTATGCGCTGCGGTTACAAGTGGGGCTGGTGAGGTGGTTACTACTGCCTTCGCTGCTTCCAATTCTTTTTTCACTTTTTCCATCTCATGGTTCATTCTCTCTTCGACCTGGCTGATCTCAAAGTTGATTCTCTCCTCAACCTGGCTGACCTTCTCCTCGACCTGGAAAACCTTTTCCTCGACGCATTTAATTTGCTTGTTCAGACTACCGAGCTCCGCTTTTATTTTGGTTGACTGTTTTTGCACTTCCTTGATTTCGATCGCTTGTTGGTCCAGTTTCGCTGATTTTTCATCTAGCTTCGTGGTTAAACTTGACGACTGTTCGCTTAGCTTCGCAGTCAGACTGGATACCATCAGCATTAACATTTGCCTTAGCGCATTTTCTGGCTCCTTTGATTTTGGTGTTTCTACTTCTCCACCTTCTGCGCCTTTTTCCGCATCTGAGAGCTCACCCGAATCCAGATCCACGCCTTCCGACTCGATTCGTCACGCAAGCGTGCAATCAGTATGGCCTTTGTACCTTGTGTGGCCAGATTTCGCTGTTCCAACTCCTCCTTGAGCTGCGATATGGTCAATTGGTCAGTTTTTAGATGAAAATTTCCTAGCATTTTTATTGTTTCGGCTATTTTGCCACCAGTTTCCACGTTAATTTGCACTTTAAAAATGTTTATACGTTTTCACTTCCAAAATTTTCTTTCTCACTTCTTGACACCACTGTCGCGTGTTATGGTTCGCGGCCAATAATTTTAATGTTCCGGGAAAGTGAAAACGCAATGTCTTTTAAATTAAATTAAGAGAGTTTATTTAATTACTTAAAAATGCACAATCACTTATTTAACTATTTCACAATTTTAATCTTCACTATTAAAAGTCTAACTTCCCCTTGTCCATAAATTTCTATCGCAATTGTCTTCTAAAATCACTTCACAATCAACGAAAATCACTTTCCTATTACTCGATCAATATCGCTTTTTTATTCGCTCCACACTTTCGCAGTTTTTACTATCGCGGTTCTAATGAATGATCCCCCCATTCATTCAGCTCGCCTTTATATAGGGTCTCTACCCATTCAACCCATTTCTCGTACATTGGCGAATGTTCTGCCGAGAGGTACCTGGTATATTCGAGCAGCTTAATGAATGGAGTGACGTCACTTTCAGATGTTGATCATGCTTGGTGGGTTCTCGTGGTTTCGAGTAAATTCACTTTGTTGATCATGAGGTTCTTAATGGTTGTGAAAACAACCAGACGAATCCAAGGTCAGCGGTGATTCGACTATTGGTGAGCATTCGGGCTGGTGATGGCTCTGGATTTGATTATGGCATAGTATTCGGTTCGTTTTTGGCTTACTAGCCCAGTCATATTAGGGCTTTCACCTCGGAATGAAAGATAATAAGCTGCAAATTGGTATGAACCTTTGTTTTGTCATTCTAAATGTTGTCTCAAAAGTCACAATCGTTATCGTGTCCGCGTCTCAAGATATTCAAGGTCAAAGGTCACAAAAATCGGTTTTTCGCGAATATCTGGCTTCCTATCGGTTAAATGAGATTTGCATTTATTATAAAAGTTGTAGGCTATAAAATTCCCTACAACTTTTGTTTAAACTTTTTTTTCATACGACCAACCGTTTTGAAGGTAGAGCGCGAAGAGTGCACATCGTACAGTCATATACGGCCTAATGCAAGGTCAAGCGTGAGTTATGGTTATCAGTACGTTATAAAGTCAATTATTTACTTGGAAATTATAATTATTAAACAATGCCTATTATTTATGTACTAACTATTAATTATTTATATTTAATTAAAGTAAGTAACTTGATTATTTATATATAATTATTCATAGCCTGTTGATCCATTGTCTCCTCAAGTTTTAACATATCTTGAAGATACAAATGAGCTGATTTCGCATATAGGAAATGACCACCAGCATGAAAATAGGGCAGCATTTTTCGCACTGCATCCAAATGTTCTTGAAAAAGTCCCAGCCTTTCAGCGCGAATGAAATCTAGGGCTATTGATACCATTTCAAAATATTGCACCCATAACTGTGCCGTGGGACCTCGAGCTTTTAATTCTTTTAGTTTATCCTGAAATTGATCAATTAACGAGTTGGAGCTGCTCGTACATCCTTCAACATCTTCGTAGGAAACATCGCGACTAGTTATCTGTTCAATTAACTCATCTAACACACAATTTTCAATTTTCATCTCTTCAAAAATCTTTATTGATAATGCAAGTCGTAATAATATATGGCCTCTGATACTTCTTGCATAAGCGTGACCATTCAACATTTTGTCGACCGAATTTGTAGCATATATTTTACTTAAAGCTTCCTTGAGACCACTACCGTCCATTACATGTCCTATGCATCCAAGAAAAGACATGAGCATATGAAATCCTCCAAGTTTGACAACTGTTTTAGACAAGTCTGAGTTTGCATCTGACGCAGCAACCATTTCACGTGCTTTTGAGTACAGGGGCTGATCAAATGTAATTATGCACGTTTTTTGTTGATGTGACTTGGCAATATTTATAGCACTATGTAAAGTTGTATAAATTGTGTCTAAATTACTGGCAGGATGATCAATGAAAGGTAGAAATATAACCTGAGAAGTTGAAAAATTTTGATTATTTTTCGTAAGTTGTTGAAGATAGCCATTCCACCCTGGCAACGGTGAAAGATTCTTCCATTTTCCGTATAACCACAACAAATCAACTGCATTAAATTTTTTTTCAATCAGTACTTGATCATCATGTAGATTTTGGACTTGATTCTTGCTGTACCCAGGTACAACTGGCTTTTCATATGCTAAAAGAGATACATGTGATATTGCTGCTAACTCTTTTGCACTCGGTTTAGTTGTACATTTTTTTATGCGATCATCATAAATTACAGCATCTTTCGGAGTAATTATTTTTATCATTCCCATAACGTGAAGAGTATTATTACCGTCAAGAGTACTGACATTAATATCTGCATTGTCTCCAACATATTGTACCAACGCACCAGACTCTGATGGTAAAATACGAGGTTGTGGATGGTAAACTGATGAAACTTCATACTGTATGGTATTACTATATATATATAATGTCGTGTTAACTTAAAATAAAACTAAAATATATAATCCAGAATTAATAATATTTTATACTTAAATAGTTAAATATGAATAATTATATATAAATAATCAAGTTACTTACTTTAATTAAATATAAATAATTAAAAGTTAGTACATAAATAATAGGCATTGTTTAATAATTATAATTTCCAAGTAAATAATTGACTTTATAACGTACTGATAACCATAACTCACGCTTGACCTTGCATTAGGCCGTATATGACTGTACGATGTGCACTCTTCGCGCTCTACCTTCAAAACGGTTGGTCGTATGAAAAAAAAGTTTAAACAAAAGTTGTAGGGAATTTTATAGCCTACAACTTTTATAATAAATGCAAATCTCATTTAACCGATAGGAAGCCAGATATTCGCGAAAAACCGATTTTTGTGACCTTTGACCTTGAATATCTTGAGACGCGGACACGATAACGATTGTGACTTTTGAGACAACATTAAGAATGACAAAACAAAGGTTCATACCAATTTGCAGCTTATTATCTTTCATTCCGAGGTTGACCCCTTATTTTTTTACCTAATATGACTGGGCTATACAGTTCTTTTGGTTATAGCGACAAAGATACATAGCCCAGTCATATTAGGTAAAAAAAAAGGGGTCAACCTTGGAATGAAAGATAATAAGCTGCAAATTGGTATGAACCTTTGTTTTGTCATTCTTAATGTTGTCTCAAAAGTCACAATCGTTATCGTGTCCGCGTCTCAAGATATTCAAGGTCAAAGGTCACAAAAATCGGTTTTTCGCGAATATCTGGCTTCCTATCGGTTAAATGAGATTTGCATTTATTATAAAAGTTGTAGGCTATAAAATTCCCTACAACTTTTGTTTAAACTTTTTTTTCATACGACCAACCGTTTTGAAGGTAGAGCGCGAAGAGTGCACATCGTACAGTCATATACGGCCTAATGCAAGGTCAAGCGTGAGTTATGGTTATCAGTACGTTATAAAGTCAATTATTTACTTGGAAATTATAATTATTAAACAATGCCTATTATTTATGTACTAACTATTAATTATTTATATTTAATTAAAGTAAGTAACTTGATTTGCAACGGTACAATTTCAAACTAACGAATAATCTTGACTCATACAAAGTGGAGAGAGTGGCCTTGAATACTATAGAACATCTGTCCCGGCAATGAATAGAAAAGGGCATAGGGTAGGGACAAGTATTTCCAGGTATATAAGTATTGAGAAATTTACGCGTTTTAAAGAAAAGATATATAATGTCGTGTTAACTTAAAATAAAACTAAAATATATAATCCAGAATTAATAATATTTTATACTTAAATAGTTAAATATGAATAATTATATATAAATAATCAAGTTACTTACTTTAATTAAATATAAATAATTAATAGTTAGTACATAAATAATATATATAATTATTCATATTTAACTATTTAAGTATAAAATATTATTAATTCTGGATTATATATTTTAGTTTTATTTTCATACCAATTTGCAGCTTATTATCTTTCATTCCGAGGTGAAAGCCCTAATATGACTGGGCTAACACAAAAATATTGATTTCATTTGCGTGTAGAATTGTGTTTCATTCTACATGCAGCATGTAAAACTTGTGCATGAAAATGGGAATAACTGACCAATGGAAAATGTCCTTCATTACCTGGAAAATAATGTACATAAGCAAGATAATGGAAAATCAAAACAACATTCATAATCCACAAAGGTCAAAACAAATTACATATGCATTTCCACATTTTATGCATCAAACGCAAATCTCGTTTATGACATTTTATAAGCTTCACATGAATTTCTCATATTTCAAACTCTGGACGCATTAAAAATTTTAATAAGGAACAATCCATACTCGCTACGTACAAATATGTTAACGTATCAGCTGCGAAATACGAGTAAACATTTTCAAATGTAAATATTGTGTTGCATTGTTTGATAGTAAATTTATATGCTAAACATTTCTAATGTTCTCTACGTGTAGAACATAAAACGATGAACAATAAATCTACGTGGCATAATCAAATTATTCATACAAGCTAAGTTTTGCTATTTACTTTACACTTCAAGTGTGGAAAAATCATCTGATGTGAATTATTTGAATTTTATCGCCATCTGATAAAGTATGAATAAAAATACTGCTTAAAAGACTGATATGCTTCATAGAATTTTTAATGAGGGGAAATGTAGTAATTGTTCGATTCTTAAGATGTGATAGCAACATTTGAATGTGAAAGTTTGCAAAGAAATTTGATTTTCAAATCTGGGAAATAATAATCACTTCTCCATGGTGTAGGAAAGGTTGTTAGAAAATGTATAAATGAAAATAACTTCCCCTGAAAAGGATGAAATAAATTTCAGTAAAATGGTGCCATATCAGATTTCCTGGTGCTATAAAGGCTTACTACATTTTGGTAATTTTTATAATGAAACGGAGAAATCACTTTGGCATCACTTCCCTGGCATTTATTTTGCCATTCATAGGGCATTTTGTAGTAAATCTAGGCAGTCGAGCAGCCCCATGACGATCAGGAGTGGTTGTTCCTGATGAGAAAAGCTGGTCACCCCGTCGAAACTGCTTAGTTTGTTGTTATACTAGATTAAAGTCAACTACACCCGTCACGTCTCCACCATTAAAGCAGAGATGAATGGTTCACTTCAGCCATGCATCGACCTCATTCAGGGAACGTAGCGAATCCGAATCGAAAATCGTCTTTTTGGTTCGAAAAACCAGTTTTCCCCAGAGGGTTTCTCCTCCCGGTTTAAACCGTTTTTTTCTTTCAAATTTAAGAACCGGATAAAAAGCCGAATATACAGGAATAGAAAAATATCGGAAAGAAACACCTGGACAACAGTTATTTCGCCATCCCTATCTAGACAGCATTAATGACCACAGTCACCAGAGCAAAGTAAATTTCTATGTTTGATTGGTTCTTGATATTTTTTGTAAGGAAACCAAGCCATAGAAAATAAAAGAAAATAGTGTAATTACTTGCTTACTAACTAACACACGAAAAAAAAGCAGTTATAACGATGACCAAGATTAGTAATTGTAATTATAAATTTTATTTTTAATACAAGTTTTAAAAGTGGGAAGCGACTGTGGTACGGGGCATGCGTAGCAAAGGAGAGTGGAAGAAGGTGTTGGTGCGTGTATACGAAACAAGGAATTGATGAGAGGATCTATTAGGGCGACTAGTGTCAAATGTTTGAATGTAACTGCATAAAGTTTGCGATAAGCGACCGTGATAAAGCTTGCACAAGATGCATTCATCAAGAAAGCGTCGTCTAGTTTCAAGGGAAGGGAGTTTCAAATTCCGGAGATGGTCGCTATAGGGGACGTAAGGAAAGTTGAATTTAACGAAAAGAGACCGTGGGAATCTGCGTTGAACTAACTCAATAGCATCAATATGATTCCTATGGTAAGGGTTCCATATGTGGGAGCAGTATTACAGGCTGCTGCGAACAAAGGAAAGGTAAAGGCACACACAGGAGACGACATGCTGGAACAAGGAACGGATCTTAAAATGAACCTCGAAAGGCGAGAGGCTTTGCTGATGACTTGGGCAATGTGGAGGTCAAACTTTAATTTGCGATTAAAATCACACCAAGATCCTTAAAGGAAATGAAACTGCACAAAGGAGTTCTAACAAGAATGTAGGTGGAGGGAAAAGGATATTTTTTTACAGGAGAATGTCCTCTGGTGGCTTTTGGAAACATTTAACGAGAGGCTGGTGATTTGCACAATTCACTTAGGCGCAATAGGTCACTTTGCAAGGTATCAACGTCACATTGTGAGTCAATTACCCGAAAGATCTTAAGGTCGTCAGCATAAAGTAGACAGGGAGAAGTGATAATAGAGGGAAAATCATTGACAAATAGCAGGAATCAAATGGGGCCAATTATGAAACCTTGCGGTATACCTGAACTGGGGCAAAACGTAAAGGAGAAGCAGAAGATAACAGTGATAAGACAACGGCGATCTCAAACATAGGATAGAAGCCAGAAGTACAGGAAATCAGGAATTTGAAACTCTAAGTTTCTGAAATAAAAGTGAGTGATCTAGAGAAATCTGTAAAAAATCCGTGAATTAACGTCTATTTGTTGCTGAAGGTCAAGGGCAGCAGCAATGTGGTGGGTAAAAGAAAGCAAGCTAGTGAGAATAAATCTATCTCTGACAAAACCATGTTGTTGTTTTGCTATGGATAGAAGTATAAGGGGAAACAGAGTATCGGGAACGATCTTTTTAAGGACTTTCCCAAAACAAGGAAGGAGAGTTGTAAGACGATCATTGGAAACAGAGTTGCGATTCCTAGATTCGAACATAGGAAGAATATGGGCAATTTTTCACTGGGAAGGGAAAATCCCAGTAGCCAAGCTGAAATTATAAATGATTGAAAGAGGAACACAGAGAGACGAGGATATTGATTTTGCAAGGATGTTTGGAATGCCGGTACTGTTATCAAGACTCATTAGGAGCAGTTCAACCTGCCAGGGATAGGTACAAATCGCGGCAGAGGTAAAGGAAGAAGGATAGAAAGAAGGAAAAGGATTAGAAATGCAGAAAAAGGAAGAAAAGAAAGAAGCAAAGAGCTCACAGGACTCCTGAGGGGTAGATAATGTAATGCCACCATAGCTGAAACTAGCTGGTATAAGATGACAACTCGTTAAACGTTTAACATAAGATCAGAAAGAGTTTGATTGGATTCAAGTGCAACTTCGATATGGTTGACGTAAGCACGAGGAGCAAGCTTTGCAATTTTTTCAGCCTCAGCACGTCTCTGCCTGTAAACAGCAAGGTGGAGTAGAATTTTCTCCGGGATGCAGCCTTCACTTTAATGGCTTTACCGACATCTGAGTTGAACTAAGGAGCATCTTTAGGCCTCCTTGGGGGAAACAAGGGGGTTAAAGTTTGTAATTTAGGACAAAAGAAACAGATAAAACTTAGTAACGCATTCTTCAAGGTTAAGGTTACTGAAGAAAGAATACCTGCTAACTGCGTTAATACTAGAACCCATGCTGCATAGATCCGCTTTTAGAAAGTTATAGCGGCAAAATGATGTATTTCTAGGAGAAAGTGGAGAGGAGAAAGAAAGCACCATGAAGAGATGTGGATGGTGAGAATCTGGATTAATGCAGGGTGAGAGTGAGGTGGATGCAACAGGAGAAGAGGCTGGCAAGTTGGAAAAAACAAGGCTGTCATGAAGTTTATTATTGGAATTTGCACTAGTATTGAATTGGGCGAAGGAGCATGCAGAGAAAACGAGGAAAGGGCAAACGACAAATTACCTCCGGACAGTATCAAAATAAACTCATCTTCCCAAATAATTGACAGAGCACAACAGGGGAAGATGGGAAGTGAGTAAGGATATAGCTGGAGAATTTCGCAAAGAAAGATTCATACGCTATAGCAGAGCTGCTACATGGGATGTAGACTCATGAAACGAGAAACGATACACTTCACTGGTAGCGAAGGTCTAAACTCCTCACAGGAATTGCTAGTTAGAGAGGCATGTAAGCCCACAAGAACGCCCCCACCATTAGACTTGTCAATGGCAACACGATCTCTATCTTTGCGAAAGATCAGGTGATTGGGAAAGAGTTCACTATTAAAAATATCATTTGTCAACCATGTCTTAGTCAGACAGATGATTTGATGCGGATATATAATGGAAGACATACGAGATGTGCCAATAAAGTAATGAGACTGATTCCATGAAAATCGCTGGCCACCAAAATGCCGAACACGTCGGACGTCAGCACGCCACCGAGTTTTGCACCGATATTGCAATTTTCTGCAGCCGATACTCGAACCATGGTACCGGCATATGCATCGAACGTAACGATGCTACCGAACATCGCATCAGTCCCACAATCTGCCGCCATGGAACAACAAACACCTGTGACATTGACCTCGCAGTACATCATACGTGTGCTCACCGTTTGAGAAGTAAGCGAAATGTTTCCGATATTGGGCCCTTCATCTGAATTTTCGCAAACGTCAAGACAATTTGTGAATCGCATCAACATTCTCCAACAAGCATTCAACTTGGATGACAACCTCATCCTCCTCGCCGCGCCCTATAGGTTGAGAAGTACAGTAAAACACTGGTTTGACACCCACCCGCAACCACATACATCATGGATATGTCTTGCATCCGATTTAGTGAGAGACTTTCCGAACGATATTGATGAGAGTAATGTGCACACAAAATTATTGTCAACATGGAGAGGCACCGGAGAAATAATAGAAGATTTTTCCATCATATGTTAGCGATCGCTCGTCGGGGAAATGTAAGCGAACCGACATTCAAACAAATCTCCAACGTGCCGTCGGAACGACCAACGAATTACTTATCGCCATACATCGTTATTTCTTGAGTATACACCAACCGGAATAACAACGACGCGAGACCAACAAAAGAAATCGGGAAAACACCACTTACACAAACAATGCGTCACTGAGGAAAGAGACTACGAACCTCCGCAACGACCAACCAATCAATACAACGTCGTCTGCTACAACTGTTGGAATAAAGGCCACGTCTCAATAAATTGTACACAACCACAACGTAAGGAGCGGTGCACAGCATGCAAACGTACAACCCATTCGACCGATAAATGTCCAGAGAGACAAAGATCACCACAAGCAAACGTCTGACGAATTACAACAACACCGAAATCAGGTGGCTGCCATAAACCAAAGGAACACTTGATGCTTTGATCTCAGCAACCCATTTCATCAATGAAAGGCTTGACAATGGAGACTATGCTGTTGCCATTTTTGTGGATCTGAAGAAAGCGTTTGATACGGTCGACCATGACCTTCTGCTTCGTAAATTAGAATCATATGGTGTACAAGGCAAAGCGAATCAGTTATTTCACAGTTATCTAAAAGGTAAATTGCAGATAACAGAAGTCAATAATTTTTTGAGTGACCCAGCACCAATGAAATCAGGAGTTCCACAAGGTTCCATACTAGGCCCCACTTTGTTCCTATTATACACAAATAATTTGATTACATGTAGACTAAATGGGCATTACACATTATATGCTGATGATACAGTACTCCTGTACTCGGGATGTAACAAGAATGCCATTGAAGACTCCATCAATGAGGATCTGAAAACATATAGTTTGTGGTTGAACGAAAATAAACTAGCGCTGAATGTAACAAAGACTAAGTTTGTTATTTTTAAACAAAAGAACAAGGAAGACATTGATATTGATATAAAAATTAACGGCGAAAATCTGCAAAGGGTATTTGAATTTAAATATCTTGGCCTAATCATTGACCACCATTTAACTTGGTTCCCACATATAAACAGCTTAAGAAGGCAATTAGCCCCCATAATCGGCTTATTACGTAGGTACGAGGGATTCCCGAGGAACATCAAACAACTGGTTCTAAATGCATTCGTATTGTCGAAATTACATTACGGAGTGGTAATCTGGAGTCAGTCATCAAAGATAAACATTAATATCATCTCCAGGATGTTAACTAAGGCATATAAAAATATGCATAATCTCCCAAGGCTCACGTCAACAAAATTAGTGTACCAATCGTGTAACGCATTAACTTTTAGCCAAATCATTATAATGGAGAAAGCTAAGTTTATCTTAAAATGCTTAAACCTCAACTTGTCCCCACAAGTGCCATTTGTTAGGGTATCACAAAAGAATCAATACAATGCTAGGAACGCAGGCCAATTTGTTATACCATTTGCAAGAACAGATCGTCTAAAGAACGATCCTACAAATGATGCCCTTCGTATATACAATGATCTTCTGGAATCAGTAAAAGAAGCGAATTCACTTATGATCTTCAAGAAAAGACTCAGGAACTATTTAATGAATAGCGATTGAATCTCAGCGCAGAAACTTTCAACATAGCATCTTAGGGCAATTTTTTTTTATCCTATCATCGAGATGCCTCAAGACACAGCTAGCCTTATGATTTTATTATTATCTGTCCAGTAACTTCAAAATAGCATCTATGGGCATTGTTGACCCTATCGTCGAGATACTTGAAGAAACAGCCATTCTTTTAACTCAGAGTTTTTTTTACTGCGTCGAATTAATATTTTTTTTACCTCTGAGAGCTGTTAACGAATCGGACATGAAAAGATTAACAGGATGACTTCACATATTTTTTGTGTGCCCCCTTATACCGATGTTTTACACATTGTCTGGGTGGCACACCTGTAGAAACGACGAAATGTGAAGTGCAGATCGCACGAGCGTTGTGCGACGAAGAAAGTGTGATGGAGAGAGTGGAAGGGAAGGAGGTTAAAAAAAAAAAAAAAAAAAAAAACAAGTGACGGTGAAGGGACATCAACTTACGGCATTTGTAGACCCAGGAAGCGACCGATCGTTAATCCGCCATAGCGATGCTCCACTTACGTCTCGTGTGAGTAAGAGGAAAAAAAATAATATTGAAGGGATTTGCCGGGGAAAGATTCGAGAGCGACAATAGCGTATACGTAAATCTGGTTATGGATGATCATCAACAACGCACCGAACTGCTAATTGTGAATGACAATCTCATACCAACACCCGTACTGCAAGGTAGCGATATCTTGTTCCCTGACCTTAGTTAAGTGATTCTACAGTCTGGAACATGTCTTGCGTTGAAAATAGGCTTGGATAAACTGAACCTGAGAGCTGAAGTCACAGAGGACGATCGAAGCCGAGTGTATACCATCATAAATGAATATTCTCAATGTTTTGCCGATGGTATTTCAAAGTTAGGACAATGTCGGTACATCAAGATGAAGATCGATGTTAAACCAGATGTCAGCGTAAATCTAAGGCCATATAAGGTGCCGTCTACAAAACGAGGAACTGTCAGCCGAATCACAACCCAACTCTTTCAGAATAACATCAATGGTCGAAGTGAATCCGATTACTCTTCACCAGTAGTTTTAGTGAAGAAGGCGAATGGGGAAGATTGACTGTGCGTCCATTATCGATCATTGAACGCGATAATGAATAAACAATCATTTCCGATGCATTCAGTGGCCGAACAACTAAGTTAGATCTCTGGGAACGAATACTTTACGATATAAGATCTGATGGCTGAGTATTACCAGATACCGCTCGAAGAAGCATCCAAAAAATACACCCCTTTTGTGACTCACGAGGGTCTGTTCGAATTCAATGTTATGATGTTCGGGCTGGTGAATGCGCCTACCGTATTCCAGAAAGCTCTATCCCCGTTAACCCAGAGGATGAAACCTGAAGAAGCCGTGCCGTATGTTGACAAAGTCATCATTCCGAGCTGTACCGTGGACGAAGGACCTCTGCGTTTATTCATCGAGTTAGTCCGAGGAGCCGGAATGACTCTTCGACTGTTGAAATGTATCTTCCTCGTGAAAAAAGCGTCGTTCTTAGGACATCGAATTATTGGCGAATTGATAAAACCTGAATCGGAGAAGACATCCGCTATCAAAGAGTTCCCGATGCCGATTAATGTCACTGAGGTCCAAAGATTCCTTGGTTTTACCGGATTCATCCATAAATGTATTAAGGATTATGCAATAATCGCCGAATCACTGACCAATCTACTAAGGACAAAAGAGAATTCGACCTTCCGATGGGGGACCGAACACGAAAACACCTTCCGTCATCTGAAACGTATACTATGTGATGATCCGGTACTGACAATGTATGACCCGAAACGAGATCACGAATCACACATGGATGCCAGCTCTAAGGGAATCACCGGTATTCTGATGCAAGAAGCCGAGCCTGGAATTTGGAAGCCTGCATTCTTCTTTAGCTAATTGTGTAACAACAGTGAACAGAAGTACCACAGCTACGAGCTCAACATACTAACCCACAGCCGAAGCACTCGATCAGTTTCGATTATATCTAATGGGAAAATGATTCTGGATGGTAACCAATTGCTCTACCGTGAGTGCAATGAAGACATGGAAACCGTTGATTCCACGCATAGCCAGATGATTCCTGAGACAACAAGAGTATAATTGCGCGATCGTACTTCGACCGGGAAGCGCTATGCCACACGTGGACGCTCTTAACCGTTTGTATTTGCCCGCGACATTACCGAGAAAATAATGCAAATCGAACTCGATATCTCAAACCGAGCTGTCTCTAACGAAACCCGGGAAATTGACGCCGAATTTGACAGGGCCAAAATCAACAACATTTACGCCGACCAAACCGCACCCGATGATATCGATACCGAACGTGCTGAGCCCGAGGACGCCGCTGTCACTACCATCAGCACGATGTTAATCGGGGCCAGAATCGAAGATTGGGTCGCAGCCATGCAAGCTCACGATCCTGAATTGATAAAAATCATCGGTATCATACAACACAAACAGCCGTCACTGCAAAGGAAGCAACTAGTAGCAGAATACAAAATCAAACATGGTCGCTAGAATAGAATTGATGGAGAACGTGAAGGGTTCGTTGTACCGCGTGCTATCCATTGGCGAGTCATGAAGCTTTACCACGACAGCATGGGTCATTTTGGAGTAGAGAAAACCTTGCAACAAATTCGACGAAACTTTTGGTTCGCAAGAATCCAAAATTATGTAAAGTGGTACATTGCATCGTGCTTGCAATGGTACTGTAATAAAACGCTTGCTGGGAAACCAGAGAGTCAACTCCACATGTACGACGTCGATTGCCATTTCGTGTGTTATATCTAGACCATTTTGCGCCATTCCCGCGTAGTACAAAAGGCAATATACACATTATCTTCAGTAAGTACATAATTCTGAAAGCTGTGCGATCGACCAAATCCAAGCCTGTAATCGATATGCCATATGAATTAACTGCATTCTTTGGATTGCGGAACCAACTGACCACTGATCGTGAAACCGCATACACAGCGAGGGAGTTCAAGACCTATTGCCGAGATCACCATATCGATCATGTTAAAACTGCCATCTGCACCCCACCGACAAACGGGCAAGTTGAGGAAGCGAATCACAATATTCTCAATGTTTTCCAGACGTCGACTACCGATCGCTACTGATGAAGGTTATGCAATGAAGAGTGAAGAATTCAACCATGAAGTTCAGCCCGAATGAAGTAGTATTTGATTTTCCACTGAAGGATGTTATCTAAAACCATCTCTTATTGGCCTTTAACGCCGATTCATCAACCCAACAGGAAGATTTAACGCAAGCAATGTCAATCGAGCAGAAACGAACTGAGCTCCCCCCGCATTATCATGACCAAGTGGAACGGGTGGAAGACCCGATTCGATGAGTGACACCGTCAACAACGTACATATCAACCTGGCGATCTCGTCATGATAGAAAATACCCTAGCAGCTACCGGGGAATCGTGAAAGCTGGAACCGAGATATCGCAGACGTTATCAAATAACGAAGGTTCTTCGTTTTGACCGATACGTGGTGGAAGGGATGCCAAAGAACGAACAATCTATGAGGAAATTTACATCAGTGTGCACAAGTCAATCACATCTAGAGCTGGACGAGGCGGAAGACGACGAAAATGGTGAGTGTGAGCTCAGGCCGAGCTCAAGTTTAGGATTAGCCGAGCTGTCAACGCACCATCCAGCATTTTTCAAGTACCTGCTTGACTGTGAACAATTTGTCTAGGATTGATCTACCTGCTGTACAGCTACATTGATACTCCCCAATAATACTGTTGACGTATGATCTGATTTTGTTTTCTAAGATCTTTGAAAACATTTTGTACCCCGTACAAATTAGTGATATACCTCTATAGTTTTCGCACTGTAGCTTGTCATCTTTTTTGTGGATAGGGAATATAATTGATTGGCTCCACTCGTTCGGCATATGTTCTTGTTGCTAAATGTGCTGGATGATTTTATGGTTGGCTTGCTGAACACTGCTGCCACCATACTTAATATATTCTACTGGAATCTCATCGATAAACGAGGCAAACGAGATACTATTCAAACGGTTTCAGGCTAGGTTCTCAGGCTGACAGAGGAGATGTTCAGTGGGTAGTCCAGTTGCTCGTAAGTATGGGAGCCCCACACTTGGTGAATAAATGGCATTCACCTCACAACCACAAAACAAAAAAAAGGGAACCATGCTCAATAAAAAAGTGTTAGGACTTTTTTCCTTTCTGTACCTGTTAGCCAAGAGTGCAATCGCGCAAGTTATAAAGCATTTTTATAATTATAAAAATTGAGGACAAGTGTAAAGTGGTTTTTTTGTTGGAAATAGTTTTTAACGTTACTGGGCTTAATAGGATGCGAAATAATCTGTTCTTGTGTTAATTTTGATTGGATTTCGGCCATAGCATCATGACACTGCACCGCTATATCAGCAAGTTGTGTGAACATTTCCTCACTACGATTGCAGTATGCATCTTCATTGTTGTCAGCATAATTGGTTAAGTTGTGGAGGTCCTGAATCTTTCGTAATAATTCCTACCTGAGTCCAGCCACAATCCCAATTAGAGCCCAAGGCAAAGTTTCCCTATTAAAACTTGAAATTACTTTGGTCTTAGTTGTATACTCAAATTGAAGAATATATGCACGCCAATCACTATGAACACAGATTAGCAACACCGACACCCACTGGATTTCCGACAAGTTTATATAAAGTTTACTTCAATTTAATTTAAAACACTTTAACCATAGATATAGAGAGTACTGGATCCGCAATCGGTCATGAGAGCCGAAGCAATTAGCAACATTCGCTAAAAATGTGCAAAATCGAGGTTTGAGCAGATATGTTTTTGTTTTTGCACTTTATTCACTCCGAAATACGTTCGCGTTTATAAAGTTTTTAATTTTGAAGATCGTGTGCACGAGACTGGCACTTTAGTTCTCTATTTTTATTAAAAACTTACAAATTTTCCAGCGGCTTTGGCACATGAGTTTTCTCACCGTTTTCTCACGTCTACGAATTTCATGAGCTTTGACGTTCGAGTTTTCTGTGAGAGAACGTTTGCTGTGTAGTACCCAAACTGTTCTACGAATGATAACGAAGGTGCGATTGTGTGCACGTGAAACTAAGTTTTGTTTGTGCGCGCGGGTGTCGGTGGGGGAAGTGATTCTTCTGAAGAGAGAAAAGAAAAACCTGTCTGGAAAAAAGGGGAAGGAGAAGTAGAGGGAATCATATAGTTTCGAGAGCGTAAGTTTTTTATAATTTATTTATGAATTGAATTTGCTTCCCACATGGACGAGTACACATATTCTCGCTGCTCGCCCATTTATTTATAAGTCTTTGACTTTAACTCATGCCCGGGGGTAAAAACCTGAAACTCGCACCACTAACTGTCCAAAGATGTACCACATGGCTGATCGATAACAATCCCGGACAGAGACTTGTGTTACGACTAGCGTGACGGGGAAATGTCAAAAGACGATGGCCAGGGCCGGATTATAGGATGATTTGTAGTAATTGAGAAGGGAGTACTCATCCCGAAAATAATGCGTGAACGTGCGAAATCTGGAAAATGTGTTGATGAAGTAAAAGCGTTCGAGTCCTGCTGCATATGACGAAATATAAGCATTTGCTAGTGCCGCAGTTGGGTGACAGCTACCGGAAGCTTGTCCATAGTAGGCCGACTAATATATATGCAAATTGCTACCATATGGCTTGTATCTATCGTCAGTTTTGGCAAGAACCCTGTTCTGAACGCTATAGAATCTACTGCTTCTCAACCATGCATCAAGCACTTCCCATAAGACCAAGCTTCCAGTGCCACCTTTCTATTATCAAAAATCATTAAAAATGAAAGAAGTTGCCATAACCTTATCTGTGCTCATAAATATTTATTTCTTCTTTAAGTGCCGCTTCTAATAGCTTAATATTTCAAACGTTTCAAAAAAACGAATGGTAGTTCACAGTTTGATGAACATTTCCTATTTCCCTCAAATCAAACGATTACGTTGGTGTCGAGGCTGTAGGTTGGAGAATCACTATGAAACTGTCAAATGGTGACATTTTAGCTCCGTCTAAATGATTTTGGGACTGTCGGTCCACACTGTCATCGATTCACGTGTCTTGCATCAGGTTCGCTTATTTGTTCGCAAATATTTAGTGTAACTTATCAGCTTAAGGCAAAAAGTGTTCGCAGCAACCAGCAAAAGTAACGATTATACGATTCAAAGCAAATGGCACCACCACTTAGAACAAAAAAAAAACAAAACTTGGTGAAGCTAAAATTACAACACAAACACTACTAGATTTCGATTTAGAAGAAAGCTCATCGGATAGTGATTTCAGAATTGAAGACCACGATCAAGAATCAGACGATGATTTCTCTGATAACTCGAACGCCGTGGATAGTGGGAAGGATGATTGAACGGGAAATAGAAGAAAGACAAGTTGCTAGGCGGTTGGCTTGAACGGGGAGTTGCTGCTATGTTGCAAACAGCAACGGTTCGAAGAGATTTTGAGAGGAATTATTTAAGATTTTAATACCATGGTTGAGTTGCTGCTGTCACTTGAACGGATTTTACCGGGAGTCGTCGTTTTACGATCTGCCCGCGACATACGGTCAAAATAATGTTTTGTTGCTAAACTGAGTTGTGAGAGAGTTGAATCGTGGTCTTAGCTGTGCGGAACAATTCGGTTGAACGCCTTTCACTGTTGTGATTTTCCACCGGAGCCTGAAAGAAAGAAAAACATGGAGTGCAAGTTGACATGTAGCTTTATTTAAGTGTGTGGAGTAGAAAGCACGAAGAAATTGAAAATCTTGTGCAAGCGCTAGTAGTGAATGCCTTAAAATTGCTTGGAAATATTGTGCGAATTGCAAGTGATTTTCTTGAACCATTTAGAGATTCGGAGTGGGGTGAAAAATGCGAAAATCAATCTTGAGTGTGGAATCTGCCCAGACGAACATCAAGTGATTACATTTAGTGCTGTGGAAGAATAGACAACATATAAAATTCACGACGATAAGTCTAGCGCCGCCATCTTGCTGCTGTACTACAATAGTTTCTTGACGTCGACTCGATTGAACGAAAACGACAGCAAAATCATTCGCAAGGAGGGAGAAGACGCAAGCGACTTAGTAAAAATCGGTGAATTCACATGAAATTCGTTATTGCGGAGCGCCAGCATACAAGTCAGCGACAACCGTCGAAATATCGCAACGACGTAGCATAGACGCGGGGAATCTGGCAACAGAGCACACATATAGGAAAACAAAAACACCAGTCGTCATCGATAGCAGCTAAACAAAAACAGCAGTCGATTTATTCGGATTTCTCTTCGGGATTAAAAATGTGACAAGTTCAAGCTAGTTTTTCGCCAATCAGATTGTCAAAAGTGCCTCATTGTCATCTACATTGTTATAAAACCAGAGTGTTTCATCTGAATAGTTATGACTTTGGATGTTTTCCATACAAGCGTGTAAAGGAAGTGGATGTTCAATTCATGAATTGTTTGAGAATTGCCGGAAGAAAGTCTTTATAGCTCGCTTCAGAGAGTCGTGTGTGTAAGCAATTAATTTTCATTGAATGACAAACGCAACTGTAAGGCGCGACAATCATGACCATGAAGATGTAGGAATCGCGAGTGTAAGATTAGATACACCAAATTGAAATTATTGAAGCAGAAGGAAAGTCCCGATAAACATTCGCCGAAAATCGTATCTTATATGGACCTTTGGATAGTTCTCACTTTTTTGTACTATGCACCATCTCTGAAGAAAGATATTGAGTCGCTTTATCTTGCAAATTCCGTACTAAACACCTTTCGAGTTAAGATTATTAATTAGTACTGTTGTGATTGTGTGTGATTGATTTTTAGGTACGAGTAAAACAACCAGCTGTTCTACGTTGGTAGAAGAAAATACCTGCACCCATCGAGCGCTCGACGGAACATGCGGTGAGTCCCTTTTTGGTTGCCTAGTTATATAATAATTGATTTTGTTATTTATAATATATACTAAGTTAATCATACCACAATACTACTAGCACAGAGCTTCGGAAAAGCTATTACAACTACTACAGAAAGAGCATACACGTACATTCATTATAATTGGCGTATCTCGCATACCAAAATCCTATTTCTGTAAACGATAATTCAAAATAAGTCAAATCGTGCAATGAGATAAAACTAGTAACAAATCAAATATTGTTTCTTTTTTGCCTTCGCCAAGGTTTCTACCTTAATTTTACACAATAGAGATATGAAGAATGTTAACGAATTCTACACAGATAAATTGAAATTGTGAATGTCAAACGCTAAACGCAGTGTAAGCCAACAGATATCTTACACATTCAATTTAAAATAGCAATTATAACTACTAATGTTACAAATGTTTTAATAGTTTTTTTTTTTCAATAGCTCTTATTACCTTACTAGCATTTTTTAGTGATTTTTTTCTCTTATCTCTTACAGTTTAAGTAATTAAATAGCAATGATGAAAAGATGAAACAAAACAAAGTAAAAGTAAATAAATAAAATGATGAATTAAATGAACCATGGGTCTTTCCCTTCCGATTTCTCTAACCGAGTATAGGACCCGGTACGGTGGCAGGCTTCCACCTCGAAACATGAGCCAGCCACCGGGTACTTAATAATTCCTTTTTCTGTTTCAGGTGACATCATGGGTTGAGTGGCCCAAACAGAGTGCCTTTTTATGGCATAGATTTATGCAATCCAATTGTATAATTCTATGACATAAATTGGTCACCGGGGTACTCCCCTTCTGATGGGAAGGTTCATACAATTCAAGTTGTATGAGTTTTCCACTCAGAAGAGGAATACCTGGCCACTTCAACAAGTTATCAATGGATTTATTCCGGTTGGGTGGGTATGAAGGGGCTCCACCACCACCCGGTTGCCCCTCTTTCATTTGTGGGCCATGAACTTCGTTGGATAACGACGAGGTCACCCCAAGTTCGCCTTTCTTCTCAGGTTTCACTTGTTCTTGTAACAAGTACTTCTCTTTCGGTGAGGTTATCTACTATTTTTGCGACTTCGGTCGCCTTTTTTTAACCTGAAAGCAATTCGTGAATGCGAAATTTTTTTGTAGTGGGTCCTCGTGCCGGGGAAACGAACCCACCCCACGACACCGCAATGCTAGCCTGCCAGCGCATTCACGCGTCTCCGGACGAGGGCATTCTCGGCAGATACCTCCATCTTCCTCTGCCGAGGCAGCAGACCATCGCTGCAGTCCTTCACGGACACTGGAACTCTCTATTCACTACAGATTCTCGCATAAAAGTTTTTCTTTTGGCGCAATTTTATTCAAAAAGAAAATAATTCTTTTCACTTGCTTTTATTGCAGGCATTATTTAGTTTTTTTCGCAAAGCCCAAGAAAATGTGGGGAAATGAGTTATCATAGAGTAAAATTTTGCCACTCCAACCGTTAATTGCTCAGCCCTCTTCCGGGGCTACTGGATCTGACTAGAAATATAACGTTATTTAACATATGGTCTAACGGCAGCCACTGCTAGGAACCAGACGCACTCAATGATCTTTCGAAAGAACTTAAAAAAATCGCACGGAAGTCGGCAAACAAATCGGACGCGACCTCCCGGACCATAAGACATGACAACAATTTTTCAATCCTAGCAAAGAGTAAATCAAAAAATTCCTTAAGACAATAATATCACAAACGTTTCAACTTGAACTGCATACGAAGAATGCAAACTTTCTCCGTCGTCACAATTCAGAAACCATTATCAGTAACGGTCTCTTTAGCATAATAAGATATCCCCAGAAAAATGACTTTTTCTGCATTGGTTCTGGTATTTTTGGAGACTAGCTTGATTTCTTGGATGCTTCAACGCCGTCTCCTCCGACAGACTAGGAAAGTGATGTTGCCCGAGGCATCACAGTACTACCCCTTCCAGATCCACAACCAACAGTTCCAGTCTTGAATTCATCCGCTCCTTGAATAAAACTCTATAATCACTGAACTAGAAATGTGCGTTGAACTGCTACTAATGCCTTCCCTGTCCGGCAAGAAAAATATCGGAAGTGCAATAGAACGTGAATGGAATACGAAATCAAAGTTACGACGACCGAGGAAATAGATTATAAAGTCGTATTATTGGAAAATGTCGCGTGGAACACGATTGATAGTAAGATATCGAAGAATTGTCCTTATTCGAATTTTTACGAGATTTCTTAGAAATTGCTTGTCACTAGGATAATTCCCGGGTGTTTACCAGTCAGGGCTTGAAGCCAATCAATTCGAGTATAAATGGAAATCATTAGTGTAATGTAACCGTAGGTTAATTTTCCTCCTCACCTTGGCGGTCCTCTTTCAGATCATTAATTTAATCGGGCAATTAATTCAACACACCACAAGAATTACGAAAGTGCGTATCTTGAAACGGATAACCCTATCACCCAAACTAAACAGGATTTATGCCTCATTAGCATCGAAATTAGTTGTGGAAATAATTTAAAACGCCCACGGAATTGGTTTGAACTCGAAATGAACGTTTGTACGTGTTTGAATGGATGTTTGGAAAAAATCGATGTATGTTTTGTGTCTTCACAATGACATGATTATGAGTTTTGAGGAAACATTTCATATGAATAATTTTCAATGAATTGATTGAAATGTAATTGGAGAGGAAGTCATCGATTGGGCTATGAATATAGTAATTAAGGAAACCATTTAAAGATGCAGTTAAGTATGTTTATAGGTTTTTTTCATGTTTAAATAATATTGAAATTTACATTTGAATGGAGGGAAATAATTTGACATGCAGTTTTCACACAATTGATGATAGTAGATGAAAGCCAGAAGTGACTGCTCATCGAGAGAAATGGTGCAATATTTTTAAATTTTGTTCTACAATAAAAAGAGATATGAAAAATGCTAAGACTTCGTGATGAACCTTAATATAAAGTGCTATTTTACTGAATTTGACTAGCATTTATCGTATTTGGCAGCAATAATAGAGTTTTTTTTTTTCATGGCACGGTCTTCACCGAACCACGTAAAATGGCCTAGACTACTCGTATCGTGTGTACATTTTCCTATGTTTTAATGGTCATTATAAATTAATTTTTTTTTTGTGGTAGGGGGGTGAATACCATTTATGCACAGAGTGTGGGACTCCCATGCTCAAAAGAAGGCGACTGGACTATCCACTAAACACCTCCCCTGTCAACCTGAGAAGCCTGGAACCGCTTGACACATAAGTTCGGGCTAGGTCTCGTTTTGTTACGCCGTGAGGCACCTTCAAGCTGGAGGATCCCTTTCCTAGCGGGAGGGGAGAGGAAGAAGTGCCAGACAAGCGATCCCTCAGCCTCAACGCCCCCGCTGCTGTGAGTCCCTTTTATCTTTTAGGACTGCCCGAGCATAATGTGCCACCTGGTTCCATTTATCAACTGATTCGAGCATCACCGCGACTATATTATCCGGGGTGAGCTCTCTTGTCTCCTTGTAGAGGTTACTTTGCAACCTGACCCATGTGTGGCAGGCATTGTCCTCCTCTCCTGGGCAATACTGACAATCGGAGGACCGTGACTTACCAATCTTATGCAGGTAAGACTGAAAACACCCATGTCTGCTCAAAAGCTGGGTAAGATAGAAGTCAGTCTCACCATGCCTTCGATTTAGTCACGGTCTCGCAACTGGAATAAGGCGCGCAGTCCACCATCCCTTCGTGCAATCCACCCAAGGCTGCTGCCAATCGTTGAGCGAGCGAGGTCTCTCCTCGCAGACAACCATTTCCGGCTTAGGTAAATAGCGCGGCGCTCTCTAGCAAGGAGGGCGACAGGTATCACGCCTGCAATAACTCTTACCACCGAATTAGAGACTGTCGGATACGAAGATGAAATCCTCAGTGTTCCTCTTCTCTGTACCTGTGCCAAGCGTTTTCAGTACACGTCCTTGCTGAGAGCGTCGCCCCATACTTCTGCTCCGTACAGTAGCACTGACCCTACAGCACTCATCAAGAGGTGTCTTCTTGATGGGCTGGGTCCCCCTACGTTGGCAATTAGTCGACTCAGAGCCGATATTCCTGAAGCAGCCTTCTCAGCCGTTGCCCTGATTCACTCAGAGAAACTCATCTTCGAGTCAATCAGTACCTCAGGTACTTCACCGCTGGGTTCGATTCGATTCATAAGTCTCCAATTCTGATCATCCTTAGTCCAGGGATTCTCTTTTTTGTCAAGATGACCACTTCGGTTTTCTTCAGTGCTAAACTGAACCTGCGAGCAGTCATTCAGTCCCTCACTTGGCGCATTAGCATGCCTAGCCTAAGTTGCGCCTGTTCAATGGTGCGCCCAGCGACCAGAGCCGCAACATCATCCGCATAGCCGACCAAGCGCGACTCATCTGGCATCTCAAGTCTCAGTAGCCCGTCGTAAGACATGTTCCACAGGTCCGGACCAAGTATAGATCCATGGGCAACACCCGATCTAATTTTCATCCTTCATGTATCATGTCGTACAATAGCTATCGGTCCTTTAATTAGTCCCCCAAAAGTCGCATTAGATATTTTGGAGCTTGAAAAGGGTTTTCCAGCGTACCCAGAATATCCATCCATCTAGCGAAGCTAAGGCGTACCTGACGTCGAGTGTCACCAACAGGACGATCCGTCGCTTGGTGCGACTATATCCCTCTGCCTTTTGGACCGCGCTCACCACTTCTGCAATTGCATTAATGGTAGAGCGTCCTGCTCTAAAGCCGTACTGCAAAGAAAATAGGTCCCCAGCAGCACGAATCGCGTCAGTGAGTCTTCCCTTGATGAGTTTCTCTAGCACATAACGGGCGGTATGCAGACGGTGATTCGGGACTTCCCTTCCCCTTGCTGATCAGCACGAGCCTCGCCAGCTTCCATCGTATCGGGAAAACCCCGTCCCAAAGGCAAGCGTTGAATATGCTGAGCAGTAAGTCAGGACAATGGTGATAGACAATCCGCAACACCTCAGCTCGAACACCATCTGGACCTGGAGCCTTCCTCGCTTTCAACGAAAGGGCTGCCTCTTCCAGTTCCGGCTGTGTGAAGAGTGGACACTCGACTGCTGTTTCACCATGGACAGCGTCAACACGGACGGGATGGGCGGGGAAGAGTGCCCGCACTATCTCGTCCATCTTTTCCGCATCATGTATACAAGGTATTAAGATTTCTGATTGATACAGTGTCTAACAAAAAATATATTCAGCCCAGACACATCAGACACCATCTACCTAGCGAACGTTGCTTCTTTGCCAACTCTATAGTGGGAAGCGTAAAAATAACGCACCACTCTTCAGTCCAAGTCTTCGGCCCTAGAACAGATCAAATAAAATTTTTCATCTTGCCCACTTTGATATCCTTTGACGGTATATATATAAACGCAGTCATCTACGCAAAAGAAAACTATATGTGGATCGATCTTAATTTGAAAATACCCTTAAAACAACACCATTCAGAATCCATAAACAACATCGACCTAAGAATTTCACATGTGAACAAAGAACAATCAGCCAAATTAAAAAAAAGTATTGATAAATATCCACACCTTTTCTCTGATCTGGATGAAAACCTTACATATACAACTCGCGTTGTAGGCGAAATTCATACCATAACAAATAAGTCTGTATATTCTAAGTCGTATCCGTATCCCATGTCGTTAAAAAATGAAGTTGAGAAAGAACAAACAAAATTACTGGAGGACGGTATCATTCAACCTTCTAGA
Source organism: Odontomyia ornata (assembly GCA_963969285.1). Taxonomy (NCBI): domain Eukaryota; kingdom Metazoa; phylum Arthropoda; class Insecta; order Diptera; family Stratiomyidae; genus Odontomyia; species Odontomyia ornata. The sequence continues at coordinate 44,557,669 of OZ017742.1, forward strand.
TCCCCGTAAAGCTCTCCCGTGTTGATAATACCCAAAAAATTGAACGCATCCAAAGAAAAAAAAATATCGAATGGTAACTCGGTAACTATCTACGACCGATACCCAATACCCGAAATAAATGATCTCCTGGTCAACTCAGGCGCAAACCAATATTTAACGATAGCTGATTTAAAAAGCGGGTTCCATCAGATACCTCTGAAGGAGACAGACATTGAGAAGACAGCCTTCTCAGTGAATAACGGCAAATTTGAATTTACCCAGCTCCCCTTATTACTAAAAAACGCTCCATCCATCTTCCAAAGGGCTCTCGACGACATATTGAGGAACCACATCGGTAAAAGATATTATGTGTACATAGATGACAACATTATTTTCGGGAAAAACGAGGCTGAACATTTCGCAAACCTCGAGAAAGTATTCCACACTCTCGAGGCCGTGAATATGAAAATCCAATTAGGCAAGTATAAATTTTTCCAACAGAATATCGAATTTCTGGGTTATATCGTGGGTTATGATGGTATCCGCTCTGACCCAGATGAAGTCAAGGCAATCGTTAGTTTTTCGCCACCTTAGACCCTTAAAGATCTACGGTCTTTTTGGGAGTGCCAGGCTATTACCGGCGCTTCATTAAAGACTATGCGAAGCTTGCACAGCCCCTGGCACTCCTCTTAAGAGGGAAAGATGGGCGTGTGTCCAAAAACCTCCCAAAAGATAAAGCATTTTCGTTAAAACGAGACGCACTCGAGGCTTTCGATAAAATCAAAAAAGCACTCATTTCTAAAAAAAGTCCTACTGGTACACCTGAACTATGAGAAGGAGTTTGAACTGACAACAGACGCTTCCGAATTCGCAATAGGAGCCATTTTGTCACAAAATGGCGAGCCCATCACATTCCTCTCAAGAATACTCACAAAACCTGAATAGTGTTATGCCACTAACGGAAAAGAGATGCTGGCTATCATATGGGCATTTCACAGTCTTTGAGGTTACTTTTCGGCTCGTGTAAGGCTAAAATATTGTCGCGTGTTATTGGTTCGCGGCCTATAATTTTAACGTTCCGGGAAAGTGAAAACGCAATGTCTTTTAATTTAAGTTAAAAGAGTTTATTCAATTAAATAAAATGCACAATAATCAGTTAACACTTTCACTAATTTTAATTGTCACTATTAAAATTATCTAACACTTGTCCATAAATTTATTATCGCAATTGTCTTCTAAATTACTTCACTATTACGAAACACACTTTTCTACTACTCGAAGAATATCGCTTCCCACACACAATCGGAGTTCTTCTCGCGGTCGAATGAATGATGATCCTTCCTCCATTCATTCAGCTCGCCTTTATGTAGGGTCTCTACCTATTCACCCATTTTTCGCACATTATCGAATGTTCTACCGAGAGGTACCTGGTAGAGTCGAGCAAATTGATGAATGGAGTGACGTCACTTGCAGATGTTGATCATGCTTGTTGGGTTCTCGTGGTTTCGAGTGAATTCGGGTTCTTCATTGTTGGGAAAACAATTGCGACAGTAGCTCGCAGAATTATTTGTACATGTAACAATATTTACTGACCACCAACCACTTACCTACGCGCGTTTAAATAAAAATACCAATACCAAAGTGAAAAGATGGAAATCAATACTCGAAGAATACAATTATGAGCTTAAATACAAGCCCGGAAAAGCCAACGTCTAGGGTTTTCCAATAAGAGGTAATATTTTGATATTAAAATAAAAATACCATTTTTTAAAATACATGATCGCATGTTTATTTCATTATGAAGAAAAAGGTATACCGTTAATAGTGAAAAATAATATCAGGCAAATGACCAGCACGACTACGCTTACAGGACCATAACGTTTTCATGAAATTTTCCATAACCAAATCCAATAGGAGGTGTTATTTTGCTATTAAAAGAAAAATGTCATTTTTTAAAACGAATGATCAGATGCTTATTTCATTATAAAGATAAGGTATGTCATTAATAGTGAAAAATAATATCAGGCAAATGACTAGCATGACACGCTTACAGAACCATATCCTTTTCATGAAATTTTCCATAGCCTAATCGCAAAGTGGCTGCCCTATGTCCTCGATAGCCTCACGAATTCCATCTTTGAGGTCTTGAATCGACGCTGGGCTGTTGGCGTAGCCTTTTCTTTCACGTGGCCCCAATGGAAGAAGTCGCAAGGTGTTAAATCATAAGATCTATTCAAAATAACACCTCTTATTAGATAACCCTATAGTAGCCGATACTTTATCAAGACCTACTCAAACCACAGCTGCTAACTCCCTAACAGCAACGCAGCATAGTCACGAAAGCTCATCTCATGGTCTAATTCCTACCGTATGACTATACGGTAGGAATTAGACCATGAGATGAGCTTTCGTGACCTGCAAATGTCTTCCAAACGCAATTGATATTGAAAATCGGAGAAGAAGACAGTTGTCAAATCATAAACCCCTTTGAATGCTACACTGGGTACGTCCTTACCAAACCCGAATATGCAGACGCTAATCTGATAGGCATTTTCAAAAGGTATCTCAATCGCCATACGGTTAATGGTTAACTAACGAAGAAATTATGGGTAATATCCAGGACATTTATACTCGACATTTTCGGGATTACAAAATTAGATTTACCCAACAAATTGTCGAAGACATTGCAAGCGAAGTCGAGCAAGAAGAAAAAATCCTTCAAACGCATCACAGAGCTCACAGAAATGCAAAGGAAAACCGACTTCAGCTTATAAATAACTTCTATTTCCCAAAAATGGCGGCGAAGATTAAGATAATCGTCAGCTGATGTGTTACTTGCAAAGAGAGTAAGTAGGACCGTCATCCCAACAAATCTTTCCTCAATGAAACCCCCTATCCCTAAGATCTATGATGGAGGATGAATCAATGATAAAAGTCTACACGACACCGCTGTACAAGAGTGAAGTGAACGAGCAGATTGAAAGGCTTCACTCCACGCTTGTTGACATAATGTGTTGCCTTAAAAAAGAAATTCCCCCTTGTGCCTTCGAAGAACTCCTTGAACGAGCGGTAAAGGAGTACAACTTTACCGTGCATTCCAGTATAGGGAAAAGCCTGTCGAACTCTATCATGGATGCAGTCCTCGACTAAGCTCAGAGGAGCTCGTGAAATCCCGCCCAAACAATATTGAAAAAATAAAACATAAACAGGAATTAGACCTCAAAGTTCACAATAAAAACCATAAATCTTTAAAAAGCTACCAAGTTGGAGACGTTATTTACGTTAAAATACATAAAAGAGTAGGTTCTAAGCTCACTCCGAGATATCAGCAGGAAGTAGTCAAAGAAGATAAAAACACCACCGTTATGACTTTTTCAGGCAAAACCGTCCATAACAGCATTATCAAAATCTGATCACCACTCTATTACAGCATCATCATCATGCGGAATACAAATCGGCATCGGACCTCGCAATTATCCCTGAATGTGACATCCCTCAAAACAGTTCCTTATATCCTTACAGTTCCCACGAGTTGCTACAAATCCAGAAAAGTATCAAAAAGAGAACTCAATTTTATCGGATCAGCATGGAAATGGGTAGCAGGAAACCCAGATCACGAGAATTTTTTTACAATTAAAGAGAAAATCAATAACGTTTTAGAAAATAACAATAGGCAAGTAGTAATCAATAAATCGACCATGGATAGGATTCAAAATGTAACATTGGTTACAAACAAAATCAAATCTTTGGCACAAAACAATTATAACCTTAAAAATGAATACATCCTAAGCATCCAATACAAATTAAAACTAAAAATCTCCGTTGGCAGCACCAGCCGGAAAGGTAAATTTCTCGTATGTAGCGTAAAGTTTCGAAAAAGAATATGGCTTGCCTACTACTAAACTTCTTTCTGCAATTTTCGTAGTACCACATGGGTATTTATTAACATAAAAAAAAATCTGGCCACGTTCGTTTTTAGAGACCTTTTATCGGGGCGCAAATATTTTGCTAATTAAATTGAGTTGCATGCGTATGGATTACATATTGTTGTAAACATATAAATACCGGTTTCGCCCTTCTCGCATTTGCTGTTTACACAGTTCACAGTGGTAACCACACAAAGGCTTAAATAGCTCGAATAGTTAATTTAAAAAGATTTCCATAAAAGTTTAATCAGCACTTGCATTGCCATTAATATATACATTTTCAATTTTTTCTGAACTATGAGGGCCGTCATTTCGATTTTTATTGAAATCGGCTGCTAAAAATGTTAAGCTGCAGTTTTTCGACTTTTTATTTGTCAATCGATTTGCATAATTAAATTAAATTAACTTGCCTTAATAACTTATAATTTCAAGTTTCAATGGAATCTGTTGAGAATCTTGGCTGCTAGAGGGCTACAGAAATAAAAAACATTGTATGCCACCCCCCTGTATGGGGAGACCCGCCTGTATGGGGAGACCTCCCTTACATACCTTAAAATATTTTCTTGCACTGCAAATTTCAAGAGGCACCACTTTTGACCCACGTAGAAAATTTCCTCATTCTAGCTCATGTGGTTTGCGAGAAAACTTGTTATGACGCACGAACAAACGGGCGGACAGACGGACAGACAGACAAGTCGCGGTTTTATAATTAATATAATATAATATTTTACAATATCTTAAAAATGATCTGGTTTATAAGTTCTTTCAAGTAAAGTCATATAGAACGTTTCCATGAAAAATATTCATTATTTCAGTTGGCAGCGAATTGCGCTTGCCTTCAGACCTTTGGGGGCCGCCATTTTGAATGCATGCATTTGATTTTGGATTATTTTAAATCTGTGTATGCTAGGACCTCATCAATCAATGTACTATCTCGTTCAAATAGGAGTTTCACTCTAGACAGGGGAAAAAAAATTATTCAATTTTTAAAGAAAATGGCAGCTAAAAATATTAGGCTTTAAATTTTCGACTTTTTTATTTTTCATTCAATTTTAATAATTTCCTGCAAAATACAAGAACATAGTACAGAGATTCATAATCTCAAGTTTCATCAAAATCCGTTGGAAAATGTGACCGCTAGAGGGCCACAAAAACATGAAAAAAACGCATATTTAAATGGCCGCCATTTTGAAATTTGCTCATGCATGATCACCAAAATATCAAAGACTGTAGGTCTAAGTAATGTCTATCCTGAAACCAAGTTTCATATATGTCGGATAAAAATTGCGACTTTTAAAAGCCTTTGAAATTTTGACTTTCAACTGGCCGCCATTGTGTTTTTTGCAACCTGACCTCCAGTTTTTTTACGCAACTCTTTAGATACTTATAATTTCTATCTAACTGCCGAATTTCATGAAAATCTGTTGAAAGATTTGACGACTATTACAACAACAAAATTTTGCACGTTTTTCGACCTTTGAGCGGCCGCCATTTTGTTTCTGCCGTACCGACTTTGGATTTTTTATTGTGAGATTCATCACATACATCAATGAACCTTTGTACCAAATTTCATCCAAATCGGAGCTACACTTTGGACAGAACAGAAATCACGATTTTTCGCCTAAAATGGCCGCCATTTTGTTTTTGCCCGGCCGATATAGCTGGTTCACGAAATTAACCGAGATAATTACCCAATACACCTTTCCTGAAAATTTGGTGAAAATCGAAGCAAAATTGCAACCTCTAGCGTGGTCACAAATTTCGTTATATCCCATATATATATATATATATATATATATATATATATATATATATATATATATATATATATATATATATATATATATATATATATATATATGATGCTCTCCGCAATAGGTAAATTTCTCTCGAGAAATTTACCTAATAACAGAAGATTTGTTCAATATAAAATATGCAATACAGATGGCTAAGGATAATGTTGTTATCTCACTTTAACTCTCAAATAAAGAATTTCAGGTAGCCACTTACATATTTGACAAAGAAAGACTTACATATCAAACACCAGAGGAAGCACTAGAATTTTCCAATGTAAAAATTCTAATGAGTAATATGACACTATTATATTTGTAAATATTCCGGTCACCACTTTAGATACATATGATTACCTCATTGTAAAGGCTGTCAATCGCAAAAATACTGTGGTAAAAATCCTTTACGAAAAAATTATTAGAAATCACGAAAAAATTTATGCCATCAGAAGTAACTGTCTTAATTTTGGAAATTTAACTAATTGTGATCAAAAGGATTTGGTAGATTTAAGTAACTCATCCTGTGTACCCAATATCCTTAAGAACCGCGATTCAAAATGCAATCTCATTAACGGAAAGCAAATACCTGTCGTAGAGGAAATGACTACAGGGATGTTACTGCTAAACAGCTTTAATGGAACGATCGAGGTTAATAACGTTCCCCACGATCTCGATGGAACATTTTTGATAATCTTCAGCAACGCCACCATCAAAATCGGCGAATTCATGTTTTCGGCCAATACATCGAACAGAAAACGTCTCAACAATACCTACCGTTCCAGAGCATCAATCACAGCCAGTTATCTCGCTGATGGGCCATTTTGCTATCAATCGAGGACAATTGCATTTCAGCCCGGATGAGTTATCTCGGATAACTCAAAAACTAAAAAATGCTGACGATATGTCTGCCATCAAGCACAAGCATCGTCAGCAGGGCTGCCAGATATACGTTTTTTAACGTATATACGTTTTTTCAGGGGCTTCCGAGAGCGCTACGTTTTTTTTATACGTTTTTCAGACAAATACGTTTTTTATGCGTTTTTGGTACAAAACTGTTCTTTTTTACATCTTCCTAGGGATTTTCGGACTTTTCTCACCACCGACGACTATTGCCAAGGTGCGATATGTAACCAAGGTACTCCCTCTCTCTCTCCCTCTCGCATTTCGCATACATATAATGTATATGCCTGATTTGAGCCTGACATACTAGACACCGGCGGTTTCACAAGTTATGGTTTTGTGGTTTTAGTGATAATACAGCTTTATATCGAGTGTTTGCAGTGTTTAATTCACAATAGTTCACACATTGCTTCACATCGTTTCATATGTGTTTGTTTACTTTACATTGTCAAGTGTCGAGAATAAATATTTTCACTCGAAATTCTAGGAACTCAAGTGCAAGATGGAAAATGATCACGACGAAGAAAATTCTGAAGAATCAGATAGATAGAATTCTGTATTTCGTATTATCTGTTTTCGTTTTCTTGCCAGTTTAAAAAGTTGATAATTTTTGTGTTGACAGGTCCAAACGAAAAGCATTAGGGAAAAGGTATTGAGAAATATTTTTTTTTTCCAAATTATCAATTTTTTCTGAAATATGACATTCTCATACTCATAAATGTTTCAGAAATCTTCAGCATTATACGTCAAAGTGGGAGGCAGATTTTCCTTGGTGTACGAAATCTACAGCAGGTTCGTTCTTCAAAACATTTTTGATAAATAAACATTTGATTTTTTACGTCTAATTTTGAAATATAAATTTGTGTTGCAGGCTCTCTTTTTGTTTGCTGCAAATGGTGCAAGCCAGCCGAGAAACCTCGAACTTGCGCACATGCAGGACGCACAGCTCTAGCTAATCACGCAAAAACTGAGAGCCACATTGCTGCTGCAAAAACCAAAGCAACTGCGGGTATTGTGGCAAAATTTTTTCAAGACGCGGCCGACTCTAACCTTGAGGCTAACGAAGTGTCGCTCAAAATCGCTGCCTTCATTGTTAAAAAAAACCTGCCAATAGCGATCTCGGATGAGTTGACACAGCTCATCAAAAGCATCAAGTGCAAACCTGAAACTTTGAGGCAGGTTACTTGCGATCGCACTAAATGCACTCATCTCATCCGTAATGTCATGGGCCAGCAGAACCTGGAGCTTTTACTCGTCAAAATGAAAGAGAGTTACTTTTCTCTCATTATTGACGAGTCTACAGACATCTCCACTTCCAAACACCTTGTCCTCTGCGTGCGTTTGGACAGCAGTGAGTGAGTTTCATTCAATGTTTGACTTTTTTGTGGTGTAATAAAAATGCTAATTATTAGAAAGACAATCGTGTGAATTCTCATAATAAGAGATTGCTGTGCATTAATGAAAAAATTAATTTAGTGCATTGAAAAAAATTGAGGAAAAAAAAATGCTAGAAAAATGAAAGATAATAATGTAAAATGAAAAAATATCTTAAATTTTTTATTGTTTGTTTTTTGTGTTTAAATCAAGTCTATGTTTATGAATGTATGAAAACAAAATAGGTATTGAGGATAAAAAATCCTAGAAAAATAAAAGATAATAATGGACAATGAAATAACATTTTCAATATTTTATTGTTTCTTATTTATTTGAATTTTACTCTGTTTTTATTAATTTATGAAAACAAAATAAATATCTAAAAAATTAAAAAATATACAATTACATAAAATTCTCACATGATAGACGTAAATATACGAACAATTTTTTGAAAAACAAAAAAGCTTCTGATTACATTATTAGAGAAATTGGTTTTTAATAAATGGAAAAAAAGTCAATTTGTTAACGATCAATTCTATCAAGTTATTTTATTTTTGGCAGGTCACACAAGCTGATCATCAAGGGCTTTATGATCTGATTGTCAAATTTTTCGAAGACAACGGTGTCAACTATCATCAAAATATGGTGGGCTTCGCCAGCGACGGGGCAAGTATCATGTTTGGCCGCCTTGTTACGCAAAGAGATCCCCTGTCTCTTCATAATGAAATGCATCTGTCATTCCCTGGCCCGAGCTGTCTCCGTGGCTTCTGAGTTATTTCCTCGGGAAGTTCAAGAGCTTTTGTCTCAATTATACAACTATTTTAAACACAGCAGCAAACGCCAACATGAACTGAGGGAAATTGAAAAACTGCTGGATATTCCCGAACGGAAGTTACTCCGAATTTTCGCAATTAGAAGGTTATCCCTACTGCCTGCTGTTGAAGTTACCATCTTAAAATACGATGGTCTTTTTGAGTACTTCCAGATTGAAGCACGGAACCCCAAAAACACGGAAGCTCAGCGCATTTTCAATGTTTTGAGCAAAACCTTCACAAAGTAGTTTTAGCAATTTTTGAAATTTGCACTGACACTTGTATGTGCGAAAAACAAAGAATTCCAGGCAGAGAAGCCCAAAATTCACGAACTGTACAAAAAAATTGAGATTCTTTTGAAAGCAATCATTAGTTGCTACTTGGACAAAGAGTACGTCAGAGGAATGTATTTGGAGGAAATCCAAGACCCAGAATCGCACTTTTTCACGCAAACTGAAAAAAATCGAAAACAATGGGTCCCACTCAGAGAATTGGATCTTGGTCCAGTGCTGCCTTGCGAAATCAAAAAATGGTTAAAAGAGAATCCGAATTATCCAGTTCAAAAAATTGACGAATTCAGAATGACATGCAGAGCATTTTTGATTGGCCTGGGAAGAGAAATCTACAAAAGATTTCCATTCAAAGAACCAAGTGTCCTGATGCTGAAACACCTGGGTTTCATGGAGCCATCCGTTTTGAAGAATCTCAATAATCTCTCAGATGTGGCAAGTTTTTTCAAATGGACGTCGAAGCAGTTCACGAGGTGTTTCTCCTACTTTTGGCGACATTCGACGCAGAGCTCAACCACGGCATCAGCCTTGAAGAATTCTGGAAAAAAGTTGCAAATTCCAAATTGCACGATGGAACACTTGAATTCCCCAAGATAACAGACATTGTCCGAAGAGTTCGTGTTTTGCCTCATTCCTCAGCGAATTGCGAGAGAATCTTCAGCCATATCAACCTCAACAAGACCAAAACACGCAACGCCCTTGCAATGGAAACTTTGACAGGTATACTGCATACGTCTGCCTTGTTGAAAAACAAAAAAGCGCATGAATTCAATTTCAAAGAACTCTCCAAGAAAGTTGGCAAAACGATGTATCACAAATGATTGTATTACTGTCGATATTTTTGTTGAAAATAAAACTTTTTGACTACAAAAACACTTTTTTTGTTGAAAATTTGAATAAATTTATTTCAATTTTAATTGATTCAATTTTAATTGAATAATGAATTTTAATTGAATAATGATCAATGTAACATGGAATGATTCACTCGTTTCAGGTTTTTCGAATAGTGCCTAGAATGAGGTTCTCAATCAATCATCATACAATACCCTCAATAGACATACATCCATTCTTGATTATATATCCACATAATCCTTGAATTTTTGTGAAAAAGCATTTTGACAAATCTGATTGCAACAATTGCTTATGGTTTGCACCACAACCCTCCGATTTATTAAAATTACTCGATTATATTTTTAAATATGATATTTCTGAGAAAATTAAAATAAAATGCAATCCTCAAGTTTTGCTGGAAGAGCTTTTTTGACCAACATGTAAATGTATATATATTTTTTTATTTACATATTTTACAACCATATATTTGTATAGTAAACGTGATTTAATAACATTACCCGGTAATTCAAAGCTTTTTTTTACTAGGTGTAATTGTAATCAATAGTCTTATTTATTTGTTGAGTATTTTGTGATAAATTTTTTTCACGTCAAGTTTTAGTAATTGATTGTCGTTATTAATACATTTTGTCCTTTATTTAAGATAAATAATGTATGTAATGCGTGAGTACAATAAAACCGTGGTTTCAAATATAATTTATTTCGCAGAGATAATCGGCTGAGAGATGATAAACCATTCTATAGAGTACATCCTACATATATATACTACTACTACGGGGTGTTACATGAGTGCGAGGGAGAGAAAGGACTATACGTTTTTTCTGACTACCTCTCCCCACCCTTTTCCCTCACTGTACGTTTTTCAGCCAATTTCGATCTGGCAGCCCTGATCGTCAGAAATGCAATGCACGAGGGCGGTCGCAAAAGTACCCGATCCGACAAAGAAAACTGTAAAAAATTGCAAATTGTTTTTTATATTCAACAAAGTCTCCTTTCAGCTCGATACACTTTTCCCAACGATGTTCAATAACTTCGATACCTGCTTTATAGTGGGAACCGTCAAGCTCCTCAAAATAGCTATTAGCCGCAGATTCTACCTCTTCATTTTTGGCAAATCTTTTGCTGCTTAGCCATTTTTTCAAATCCGGCCAAAAGGGTGCGTGAGGAAGCAATTCGACCTTCAGCTCATTGATTTTAGTCATCGCAATGACGAACGTGTGGACTGGTGCGTTGTCGTGATGAAAAAACACTTTCTTTTTCGTCAGACGGGGCAATTTTTTCTTGATTTCATCACTCAAACGCTGCAATAAGGCTGCATAATATGCGCCGTTGATTGTTTTTCCTTTTTCGAGATAATCAATAAATATTATTCCACGCGCATCCCAGAAAACGGATGCCATGACCTTGCCAGCTGACTGAACTGTCTTTGTTTTCTTTAGAGCCAGTTCTCCCTTTTCAGTCCACTACTTTGACTGTTCCATTTTATTTATTTATTGCTTTACCCCCTCCAAATAAGTTATGAACTTGTATGCTGGAGGGAGAGGGTTTTTTTTTACAATTATAGCTTATTCTAGTATCTCTAGAGTTTATTTAACATTTCTCTATCTTATTATATTTCTTTAAATTCAATTTGAAAATTTATTTATAGGTGTAACTAAAGGATAGTGATGATTAGCTTGTAGACTGCTCCGATGATTGTTTTGCTATCAGATAGTGTTTCAGTTTTGTTTTGAAACGTATTGGGCTTGTTAAGCATTCTGCTTCTGCTCCTGGATTGTAGTTGCGCGAATAGTTGCCATGATGATGAACCTCTGCCTAGTGTTCATTTCATGAGTTATTCGTGTCATTCTTTTATTTTTTGTCGTGTATGTGAGAATTTTCAGCGCATATAAACTTGTTATATTGAGAGTACTTGTACAAATAAATAATTGATTTAATGGAAAAGTATGAGGTGCTCCAATAATTATCTTCAAATCCTCTTTCTGTATATTTTGGACGCATCTTATGTGTGTGTCGTAAGTTCCACCCCAAGCAATTATGCCATATGTTAAAACTGTTTGGAACAATGTTTTGTATAATTTGATCAGGTCATTTGTTCTAAGTATGCGTCTGAGATTGTAGAATATGTACAAAAAGCGTTTAAGCTTTTCATTTAAGTTCTGTAAATGATCTTTCCTGTTTAGATGTCTGTCTGTTCTGAAGTTTAATTATTTGTATTCTGTTCTGCTCCATTATTCTTACTTTGACATTAAGATTATTTGGTGGTTGAGCGCTTGAATTACATGATTACATTTGTCGCTTGTAATTGGAACGACAGTATCATCAGCGAATCCTAATATTTTTACTTCTGCCGCGGCGATTCTAAAGAGCGATGTTACGTAGATGTTGTATAAGATGGGGGATAAAACTGTTCCTTGAGGTAATCCAAACTTGGTGTTAACAGTTACATTCCATTCCCACAAATCTTCCCATTCCCACAATTCTTCACTATATTCACTGTGGCCTAAATTCCTTAAGATACAATTTCACTTCAACTTAAATTTTCTATTCCCACAGACAGAATTCTTACGAATTCCGTCAGCATTTCTGCCACGAGCACTTTGCTCGAAATTAAAACTCTTACTCAGGTGTCATTGCTCACCTTTTCGGTGCACTGTTGCAACAATTAGAATTGTGCAACATATAGCAATTTCCTAATATAAAAGCGACAACGACATTCTATTCGGGTTGGTTTTTACTTCAGTTTTGTGATTCGCGGAGCACGGTTAAGCCTCCTTAACCTACCCACCTAATGTGAGGCTGCATTAGGGTGCTCATTTACGCCTTACGCGCACAATATAACAATCATTTTGTAAAAAGTGTTCAATCGTTTTACTATCAAATAAATAGGTGATAAAAGTGAACAAGTGTTTTTTTTTTCCACCTACCGGTAACCGGCAAGTTAATTGGCGCAGTCGTTGTAGGATGCGCTGCGGGAAAACCGTAATTCTCTTAAGAATTTGTAAAAGCGTATCGAATCTCGTGACCGCGAAAGTATTTTATGAAATCCCCAAGAGGAGGATATTAATAATTAACAAACGCATCGTCGCGAAAGAACTCTGCCCGGACCGATGAACGAAAACCCCGTACACGCTAGCAAAGGTGCAAAGTGTTACGTAAAGCGATCAGTAAAGATTGGATACAAAAGTGCGTGCTAAATTTAATTTTCTGAAAATCCTGAAGATAGGATACAAAATTTTTGTCAGTGCGTGCTAAATTTTATTTTTTGAAAATCCTGAAGATAGGATACAAAATTTTTGTCAGTGCGTGCTAAATTTTATTTTTTGAAAATCCTGAAAATAAGATATTATTTATGGTGTCCCTGAAATAAATAAATGAACCCAACGATTTTATAAGAAAAGTGATAAAATAGTGAAACTTAGCCTAAAGACTGTGACCCCTTTTTCCCTACAAAAATCAAAAATAGAACCAGTGAAAATAGAAAACCCAGTCAAAAGGAAAATACAAAGAACAGTGTAGTGCAAAATTTTCCAACAAACAAGAAGTGAAAAACGCAAGTGGAAACCCGAAGATTTGGATCTCGATTTTTTTGAAGGAAGCTTTGTTCCAGCAGCCGCAAGTATTTTTATGACGAAATTTCCACATATATACATGCAAAATTTAAATAATTTCATTTATCGATATTTTTATTAATATATATATATATATACATATATTCACTCATACATTATATTCACTAAATTATTGAAAAGTTTCAAAACCAATTTTTGTAAGGGTGGTTTGGATTTGGTTATCTGATTTTTCTTTCTCTTGGTTTTTCCCCCTATACCAAGTTCGAAATGGCAAATGCTCAAGCAGCCCCCGCAATTCAGTTAAACCCCCTCAAATATCTCACTAGCCTCCCTGAATTTGATGGTAGACCCGAAAACTTACAGAATTTTATAAATCTGATCGATCGAATAAACCCTGTGCTTGTGGGATTTAATGAAGCGTCGCAGCTTCTATTTGGTGACCTCATTAAAAGTAAGCTTAAAGGGAAAGCTAAAGAAACCATCGAAATAAACTGCCATGCTCTCCTTTGGGCAGATATTAAGGAAGTCTTACAGAATAATTTCGGTGATCGTCTAAACGTTGACGAACTTTATGACAAATTGCGAGGAGTTACTTTCAAAACTAATACTCTTGAATTCTATAATGAAATTAAAAGCAAGCTAAGAAGGCTTAATAATAAATCGTTAATTGTCCTTGGTGCGGGAAATGAGTTAAACGAATGTGCTCGAAATAATAAAAGGACAGCTCTTAACCTATTCAAAAACAAACTTCCCGAGCCCATGAAAACGATCCTTTTCTGTAGGAATCCAGACACATTGGAGTCCGCAATGGATATACTATTTACGGCAGGTTATGCTTATTATGGTTCAAATGGACGAATTTATCAGCCGACCACAAATCACTCAAAAGAACAGAACAATAACAACCAAAATAGATCAAACAATCAAAATAATAATCAGAGCCGATCAAATAATAATAATAATAATAATAATAGATCGAATAATAATAGCGATAATAATAATAATCAAAATAACAGAAATTTCAACAATAACCACAATAATAATAGATTCAATAATAATCAAAACAGTAATAACAGTAACAATCGGAATAATAACAATAACCATAATAATAACAATAATAACCAGAACAATAATAGGCCTCATAATAATGCTAATAATTATAGCAATAGTAACAATAATGGCAATAATAACAGGTTCAATAACAATAATAATAGAAATAATAATAGCAATAATAATAGAAACCACAATTATTTAAATGGAGATCAAAACCCCTACAACCATCAATTTGGATTCCCAAATAATCCCCAATATTATCAGCGACAACCGACCCCAGAGCCTATGGATATTAACACTAACGAAACTGTCGAAAATTTTCCTCCACAGGCCTCGGACGAAGATTACCTTTTATAGTTATTAAAACAAGAACAAGACCCCTCAAATTCATTTTAGATACAGGTGCCACTCATTCCATCATAAACCCTGGGATCTGCCACCCCAAATGGAAAGTTGATATACCCCTCATCAACTTGAAAACTCTGCAACACACAATTGACGTCCATGAAAAGGTTAAAATCCCCCTCTTCGAAGAACTAGGAGACAAAACCCAACTTATAGAATTTTATGGCTGTAAATTTCACGATTTATATGATGGAATCCTTGGTAATAACGTGTTACGTCAACTAAATATAATAATAGATTACAAAGATCAAATTTTACATTCTGGTGATAAAAAGGTCCCCATTCTCTTTGAAACAGACGAAGAGAACCAATATTGTCTTTTCAATAAAGCAGGATTCTATGAAGTTTCCGTGCCGATTGAACAAGAAAGCGGTTTAGTACACTACTCGGGCAAGACCTCCAAAGATGCGAAGGTCCACCTCGAGGAAGGCGTTTACAACGCAAAAGACTTTCGGATGTCCGCTTTAGTTAAGGTACTAGGCGACAGTCCCACCAGAGTTAAATTCGGTACCCAAAGAACAACCCCTGTTACCATTGAAAGTTTCAATATTATCGAAAATAAATCAAAAACTTATCTCCCTGTTCTACATCAGATTAGGATGGATCATCTTAATCAAGAAGAACGTCAAAAACTAACTCCTGTAATAAAGAAATTTTCCGATATTTTTTATAACGAAGACTCAGACCTCTCATTTACGAATGCAATTAAACACGAAATTCGCACTGAAAAAAATATTCCAATAGTGGCCAAGACATATAGGTACCCGTATATTCATAAGGATGAGGTACGGAGACAAATTGAAGAGATGCTTGAGAAGAAAATCATAAGACCAAGCAATTCCCCTTATTCGGCACCAGTTTGGATCGTGCCAAAGAAACTAGATGCGAGTGGGAAACAAAAATGGAGACTCGTCATCGATTATAGGAAGCTCAATGAAGTTACGATCAATGACAAGTATCCCATTCCAAACATATACGAAATTTTGGAAAAACTCGGGCGAAGCCAATATTTTACGACGCTAGATTTAGCAAAAGGCTTCTACCAGATCGAAATTATGGATAAAGATATCCACAAAACTGCGTTCAGCGTTGAAGACGGACATTACAAATTCCTGCGTATGCCGTTTGGGCTTAAGACAGCTCCTGCGACATTCCAACGCCTTATGAACAATATTCTTTCAGACTACATAAATAAAATATGCTTAGTTTACTTAGACGATGTCATTATATTTTCAACATCCTTACAGGAGCATCTTGACTCAATAAACAAAATTTTCAATAGGTTCAGAGAAACTAATCTGAAAGTCCAATTGGACAAATCAGAATTTTTTAAGCGTGAGACTGCCTTTCTAGGACACATTGTCACTAGAGATGGAATTAAACCAAACCCAGAAAAGATTGAGTGTGTTCAAAAATTCCCTATTCCCAAAACACCCAAACAAATCAAACAATTTCTTGGTCTCACCGGATACTACCGGAAATTCATGAAGGACTACTCTCGTATAATAAAACCCATGACAAGATATCTGAAAAAAGATGCTAAGCTGGATATAAACAACCCCGAGTATATTGAAGCCTTCGAAACAATAAAAACTCTCCTAACCAACGAACCCATCCTTGCTTACCCCGATTTCAATAAAACATTCACACTTACCACTGATGCTAGCAACTACGCCTTGGGTGCTGTACTCTCACAAGAAGGACGACCAATAAGTTATGGTAGCTGTACGTTGAACGAACATGAAATCAATTACAGCACCATCGAAAAGGAATGCTACGCAATAGTATGGGCAACGAAATACTTCCGACCGTACCTCTTCGGAAGAAAATTTATCGTAGAGACAGATCATAAACCATTGACATGGCTTTTCTCAATTAAAGAGCCTAACTCGAAACTCGTTAGATGGAGACTCGGACTCTCAGAATTCGACTATACTATCAAGTATAAAGAAGGAGCAAAGAATATAAACGCTGATACCCTCTCAAGGATCCCTAAGCCCGAAATAAACCTAAGCGAAAATTCCGAAACTATCCCTACTAGCAAATCTTGCATCAACGCGTTCAAGAACCAAATTATTATAAAAAAAACTAATTCAGGGTCCTTAAGAATCAAGAAACAAAAGATTTTCGATAAAAACAGAACAATCATAAATACTAAACAGTTAGATAGTCAAGACGCGATTACTTTATTAAAGAATCATTTCAATCCAAATGGATTAAATGCTGTACTTATTCAAGATGAAGAATTTTTCCAAATAATCCATTCTGCTTTCAATACCAACTTCATAACTAACGGCAAGTTCAGGATAATTAGATGCAACATTATTTTAGAAGACATAACGGACGAGGAACAATTAGCAAAGATCATAGAAGAGGAACATCTGAGAAACAACCATCGAGGAATAGAGGAAGTTTCAAAGAAAATAAAGTTAAAATACTATTCTCCCAAATTAGTAGATAGAGTTACAAGCTTTATCAATAACTGTGAAATCTGCAACTGTGAAAAATACGTTCGGAACCCTCCAAAGCCATTGTTCAAGATAACCGAAACTCCAGAAAGACCAGGAGAAATAATCCATGTTGATGTCTTCTATACTCTCGAAAAACTATTATTTTTAACGATAATAGATAAATTTTCGAAACATGCCTGTGCAATCAAGATTCTCGGAAGAACGTGGAATGAGTTCAGAAGAGCACTCGCCTACTACTTTAGCCAATTCGGCACTGTAAAGAAACTAATTGTTGACAACGAATTAGGATTCAAAGCAATCCCTTTGAAAGATTACCTTTCAAATGGAAACGTAGAAGTCCACTACACCTCCAGTAGCAATCATACTTCTAATGCAGATGTAGAAAGGTTGCACAACACTATCAATGAACACATACGCCTCCTTAAACATGATGATATCAATAACCAATGTACCGTAGAGGAAAAAATCCTCAAAATAATCTCTTTCTATAATAACACTATCCATTCCACTACGAATCGCAAACCGATAGATTTTGTTAATGGCAAAATTCACCAAGACGAATATAACTCTATCCATGAACTTATATCACAAAAGAAATTGAAAACAATTAGCAAACTAAACCAAAACCGAAAAGACAACGACCTTGAAACAGGACCAAATTTTATCAAACAAACCAGAGGAGGAAAAAACCATTCAAAATTCAGAAAGATTAATGCAGAAAAAATTGACGAAGATCATTTAGTCGATTCAGAAAACCAAAACAAATACTTCCGTACCCATGTAAAATCCAAAAAGAAAAACCAAGACGTAAATAACCCTACAATTAAAGCCAAAACTAGAAAGAAAACTAGGATACGCCCCTCAACTTCTCAAACCCCTCCTAACAACGAAAATCCATAAAACTTATATTTGTCATTCTTTCAGGAAAATGAGCCTGCTCTTGATGATAACCCTTTGGACTACAATAACAGCCCAGACAATAGATATCCAGGACCTCAACTTAAACAACGGCTATGTTCCAATTAAAACTGGAGACGTAAAACTTATAAACTTCTACACCAACGTCCTGCACACTATCAATACAACTGAATACGAGCATACATTAGAATTGATTCGACACAATATCAACACTTTATCAGCTTCCACTTCCGACTCAAAAACAATCCTGGAAACAATCAATAAAAACTTCGAACTTCTAGAATCCAAAATTAATAATCTCATTCCTCATCGACGCCAAAGACGTGGACTAATAAACATTCTAGGAAAAGGACTGAAATACGTGGCAGGAACAATGGACGACGATGACAGAACAGATATCGAAACTACAATAAAAGAAATCTCTCACAACGAAAACCAACTAAATGATAAAATAGATAAAGCCTTAGTAACTAACAAAATCCTCTCATCTCAAATAAATAACATAACCAAACACATTAACTCACAGCAAATCATAATAAAAAATTACCTAAATAAGTTCAGGGATTTGAACCTTAATGGCATAGCCTCTCTTAGAGATGAAGTAAACTTTCTACAGCACATACATCAAATTGAGAACGATATTTTCCTATTGAGAAATCATGTAACAGATATAGAACAAACGATTCTATCAAGTAAATTGGGATTCGTTAGTAAAAATATACTTACTAACACAGAGCTAGACCTCATTTATGATTTCGATCAGTATTCAAATATTAAAACAGCCGTCTCTTCAAACGGTAATATAATATCAATAATTGTGGCGATACCTAATTTTTCGGAAGAAATTCTCACAAAAATTTCTATCGAACCAATCCCAACCATCCAAAATAAATCATTGTCTACAAATTTTAATTCAATTCTAGTAAGCCCCAAGCATAAAGTTTATGACTCGAATGTAAAGAAAGGATTAAGAAATAATTTGGAAGAAATCAATGATGAATGTATTAAAAGTATCATTGAACCCAGAGAATCCCATTGTAATATGCAAACTTTTGATAAACAAGAAATTAAGCAAATTATACCTGGTATTGTAATATTTAAACATTTTTATGAAGAAATACAGCAAAATTGCAATAACAATAACGTAACTATCCATGGCACATTTATGATCAAGTTTGAAAATTGTAAAATCAAAGCATTAAACAGAACTTATTCTAACTTTTATTTCAAAACATACGACAAAATTGTACTACCAAAATTTATTAAATCAATTAAGGAAAATTTTACCATTCCTGAAATAAAAATCGAAGAATTATATTTTAACCAAATTAATAACACGAAATTTATCGACGATATTTTATTAAAAACTAATACATTTAATGTAATAAGTCTGGGTTCAGATATCATAATTATTGTAATTATTATTATTATAATTTTATTGTATGTGTGCGTAAGACGTAGATATCGAAAATTAATAATTTCGTCGGAGCCTCAATCCAACGGTGGGGGAGTTACATTCCATTGCCACAAATCTTCCCATTCCCACAATTCTTCACTATATTCACTGTGACCTAAATTCCTTAAGATACAATTTCACTTCAACTTAAATTTTCTATTCCCACAGACAGAATTCTTACGAATTCCGTCAGCATTTCTGCCACGAGCACTTTGCTCGAAATTAAAACTCTTACTCAGGTGTCATTGCTCACCTTTTCGGTGCACTGTTGCAACAATTAGAATTGTGCAACATATAGCAATTTCCTAATATAAAAGCGACAACGACATTCTATTCGGGTTGGTTTTTACTTCAGTTTTGTGATTCGCGGAGCACGGTTAAGCCTCCTTAACCTACCCACCTAATGTGAGGCTGCATTAGGGTGCTCATTTACGCCTTACGCGCACAATATAACAATCATTTTGTAAAAAGTGTTCAATCGTTTTACTATCAAATAAATAGGTGATAAAAGTGAACAAGTGTTTTTTTTTTCCACCTACCGGTAACCGGCAAGTTAATTGTTAACCATAGAATCGCTGATAGTTTCGTTGAGTTTTACTGCCTGAGTTCTATTTTGGAGGTAGTCTGTGAACAATGCTAATGAGTTTGTGTATTAATACGAGGTGTGTTCAAAAAGTATCACGAATTTTGAATTTTCGCGGGTTACGTATATTCGAATTTCGATTTTTTTGTGGCGTTATGTTGGTACTCATGTCTGTCACTTATGCCGACAAGATCGGCCATTTTGAATGTTCACTTAATTGGTGATAGCTGCTTTACTTGCACGTGTTTTCAATCGTCTTCGATTTTTACTTATTCAAAAAAATGGATCAAAGAACGTGTATCAAATTTTATGTGAAAAACGAAATTAAGTGCGCGGATGCATTCCGAATGTTGACTGTGGCATACGGAGAAGCTATCTTGGACGGAAGCAACGTTTATCGGTGGTACAAAATGTTTTTAGAAGGCCGAGAAGATGTGAACAACGAAGAGCGTGCCGGACGCCCGAGCACTTCAACAACAGACGAAAAAATTAATGAAGTGGAGAAAATGGTATTGGCCAATCGTCGAATCACCGTTAGAGAAGTTGCTGAGGACCTAAACATATCGATTGGCTCGTGCCATTCGATTTTTATCAACGATTTGGGCATGAGACGGGTCGCCGCGAAATTCGTACCAAAATTGACATGGAAACCAAAGCTCAATCATCTTAATGGAAGCTGCCGCATGAACCAAGACCGAAAAAAGCGCGCCAAGTTCGGTCGAATGTGAAAGTTTTGCTGACAGTTTTCTTCGATTGCAGGGGCGTGGTGCATCATGAGTTCTTGCCACAGGGAAGAACGGTCAATAAGGAATATTACCTGCAAGTTATGCGCAATTTGCGCGAAGCAATCCGCCAGAAACGCCCAGATTTGTGGGAGAACAAAAATTGGCTTTTGCACCACGATAACGCCCCTGCTCACACATCGTTGCTTGTGCGCGACTTTTTGGCCAAAAACAACACACTAATGATGCCGCAGCCACCGTATTCCCCAGATCTGGCCCCCTGTGACTTTTTCTTGTATCCTAAACTGAAGAGGCCCATGAAAGGACGACGTTACGCTACGCTTGACGAGATAAAGACGGCATCGAAGGAGGAGCTGAATAAGATTAAAAAAATGATTTTTTGAAGTGCTTCGAAGATTGGAAAAACCGTTGGCACAAGTGTATAATATCTCATGGGGATTACTTTGAAGGGGACAAAATAGATATTCATGAATAAATAAATAATTTTTGAAAAAAAAAAACAAAATTCGTGATATTTTTTGAACACACCTCGTATATCGTGATCAACCGTATCAAATGCTTTTGAAAAGTCCAAGAAGACACCCAGTGTTTTTCTTTTTAAGTTATTCACGATGTGTGTTGTTACTTCTGCAAATGCATCATCTACGCCTCTTCCTTTTACAAGGCCATACTGTGTCTTGGGCATTATTGAATTATCGTCCAAAAATTTTGTAAGACGAGTTTTTGTGCACTTCTCGAATATTTTTGCGAAGGTGTTTGTTATCGATATTGGACGGTAATTGTTCGCTTTTGAAAATGGGTATGAGAATAGCCTTTTTGAGCTGGCTTGGAAACACACCTTGATCCAAACAGGCATTAAATAAGAATTTTAACGGTTTTTTGATAACATTTTTGATTATTTTTATCGTTTCTGCGCTCAAACTATCGTATCCTGGGGATTTGTTCATATTCAGTTCTTCTATTGTAGCTGCTACTTCATTCTCTGTTGTGTGATGCAAGTGAAGCTCTGAATTGATTTTATGAGTTGGAACTATAGTGGGTATTTTACTTTGTATTCCGTTAATTTCTGCAGCTAGTTTTTGTCCTGTTTCTCTAAAAAGTTATTGAAGGCATTGACAATTTTCTTTGAGTTACTTTTTGTCTCTTGAAACTGTCCCTCTATGGTCAAACCTTTGCACATAGGATTTATCTGGTTAATGATCATCCAATATTTTTTTGGATCACTTTGGGCGCTTTCTAATTCTGTTCTAAAATAGTTTTCTTTTGAGACTCTTATTAAATTTGTGAGCATACTGCGGTACTTTTTGTATTTTTGTTCTAGTGCTACGTTGTAAGGTTATTGTTTGCATTTTCGTGCTAGTCTATTCCGTGTGCGAATGGATGCCGGTACTGCTCTAGTTATCCAGGGTTTAAATAAAGTATGTTTCTTATTTTTTACTACTTTTTGACTTGCTGCTTCTATTTTGCTCTGTATTTCATCATTGAGTTTTGCAAGAAAATCATTTACACATTTACAAGTTTGAAATTTATCATTCCAAATCATATCATTTTCAAACTCTTTTAGGAGTTTTTCTTTATCTAATTTAACATAGAATTTCTTTGTTTTTGCTTCGATCTTAGTTACAATTTAAAGCTTCCCAGTCAAAATGGATTATTTGTGCGTAGTGGTCTGTGATGTAGGTTTCTATTATTGCACTTTCTGCGGTTATGTTTTTATGCATATTCGCTCTTTTCAGAAATACATGATCAATGCAGGTTGCTGTATTTGTGGTGATTCTCGTCGGTTTATTTATCATCATTTGATAACCCTTGGACAGCAGTTCCATTGTGTATTTATTTGTTATTTCATGGGAACTACGAAGTAGGTCTATGTTTATATCACCTATAATAGCGTCAATGTGAGAATGTTTCGTGCGAATAATCCATTCAGAAAGGGTTTGGATCTTTGTTTGGCGATCTGTATATCGCTAATATGCTCGTGTTTATTTTGTCTATAGTGACTTCTATGTGTAAGGCGTTCGATTCGTTTATTTCTTCTAATTCTTATACTTTGTGCTTCAAATTTTTGTTCACGTATACGAACACTCCTTCACATTTATTATGTTGCTGTTCCGTAAAGTACAAATCATAATTTTGTAAATTGAAGGCACTTTTGGATGTATCCTTCGGTAACATGTAGCTTTGGTGATGGGCTTCGGTTAAAATTACTACATTTATTTGACTTTTATTTGAATTGAATTCATTTATCAATATGTTTTTTCACACTCCGGATGTATTATTTTTGCTTTAGATTTTGGAAATTTCTTATTATGTTCTCTTAAGGTTTTGAAATACTCAGTGTCTGTTTGTTCATTTAGATAGTTCTGAGCAAAGTCAATATCAGTCATTGTTAGGTGTATATATTGTCGTAATTGTAGGTAGCTATTTTCTTGTTAATTAAATAATTTGCTCTACTGTATGTATTTTGATGGCATTCATGTTTTCATTTTGCTTAAGATACACTCTACCTTCTCTTACCCAAACACATTTATAATTCTTCTCTTTAGCTTTGTTTTTGGCTTCTCTTAATAGCTGAGCAGTTTGTTGGGTTAAGGGTTCGGCCACATTGCGATTTTTCTGCCGTAACTAGCGATTTTCAGACGCAAATACGAACACACTGCGACAAGATTTGCAAAGGAAGTTCACGCATGCGCAGAACTAATATGCTCATTTGAAGGTATGTCTTTGCCAGGAATACATGCGCTAACTCATTTGCTCGCTATGCAAGAAACTTCCGTGCACGTCAGCGTCAAATGTCCAAATGATGTGCGCCTGCGCGAGTATCACAAAAACTACCTGCTAAACTGGTTTTAGGAAAAATCGCAAATTCCTGCGACTGCCGACCTGGACAAAATTGTCGAAAATCGCAGTGTGCGGGCTTCCATTTAACCATGTGTAACTTGCGACAGAAGTGCGGCTAAATAGTCGTAGTCTGATGCATCCCTAAGTGCTCTGATAAATAAATTTTTCCCTCTTCAAAGCTGGCGCACACATCTCTCGCGTTTAACCCTGGTCCGTTGTTGATTTCTCTTATTTTCTAATTGTACATACTCAAAAAGTTATCTCTTATCATTTTTCGGATGAACTATATGATGAATGGTGATATTTCTGATCTATGGTTTAGTATCGGTAATTGTTGATCTCTTTGATCTCATATCCAATGAACTGTGATATCTTTTTGATGGCATTAACAGGATCTTGATTTGGTGTTATTTTTACCCCATTAAACTTTAAATTATTGTTCCTTAGTTCGTAGCTTAGCTGATGATTTTGTGCTGTCAATTTAGTGATATTATTTTTTTAAACTTGGTTTTCTTGTTTTAGGGCTTTTACTTCATTGACTAGCGTTTCTATTTTTTTGCCGTAGTCATCAAATCGATCTAATCGATAAAAATTGAATTGATCTTACCACCTCGTTTAAGTTTACTTCCTCCTTTATTTTTGCGCATATTTTTTCCACCAGCTGATCACTACTGAAGTCCTCTGCTCCGGATTTATGAGACAGCTTACATGTCTCACACTTCCATGATTCTTTCTTTGCTTCTAGTTTTCTGAGGTCCTCAACATTTTTAAGTCAACTACACCCTGAATAGTAATATTCTTCACACGAAGTGCACTTAATTAAGTCTTTTGGATCTACAAACACTTTCGAGCATTTTGCGCACGAATTATCTTGCACCATCTTTTTAAAATAATATTTTCCAATCTCTAACTATACAAATGTTTAGTATCAGAAAAACACGTCTGCACTCTACGAGATATACTTGTTTCGTCCATCGTTATGAATCGACGCAAAAACTCGGCTTTATTGCTGCGAAACATTTTCAAACACTCCTCACGTTGCTGTTTGTGCTCCATTGTGAGCAAACGTGGCACCCATGTTGCGCACAGCTTTCTCATGTCGAAATTTTCGATGAAAATGCGATGCACAGCACTTTTTGAAATGCCTGCCATGTCTGCTATCCCGCGCACTTTTAGTCGACGGTCGTCCAATACCATTTGGTGGATTTTCTTCACATTTTCTGACGTAGTGACCTCACTTGGTCGACCACTACGGTGTTCATCTTGGCAGCTCGTACGAACCCGCTTAAACTCAGTTACTCAATATTTGACCATTGTCAACGTAGGAGCAGACTTCCCCAGAGTAGAATCCAACTCGGCTTTGATATTGGTTGGACTTAGACTTTTCAAATGAAAGTATTGTATCACATAACGGTGCCCGATTTTTTCCATATTTATAAATTCACTGAGAGCGTTCACTTTGGTTGTCTGCAAAAAATAATAATAAACGTACCGTTATGAATTTTTCACATCAAAATGTTGAAAGGTAGTATTGTCTATCGCAATATTTGTTTTTTTAAAACTACCTGTATTCATGTCAGGTCAGGTTCTTTCGGGACAACCTTCATATGCAGATTCCCGGAATCGAAAAAGCTCTAATTTTCATATAATTGTATTAAGTTGGTTCAGTTTGCAATTAACCGTGAAATAATAAAGATCTGGGCAACAGCCCTAAATTGTATTTTTTATAACGGAATAAAAGATCTTTTGATAATTTACACATATCCACGGTCGCGAGAATGTAAGCGCTCACTAAAATGCCTACTGGCAAGTACCATACACAATCGTGGATGTGCACACATGCTGCGCTGCTTCATTCATTCCGCTGGTTGCTTCCCAATTATTTATAAAATTATTTGAAAAATAAAATTGGCAGGTATTTTAACCTCAAAACTCCTAGGAAATTACTTTTTATGGAATTGTTTGCAGCTACATATAAATGAGTTGCATATTTTGAATAATAATTTTTCTGAAAAATTATTAGAGAAGAAAAATGTTAGAAGAAGGTGGTTTCGACGTGTGCACTAATTCTCCTCAGGCCATCACACTTAGTTACACACCGGTGATGGCGACCACCATGCTCAGAGGTGAGGGAGTAAATTTTTTTTTTTAATTTTTCTACTAATGCAAACTCAATATGTTTTTGTATCTGCAAGTTATATTCAAGGTAAATTTCTCTTGTAAGTACTTGTATTAGCTAAACTTTTTTTTTTATTTTAATTGGATCCTTTCACCCTTTTCACATCAATTTAATGTAAATCTATACGACAAATTTGCTCTACATTTGAAGCTTTATCTAACGTCGCGCGGATATCGATCACTCTTTCGGATAGCTCCGATAGCTTTTTAAATTACTTTTTATGGAATTGTTTGCAGCTACATATAAATGAGTTGCATATTTTGAATAATAATTTTTCTGAAAAATTATTAGAGAAGAAAAATGTGTGTTTACTTCCTCACCTCTGAGCATGGTGGTCGCCATCACCGGTGTGTATCTAAGTGTGATGGCCTGAGGAGAATTAGTGCACACGTCGAAACCACCTTCTTCTAACATTTTTCTTCTCTAATAATTTTTCAGAAAAATTATTATTCAAAATATGCAACTCATTTATATGTAGCTGCAAACAATTCCATAAAAAGTAATTTAAAAAGCTATCGGAGCCATCCGAAAGAGTGATCGATATCCGCGCGACGTTAGATAAAGCTTCAAATGTAGAGCAAATTTGTCGTATAGATTTACATTAAATTGATGTGAAAAGGGTGAAATGATCCAATTAAAATAAAAAAAAAAGTTTAGCTAATCCTAGGAAATTGTTTAAAAAATTAATCCTGTGAGCTACTCTAAGTTCAGAGGACCTTCGTTCCAAATTTCTATGCCATCAACGAAATAGAGTAATTCGCTACTGAATTTTCTCCACAATTCACTCCTGCGGTGGTTCATTACCCTACAAACTGGATTCATGGGGGTATTTCAAGCAAAGCCCATTCGTGAGGGCTCTTGGTTGTCCTCTCTGGGTCGTCTCCACAATTTTTGCAGGCCGTTGCTTGAACGTCCTCCTGTTAACAAGTTTTTATCAAATCGAGCAAGCTATAGAAAACATACGTTTTGTTTTTGATAAGGATAATAATAAACAATACAGTATTTCTTTAAATTACGATGAAAACCTTAAACATAAAATTTCTCTTTAATAGTCATTGTGTTGCTTATTAATCCCTTCAAAGGCTTTAAAGTGGATGGATAAAATCGGGGATATCAACTTAGTTAAAATATAAAAGAAACGTAATGGCAATATAATCACAACTATGTCAACTGTTTTTTCCATTACATGCACCAACACATACAAACGGCCAAGGAATGGGACAATGGCAATAGTGAAAAATAATGCGATGTCTTTCTGACAATGAGGTCATTTTCAGCTTTTACCGATGTACTATCAGAAAGGAATTTCTTTTCTTTTTTGCTTCGCTCCTTTCTCGTCTTCAAATGAGTTGATATCTACAATCTACAATAAACGAGGTAGATAAGTCGTCTTTGCACAAAGAAGCACTCAAGAATTATATGAGAAAATTACACAGCTCCGACTCCAACTCCAGTCTCGAGATGTTGCTTACTGTACTTGTACTCAACTCCAACCACCGTCACTTCTCCAGAGTTCTGTTTTGTTCCGTTCTGTTCGCATCCAATTGTCTGGCCAAAGATAAAAATGCTGGAAGATTGCAAAAAAAGAAAAGAACAGAAAAAAGGAAAAAATGAGTCCTTTGCAGGAACAAAAGCTCCTTCGCACTCTCATATAATAAAGTGTATAGATTAGAAGCAATGAAAAGAAAAGTGACCCATTTCTTAAAATGATAGCTGATAGTGATTTCATCATTGTATCCTGAAAAGCTGCAAAGGGTGCCCAAGTGGGTTAGTCTACTTGGTGGGCGGCTCGGGTGCAAAGTCAATTTTCCGCCAATATTTGAGCTAGGTATCTGGGAAATAATTAGAGCGGTGAAAGTAGTTGAAGTGAACCGACCAACATTTGCGTTTCGCATACTTTGTGATACAAACACAATTCTGGGAATCCAAAAAGGACTCGTATCTGGTTCAAGCACAACCTCCAGTCGCCGCCGCCTCGAAGTGCATACTCGTAGAAGCAACGACTTAAAGATTCTGTTTGCAGGCATCCTTACGTGTGTACTTTGTTGTTCACCTTTCGCAACGTAACAACAAGATACTTCGAGCTTTGCGTACTTAATGAACTTGAGTCATATTTACAGACACAATGGACTCCAAAAGAGGAAGAACGTGCTTGATAGGGTAATTTTTCGGGAGCTGTATGGGTACCTATGCATGAAAGTTGATGGTTTTAGAAAATTGGAAGCCAACTTGGAGGTGCTTCGCTTGAAGCAAGAAGAAGGCCAGCCAAAGTGAATTCTCAATTTCAAAACAAATTCTTAAGATGCCTTGATGTACTCGTAAACAGTGTTTACGAACTTGATGAAACGGAATAAATGAAAACAGGGTATGGGAAATTTTGTATTTTCATTATTTCATGGATGCGCTTTATTCATTGTTGAATTTTTAAAGCGGAATAGTTGAAATATTTAATTTTTAAAATTTTCAATCATCTCTTAATGTGCAAATACGTTGTTTAGACTTATAGACAAAATTTATACATTATTTGATTATAAGAAGTTGGGTTGACAGAGCTATGTATGTAAGTCATGACTAGTTGTTCCGCGGTTTACAAAAAAACACAGTTTGTAAATTTACAATTTGTTTTATTTAACACTACTTCACTTAATAACTCGTGGAATACAAAAAGCGCTACAATAACTTGACCACTTAAATTTATAATATTTAATTGCTAAGTAAACAAAAAACTTTGCATACGCAGCGGCATTTGCACAACGGTTGTCGCTACAGGTCAGACGATAAGCTTGGTCATCGATTCGTTTCGAATGCTATTTCAGGTCATAAAAAATGCGCGTGTTGCGCGATTACAAATATGAAGAGGGTAATGGCCTCAGTACAGTTTTGGGTCGAATGAAATGATAATGCACGTGGAAAAGTGATGAGTAAAGGAGAAAAGGTAAGTGTAAGGTAATATCTTAAATGCGCGTGGAAAAATGAAATGAAATGGTAAGTGGAAGGTGATAGCTCTCCCCACCTTAAAAATCGGTGTCTCACAGATTCGAATGGTAAAACAATGGGCTGCATCCGAGATGCTGAAGCCGGGTTTGTAATAGGTGAGGATCTTAAGCGTCGAAGATAAAATACTAAGAAGATTCTAAACAGAGCTAAGATGAACAAAATTTAATCAGAGGAGATTGATACAGCGTTATTTACGGAAATTTCGTCTAATTTCTCTAATCCAAATGGAGTTTGTGCAAGAGGTGGAGATCTAATTTAGTGCCCCTTTCAGTTAAGTGTGTAT
The DNA here is from genome assembly GCA_963969285.1 of Odontomyia ornata. Taxonomy (NCBI): domain Eukaryota; kingdom Metazoa; phylum Arthropoda; class Insecta; order Diptera; family Stratiomyidae; genus Odontomyia; species Odontomyia ornata. Next base: position 44,587,090 of record OZ017742.1, read on the forward strand.
TGGAGCCCACGCTTTCATTGCGATCAGTTTGAAAAAGGAATATTACTTTTCAGATGTGATTTATGGACTTTGTTGCCTGAATCAGTGGTGATGGTTACACGACTGTCCTTAGCAAGTATCATTTTTTTAAAAAGTGGTTTGTCTTTGGTCTTTATTTATCCATCCCTTCTATATACTACGTCACCAACTTGGTTTGTTTTGGGTTTCGACCTCCATTTATTATGTGCATTGATTTGATTCTTCTGCTTGCGAAGAATTTCATGCTTTAGGTCATTTTTCAGTTTAATGTTAAAGTCAACGATACCTTGGTAATCTACCTAGAAACACATCTACAGGTTGCACTCTTGTTGCAGAGTGAAACGTGTTGTTGCAGCTATTGACAGCAATAGCTATTATTTCCTTTAGATTGAGTTCCTTATACTCTTGCTGAAGGCATCTAACCAACTCTACTATTGTTGAGTGGAGCTTTTCCATTGCTTCGTTGATTTCACTCTTCTGAGGAGGGGTTGCATATACCTTGACCCCTAATGCTTCTATGAGATTCATGACTACTGGGCTTATGAATCCGCCTTCGTTGTCTATCACCAAAATTTTCGGTACTGTAAAATAATGTAGAATTTTGATCATCTTTTCCCGTATGTGAAGGGCCGAGTTGTTCTTTATTGAAAAAAATTTTGCGGATTTGCTGAATTTATCCATACACGTTACGTATTTTTCGCCGGCAATTTGTATGATGTCCATATGCAGGATTTCCGATGGGTATTCTGGAACTGGTGTTTCCTGCAATTCAAGCTTTTGAGGATTGCGATCATATTTTTTGATATTGCATATTTCACACGATCTCGTATATTGTTTAATTTATTTACTCATCTTAGGAAAGTAACATTTTTAAAGTATTTGGTCCTTGTTCTCCCTATAGCTCCTGTTCGCTCGTCGATGCGCCTCTTTTATTATGTGCAGTTTATTGTATTCATTGGCAATATCCTCGACGATACGTTGAGTGATGCGAACTTTGTACTTCGAAAAATACTCTTTATATATATCCTGTAGTAGCACTATGAATTTTTCGGGAATTTTGATTCCATTGATAAGATTGGGGCTTAATAGTTGCTTAAGCTTTTCGACTAAAGCCTCCTTCGTGATAGCTGCAAGACAGATATAGTGCCTATCAAAGCCAGGGTGTGTTTGTTCATGAGCAATCATTTCTTTTCCCTCAGAGAAAATTAATTGCTTCCTAAAAACATTAATCGGCGCTTCACAATGTGGGATGAGATCGGAATTATCCTCAATAGCACTATGCGCCGTTCCTGATGTTGAGATAAAAGCGTTTGCTTCTAGTGGCAATCTCGAGAGGACATCGGCCACCAAATTAGTTTTTCTGGGTTTATAGATGAGCTCACAGTTAAATTCTTCTATTCTGGCTTTCCAGCGTTTAAGTTTAGCGTTATGATTGCTGTTGCTCAGTGCAAAGGTAAACGGCTGGTGGTCCGTTAGGATTCTTAATTATTTGTTCCCCGTACAAGCACGTTCTTAGTTTATCTAACGCCCACACGACAGCTAATAATTTTCGTTCGTTTATGGCATAGTTCTCCTCTGTTGCGTTTAAGGATCTTGAAACATAAGTGATACGTCGATCTCTGCCGATGTCACCTTGCGATAGAACTGCACCGATTGCGTAATTAGAAGCATCGGTGGTTAAATTGAAGGGCTTCTCGAAATCCGGGAACATCAATACCTCTGATGATGTTTGGAGTGCCTTTATTTCGTTAAAGGCTTTGAGCTCAGCAACTGCTAGCGAAATTCGTCTTTTCTTCGACTGATTCGCTTTAACTTGAGGGCTATCTCCTTTAGTTAAATTTGTAAATGGCTTTGCAACTTTTGCGAAATCCCTGATAAATTTCCTATAATAGGACGCCAAGCCGAGAAACGCTTTCAGGCCTTTTAAATTTGTAGGAGGCTTAACTTCTATCTTCTTAGGATCCAAAAGCATACCATCCTGTGTTATAATGTATCCCGAATATTCAACACGGGTCTTCAAGAACGAAGATTTATCTAAGTTAACTTTTAGATTCGCATTCTTGAGTTGAGACAGTATGGTTTCCAGATTTTTCAGATGTTCGTCCTCCGATTTTCCCAGGATAATAATATCGTCTATATAAACAAAACATATTTGGCCGATAAAGGGTTTTAAAACGTCATCGATCATTCTTTGAAATATGGCGGGCGCGTTTTTGACGCCGAACGGTAGCCTTGTAAACTCGAATTTACTATTTCAGTGCAGAAGGCCGTTTTCGGGATATCACTATCTTGCATACGAATCTGGTGAAACCCAGATGTTAGATCGAGGGTGGTGAAATATTTTGAGCTTCCACAACTCGCAAGCGTGTTTGTGATATCTGGTATTGGGTAAGTGTCTGATATAGTAACTGCGTTAAACCTTTAAAAATCTATTACCAATCTGTACTGCTTTTCACCTGCTGAATTGGCTTTTTTTGGGCACGACTCAGATAGGTGAATTATATGGGCTTCTTGACGGACGAATAATTCCATCCTCGAACATTTTCTTAATTTGTTGATCCACCTCAGGCCTTAAGTTAACCGGATAGCTATAGGATTTAGTGTAGATAGGGTCTGATGTGGAGGTTCTCATATCAGCCCTTACGTTTGTTTCGATGATTTCCCTATCGCTTATAGGGCCAAAAAGCTTGACATGCTTATCCAAGATGGCTTGCAGCTTATTCCGAGTTGTTTGAGGAAGGTGGTCATATACGACTTCAACGTGATTGACTTGTTTAGATTCCTTTGCCTTAAGAGGGATTTTTATATTTGGCCTGATTTTGAGTATGCTATTTCTTCTATCGATGATAGCATCCAGTGCCTTTAAAGTATCGTCCCTTATAATTCCGTCGAACGACTTCAGTCCTGGTAGCACAAAGAAATCTACTAGCATGTTGTTGCCTACACTTTTAAAAAATTTCCCCGTCACCTTTTCATTTATAGTTATTTCCCCCGCAGCAGATTGGATGTTTAATGGTTTCGAGGCTAACTTAGCATTAAACGAATGTTTGGATGCAACGAAATTTTCGTTTGCACCTGTATCTATTGAAAAATTTAGAGCCCGACCGTCTCGCTTAGTAAACTCTATGTTTGCAACGCTAGAGAGACGTCCATCATAAAATTTATTTGATTTTCTTTCGGTTCATCGTCACATTCATCCTGTAAGGTAGGGATATTATCATCAAGATAAGCCTAATGTTCGTATTCCATTTCCCCAGAAAACTCCACATCGGGTTCAGAAAACTTAACTTGCGTTTCTAAATTATAAAGACGCTGTGATTCCCTTGGGAGATTTTCAGAATTATGCAATCGTTTGTAGTTGGGGCCGTTGGACGGCCTGTTCATATAACCAACCTGCTGAGTTTGAATGGATTTATCGATATCCATTGGAATTTGTGGTTTGGGCTGGGTGGGTCTGGGTGGTGGATTAGACATTCTATCTCGGAACTGATACATCTGAATTCTTTCTGCTACACTTAACTGCTGATAGGGTACTTTAGGGCTGTTATTATCAAAACGAGAGTTGCAAAATTGGTTGATGGGTGCTGAAATGGTGTTATTACCATGCCATTAGTGAATTTGAACTTTCCTAAAGTTTAGGTTTTGAACCTCTAAGCATGATGCATAAGCATCGGGAAGCGTTTGGGATTTTTGGATGATAAGAATATGTGAAAGATCTCCATTCAGCCCACTCACAAAAACATCTAATGCGCGATTTCTGTAATTTTCGGTAAGTGCGGTAATATTGTAGTTTTTTGTGACCTATCCTTTGATCAATAATGACAATTGGTGGTTCACAGCTGCATAAAATACATCAACACTTTTTTTCCACTGTTTCATGGAATGGAGCTGATGCTCCAAAGTACGGGTGTCCCTTTTATCCGCATAGTGAAGTGATAGGCACTTTTTAATACAGGATCAGTCGTCATCGAAGATATTACACGAAATAAGGGCAGCATCAGCTGGCCCTCGAATCTTCTGCCGGATGTGGTGAAGAATGGCTCTGAAAATAGGCTTCCCCCAAACTATTTCGTAGTCACGAAGGATCGTCTCCACGTTATGCACCCACGATAAATATTGAATCGGGCTGCCGTCGAAGGGTTGAAGATCACGTACAGAATCAGGTAGTTTTTTTCGGATTTAGGAATACCTGCAATAAATGAAGGTATGGGGTTGGGTGAATGGTTGGCAGACAACCTTTGTTCAATTGCCAATAATCTGTCCTCACTCTTTTCACTCCTACTAATGTGTGAACTAAAGGCTGAAATCCCCTGTTCAAGCTCGAAAAGTCTAGCTTCGGATATTTTGATTAATTCAATTTGGGCATTAACTGTTCCTGCCAACTGAAGAATGGTTTCTTTGCATGGCTTCCATTCCGAATCAAGGAAAAAAACCAAAACTTCAAAAAACACAAAAGGAGAGGTGGTGCACTGGATTTAATTCGTGAAATTTCACTGCAATGCACCAAGTGAATTTACACAAATCTTCACAGTTCACTTGTTATCACTATTATAACACTTTTATATGTTAATATTTTTAAGTTTCAAATATTTTATAGTTTCACATGTTTTATATTTTAAAATATTTTAAATAGAATGTGGTCAATTATTTACGATTTGATTTAACAAAAATAATGTAATTTCTTAACAGATTAAGACTTACACAAAAATAATTAATCCTGCTAACGTTCTCATGTTTCGCTACTCGGACAGCTCGTATGATTCCTTTTTGACGCCAATCGTTCGATTTGAGAGGTGCCTACTGCGGTACGATGTCGTGTCACTCAGCGTTGTGTCCATGTTTTATTCGTACGGTGATTTTGGCACTCACTGGCCGGAAATGTTCGGGAATCAGCCTGTGACCAGCCTCCAATGATCACACTTCACTTCTCAGCAAGTACAGCACGTATTCGTTCTTACTGTACGGATGATCGCAACTCGGTCGGCTAATAGTTGTATAAAACTGTTTACCGGTTTTACTTCAAGAGAACCGTGTTCTTATGGAACGGATTGCAGCAAATCGGTCGACTAAGGTTATCACCGTTCTCACCGGTTTGATTTTTTAAAAAATACCATGTCCTTATGGAACGGATTTTAAAATTTGCTCGGGCGCCAGTTATGACTAGTTGTTTCGCGGTTTACAAACAAACACAATTTGTAAATTTACGATTTGTTTTATTTAACACGTCTTCACTTAATAACTCACGGATACAAAAAGCGCTTCAATAACTTGACCACTTAAATTTATAATGTTTAATTGCTAAGTAAACAAAATGCTACTTAGGTGCAATTAACTTAACTTTGCATACGCAGCAGCGTAATGCGCGTGGAAAAATGATGAGGAAAGGATTAAAGGTAAGTTGAAGGTGATAGCTTGTATGTTTTCCCCTCTCCTAGCCTGTTTTGAAAATACCTCAATGAGACCTTTCATATCATACTCCAATTGACTACATTTTATGAAAAAAAAATTGGTGAGAGTCACCCCTACCCCCTTATATGAGGAGATCCCCTAAAACTCTATGAACAAAGTTTTTCGCCTCAAAAATTTCAAGAGGTCATCACTTGGGTAGTTTTAGAGAAAAACTGCTGTGACATACAGACGGACGGACAAACAGGCGCACGTCGTAATTTCAATAGGGTCTTGTATTTCAGTACAAAACCTGTAATAATCGAGCCGTCGCCTATGCAAACTGCTTAAAAACCTTCCTAACACATATCCGGAATTTTACTTGCAGATTCGAAAAAGACATGTTTTTTGCTATTCCAATTTATAATTATGAATCTTGAAAATTTTAGTTTTAATTTAACAATTCTAGATCATTTTGTTTTTCTATATTAAATTTAGACTTTGCGTTATAGTTATATTCCTTATGAGTTTTACCTTTTTCGTAAATTTTTCCATAATATATAATATATATATTCCAAGAAATATTCCAGGAAAAAAAAGTCAAATCTGCAAGTAAAATGCGGATATGGCAACTCTTCTGCTGTTGCACATGCACGTATTGCATTGGCGAAGGCAAGTGTGCAGCAGAATGAGTGGAAGGCCCATCAATTGTCGCTGCAATGGTCCCGCAAGGCGACAAGAAGCAACAATGAGGAGTCTGATACGGATCGTCAAGCGGCGAGCACTCGAGAGAGCCGCGCCGGCAAACAGTGAAAAATGGAAAAGTTGGGACTTTGAAGGCTTTTGGAGGGTTTTGCGTCTTGGATTGAGTCAGGTCGTAGGAAGTAGCGAAAGGTCTCGCGTTTCGTGGTGGCATCTCACCTTTCGCGCGATCGTTCATGGTTTACCTTTTGGTGGCGTGAAGTTTGCATCGGCTGTTGGCGGATCCAACAGATTGGATTCGGTTTTGTATGTATGGAGGACGTGTCTAAGTGCGAATTCGTTTCACGCTCGAATGAAAATTGGAGTTGCATGCGAACACCTTGACCGAAAAAGGAGTATTGTGATTGTTGTTGAGCGGGTATGGACGGGGCGAGTGTGCTGCGTGTGAAAGGGGAAGGTAAATAGGTGACGTAGCACCGCGGCAGACGAGAACAAGCGTGAAAAGTGGATTAAAGAAGTGATAGTGTGCTTGCCCCAAGTAACTAGCGACCGTTATAGTACAGTTGTGTTTTGCCTGGGAATATTCAATCCTGCTTGCAATTTAAATTTGCAGTGGTGACGGTACAAAGAAAGTCTCGAGTTGGAGAATCAATTGCACACCACTAGCTCACGCCATCACTGTAGAAAAAGAATTTAGTAGTGTGTGCATATGGACAATCCGCTTCTTGTTTCTTCTTCGCGACGCGGATAAAACGTCAGGTTTTCGCAACAAAAAGAGCAAGCTGATAAGTACCGGCGATTACTAGAAAATATTTTAACTAATTCAGGGAATGAGTTGATTGATACTCTGAAATTGTGCATCGAAGCAATTGTCAACGAACATGTACGTCTTGTAATTTCACGACCAATTTTTGACTGATGTTGGCAATCATTTGGCTGATTTGAACGATGATGTCTCGAAATAGTTTACATTTTACTTTGGATAAAGTTCAACCTTGGGTGATTTCGTACGAAGAAAGAGTAGCAGGAATTCGTCAACATTTAGCTCAAATATATGAAAAAAATCAGAATTGGAGGGAAGCTGGCGACTGTTTGGTAGGATTACCATTGGGAATCGGTTAAAGACAAAACACAGTTGATTATAAATTTGACACTTATCTCGTTTATACTTGGAAGACGACGATCTTGTTCAGGCAGAAGCATACATCATCCGAGCTTTGCTGCTTCAAGCTAAAACTAAAGGTGAAGAATTGTAGGTTCTATACAAAGTGTGTTATGCTAGAGATTTAGATTATCAAAGAAAATTCAACAAAGCTCCTCAACGCTACAAGGAGCTTTCCTATTGAACAATTCTTGATGAAAATGAACTTATGACAGCTCTAAAGAATGCTCCGGGCAGCAACGGTCACGAAGGTTAGCGCCTTTATTTAAAGAAGAACGGTGTCAATAGTGGTCAGGGAAAAAGTCTGAAGAAGTTGCTAGACTTGAGTGCTCATAAGTGGGAAAGTTTCCTTGCTCGATGGGAATTGCGTGGCTATTTCACATATTTCACATATTTTCGTACATTTCCCCTTTCTCTGCACATCTCAAAGTGAAACTTGTCATTTTAAGACCTGTTTTGAAAATTTTTCATCAAGACCTTTCATTTGATACCCATATAGCCTACATGCGATGAAATTTTTTTCCCAGGGGCCACTCCCCTATATGGGGAGGCCACCCCCTCAAACACCTTTCTAGCTTATGTCGCTTGCGAGAAAAAGTGGTGTGACACACGGACGGACAGACAGGATGCGATGCGATGGCATGCGATGCGTTTTAAAAACCTTAAAAAGACAATTGGGTCATCATCACTACTACTTCCGTTCCGTACCCCCCAAAAATATACTTGGCTAATTTGAAGGCCCACCAATAAAATCTTGTGGTGACAAGGTGGTTTGAGGCGTTGTCGGGAGAACGACGCCAACCACACACATCGATACACATTGCGTGGCAGCCAGCCCTTCAACGTACAATGCGACGTAGCACAGTCAGTCGATCATTAGTGGTTCAATGAGTAAGACAACGAGAAACGAATACGACAAACGCGAAGCGAATATTTTGTAACTCTTGTATAGTTAATAGGAAATGAACGGCAGTAAACTCTAATCTAACCGTACTTGCACTATTTCCTAAATTGGTGACCCGACGATGCCGGACACATTACTCAACGTAAATAGAAGTGAAGTGAAAACCCCCAGCATGCCCATGGCAGTGGAAAATGGCGCGCAAGTTAGTGCAGTTACATTCAAATTGCCACCCGAAGCCCAATTTTGCCTACACAAAGGAACTACCGACGCGGCCCGGTTCGACAGGGTAATTGCGGAATTGGAAATGTAGACATTACTGCATGTCACCGATATTATTGAATCACCGCCTAAATCCGCCAAATATGAGGCGTTAAAGAAAAGGCTTTTGGCTACGTTCGGAGTTTTGGACGAGGAGAGAACGTGCCAGGTGTTGTTTGACATGGAGATGGAAGACCTCAAAACTTTCCAGTTCCTGCATCGATTACAGTACGCGGCAGGCAAGTTTATTCCAGACAAATTGTTAAAAATGCTGTGGCTACAGCGACTACCACTCAATGTGCGAGCCATTCTGACGGCTAATGATAGCGATAATTTAGAAGAACTGGCAGCAGCTCAGGATAGAGTAACTAGCGTCGCCACCTCAGACATAGCATGCATTCAAAATAGTGCAATGTCACACTCAACGCCATAGTATGAGCAATTAGCGAAAAATATTGCGGAGATTGGGGCAGAGCTTAACCGAATTCACGTGCCTTCAAGACGAAGCGTCGCTTCCACGTGTAGTTTGTGCCACTCATCATACCGGCCGGCTACTCCATCCAAGGTGAGTCAAATTTGTTTCTACCATCAGTGATTCGGCGCCTAAGCAAAGCGTTGCAGATCGCTATGCGTATTCTTCAAGCGGCACGCGGGAAACGAATCGAGCAGCTAGCCCAACAGGTGACAGCTAGTGGCACATCCAAAAGTCGCCTCAAAATTTTTGACAGCAAAACAAAGCTAAGGTTCTTCATCGATGCGAGAGCAGACATATCTGTCGTTCCCCTTATCCATCGTCAGCCTTCAAGTTATTTGCAGCAAACGGAGCCACTATTAACACATACGGTAATCGAGCTCTGACCCTCTCCTTGGGTCTACCGCGAGTTTTCCAGTGGCGATTCAGCGTGGCCAAAGTATCACGACATATTCTAGGCGCAGACTTTATTCGGCATTCCGGGCTGGTAGTAGACCTTGAAAATGGCAAATTATCAGATCCCAGTAAGAACGCCTCTGCTAAAGGAAAAGTCAAGGAATACAGCCAAAAAGAGATTTCTACCTTGAATGCAACTTTAACATATGCCTCACTCCTCAGAAAGTTTCAAGGACTTACTAACCCTGCAGTAGCTGCACATGCTCCAGCTCACGGCACGAAGCATTACATTACAACGATAGGCCCCCCCCAGTGGCCGACCGGCCTCGGCAATTAAATCAGGAAAAACTACAAGTGGCATAGCAAGAGTTTCAATTCCTCCTTGACAATGGATTTTGTCACCCTTCCAAAAGTCCCTGGGCAAGCCCTTTGCACCAAGATGGTGGCTGGCGCCCATGCGGAGACTACCGCTGACTGAACACCGTGACCTTGCCAGACAAGTACCCGATGCAACACATTGAGAACATCTCACTGAATTTATGTGGCGCACGGTATTTCTCAAAGATCGATTTGTTCCGAGCATTTCACCAGATTCCAATAGCTGAAGACGATATTCCAAAAACGGCAATCACTACTCCATTCGGCCTATATGAATTCATAGTAATGACATTTGGTCTTCGAAACGCTGTACAGACGTTCCAGCGATTTATGGACGAGGTGCATCGTGCACTAGATTTTTGCGTGTGCTATGTTGATAATTTATTAATCGCCTCAAAAACGAAGGAAGAGCATGTGCAGCACCTACGACTTGTATTTCAGCGTCTATCGAAATACGGAATCGTTATCAATTAAGCCAAATGTGAGCTTGGAGTCAGCCGGTTAGATGATTTGGGGCACTTTATCGACGATAAAGGTATAATTCCCCCACAGTCACGTATGGATGCCATTCGAAACTTTAAAAAACCAACTACAGCTAAGGAATAAATTTCTACAGGTGGTTTGTTCGCAATACTGCGGTACCGCAGTATCTACTCAACGACTTGTGTGGTGGACGTAAAAGGAATGACAAAAACGTCATCAAATGGACCCCAGAAACTAGTGATGCATTTATAAACTGTAAAAACACTCTCGCTAATGCTGTTCTATTAGTCCACTTTCAAGACAATGAACTCACAACCGATGTATCTGACGTTGCAGTAGGCGCCATTTTAGAGCAGAAGCAGAATAATAATGTATAAAACGGTCGATACAATGTTATATCAGTCGGGAATATTCGTAATGTGAAGAGTAGTATTAGTCAAGCATTGGAGAGACACGGATGTGTTTTGGAAGGGGAGGCTGTGTGATAAATAAAGGTGGAGTTTTTTAGCCTGTGAAAAAGGTTTTCTCCACGTAAAAAAAAAAATAAAGTGTGTTTCATTTATTCTGTTTATTCGTGACTCGTTTCATTTATTTGTGCGTGATGTGAATATCAATCTGAGCTTAAACGCGTATCGGAATAGCTCTTCACTGATACAAATAATTGGCTGCCATTGGCGTTTTTCCAGAAGAAGTTGTCCGCTCCTGAAAGTAAATGTAGTGTACATGATCGCGAACTTCTAGCTTTATATTCCAGCGTCAGACATTTTCTGCACTATTTAGAACGTTCTAGTTTTTACATCCCCATGGACCACAAACCGCTAACGTATGCATTCGTTCAGTCTACAAGGAAAGTGTCGCGACGCCAGATCAGACATCTCGATGAAATCTCGCAATTTTCAACGGATATCCGCTTCATCGCGGGTGATGTCGCCGGTGCGCTCTCGCGACTGGAAGAGATTACGATACCCACAGTAATCGACGAATCTGAGCTGATGAAAGAGCAAGAACGAGATGTCGAACTGCAAGGCCCACTTTGTTCTAACACTACATCCCTGAAACTTGTCCGCCAGCCTATAGGCTCAAGTAATGGAATAGTATACAACAAGTCACTGCAACGATAAAGGCCCTTCGTTCCGCTGACGTTACGAAGGAAAGTATTTTACATGTTTCATCAGCTAGCGCATCCCAGTGCACGTGCCACAGGCAAGGCTATAGCTCAGGGATACGTGTGAACAAACATGAAGAAAGACGTCCCCTTTTGGGCTTGTTCCTGCGTTCCATGTCAGCGCTCCAAAGTTGCTCGCCATAAAAAAAAACAGTAGAGCCTTTTCCAATGCCTGATGCTCGCTTTCAACATATCCACGTCGATATCGTGGGGCCGCTTGTTCCATCACAGGGTTATAAATATTGCTTGACAATCATCGACCGATTCTCTAAGTGGTCAGAGGCATTCCCCATTGCGGATCAGATCACAGCTACCGTCAAAAAAAACACTGTTTAACAATTGCGTTGTTCATTTTGCGCACCTCAAACAATCACCACCGATCAAGGTACTCAGTTTGAATCGGTGCTGTTCAAAGCCCTGGCTGCGTTTATAGGAAGTACGAAAAACAGGACATCACCGTATCACCCTTCATCTAATGGATAAGTCGAACGCTGGTATCGGAAATTGAAAGATGCAGTTGTGTGTTCTTTCTGGCTCGATATCCTTCCCACCGTGTCACTGGGATTGCACGACAAGTTTAAGGAAGAGTTCCAGGCATCGTGGGCAGAGTTGCTATACCAAACTACACTGTCCATTCCGGGAATATTTGTCAGCCCTAGCAGTTCCTCCATCAGCCAGCATGAGTTTATTGTACACCTTCAGGATGTCATGTCCTCAATCAGGCCCGTGCACACACATCATTATGGCGACAGACCAGCTTTCATCAACAAAAAGCTGAGTACATGCACACATGTTATTATGCGCGTCGATGTCGTTCGCAAGCCACTTTCGCCACCGTATACGGGGCCACATCTTATAGTGTATCGCCTGTCGAACGTCGTTTACACGGTCGAAGTAAATGGACGACAAGTCAACGTGTCGACGGAGCGCCTCAAACCCGCGTTCATTGAAGCTTCAGCAGACGAATATCATCGCGATCATACATCGGAGCCGATAAGCGTAAATTCGACATTCTATACGTCAGTAGCTACGTAGCCAGCCCTAAGCCAGGCGACAACCAACCAGATTATTCCTGCTCATAAAAACTTGCAACTGACCTCGCAGCGATCACCTCGTGTGTATATAAAGCATCACCCAATACCAATCAATACGCCACCCGCAGGAACAAGAACGTACTCACCAAGCAAAAAGCACGTATGTGCGATGCACCATACAGCTCATGACATTTTTACTACCTCACCAATGTCACTCGGGAGGGAGTAGTGTAGCGACGAAAGTTTTAGGCATCATTGGGAGAATGATGCCAACCACACACGTCAAAACACATTGTTTGGCAGCCAGGACTTCAACGTACAATGCGACGCTGCACAGTCAGTCGATAATTAGTGCTTCAACGAGTAAGACAACGAGAAACCAATACGACAGACGTGAAGCGAATATTTTTTTACTCTTATATAGTTATGTATAGTTAATAGGAAATAAACGATAGTAAACTCTAATCTAACCGTACTTGCATTATTTCCTGAAATCTTAAAATAAGATACTCTAATGCCTTGGTTACACAGTGCCAGCTAGCGTGCGAGTTGGCATAGCTACAATAGTTGCTCGCACCGTGTGACCGTATCATATGAGTTACTGTTATGTGCGAGTAGATCACTAGCTCACATGCGAGTTTTTCTAACAATTTTTGTTTTAACTCCCCATCCTGGGGCTTATTTTATTGCATTCGTGAATGTTTTTGAGCTTGCGGTTTTCTGTAGTTTCATGTAGGCTGATTTTGGTGCATTCGTGCTTGCAGTTTTGCAGTTCAAATTAGACAATTGGTGCATTTGTGCGTGTGGTTTTTGTGTCTGCCGAATTGACGGATAGATGGTCTCTGGATCAAAACGTAAAGTTTAGGGACTTGTACAAGGACCAACTAATTTGTGGATTTGCTTGGATCTAAACTACAAAAATAGAAATTTAAGTAAAGCGTCGCTTGAAAACATTCAAGTTGAATCAGGCTTAGTAAGCACAAATGCGATTAAAAAAATTAACAACTCACATTCCACATATAACTAAGAGCTGTTGAAAGTTGAAAAAAGAAAAAAAGTGAATGCGGCACTTATGAGGTCTATAAACTATACATCAAATGGTTCTATGCTATCTATCACATCAGGAAAATAATAAATTTGCAAGAAAAATAAACAGCATGTAACATATAAGTGTTTCATTATTATGTAGTATTTTGGTTATAATTACACTATTATATGATTTTGCCAAGTAACACTAAAGTAGTTTTTATTTTTATCGCGAATTTTCTCTGCTATTGCCTTCGGTCTATTATTGAGCCGAAAGTGGTGGATGCTCAGTAACTCGACAATTTCTGATTGATCTCTACTGTTCTCAATTGATTCGAAACTTCACGATGTCTTCATAATCTGGTGTTCCTAGTAGTGTATAGGTTGTTGATGCAGTGATACATAACCAGTTGTGCAAAGTAAAGGGTGGTCTAACCATCATGCACGATGTTAATTATGAGTCACACCTTAACGTCAAGTTTTTCGCCCAACTTAATTTGACATTTCTTTGTTTCAGTGCTTAACAAATTCAACCATAGAGAGGTACATAATTGAGCAACGCGTCAAGGTTGTTGAAGCCTTTTACGAAAATGGGCATTCAAATCAAAATGCATTTCGTGCACTTAGAGATTTTTTTGGTCAGCATAATTGACCAGATGTGTCCACAATCGGGAGAATTGTGCGCGAATTTCAGCAAACCGGGTCTGTAGGAAAAATGAAATCACCTGCGCATGCTCGCCCAGTTCATTCTACGGAAAACATTGCTGTTGCTCACGATAGTGTGGCAGAAGAGCCGCCAACCTCGACTCGTCGTCGTCGTGCTCAGCAATTGAACATCTCACAAACATCACTGATGCCAATTTTGAATGAAGATTTGAATTTACACACTTACAAGATTCCATTGACTCAAGAGCTGAAGCCTGCTGAGCATTTCAAACGTCGGCAATACGCCGAATGGTTGGTTGAACAGACAGAAGGGAATGGTGACTTTACAAAGACAATCAGCTGCAGCGACGAGGCACATTTTCACCTCAGTGGATTCGTTAACAAGCAAAATTGCCGCATTTGAGCAAATGAAAATCCACGAGTGATTGTTGAAAAGCCGATGCATCTACAAAGAGTGACTGCTTGGTGCGGTTTATGGGCTAGCGGCGTCATTGGGCCGTACTTCTTCGAAAATGAGGGCGGCCAAGTAGTAACCGTGAATGGTGTTCGCTATTGTGAGCTGATAGCGGACTTCTTGTGCCCAGAAATTGAGGTTAGGGATCAAGACAATATGTGGTTCCAACAGGATAGTGCCACTTGCCACACAGCCAACAAAACAATGGCTCTTTTGCGCGAGAAATTCAATGGCCGTGTGATCTCACGTTGTGGCGATGTTAATTGGCCGCCACGATCATATGATTCGACATCGTTCGACTTCTTTCTCTGGGGATATTTAAAACAAAATGTGCACGTCAATAAGCCAAGAACAATTCAAGAGCTAATGGGTGAGGTAACTCAGCACATTAACGACACTGAACCTCAAATATGTCTCAGAGTCATTGAAAATATGGACTATCGGATAGAAGTATGCCACCGTAGCCGTGGCGATCATTTGGGCGATATTTTGATTGACGCATAATTGTCATAGATCCTTCTATTATAATAAAAGTATTAATATAATTCTCTGAAAACTTTATGTTTTATTTACAATTAACATCGTGCGTTTAAGTTTATGTGAATGGAGACAATTTTGTTGTAGGTTTAAAATGTCAAGTGCATCGTAGATTCTTTTTGTTTTGTTGAATATGTATATATTCAAAGTCAAAGTCAAAAGCGCTTCATTCAATACTAATCGTTATATATTTTAAAAGAATATAAAGCAAATTCCAAACAATAACAACAAAAAACTCAATGGCCCAAATGGCTCTCTAAATTTATACGTTATCAAAAAAACTATAGCAAATTCAAATGAATTAAGGCTATTACATATTTTATGATTTGTTTGGAAAAAGGAGAAAAAACCAGCCTATAGTATTCAAAATTATTTATAATTTCAACACAACAGTGAACTTTGATCCTACACCTAATATGTCATGACCTAACTCTAATAAAATTCAATCAAAAAATTTTATCTTATACTAAAAACCTACGCGTTTATACTGATCTCTAAACCTAATAAAACAAATATAGTAGGGGTACCGGAGAATTCGTGCATTTGTTTCGCTTTATTGTCAAAAATTGCTTTTAGACGATCGAAAATGGTTTGTTGAGCGACGCAAAGTGATTTTGCAAGTTCTTCTTGCGTTTGGGATGGATCTTGGTTGAGCAATGTCTCCAATTCGTGATCTTCAAACTTTTTTGGCTGTCCGGACCGTCCATCGTCCTCCAAGTCAAAATTGCCACTTTTGAACCGTGCAAACCACTTCTGGCACGTACGCTTAGCTGGAGCCTGCACACCATACACGTGCACCAAAATACAATGACTTTTGGCAGCCTTTTTCTTCTTCTTTCAGCACGAAATTCGACATTTTCAGAGTAAAAAAAAAAATTTTTTGTTTACGCTTCAGCTAAATGACACATACTGATCCTGAAACTATATGACAGTAGCTTTCCAACACATATTTGGAAAGGTGAATCACTGGAATAAAAATCAAGTTACGCCATCTGTTAGATAACCGCATGAATTAACCGGTACCCCTATTAACATATATCTAAACTATCCCTAATTTTTAACACAAATAAACAACAACACTAAATGTCGCGATAATGAGCTGAAACTCAAAAACTAAGTAACGGAAAGCACAAAAACTGAAGGTAAACATGAATAATTTAGACGTTGTCATTCAGCCACCAATACCTAGATTGCTCCGTCTCAGCTCGATCAGCTTCAACGAATCTGGCAAATGAGCATCTCCATTGCAATTCTTGGTCTTGTGAACTCAAATTCGGAGGATATTTTATCTTCTTATCGGTGGCCCGTCTATATATGTGATATATGATATGGTGTCCCGTCAGAATCAAAAACATATCGATTCATGTCCAAATACACGAATGCTTCTGGAGGAATGAAGCCAGTAGCGAGGCAAGTCGCAATATACCCGTCTGTAGGGTGGAGCGGCTGTGAAATCCAAGGGTTTTCACTCACAGTTACAGATCTTGCCATATGATTCCGAAGAAGTTTCGATATGAAGATATCGACACTTGTCACTTTAGCAGTTTGATAAATTCTTCTGTCCGATATATAATGCTTCCAATCCATCTCAAGCTTTCTGTACAAACCAGTAAATTCACGAAGACATTTCCTCTCGAAAACTCTTAATTTTTCCATAGTACTAGTACTCCGGTTGTACCAGATCTGACATCCATATGTCAAAACAGGTCTAACCAGGGTCTTGTAACTGATAATTTTGACCTTTCGATCAATGTTTTTGGAATGACAGAGTCTTCGTAGGGCCATGACTACTTTTAGTGCATTACTGAGCATGATTTTGATATATTCAGTATAGTACAGATACAGATCGAAATGAAAACCGAGGTATCGAACACAGGATTTATGTGAAACTCGTTCTGAACTAACCTCGCCAGCCATCATGTGGAAATCCTTCCAATTACGTTTCAGGTCTTGACTGACCCCCTGCAGCGTTGTCCGAAACAGAATTGTTTCGCGCTTCTGCGCATTGATTTGCATTCGCCAATTGTCAGTGTACAGCTGTACATCATTGAACATTTTTTGGAGATTGCTCTGAACTATTGTAGCTTTTCGGTCTGCCGTATAGATGATCAGATCATCAGCAAACGCTACCAATGATCGCTTTGGTGAGGCATTAAAATCAAAGCCGTTCAAAAGCTTGCGAATGAAGATTGAGAAGAGTAGAGGCGCAGTAACTGTTCCCTGCTGTAGACCATTCAAGATCTTGGATTGGCGCATTGTTGCCAGATTTCCATCAGTTACAACAAACGATTTCCTGTATAACATATTGCACATCATGGCGACAAGGTGTCTGGAGAACCTGTCCTGAAGGACTTTAAAAACTAGTCCATCTAACCACACCGTGTCGAAGGCTTTCACGATATCAATGAGACACGCTCCAACACATTCTCTATGGTTTAGCTTCCAACAGATATCTGAGGTTACTTTCGTTATTGCATGTGTGCTCGAATGCCTGGCACGAAAACCAAATTGGCAACTCGGCATCAACTCATATTCTTCAATGTGGGCGTTTAATGCTCTGTTGAGTATCACTTCAAACACCTTGCTGATATTAGGAAGCAAGCTGATTGGGCGAAGCTTTGAGGGCATAAAGATTCTTTTCCTTTCTTCAAGATCGGAAATACTTTAGCCTTTTTTGACTGATTTGGGGAATATGAATTGTTCAACATGTTGTTGATCAATATGCAATAATTCCTAATAGCAACCTCAGGCAAACGTCGGAGAAGTACATTTGGAACACCGTCGATACCACATGATTTCTTGTTGTTTATCCTGCGAAATATGGGACACAAGTCTTCATAGCTGACAAAATAATCAATAAGAATCAAGCTCGGTATGAGGTCAGATGTGAATGATTTCAATTAAATTAAATTGATTCGCCGTTCAGGCTTGATTTGAAGTCGGAAACTTTTGCTTCAAAGACGTCTGAAAATATTTGATTCCTTCTCTCTGGGGTTGGTAGATGAACCAATTCAAAATGTGTTCCAATCAGGACAAGTTTATGCAACCCATGACATATAATCCTGTTTCCATTTCTATCCGGAGTCGTTCTATCAATTTTGACACTAGCCCTATCGAGAAGATTTATCTCATCACTAGCGACCCCAATAATCGATACCTTCAGTTATTCACTTTCGTGAAAACGCCATGTGGTTTCTGTGGGCTAATACCCCTCAATTTTTCCGCCCATTGATTGCTGACCTCGCTCCTGAAGTATGAGCGGTTAAAGTTCCGGACATTCTTCAGGTATAATTTCAGCAAATTCAACGAGGGCTGGTTGTAGTTCAAAAATCGCCGATAAATATTGTTGACGCGTGTGAGAAAGGCTTTTCAATCTTTTCAACCTTGCGATGATTGGTGTTTCATATCCTTCAATATTGTTTCGATATTTAATCTTGGGAACAACTTTCTCAATCGTTTCCAACATCAGCTTCTCTAACTTTGACAAATAGAGATCTATTTCATCGTTAGTTAGATTCCTGTCATTAGGAACTATTGAACAAGCGTTGCCATCACCAGAAGGAGGATATTGCTTCTGGTACTCTCGATTAAACTTATTTTGCAACTTTCCCCAGACTGTTTTTTTTTTTAAATTCAACCGATGATTTTCATGTCGAACTGGAATGAGGAAGACATCATCCCTTTGATGATTGATTTCCATTATGATTGCATTATGGTCGCTATCGTATGGGAGCAGCTGCAGTCTCCGCTATTAAAGCTGCATTAAAGTCTTGCGTCAGCAATGCAGAGGTCCAAATATGAATTTATCC
Source organism: Odontomyia ornata (assembly GCA_963969285.1). NCBI lineage: Eukaryota > Metazoa > Arthropoda > Insecta > Diptera > Stratiomyidae > Odontomyia > Odontomyia ornata. Next base: position 44,605,939 of record OZ017742.1, read on the forward strand.
TAGGGCATGTTGGGAACTCAGATCCATATAGGTTTCGCTTGTATTCAATTTGGTTCTCTGTTATCCATGATTTCAGGAATACACCTCTTGGATTGTTGGTGGCGTTTAGTCATGATGTATGCTTGGCATTCAGGTCACCGGCAAAAATATAACAACTATGCAGCCTGTTCAATTCGAGTATTTCAAACAAGGAATTGAGCTCCTTCTTGAACTTGAGAACATTTTGACCAGTTGCATAGGCAGAGATAACGAAGAGGTAATCCCTACCTGGCGGTGAAATTTTGATGACGGACACTTCAAGAAATTTAAAGTTTTTGAATTTGACTTATTCAATATTTAGGAAACAATAGGGTCTTCGAAACAATATCCCGGTGCCACCTCCCCCATCACCGTTTACCCTATCGTTTCTGACGAACACAAAATCCTTGAATGTCATGGAGTGCAATGAATTGAGGTGGGTTTTAGTGAGAAGCAGGATGTCAGGCTTTTGCTTAACAATAAACTCAAGAAGACAGTCACGTCGATGTATAGTAACGATAAAGTTGACGTTGATCGATATGAGGCAAAGCCTATTCGTTGGAATGTGACTGGAGGACAAGTTATTATGAGGCATTGGAAAGACCTAAGTGCTGAAAAACAAGGTTCATCTCACCACTCTCAAATTCAAGTAGCTTGCTTTCGAAGGACACTTGGACTGCTGTTATTTGCAATTTGTACCAGATAAGGTGGGAAATTCTTCCTTCTACGGTCAACTTTCTTGTCGCAAAGGCTTTTGCTGAAACAAATTCAATATCTGGTGCAGCTTCTTTGGGCAGCTGAAGAAGATCGACGGTATCCTCTCCACGGTCCAAGCCCCTCAACAAAAATGTCTGATTCTTCTCACTTTTTGAGGAAAAGATGAAGTGTGGAACCTCCCCAGAATTTGGCGCATCTTTGGTTGACTTGAAATTAACCAGTGATTTCGTCCTTATAGTTAATTTTTCGGCATTAATTCTTTTGATCTCGAAATTGGCTAGGTTATTTTCGGCTGACAATAACCGAACCATATCTTTTCCGCTTTGTCCGAACACGTTGATTGGCGGAACTTTTTCTATCTTGTTGGAAGTTTTTCCAGAGGAACCACGCAAAGCTGGGGGCTGGTTTTTGAAGTGAAACTTCTTTACTGGGGGGTTAAAAATTTTCAGATGTAACGAAAAAGCAGAACCGTTTACACTCCGGGCGGACAGCAACACGACATTTGCGCGACAATCTGTTTTCAGTAGAAGTTTACTCATGCTGCGATATGAATTTCCGACTAAATTATCGCATTCCGCCCGAGTCCTTATTGGGAATAGTATGGAAATTTGTTGGGTTGGTTGGTGGTTGTCTGGTATGCATGCTTAGTGGCGGTGGATGGTGGCCATACGATGAATTATGATGAAACGAGAATGAATGCAATGTATGGAAGTGGTGACGACGGATGGTCGTTGGTGGGTATTTGGGGACCATGGGCGAATGGATGATGGTTTAGAGGTACCTGTACTTGGTCCTAGCATCGATGCCACCGATGTGCATTGTATTTATGAAGGGACGATGAACGGTCTTTGGTAGGTATTTGCGGATCATTGGCAAATGCATGATTGTTCGGTTGTAGCCATACATGGTCTTAGCACCGATATTTAATATTGTATATTGAAGTCGCGACGACTGATGGTCATTGACGGGAGTTTGGAAACTATGGGCGAATCCATGGTTGTTCGGCGGTAGCAATGCTTGCTCCTAGGACCAATCCCACTGATGCACGATGCATTGAACTGTCGACGATGGATGATGGTTGATACGCTGTTGGAGAAAGAATGGTGATGCGTCCGTTGGGCAGCACATTGAAGAGGCGACGACGGATGATACTTGGTGTGTAATCATAATCAAATGCATGATGGTTCGCTGGTAGCTGTGCTTGCTTCCAGCACTGATGTTGCTGATGTGCAATGTATTAAAATGGCGACGACGAATGATAGTTTGTGGATTGTTAGAAATCATTGGCGAATATATGATATTTTGGCGAAAGTCGTCCTTGGTCGTAGCGCCGATGTCGTCAATATGCAATTTATTGAAGTGGCGTCGACGAATGGTCGTTGGTGAGTGTTTGGAGATCACAGGCGAATGTATGGTGGTACGGCAGCAGCCGTGCTTGAACTTAGCATCAATGCCACCGATATGCATGTGGCAACGATGGCTGCTAATTGCAGGGAATCCGGGGATCATAGAATGATTATAAGGCGGTTCGAAAATAAATGTGGATATTCGGGGATCATGGGAGCATGCATGGTGGTTTGGCGGTAGCCGTGCCTGGTCCTACCATCGATGCCGCCGTTGTGCGAGATATTGAAGGGGCGACGACGGATGGTCGTTGTTGGGTGTTTGGGGATAATAAGCGAATACATGGTGGTTAGGCGGTAGCTGCACTTAACCTCAGCACCGACGCCACGAATGTGCATGTGGCGATGTCATTGCTGGGTATTTGGGACCATGGGCGAACGCATGGTGGTAGGACGGTAGCCATGCTTGGTCCTAGCACCAATGCTTACTCCTAGGCTGCATAGTTGTTATATTTTGCCCATGATGCCCAAATACCTACTAATGACCATCCATTGTTACCACTTCCATACATTTAACATAGGAGGCATCGGTGTTATGACCATAAACTAATTTTCATTAACTGAAAATTGCCCGTTATCCTCAATCGTACTCATTGCAAATTAACAGGATCACTTCTAGCACCTAACGCGGATGTGCATGTGGCAACGACGGATGGGAGTTCAAGGATCATAGGTAATTACATGGTGGTGCGGTAATAACCGTGCTTGGTCTTAGCACCAATGCCACTGCTGTGTGAATTGGCGACGGAGGATGGTCTTTGCTGGGTATTTGAGGATCATGGGAAAATTCATGGTGGTTCAGCAGTAGCCATGCTTGGTCCAAGCGCCGACGTGCAATATAGAATGCATTGAAGTGGCGGCAAAATTTTCAAGTCGACGAAAAAGTAGATATGCTCACGGAAAAGCAGATGTGAGAAGTTTGTTACCTAAAATGCTATCTGTAGAGCTGAATAAAGTTTTACAGAATTGATCGAAAATAGATTAAATATGATAAGAACAGAGATAGAATTTATGATATGCTATCGTGATAGAATGATATCATAGAAAAGTCTAGCAATATGAAAAATCTGACAAGTGTTATATTGAAATTATGATGATATTCTTCACAGAAGATAATAAAATTTACAAAAATAGCACAAAAGTGTCGTTAACGGTAAATATTTGCGCATGTGAGAGCTGAGTGAAACTTCTTTACTGGTGGGTGAAAATGTTCAGATATAATGAAAAAGCAGAACCAGTTACACTCCGGGCGGACAGCAAAACCACATTCGCGCGGCAATCTGCTTTCAGTCAGAGTCCACTCATGCTACGATATGAATTTCCGACAAAATTATCGCATTGCGACCTAACTCTTATTGGGAATAGTAAGGTAGTTTGTTGGACAGATTATTTGTTGCCTAGTATGCATGTTTGGTGGCGATGGATGGTGGCCATGCGATGGACTGTGAGAGAAGACAATGAATGAAGGCCTGGTAGGAGTTCACTTTATTGTCAGGTGCTAGAAGTGAGTACGACTGAGGATAACGGGCAATTTTCAGTTAATGAAAATTAGTTTATGGTCATAACACCGATGCCTCCTATGTGAAATGTATGGAAGTGGTAACAACGGATGGTCGTTAGTAGGTATTTGGGCATCATGGGGAAATGGATGGTGATACTCGTCGTTGGTCCTAGCATCTATGCCGCGTATGTGCATAGCATTGAAGGGGTGATGATGAACGGTCTGTGGTGGGTAGCTAGAATCATGGGCGAATGCATGATAGTTCGGCGGTAGTCGTGCTTGATCCTAGAACCGATGTTACTGATATGCAATATATTGAAATCGTGATGACGGATGATTGTTGGAGCATGGTGGCCCGACGTTAACTGTGCTTGCTCCTAGGACCTATACCACCGATGCGTACTGCATTGAAATGACGAGGACGGGTGATGCTTGACTGGTAGTTGGTAGTGATTGATGAATGCATGGTCGTTCCGCGGAAGACATCTTTTGTCCTAGCAATGATGCCTTCGATGTGCAGTGCTTGAAGTTGTGACGACGGATGATAGTCGGTGAGTAATAATGAGCGAATGCATGGTGTTTCGGCGGTAGCGATGCTTGATCATAGCACCAATGCCGCTGATGCACAATGTATTGAAATTGCGACGACGGATGATAGTTTATGGATTGTTAGAAATCATAGGCGAGTACATGATGGTTTGGCGGTAGCCGACCACCGATGCGGCCAATATGCAAAACATTTAAGTGTTAATGACGAATGTTCATCAGTGGATCTTTGGGGACCATGGGCGAACGTGTGATGATAGGGAGGTACCCGTACCCTGATAGTGTTTGGTGAGTATTCAGGGATCATGGGCGAATTTACTGTGTTTCCATGGCAACCGCGCTTCCTCCTAGCACCGATGCTACCGACGTACAATATACTCAAGTGGCGACGACGAATTGTCTTTGATGGATATTTGGGGACATGGGTGAATGCATGGTGGTTCCGCAGTAGCCGTGTTTGCTCTTAGCATCGATACCACTCATGTGCAATGAATTGAAGTAGAGACGACGGATGATGATGTGTGGGTTATTGGGGATTATGGGCGAATACATGTTTTATGTTAGCTCTGATGCCACCGATGTGGAATCTATTGGAGTGGCGACGACGATTGATGGGTCGTTGATGAACAAGAACGAATGCATGATGGTTCAGTGGTAGCCATCCTTGGTCGTAGCACCGACGCTGCCGATGTGCAATGTATTAAAATGCAGACAACGGATGATGGTTTGTGGGTCGTCAGGGGTCATGGGCGGACGCATGGAGGTTTTGCGGATACCATGCTTGTCTTTAACACATATGCCACCGATTTACAATATATAGGAGTGAAGATGCAGATGATGGTTGGTTGGTCGTTGGTGATCATCGGTGCTAGCACTGATGCCGCCGATGTACAATGCAATGAATTGGCGATGACGGATGAAAGTTTGAGGATGTTTGATGATCATAAGCGAATGTATGATGGTCTGATGGATGCCGTCGTTGGTCCTCATACTGATTCCAGTAACATCCGATCAATTGAAGTGGAGACGGCAGGTGATGTTTCGTAGGTGGTTGCTGATTACGAAGGCTAGGTAGGTTTGTGGTGAGAAAAGTGGTAGAAATGGGGAGTTCCTTGCAAAGGATGCCGCATAAGATAATTTAATTAGAATAAATGAGATAATAGCCTCATAATTCAGATTATATGGGCATATTATATTAATATTTAATAAATTAATAATGACACAGTAATTGGGGTGGGATTAGATTTATCATACTAGATCTTATTTGAGTAAATATAAGCTAATAATCACTGTGATACAGCCTCATGAGTATTCTGAGCATAATGAATACAACTGTAAAAACTGAGAATAAATACTAATGTATGTATATGATTCTTTTCGTTAAGATCCTTACATTCTTGAAAGTCTTAATAAATTTTTTTGTAAATATATACTAGCATTTATAAAATAATGCATATATATATATATATATATATATATATATATATATATATATATATATATATATATATATATATATATATATACAGTGCAACCCGCTTATAAAGTGCACTTTTATAAAGTACTTTCGGTTATAAAGTACTTTTTTCCAATCCCCATGCACAAATCATGGAAGTTACTGTATTTTTGTACGGATATAACGTTCACTTTTATAACGTACATATTGGTTATAACGTACCTTCCTCCATGCCACTTGAGTTCTATATAACGTACAAAATATTTATTCTCATATACATACGTACATATGAAGCATAAACCCACAAACAAAAATAAGTTGTTTAGACAAGTTGTTGCGATACGTAACAAATTGGCAACAATAACGCGAAGGGTTTTCGGTCCCTATAATTTTCGGGGAATCCCATGATAAATAATCGCCAGTTTTTAAAGAATTGTGCCCGGTAGGGTGTTTTTTTTGTGTTAGGGAGATGTCTGCATAATTTTTAGGGAATCCCATAAGAAAATAATTGGCAGTTTTTGAAGTGTTGTGATCGGTGTAAGGTCGCGATAAAGTTTGCAAAACAAAGAAATGGAGAAGAAAACTCGCAAAGTGCTAACGATTAATGAGAAGTTAAATATTATTCGAGAAATTGAAAGTGGCAAAAAACAATCAGTAATTAGTGCTTCGAAGCAATTGAAGAAAACGACAGTTTCGACAATTTGGCGAAATCGAAATAAAATTAAGGCTGCGTGTAGTAATCCTTCATCTTCAGGAAAACAAAAGAAAATTCGAAACCCCATGCAACGGGATGTTGATAGAAACCTAATAAGGTGGTTTACATATCAAAGGAGTCTCCGCAATCCGATTTTGGGGGAAATTTTGCGACAAAAAGCCCAACAATTTGCTCAGCTTAATAATGATAACGAATTCAGGTGCTCTTCCGGTTGGATTCAAAGATTCAAAAACCGCCATAACATTGGATTTGGACGAATTCATGGCGAAGCAGCAGATGCAAAATCAGTAGCCGCTTTGGATTGGATTCGTGATAAATGGCCGCAGATAAGAGAGGGTTATAGAGATGAGGACATATTCAACGCAGACGAGACGGGACTTTTCTTCAAAGTGTTGCCTAACAAGACGGGAAGCAGTCCAAAGAAAGGATTACTGTCCTCATATGCGCCAATTTATCTGGCACCGAAAAAAGAAAAATGCTCGTTATTGGAAAATTTAAAAATCCGAGATGCATGAAAAATGTAAAAACATTGCCTGTAAATTATACCTCAAATGGACGGGCTTGGATGACATCAGATATTTTTTCGAATGAGTTACGGTCCTGGGACGAGCAGCTGAGAAGGCAAAGAAGGAAGATTTTGCTAATTGTAGACAACTGCGCCGCTCACCCAAATCTCCAGAATCTGGAAAATATTAACTTGAATTTTTTTCCTCCAAACTGCACCTCTATTCTACAAACGATGGACCAAGGCGTGATCAAGTGCCTCAAATCCTATTACCGAAGGTAATTCAGTAAAGTGAATTCATGTAACATAAATTTAGATTCCATTTGTGATACATTTCTAGGCTAGTTCTGATGAAATACATCGATGCAGCTGAGGATGCTCAAAATATGAAAATAAATTTGCTGGATGGCATAGAAATGTTAGCAAAAGCCTGGCAACAAGTATCACCAACGACCATTAGAAACTGTTTCCAGCATGCGGGACTTAAAACCGATTCATCAAACGACGAAGACGACCTTCCTTTGAGCGAATGAATTAAAAGGGTTCAAGCAAGAGAAGAGGATGAGCGTCCATTAAGCTCTTGGTTTTATGAAAATTGTAGACCTACTATAGAATTGCAAGATCTTGATTTGTTTGAGAACATTGATTCAGATGTTGTATCAATTGAAACCCTGACATAGTAGAAGAAGTACAGTCAGTAGAATCAAGCCAACAAAGCGACTCTGACGATGAAGCTACTGAGCAGAAAACCATCAATATTGAGGATGCAATAAATTCGATAAAAAATGTGACAAGATTTTTGGAAGCAAACGAGCTTACGGAAGATGGTATCTTAGAAGCATCTCTTTTGATTGATGGCTATCTGCAAAAGCAAAAACAAAAAATAAAAATAAAACAATGCAAGATAACTGACTTTTTAAGACCATTACAATAACAGTTAGTAGACAAACGGGAGAATCCTATAAATTTTTCGAAAATTTATAATGCTTTTTGATTCAGCAGGCTATAATTTTGTATTTTGAATGCATGGACTTTTTTTCTTTAATAAACGACAATTTTTGTAAATGAACACAACTTTTTTTCATAAGTGGGCTGTAACGTACTATCGGTTATAAAGTTCTACTTGTTGCGGTCCCCTCGATGTACGTTATAACCGGGTTACACTGTATATATATATATATATATATATATATATATATATATATACATATATATATATTTATATATATATATAATATGTTCAATTATATTATATGTTTATATATATTATATGTATACTATACATATACATAATAAATATATAAATATATATATATATATATATATATATATATATATATATATATATATATATATATATATATATATATATATATATGTAAAGAAAGTTTCTTTCTTTAAATTCGAATTTGCCGCGCTTCTCATGCGCCGCTCACCTGTTATTCTAGCCTAATCTAATATTAATATATATGTCAAAACGTAAAAATCGTAAATAGCCAATTTAAAGTAGAGAAATATTAAATTCGTGAATATATTAGAAAAGAATTAATATTGAATATTAAAGAAATATTAATAAAGAAGCGCAGTGATAACATCGAACATTAATTTTCGTTTCATTATTTATAGGTAAGGTTGTAAATAACTGTTGTAACTATTGTAAATATAATAAAATCATTATTTATAGAAACAAATTTTGTTCGCTGAATCAACCTGCGTCTAAATTGTCTTATATATATATATATATATATATATATATATATTATATATATATATATATATACCTAACAGGAAGACGTTTCACTTCTGTCGGGCATGTATTCCACACACATTTAATTTATTTTATTCAAGGTTTTCAATTAATAATGCATAAATTTAGAGAGCCATTAAGTTTTTAGTATTTTTATTGTTTGGAATTTGCTTCGTATTCTTTGAAAATGTATATTTATTAGTATTGAATAAAGCGCTTTTGAAAATGAAAAAAAAAAAATCGGTGCTCGATATCGCGTTTTTATTGTTAAATAAATTTCATTTTCCTGCATAAAATATGCATCTATTTTCACAAATATGACTTATTTTTGTGCTTAACTTCTGCTAGTATTATAAGCAATCAGCATAAAATTGATTTTCTTAGTGCAGGGAATAACTCATTGGAACAATTTGTTAAAAGAACATTTGTCCAGTTCTACAAATTAATCTTTCCCGCAATCTTCCTTTAAACAAGAAATTTCCACCATCAATCAACGATCGCAATTTCAATAGTTCCTCCTCCTTTTCGAATCCCTCCATTTGCATCTGTAATGCATTTATGCAAATCGTGCAATTAATATGCGCACATTGTAATCAGAAAAAGCAACAATCCACCTAAAACATTCAACATAATGATGAAGCTTCAAGGGCTATATAAATATTAAATCAAAACGTTTGAAAATGTAAATTACGACAATTTAGATATGTACTCGCAATTGTGTTGCCATGCACGCAGACCACGTCGTGTTCGAGTGCCTCCTCAACATATTTGGCGCTCCGGCCTCCCCGCCCTTCGCCCCAGCAATCATGAATCGCCTCTTTGGCTCTAATCGTATGGATGTGGAGTGTGTGTATCTGTATCAAGTGCAGACTCAATTAAATTAGCATAAAATGGAAATAATTTTCACTTATAGCTTCCCACAGGCATGTCATTCCTGAAACATGCACAGTCATCGTTATTCTTCTCCAAAGTGATTACGAGGGGCAAATGGGTGCCCAGAATTGACCACATCGTAACCCAACTCACCTGTCCAAGCGAAACGACGTCGCGAGCACCTTGAGACATCCGCGGGTGCGGACATGTTTAACCCTCCGGAGATTTGGGATTGGAGATGAAATGAAGATCTCCGCGCCAAGTGGAGGAAGATGTACAAGAGCAGCCATACAGGGGGTCATTAGTGTTAACCAGACTTGCTTAAATTGTATCATGTTACGCGAGTGAGGCTGAACTGGATCAAAGACTCCCAGCCAGGTCTGTGCTGCTTCAAAGGGTTAAGGCAATCTTAGAAAACCAACAAAAGATACTCATCCCAGAGATCTTAGATCAAATCCCATAGCAGCGACGGGAAGACGACTAACCGACTGCGATGTAGTGCTTGACATGTTGACATGCGGTGGAATGATTTGTAAGCAATGGCCTCAGCGGGGTGTCACTTTATTTCCACTTCTCCTTAATTTTTTATAAAAACAAAGAATTCGAAAGTCACGAACACTTCTTATGCCTTTTAGTTATTACTTATATTTATGTTTATGATTCATGGGCATCCGACCGGGCAGCGACTAACAAAACGATAGCATTTAAATGTGAAATCAATTCCGTGAGTATCTTTTATGGACAGAACCTTTTGCTTTGCTTTTTGTGTTGTTTGAACGGTTCTGATCTTAATCTAGACCGCGAGATGCTTATGGCTGACAAAAAATTAAAGAGTTGAGGATAAAAAGGTTTCGCTTGGCGTACTACGAGTATAGCGTGGTGCGTTTTTGGTTTTTCTTACTCGTAAATGAAAAACGAATTAAAAAATCTGAAGATGATTGAAGTTGTTTGATGTTCCTCGGGAGAGCGCACGAACACGGAAATTGTAAGCCCATTTCCATAGGTAAGGAGATGAGTAAAGAGATAAAAATTCTGAAAAAGATCAGAAAATTATTTGAATATCTTGAATCATATTTACGAACACATCATGCCATAATTTAGAATTATTTTGTATTAACATGCAAGCGAACTATGCAAACATTGATTTTGGTTCGCGGAAATTCTATGATTTGTTATTGAAACATTCCACAGAAATGATGCAAAGAAGACATGTTCTGTGCAGGGAGTGATGTTAAAGTGCAGAAAATTTAAAGTTAAACTGGGAATATAGTCCGCATTGTGCCTATCATGCCATGGCAAAAATGTTCTTTTACATTTTTAAGTCTTGGTCACGCTGCTTTCAAAATTTTAAGTAAAAAAAATTAAATTTGAAGAAGTAGCGACACCGTCCGTCCGAAACACGTTTATATTAAAATTAATTAAAATTTACTAGCAAGGAGCATTGGTCATACAATTCTACGTCTAGTAGTCATTACAAACAGACGTGTTTTTAATCGCTCCTGTCAATAGTTTTCAAAAATAAAATAATTTTTTACAAGTCAGTTGGAAATTAATTTTTTTAAATAGAAAATTATCGTCGAATTATTTGAACAATCATCGAATCTGTCACTTCTGAAGAAGTCTCAAAAAGCGGAAAGACATTCAAGGGCAGTCCTGGTTTATGAAGATTCCCTCGAATCTCGCTGCAAAAGCAACGAGATGGAGGAGCCCGATGGCTTAAATCATCAAAAAGAACGATTGTTGATAGTTGATTTGAGGTGGTAAAGCAGAGTTACGTTCGAGCCCAACACGAGATTGCCGATCGTAAAAAATACAATGTTGTCATATTAGAGTATTAGTTGTAACGTTGTAAATAGTACCGTTTGAAAAATGTTCATTCTTTTTTGTTGCAGTTGTTACTCTACAGTTACCCTCGGCGTAGGAGTTGCTTCGTCTTAGCACCGCGGACCCGGCTTGCCGTCGGAGACGGTCGTAGAAGGCACCAAGCGAGAACGCGGCGCCGAACACCCCTAACACAGCCCCAACTACCACTCACTAATTTCTTTCCTAACAGGGGAGGATTAGACTTTCCGGGTGACCACTTGCACAACTTGCGGGACTCAGATTTTCCGGCGTAACTCCCACCGAGTGAAAATCTAAGGAAAACACCCGCGCTAAACAATTCCGGAATAATTCGCATTGGAAATTTACTCTCGATCGCACCCCGTAACTCGGACGAGCGAAAATCTAAGGAAAACACCTGCGCAAAAAGAAATCCCAGAATAAATCACAATGAAAACTTACTCCCGAACCCACCGCCAGGTGTACACTTTAACTTTGTGGCAACCCTAGTTTTCTTTTCAATAATCAAAAATATTTTCTCTATTTAAACATATATTCATGATAAAATGCAAAGAAAATTCAAGATGGAACTTTAATTAATTTAAATGCAAAACTTAACTTACTCTACCTAGTTGGGGCCCCCCCGAAGTAATCTGCGTTGCAAAGCTCTCCTGCCAGCGCGTTTATTGTTGAGTTTATGTCGCCAATCTCCCTTGATTGAATCGTTGCTGCTATTGTAACTTTCCTTGGCGCAAATTTCTTCCCTCAATAAATTTCCAAAAATCTCGGTTCGCTATCCACACTTGATCCTCGGATGTTGATCGTTACTCGCCAGAAAAGAGAGAGAGAGCCGTTCTTTCTTTTCTGATTTTTCATCGGCTCAGTTTCAACCGGCGAGCCGTTAACTTTTTCCCTGGGCAATTCAATGTTCAATTGCGATCCCCCAACTGGTGTGCATCGGGCAATTGAAATGAAAATTTTCCTTCTTTTACCACACTCGCCCATCAGGTGTAAATGTCAAAGTGACTGACACTCTGTCAGGGTTGTGTTGTATTTATTTCGGGCAAAATGCTTTGGGTTTGGAAAATAGAAATCGTGGTCACGACTTGTTTTCAATGTCGTTAAATTCGTCGGAAATGTGTAGTTGAATGCCATAACGATTGCAGGCCTCTGGTGGTTGTACTTTCGGTATGTATAAAAGACTTTTAGATGTTACTCGTTTGTATAAACGTTCTTTATCCTGTTTTGAAAGTTTATTATTACTGCCACCAGTATCTTCAGCTGGTTCTTTACTTCCCGATCTACGGCTATCATTTGTATTGAAATCAATCGATTGTAAAGGTGGTCCTGTTCGACATGTAATATCCGCTTGACTACTACCACGACTTATATCTTCCGCATTATGTTCGATAGTTAATTGTTGATCATAATCGCTACTTTGTTTAAGTTTAGCAATTTGTTCAATTGATGAATCCTTTACAGGAGTACTATTCACTTCTAGGATACGATCTCCAATATGATTTTGATAATTTCGCATCGCATGCTGAACAGCGAAAACAATCGGTATACCATTCTCGTCCTTAGGCGGATACATATTCAGGATCTTCGAAAGAACTCAAGCAGCCCGAACAGGATACTGAAAGTTTATCAAATTTCAGATTTTCTCCCATCGGTGCGTGTTAGTTGGTTTGCGACGCGATTCCGATTCTGAATCTTACGAAGACGGCAAGTTCCCTGTTCTATTGCTCAGTGATTGATTCGTTCATTGGTATTGTTTCAGCACGTTTTTAATCGCGTAATAAATAAACCGGGTCCCGGATAAGTAAGCGATCAGTTGTAAATAATTAGATGTTAAATTTATTGCTAGGCACAATGTCTTCAGAGTCGCCGACAATCGTGAATAAAGACGACAAGACAGCAGCAATGCCTGCCGTGGTAATTGACGAGGAAAAGGCTGAATATTATACTTGCACAATGAGCATATAAAAAAAGAGAGAATTTAACAAGGTGACAGACTGCTATTCGGAAGCTCTTAATTATAATCCACACAATGCGGTATACTATGCAAATGGGAGTCTTGCACATCTACGGCAAGGGAGTTTTGGTTATGTACTTAGCGATGGTATTGCTGCCGTCAAAGGAGAAACGTTGTACTTGTCCACATATAAATGGGAAAGTTGATGATAAGTTCCATCATACGATTGACTTCGGTTTGGAATGTGAACTTTCCCGGCTTTTTGAATTAATAATTCAGGATGTGTTCCCTTTGCTCGTGAGTGATGGTAATCGGATTTTGTTTTTTTTCGTTTTTGGCTATTTTTGCTTTACATTTTTATTTTAAACTTTGAATAATTCGTTTTTGCCTATTTTTACTTTACATTTTTATTTTAATCTTTTAACATTTTTATTTTATTATTTTAACCCTTAATAATTTTTAATATTAACCTTGGTTCGGGGGGTATTTTAACAACCGTTAAAAAAAAAACAAAGTGCAAATGGTTTCCGTGACCCAGTGATAGAGCGAATAAGACAGAGTACAACAACAGTTGCTCAAATTTCATACCAGCGTTTTACAGACAACAGGTTAAATTCTGCCGAGCACGTTTTGCTCAATAGTTCCAGTTACAAAAACGCCACAAAATCTTTCTCTGGCTAAATCGTCTCAAAGACTCTTTATCGGTCATCAACTTGCAGCTTGTTAGGCGAAGTAAATAGAAAATAGCAGTTCAAGGGCAGCGTTTAAAATTCAATCCTTCAACTGATTTTGAAGATAGAATAAAATTTTCTGACTTTTTTGTAACTCGAACTTTTGAATAAAACGTGCTCGGCAGAATTTAACCTGTTGTCTTTAAAACGCTGGTTTAAAATTTGGGCAATGGTTGACTTTTCGACTGCAATTCTTCGGAAGGTGTCCGCTCTTCATTGATTCTTAGTGCTTGTCGTATTTTCCTACGCAGATTATCAAAATACCGGAATAACCAAGCCACCATTCTTTTAAATCTGTTATATTTGGAAAATCTTTTAATATCTGATACAATCAAATTTATTTGCCACGCTGCCAAAAAATATGTTTGGCTCTTAGTTCTTCGTCGCTTTTATCGTAGATGTAACCTGTCGAAAATTCTTGTGGCCACTGCTCTCCCTCATTTTTCAAAAAATCAGGCTCATTAACCCAAATTCCATTTGCTGCATAGTTTCTCGGAAACTTTGCCCTTGTTGCCTCATCAGCCGGGTTGATAGAACCCGGACACCATCGCCAGTCCTCGACTCCACTACCATCCAGAATTTCCGACACCCGATTTGCAGCATATTGTTTATATTTTCGGTGGTCTGATCGAATCCACCTAATCACTGTAATTGAGTGAGTCCAAGAAACAAATTTGTTTAATTTGACTATGTGTCACTTCACGATTGTTTCCTTAAGCCTCACGCTCAATACTGCTGCTTATAGTTCCAGCATCGGTATAGTGTGGTACCGAGTGGGTGCACACGAACTTTTTCCTGCGACAAATGCTACTTTCAGTGCATATAAACTTATCCCTCTCCAATATGCTACCGCAGCCATTGCCTCCTCGCTTGCGTCGACAAAGACGTGTAGATCCGCCTGCGTCTTTTCAAAATCTAGGAAGTAACATCGTGGTACTCTGAACTGGCTCACTATTGGCAGCTCCTCTATCCAAAGTTTCCAGCGACGGTATAAGTTGTCAGTTAAAGTTTCGTCCCACTGCAGTCTTGCCTTCCACACTGCTTGCATCAACACTTTTGCTGATACCATCAAGTCAGTTGAAAAACCGGATTTATCGAAAACGGACAAATTCACGCAAAGAACTTCGCATTTTGTGAGATTTCTACCAAAGTTCAATATATCTTTTGGCACTTTATGGAATTGCAACTTGAAAATAAAAACATCCGGCTGTGTCTAGAGTTCTCTCCAATTCACCTTCTACGTTGACCGTTTCTCTTGAGTCACCAGCAGCGTTTCCAACAGCAGCTTTAACTTTGTCCGAGTTAGAAACTATGTTTCGTAGTTCAAACCCACCAGCTCGGTGTACTTTGATGACGGCTTGTGTCACATTTATGGCATCGACTTCTGACTGGAAACAATCCACATAGTCATCAACATAATATCTTTCTATGATTGCCTCAACTGCACGGGGAAACTCCTCTTCGAAATAATTGGCATTGATATTTTTTATATATTGAGCTATTGTGGGCGAACATGTGGTACCGAAAATCAAACGCTCCATTACGTGCACCTTAGCTGGCTTAGTCACGTTACCACCTGTCCATAGAAAACACTGACTATTCTAATCCCTCTTTAAGATAGCCACATGGTGAAACATCTCTTTTATGTCTCCACAGACTGCCACTGGTGCCTGTGCCTAAATTTGAACAAAATTTTAATCAGTGGCTGGTTTATGTCAGGACCCGGAAGAAGAGCCTTTTTGGTGAAATAGTTTGAACCTCAGCTGCGGCATCGAAAACGAGACGTAATCCTTGTTTGTTTGGGTTTTTTTGCCAAAGTACGGCAAGTAAAAGGTTTTCTCTGACCATTGAGCTGCTTCAGCGATAGATAGTTTACAGGTGTACCTTTTCTTATATAATCATTGATTTTACTGCAATATTCGTTGGTGTACTGCGTATCTTGAACCATTTTTCTTTCAGCGCCTTCTAATCTTCGCATGGCCATTGAATAAGTATCTGGAAAAGGTGGAACAAACTCTTTCCAAAGGAGTCCAACCTCATATCTAGCATCGAGTCTCATAGTTGATAACTCCAAAATATTCAACGCTCTTTAGTCATCTTTTGAAGCAATTTTCTTTATATTCGGCTTCACACCAAAATTTTCAGCATCAAAATAATCCAGCATAAGCTTGTGCCTCTCTGCTTACATGTCATCCGCTCTTCTATAATGTAGGACACGTCTTATATCTGACTTGAGCTCTTTAATTTCGGTCGGTCCATATACCATCCAACCTAATTGATTTTTCACTGCTATCAGTCCAGCGGATAATGATGTACGTGGTGCTTCAACTAGTACAGTAAGAAAGGCGTGCACCAGACTTAGAATTATTTGTGGTTGTATATCGCTATACTCCTGCATTGGCAACCCTACGAAATGCTGACAATTCTTTTCATTGAAGTCACTTTACTTAAAAACCTGCACTGGCAATGCTAACTCCAATGACGTATAAACATTTTTCATACTAAAAATTTTCGCGACTTCGTCCACTCCGCTTATACGTAGGTTCGCTATCTCAGTTCGTTGCGACGTTGTTTGATTATTAAGCCACTGCAAGTCTAAAACATTGTGTTGTCCACGGATACCTAATCGTCGGACAAGATTCTGGTCCACCATCGAGACGTTTGCCACATCATCAACAAATGCGTTGTAGTAATTGAGTGCCACTATCAATCAGTGTCTGATACACTTGGAATCGCTAAACCAATAATTTACATGTGTATAAATTGTGTGATGTTCGTATATTCGTTGGCAGTGTACATCTATGTTTTAATAGAACGACTAAAGTAGGAGCAATTTTAATTTTTTTTTTATTTATTTATTTTATTCAAAATATACAGTAACTTAATTTTGGTATTAACATCGCTTAATTTAAAAAGAACTACTAAAAATCGCAATTTTAATTCATTTCCACACATAGATGTCACTATTGAACGAAACTTTTCGCCGATTTTCCACTACTGTTTCGTTGCTTGATGGTTCGTCTCCGCCATTTTCAACTTATGAGAAACCGCATGAAAATCGCGCAGTTCAAGTGGCTAAAATTTGGTAAAATTTCGCGATTTCCACGGTTTAATTTTACGACGGCAAACTACTGAGTTGTGTGGCGGTGATTTTGTGGCCATTAGTGCCCCCCCCATACCGCGTAATTACTTCGTTCTGTGCGTGAAGTTTTTCTGGCATTGAGCGGCTCGACCGCAGTTTTTCTCGCCGTGTTTGCGATGTTTCGGCAACCGACGACTTAACACAATTTTCATGGGCGGCCTCCGACTTTTCGGGTGCCACATCTGGATTTCTGTATCCACCCGATTTTATAGCAACGTTGAAGCAGTTCAAACCGCCCAAAAATACAACATTGCCGAACTAGAAAGTGCTGTGGTTGTGTTTTTGTATTGAAAGTTTGAAGAATCTGCAGTGAAATGGCCTCGAAGGATATTGACGCAAATAAATCTGTGGAAAAGACACCGGAGAAAGAAAACAAAGATCATTTAGAAGCCGCCTCAACTTTTGTATCGCCTGACGTCTTTTGAGTAATCCGTCATCCGTGGTAGTGGTGATCATTCCAGTCAAATTTGGAGTCGACTTGGAGATCAGCGAGAAGACGGACGGGAAAAATAAATTTCTACGGTCAAAATGATGTTCACGCATAAGGCAAAAAGTGTTCGCAGCAACCAGCAAGGAGGGAAATGCTAACGTGATTATGGGCAGCGACGACGACGCGTTGCGACAACCTCGGCATTTCGTGGAGTTAGGAGTGGTGTTTAGTTGTTTATCAGTTGGGAAGTAACTTGTGGAAAAATTAGAATTCTTCCTTGTTTTCGGCTTAAATTTTTTTTGAACTTCTTGCCAAGAGTGTTTGGCATCAGATATTTTGCATGCATGCTGAAATCAATACCGATTCCCAAAGTCACAATAAACAGCGTAAGGGTAGCTGAGATGCGGTCAGGCATAAACTTATCTTAGGCGCTTGGAAGTTTCGTTTGGTTTATAGTTATAAAACTAGTGTAGCGTGGAGGTTTCGCGGATTCGTGATACGAAACAAGTTACCTGAAAAGATATTCTAGTTGAAGAGACATTGTGGATAGTAAATCGGACTTTCGAACTTGTGTTCTTACGACAGAAGAGGAGGATTGATGTGAAAATCGGTAGCGACTTTGACATTTATAGTGAAACTTCCTAAATTCGATTCACTGCTGAACTTTTTCCAAGTGTTCAAAACCTTTATTGAAGCGCGTGCAAAATTTCATTCTTCCAAAGGGAAAATTAGTAAAGTTAATGCTAATTTGAGGTTATTTATTCATCGAGCGGAGACGCTTTGAAGAAAAGACGATATTTCGCTATTGAAATTAAAACTCATAAAAGAGTATGTCGGATAAAGTGTTCGATTCATCGTTGGTCAATGGTGTGGCTATTCTCCTATCATTCTACGTTGGCTACAAATATGGTCTTTCTGTATTGCGAAAGAAATTAGATGACGCCGGCCAGTCGTCGGAGTCGCACACTTCAAATAAGTTTACATTTTCAGATAATAGAGACTATAAAATGATATTGGTGGACGAAAATACCTGCACCTATCGAGCGCTCGACGGAACATGCGGTGAGTCCCTTTTTGGTTGCCTAATTATATAATAATTATAATATATAATATATATAGGAAATGATTTTTTTTTATCGATTTCGTATTTGTTCATTGATATACGCGAATGCATCCTTCCTACCTACATATTTCTATTAACCCTTAAAATAAAATAAAACACCTTCAAACACAACCAGAAAGATAAATTTTAAATAAAAAAATACTGTTCAATTTGATGTATGCAAAACACACAAACACACACTTTACAATAGCAATAAAATTACCAACAAAATTTTTGTTGTCAGATTTTCGGCCGACAACACAATTATATTAAATAAGAATGGAGGCATAATAAACTAGAAAATAGTTATAACTTCACTTAAAAATCTCTGATCCGATACAAGTTGGAAATTTAGCATGGTATAAACGGGATTCAAGATTTGATAAAAATTCAAATAAACTTTACGATCTGATTGGAATCCATAGAAAGGATTTTACTACGAAGAGTAGATAAAACAAAAAAAAAAAAAACTTTATATCCATATTGGTTTTATATGATTAAAATTTTTTTAATACATTTCTGATGAAATAGTATTCTAGATTTCAGAATTTCAAACATATTTTCTAGTATTTATTTACATATAAATAGGAAAATTGGATGTTTTTTTTTTTTAACAATATGAACGTTTTAAGCAAAACATATTAGAATTTTTTTCATTTATACTGATTTTATTAAATATCTTTCTTATATATACAACACAAAAAACATGCAAACTGTAAAAAAAAATAATAATAAAAATGCAGGAGTGAAATCGGTCTTTCCCTTCCGATTTCTCTAACCGAGTATAGGACCCGGTACGGTGGCAGGCTTCAACCCCAAAACATGAGCCAGCCACCGGGTAATTAATAATCCTTTCTGTTTCAGGTGACATCATGGGTTGAGTGGCCCAAGCAGAGTGCCTTTTTATGGCATAGATTTATGCAATTCAATTGTATAATTCTATGACATAAATTGGTCACCGTGGTACTCCCCTTCTGATGGGAAGGTTCATACAATTCAAGTTGTATGAGTGTTCCACTCAGAAGAGGAATACCTGGCCACTTCAACAAGCTATCATTGGATTTATTCCGGTTGGGTGGGTATGAAGGGGCTCCACCACCACCCGGTTGCCCCTCTTTCATTTGTGGGCCATGAACTTCGTTGGGTAATGACGATGTCAACCCCAAGTTCACCTTTCTTCTCAGGTTTCACTTGTTCTAGTAACAAGTACGTCTCCTTCGGCGAGGTTATCTACAATGTTGCGACTTCGGTCGTTTTCTTTTGATCTATGTATGAAATTCGTGAATGCGAATTTTTTTTGTAGTGGGTCCTCGTGCTGGGGAAACAAACCCGCCCCACGACACCGCAATGCTAGCTTGCCAGCGCATTCACGCGTCTCCAGACGCATTCTCGGCAGAAACCGACACCTTCCTCTGCCGAGGCAGCAGAACATCGCTGCAGTCCTTCACGGACTTTATTGAAAACTTTTATTCACTACAGCGTATATGGTGATGATTTCAAAGGGTCCATGTATCTTCACTGGGAGTACTTGGAAGAAAATTTTTCCACTTCTTTCGTGACCGTCTGCATGGCAATTGCGACCTCCTGGAACTCGCGGCACTATGTGAGATTTGTGTGTTGCTGGTACCTGTTGGATCTCAATTTGTTTCTCTTGCTTAGCATGAAGTAGCCGTAGGTGTAACGTCTGACATCCGTCGACGCCGCTGCCTACAGGTATTCATCTGGTGGCCCTTCTTCAAGCAGGAAAAACAAACTTGACTTTCTTTAACTTTTGCCCAGCGATTATCCACAGTTAGCTGCGAGAAGAATTTACAATTATTTAATGTAGGGTCCTGCTCATCGCAGGCGCAACACTTTGTTTGCGCTACGCTTACTCTGGCAAAGTGCTTCAAAGAGTTAGTAGGCTGCTTACGATGGTTTCTCGCTTGTGTCATCAAGAATGATGTTGGTAGCGCATCCGACACCATATTTGCCAGGCATCACAAGCGTTTAAGCCACTGACTAAACTCAAACAACCTTGGCGGTCGCTCAAGCAAGATACATTTTTCACTCCACTGCATTTGTCGCGAGATTAGCGTTTTTGTGACGAGCTCCCTTAACAATGTTTGATTGGCAAGGTGATGTTCGCCGGGAGCATTCTGTAGAAATGTTGTCATATGAGAGTATTAGTTGTAAGGTTATAAACAGTACTGTTTGAAAAATGTTCGTTCTTTTTTTGTAGCAGTGTTACTCGTAGAGCGAATAAGATAGAATAAAACAACAATTGCTCAAATTTCGAACCAGCGTTTTAAAGAGAACAGGTTAAATTCTGCCGAGCACGTTTTATTATATTATATATAGCCCCAGTTACAAAACCCACAACGATCATTACGGGCGAGAGAAAATTAAAGCGAAGATTAGGGAACAATAAAGACAAACTGAAAATTTTATCAGTCGTCGAAGTCGAGTAACTAGTCAAAGCTAATGACAAAGTTGAGAAGTTTGAGAGAGAAATAGAGGAACTCTGACTTAAGATTCAGTCGCGAGAAGAGCTAGTTGGCAAGCTTATATTCAACAAAGAAAAAGAAACCACTAAGAATAAAAAAGAAGTGAAGTCAAAAGTAACCGAAGATAAAAAAACCAAAGAAACCACAACAGGAGCCTTACCAAGCAGATGTCCACAGCCCAGACGGAGCGAACGTCAGTACTAACTATTATGCAGCACTAGCTGGAATAGACGATTCAATAAACATTGAAGAGGATAAAGGTAATGAAAATTCTGAAAATCGTTTTACTAAACCTGATAATAAATTCAACGAATATTTAAAAATTAAAAATAGGGAGAAAAAACCAACAGGTTTGTCTGCTGGTCTGTCTGTCAAGGTTAATCAAAAGAAAGAAAAAGTCCCACCAAACAATGTATTTAGGCAAACTGGCAAAGTTATGGTTCGGCTTTTGGCTGTTGCAAGCGAACAAATACCGCACTGAAGCGGTTGCGAGTGAGCAAACACTGGCTATATACTCACGCTTTGCCAATGAAATTAGGCAAACAAGCACATACGCCCATTATCATCGAAGCATGTACTTGTCCAATTGTAGTGATCAAGCAGTCACCTAAGCAAACTGCTCGAAAACCACTATAATGCTAATGCAAATTTCCATTGTAAATTTAAAAATATAATCATTTAAATTTGCAATTCAAATTTGGACGCGGCAACTCCTTTACAACGCAGCTCGCTCACGAATTGCACTTCCGCAATACAATTTAGAGTGGATGGAAGGGTCGCCAACTGCCGTTGCGACTAGTGCCACAAGAGGGCTTTAAGTCTCGCAATCAGTCAGGTCGTGCGAAATAGCGAACGGTGTCCTGATTCACTGTAGCATCGCACCTGTTGCGCGGTCGTTCATTGTTTACCTTTTGGTGGCGTGAGATTTGCATCGGCTGTTGGCGGATCCAACAGATTGCATTCGATTTCGAATGGATAGAAAACTTGTCTATCACTTAAGTGCGAGTTCGTTTCACGCTTGAATGAAAATTACAGTTGCATGCAAACAACTTACTCGGAAAAGTAGTCTTGTGATTGATGTTGAACAAGTGTGGACGGGGCGTGTGTGCTGCGCGTGAAAGAGGAACGCAAAGAAGTGACGTAGCACCGTGGCAAGCGAAAACAAGAGTGAAAAATGACTCCCTTTGTGAAGCCATTGGTTCGGTGAACGCGAAATCGCAGAGAAAAACATTCAGGCATCTTTTTCTCCAAGTCACGCGTTAGTCAGAAAGAAAATTCGCAATCCTGAGATTGTGCATCCGTTAGAAACCGCAACATCTGGCTGCCAACTACTTTCACGGCAAACCACCACTTTCGATACCACTGGTGGTGACGGCACTTGTGGGACTGGTTGTTATTGACAATAAATTAACAGACGTGATAACTGTTATCAAAGGGAAGGTCGAGGACGTGTAAATACCAGATGGGATTGAGAAGCTGATATAATATTTGAATGAATGGAATACTGTTTATTTTACGTATCAATGTTGGGTACGGGGTGTTCGCAAGAGTTAAGTGGCTAAAAGGAACTGGGATAATGTTTGCAAATAGTGGAACTTTGTTCATCACTGCAATTGAAGATCGCCATTATAAGGATGGAAAAAATTAATTGGTGGAGCGATGTTTATGGGTTTGATATGGGTTGTATTCGAAAATTAGCTAGAACGGAACTACATGTTGAAGTAGTTGACTCAAAGCAGTTTGTTATGACATCAAATGTGATTAAAGAAGTTGATTTATAAACAGTGCAAAAGTGTGATTTGGGAATTTCCTCACCAATGCAATTAATTGTAAAAAGTAACGATTTTGTTCAAGCGCTCGTAACGTGCTTCAAAGTTTCCAGGCATCACCCACACCATCTAAGGGCACCCGGCGAGGATATTGGGTGAGTACCCTATTGGTTTCTTTAATTTTTTACATTATTTGTTACATTATTAACTACAACTTAAATTGCTATTTGTGACGTTTTAAGAAAAATCTTAAAATTAATTTGGAAAAAAAATTAAAAAAATAAAATGCTACATGTTAGTGCTTTAATACAACGCTTTGGCAAGGTGGAGAAAAACTGAATTGAGTTGAAGGCGAGAATTAGCGATCGAAATTTTTCCGAAGTAGCAGGCGGTTTTAACGTTTACATTTATGTTCGGAGCAAGTGGAACAACTATCTCGGGCTCTGTCGAAAGATGGAATTAGTTAAGCTCGCTCGCAGCTCTCCACAAGATAAACTGATGTGAAAAACCCAGATCTTATCAACCTCTTTGTAAACATTTTTTTCTCCATGAAATTTGTGATAAAGCAAAATAACTTAATCAATAAAATTATAAATCCAATCTGGGAAAAAAGATTAAGTAAAAAACCAGTAAGAAAGTTAAAGTTAAATTGTTATGATACAGAATCATATGTAGCGAACGGAAGTTAGTCTATTTTAAATTAATGCAAAATAAAAAGCTTTAGGCACACTTACATCTACACACAATGAATATAAGTATTAGGAATAAAGAAAAAAAATTATGGGTAGTTTAGGACGGGTTCCATATAAATCCTGTATTCGAGCCTCTGTGTTCATCTCAATCAGTATCTGTACTATACTGAACATATCAAAATCATGCTCAGTGAAGCGCAACAAGTAGTCATGGTCTTTCGAAGAGTCGTTCATTCCAGATGCATTGATCGAAAGGCCAAAGTTATCTGTTACAAGACTCTGGTCTCACCAGTTTTGACATACAATTGGCTGTCGGAGCGATCTGCTGTAAATCATTGCCATAAAATTTAAAAAACAGAATTGAAATCACTGTGGCCTAAAAGATTAACCGGGAGTCTCCAAGTATTATAATTTTATGTTCTTTATTAGTGAGTGCTGCAAGTGAAATAATAACTCCGCATGCATCATTGTAAACTGCCCCACTGGAATTTGGAGGAATATAGAAAACACCAATGTACAAGAAAAAATTGTTACGTTTGATTCGGACTATTGTATGTTGGAAATTATTATATGCGGTGGTATTGACGGGTTCACTCAACGGAACGGATCTTTTTAAGTTACGTCAAAATTTATTCAATTTATTTCCATTGTCATTTCAAACAGTATTTGATTTATTTCGATTATTCTCAACGATACTTTCGTGATCTGCCTTACCCTGCCGTTAAAGGTAATTAAATTTCTTTTCTATGCACGCAGAAAAATTTGCGTTCTTCGCACCACATTCCAGGCGCTTAGTAAACAATCTAAATCTTCAAATTGTAACGCGATCCTTGATCAAGAAAAGTAAATGTGGCTCAGGTAAAACTCGTGCGTGGGAACGGAGCTAGCTCAGCATTTTTAATTATTAGAATTGTGCAAATTAGAAAATAAGATTTTATTATATTATCAGTCGAATCGTGTGTTTCATGGAAGTAAATGGTAGTAAACAATAAAGTGTATTAATTTTGGTGAAGTCCTGGTATTGAACCAGGATTTTATGTGCAAGTGTTTTGAACTGGATTAGAGTTTTGTAGTCAAGTCCTTGGTATTGAACTAGGACTAAAGTTAAAGTGAACTTTAAAATGTAATGGCAAAGTCCTGGCATTGAACCAGGACCCAGTTTAAAGTTGAATGATTCGGCTTGGCAAAAGGCCGATAATCTCAAGGACACAACAACGGCCATAAAGCTGCCAAAAATGATACTGCCCAACTTCGATAGTGATTCCCTGAAATGGGCCCAGTTTATGGAGCTTTTTACACAAATGATCCATGAGCAAGCGATTGGCAAGTCTCAAAAACTATGTCATGGGGTATGACAACAAAAGAATTCTTTTGAACAGCCTAGGACAAGGATTGATATCGCAACTTAGTATTCAAGCCGAGTGTGCCAAGAGCCTCAAGACGCTCCACGACACCACTAACGAGTGTATATTCGGACTGAAGAATCTCAGCATTGAAGTCATTTCGTGGAATCCAATCCTTTTGGTTTTACTGCGGGAGAATTTGGACCGTTCCAGTCTAGTGCTCTATGAACAGCGAGACATGGCACCACGAGAGCTCGACACACTGAAGAACTTCTTATCATTCCGAAAAGTGTACTTTCAAAGTCTTGAAGCTATTGGCTCCAGACAATCTGGGAACAAGATCGTCAAACCAGCCTCTCTCGTTACAACGATCGATGAAGGCCGCTGTCTCGTTTACCGTCAAACTTACCCACTGTATTCATGCACAACTTTTTAAGGGAAGTCTCCGAAAGGACGCATAGAAATTGTGCGGAAGCATAGGCTGTGTACAAATTGTCTGAAGTCAGACCACTTTGGTAGTCATTGTATTTCGGGCGCGCGCAAGCGTTGTCGGAAGAAGCATTACACCACGCTGCACTGTGAGGGCTTCAAGATATCTAACACAAAAGGATCGACTAAAATTTCTCCGTCAACAAGTTTATTCATGACCATCAGTACTTCCCCAGCCGTTCCTGGAGCCAGCGAACGCTACGTCCTACTTGGAACAATTCGCGTCATAAAAAATTCTTCCGATGGATAAGAGAAGAAATGCCGTGCGGTACTTGATTCAGGCTCTCCAATCAATATCACGAAGCGGCTAGCATTAAAGCTCAAGCTAGAAACCTCGTCCCAAGAGCTGGTTGTCGAAGGTATCGGTCATGGAAGGCAGTTAACGAATGCCAGAACCAGCATTGAAATAATATCCAGAACATCTGGGTGTGAAGCCTAGTTGGAGGCCTTCTTCTTGCCTCATATAATAAACAATCAGCCCAGCAATGAAATCAATGTTTCGCTGTGGACGATCCCTAAGAACGTGAAGTAAGCGGATCCCAAATTTAACGAGCCTGGAAAGATTGACCTGCTGATCGGAATTGAATTTTTTTTTTCGAATTGCTTTCAGTTGGCCAGATCCGGCTAGATGAGGATATGCCAACACTACAAAACACGGTGTATAGCTGGGTAATTTGCGGAAGGATTGTGGACATTGCCAATAGCCTACCAGCAACATCTGGCACTTGCGGAGCGAGTCCTGATGAAGTTCAACAGCTCGAAGTGGACAACCGAGATTAATACAAGGGACTCCCCAGATTACGTTCTAAGTCATTTCCAACTCACAACTGGTATGAGCGCTGCACCATACTTAGCCCTTAAATGCCTTCAGAAACTAGCCAAGGAGGCACAAGGTTCCAGTCCTTTGGGAGCATCTGCATTTATGCGCAACAGATACATAGATGACATAATGGCTGGTGCTAATAGCCTGGGAGATACAGATTTGATGAAGAGTCAGCTGACCCCGATTCTCAGATCAGGTGGATTTCATTTGCAAAAGTGATGTTTGAACGAGCCATTTTTGCTGCGAGACGTTCCTACAGAACAGAAGATTGAGCATTGCTCTTCGAGAAACATAGTCGAAACAACTCTCACATCAAGACTTTGGGACTAACCTGGCTTCCTAGTACCGACGAGTTCTACATCAATATCTTAGAGGAGATCCATCGAGCTGTAACCAAACGAACCATCTCTTCCGACATCGCTCATCTCTTCGATCCACTTGGATTCCTGAGCCCTGTGACCATCCAGGCTAAGATCTTGCTTCAGTCTCTGTGGAATTTACAGCTTGACTGGGACGCGGCAATACCAATTGAACTCCAGACCCATTGGTCCAAGTTTCGAGAGGAGATGAAGGCATTTATGTCAATTAAATTCTCTCGACACCTTTTCGTTGGACATCTGCCAAAAGACCTACACATCCATGTCTTCGGCGATACCTCGGAGAAGGTGTATGGAGCCGCTATCTACGTCAAATCGAAGCAAACAGGTGACTCAACTATCGTGTGGCTGCTTGGTGCAAAGTCTAAAGTCGCACCCATTAAAAAGTCGACACTTCCGAGATTAGAGCTGCAAGCCACTACATTAGCAGCAAAATTTGCAGATCACGTCTGAACGGATCTAAATGGGCACGACGTTTCTTGCTACTTTTGGTGCGACTCCGAAATCGTCTTGGCATGGTTGAGGTCAGAATCATCCTCGTGGTGCACCTTCGTAGCCAATCGGGTAGCGAGAATCCAAGACCTAACATCGACTGATCAATGGCACTACGTCCTATCTAAGCTGAGTGTCACAGACATAATCAGCCAAGGGTTATCATCCGTGCAGCTACAACAAGCTACAACCTGGTTCTATGGGCCCATCTTCCTCCACGGTGACCAAGACGCCTGGCCTAAGCAGCCTGCTAAGTTCAAAATCAAGCTTGAACAGAAAACCAGGCAAGCAGTACTCCTTGCCACAGACTCCACGCCTGAGATCATTACCTCAATTGACCATCGAAACTCTTTCAAGCATCTCCAAAAAGTATTAGCTTACGTCCTTCACTTTCTTAAGACGACACGTAAAATCAGTCAGCCAAAATCCGTTCACCTCACTGTAACGGAGCATGATGCTGCACTAATCGCCATCCTAAAACATTGCCAGGCTGAATCATTCAAGGAGGATCTATGGCAACCTCAGCGTCACGATCAAGTTGATCGTCAAGGCCAGTTATCTTCATTGTACCCGTTTCTGGACGACAAGGGCATAGTACGAGGTGGTGGACGCCTCAAGGAAGCTCACATCAGCTACGAAGCAAAGCACTCCACCGTGCTACCATACTCGCACTACATCACAAAGCTAATCAGGACGCAAATCCATTATGAACATAACCACGTGGCTTCTTTAGCACGCTTAAAACCCATCAGAGATTCTGGCCTATTATAGGCAAGAGTATCTCCCAGAACATTCTCCTCAATTGCGTTAGCTGCCAGAAAGCTAAGCCTAGGCTGAGTACAAAAATTATGGGGCTTTTACCAGCAAGCCGCATACAACCAGCGCGGCGATTCATCACCTCCGGTGTCAACTGATGTGAGCCCTTCTGGACTCATTTTAAAATGCGAGGCAAAAAACCACAGAAGACATAGCTCGCTATATTTTTGTACTTCACTGCTGAGGCCATTCACCTGGAAGTCGTAGCAGATCTTCCAATAGACACTTTCATAGGAGCTTCAAAGCGTTTCATTGGCCGGAGAGGTAATTGCAGAACCATCTACTGCGACAATGCCACGAACTTTGTAGGGGCCTAAAATCAGCTTCATGAACTACACGATACTCTATATTCTGGTAAGGGCATTGAATCCATCACTCAATTCAGCTCAACAAAGGGAATTGACTTCAACTTCATTCCTTCGAGATCCCCATACTTCGGCGGATTGTGGGAGGCTGCCGTTAAATCTGCGAAGCAACTTCTACCGAAGTCTTACACAACATCCCTCTAATCAGCGACGAGCTGCCCACCGCAGCAGCTGAAGTGGAAGCAATATTGAATTCCCGGCCATTGACTCTCCTTTCTACTGACCCCAATGATTTGACGGCTGTAACTCTCGGACACTTTCTCGTAGGAGAGCCGCTTACCAACAGCGCTGACCCTATAGCACAACAAAAAACATTCCAATCTGCATCAACAATGGAAGCGGTTGTTCCACATCAAAAATCATTTCTGGCAATGCTGCACAACGGAATATCTGTCAAAACTCCAACATCGGTTTAAGTGGACACAATCAACGGAAAATCTGCGCGTTCGGACTATGGTTGTGCTTGAGGAGGCCACCAGTCTTGCAATGGCCACTCGGGCGCATCGTAAACGTCATCCATGGAAACGATGGCGCAGTCCGAGTTGTTGATGTGAAAATAAGTGCCGGAGTATTACGCCACTGTAAAATCAACATAGCACCTCTGCCTTGCGGAACAGTACAAAACGAGAACCCATCTCTTGATAGCGGCCAATAGCATCAACCAATCAGGCGCCCATTCGAGGAAAGGGCCTGTCGTCGAAGTATTCTGGACTATAATATAACTGATCAAGCAGGACACTCCAACACTAAAAGGCTTCGTAAGTCAATGGCGGCCACAATGTTCAATGTATTGTTGGTGCTCCTGATGGCAGTCATTCCAACAAAGGCTTCACCGTTTTTGACACTCTTTCCGCTCGAGGCACACTCAGATTTATATTTTGAGAAGAAAAATGAAGGTCATCTCAGCTCCAATGAAAGGAAGCTTGTCATTTATTTCAATCTTTCTACCTATTGGAGAGAGCCTAGCATCATAATGCATGGCATCAACCAACTAAGTAACATCCGTGACACAATAAAGACCGCCCAAATGTGCCCTCTACAGTATCATCATTTGCAGAGACCTTCAAAACTATCCAAGAATACAATGAACTGCTTCAAGACAAGCATCCTATACGCATCAAAAGGGAAGTAGTAGATTTGATTGGTAACATCACTCATTCATTATTCGGAGTGCTTGACTCAACCTATGCTCAAAACATGGCCGACAATATTCGAGATATTGAGAATAATGAATAACATCTACTTTCGCTTATCCGCAACCAGACATCCAACCTGGATGCTACAACTGAAGTCATGCAAAGGTCTCATGAAGTAATTGCCAACCAAATAGACCAATTGAATATGAACCTCAATAGTACATTAGAAGCTCGTCTTACCTACAACAATCAACAGACTCAAGCGATCGAGTTTTTCAATACTTTATCCATGCACAGCCTGCTATTGATGACAATGTACGAAAGCACACAAACTACTCTATTCGATGTCTAAATCGACTCCCACCATGGGAAAATCAACCCTGAGTTATTGCCACCCAATCGCTTGCTGAATCATTTGATGACCTTCAAGGAGAACTTGCCGGTAAACCTACAGATCCCGGCTAGCCAGCGAGACCTTCCGAAAGTCTACAATGATGTTGATGATATTGCGCTCTGGTCGCTGGACGCACCGTTGAACAGGCACAACTTAGACTGGTTATGCTAATGCACCGAGTGAGGGACTGGATGACTGCTTGCGGGCTCAGTTTAGCACTGGAGAAAACCGAAGTGGTCATCTTGACAAAAAAGAGAACCCCTAGAGTAAGGGTGATCAGTATTGGAGATATGTAAATCGAATCAAAGCCATCGGTGAAGTACCTGGGGCTACTGATCGACTCGAAGATGAGTTTCTCTGAGCAAATCAGGGCAACGGCTGAGAAGGCTTCTTCGGAAATATCGGCTCTGAGTCGACTTATGGCCAACGTAGGGGGACCCAGCCCGTCAAGAGGACGCCTCTTGATGAGTGCTGTAGGGTCAGTGCTACTGTACGGAGCAGAAGTATGGGGGGACGCCCTCAGCAAGGAGGTATACCGAAAACGTTTGGCACAGGTACAGAGAGGAGGAGCACTGAGGATTGCATCTTCGTATCTGACAGTCTCTGATGCGGCGGTGAGAGTTATTGCTAGAGAGCACCGCGCTATTTACCTGCGCCGAAACGGGGATGCGAGGGAGACGGTTGTCCGCGAGGGGAGACAGCGCTCGCTCAACGATTGGCAGCAGTCTTGGGTCAGTTGCACGAAGGAAAGGTGGACTAAGTGCCTCATCCCGGATGTGAGACCGTGGCTAAATCGAAGGCATGGTGAGACTAACTTCTATCTGACCCAGCTTTTGAGCGGGCATGGGTGTTTTCAGTCTTACCTGCACAAGATTGGTAAGTCACTGTCTCCCGATTGTCGGTTTTGCCCAGGAGAGGAGGACAATGGCTGCCACATATTTTTTGCATGTAAAAAATGGGTCAGGTTGTGAAGGGAATTCTACAGGGAGACGGGAGAGCTCACTCCGGATAATATAGTTGCGGTGATGCTCCAATCGGTTGACAAATGGTACCAGGTGCCACCTTATGCGCGGGTAGTCCTAAAATACAAAAGCGACTTACAGCAGCTGGGGGTGCTGGGGCTGGGGGATCGCTTTCTGGCACTTCTTCTTCCTCTCTCCCCTCCCGCTAGGAAAGCGATCCACCAGCTTGAAGGCGCCTCACGGCGTAACAAAACGAGACCTGGCCTGAAGTAATGTGTCAAACGGTTCCAGGCTGGGTTCTCAGGTTGACAGGGGAGGTGTTTAGTGGGTAGTCCAGTCGCTTCCTTGCGAGCATGGGAGTCCCAAACTCTGTGCATAAATGGCATTCACCTTCTTACCACAAAAAAAAAGGATGGCTTTATCGAGATCATGGCATCTACCCAATATATTTTTGTAAACTTAGCACGAGACCTATTCTGTCCTATTTCTAGTATCGAGCTATTCACATATCTCACAAACAGCCAATCCAACTACATCTGCAAACAGTATCTACCCGTGCTACGAAAGGGGCCTGGCATTCACAACTGTGAGATAGCCATGCTGAGCCAATCCACACCATCGGCTCCTTGTCAAATTACGAAATCTAAGCGGATTTCCGCTTGGATCCAGCTCCATCCATCCATTGTTTATACGGCATGAATAAACCGAGTGAATTCCATATAGTGTGTGGTTCAATCGTTCAAACCAAGACATTGAGCGGCACTGGCAAGCTAAACGTGACCAATGGATGTACAATCTACAACGAAGCTGTCATACTCCATGCCAGTAACTTCTACTCTGGCATAATGGAAGCATACTTTTCAGCACCCGGCTCTACTAGCCGGCGTATTGCTCTACCCTAGCCGGAGGTTGTGCTTTCGAAGAGATCCCTTGCCCATCGAATCACCACCAATTCCATCACCTCGGCAAATCAACCAGCCATCCTTTTCACTGGACCCACGTCTGAATGTTTGAACGCCAGTTCAAGGCGGGGAATATGTTAAGGTATGTCAAAATTTATTTCGATTAAGTCATGTCAAAATGTATTTAATTTATTTCGATTATTCACACGATACTTTCGTGATTTTAATTATTAGAATGGTGCAAATTAGAAAATAAGATTTTATTATATTATCAGTCGAATCGTGTGTTTCATGGAAGTAAGTGTTAGTAAGTAATAAAGTGTAGTAATTTTGGTGAAGTCCTGGTACTCTACCAGGATTTGATGTGCAAGTGTTTTGAACTGGATTAAAGTGTTGTCGTCAAGTCCTTGGTATTGAGCCAAGACTAAAGTTAAAGTGAACTTTAAAGTGTTGTGGCAAAGTCCTGGTATTGAGCCAGGACTCAGTTTAAAGGCAGGTGGTGCAAGTCCCAGTATTGAACTAGGACCTATCGAAATATCTCCTAGTTAGTACTAGGAGATACGA
Organism: Odontomyia ornata; assembly: GCA_963969285.1. Classification (NCBI taxonomy): domain Eukaryota; kingdom Metazoa; phylum Arthropoda; class Insecta; order Diptera; family Stratiomyidae; genus Odontomyia; species Odontomyia ornata. The sequence goes on from OZ017742.1 coordinate 44,638,231, forward strand.
AACATGCCTGCGAAAAATTATTGTTATGGAAGTCCAAGTATTGAACTAGGACTTGTCGAATTCTATCCTAGTTGGTACTAGGAGATAACAAACGTCGCGGAAAGGCCCGCGTCGAAGCAGATCTTATATACAATAGTTGGCCAACATTTATGTATGTTTTTGTTTAAAGTTATGTATGCTTTTCATTGTTCATAGGAACAAAATTACCCAAGTGAACTTTTGTTGTTTCATTAGAGTTTTTTTTCTCAAGTTTAGGCTTATATTACACTCTTACCAACATTTATGTATCTCTTCTGGTCCGTGGGTATCCTCCTATTCCCGAAATTTCTCTGTTGACAAATGTCCTTCAAATGAACTTTCTTTGTGAAGTAACACCAAGTTTTCAAGTTCTACCTTCTCAATTTCTTCACAAACAATATGAATGTAGCGTCGGAGAAAGTGACTGGTTGTTTGGAATTCACACACAAAAGTTAATTAAAATTCCTTTTACTCGCAAAATTATACCTCTTTGCAGTCTTTACTTTCACACAAGGTGATTAATCGCAGTAATTAAACGAAATGCCACTATCGGCTGCTCCTCAACACTTCACCCTTTGCCACCTACGTACAAAAACCCTTTCAACCAAACAAACCTTTCGTCCCAATCCTTCAGCGTTGCCTCTCGAAGGACGCGCGCGGGGTTATTACGAATTCCTTTTTGGGATTTGTTGCTTTAAATGTACGAACAAGCTGGCTTGCAAAACATCCGTTTGTGTTACATGTACTCTGCCGTGTGTTTAGTAAAGCTTACAAAATAATTCATTTTCTAACATAACAAAGCTGCGCCTCATTTACTGTTATCTCGTTTCAGATATGGCGGAGGGCTTTAATAAGCGAATGGCCCACCCCCGGCTGGAGTACTTCCAGCCACGGAAGATCTGCTCCCGAGGGAGTTGGTTGTGTGAGGCTGGCTGGCTGGCGGCGGTGGCTGCTGGTTTCCCTCTCGGTGTCAGGGAAAAAGAGATGTTTGTACGCGTACTTCGTACTTAAAATTGTGATGTGGGAAAACAAGGCGCGGCAGCGGTGGAGGCAATAACATGTTCCAGCAGACGCACAGTACGTTACTCACCTTCCTAGTCATACATTTTTCCAGCATTATGTTAAATGTTGTTACGTTTTCCCGTGTTTTCCGTCGTTCCCAGAATGTTGAAAGAAAATTGCTGAAAGCTTGCGATTAACATGACTTTGATGGATTTCCCAGCGAAAAAAGGAAATTTGATATGCTAAATGAACAGGATTTTATCTGCTTTTCATTTTTCCGGCAAGGATGTGATGGTTCAGAAGAACGAAAATTTTTCTTCTTTGATTAATTATCACAATATTGTTTTTGCTTATTTTCGGTGATAAACCGAGAAAAATTCGCTTGTTCAGTATGTGTGTATGTGCACACTTGGATGTTGGGTATATTTCATTTGAATTTCAGTTTAATCTTTTCCCACTAGGGTTTGGTTTTCCCCAAGGCTTATGCGATTTATTAAGATTTGAAATTGATGAGATATTTAATATTAAGTGCTTAAACTCTACGGTAGGGTAACCAGATGGTACAAACCTCGTATACTGTGATATTAAGTTTCTTTTAGCAGAGAGACGAAGGGATCCTTTTTACTAGAGTTGCCACGAATAGTGATTTGGCCGAATACCGAATATTCTGCAACGCTGTCGGCCGAAGCGCCGAATATTCGGCACAAAGTTCGTACATGATTGTCGTGCGCGTAAAGAAAAAATAATACGACAAGACGCGTCGCGACCTGTCTCACTCGTGCGCGGGCGGGCGTGCGGCCATTTGACTGTTTATTTCAATTGCGAGTAAATCACGTCACGGCACGCTTTGTCAGAACAATAAAAAAATAAATTAAATCAAACATTACCTACGATTTTGTAGAAAAGTTCGTTCGTTTGTTCTTTTTCAATTGTTTGTTTGCCAAAAAATGACATCAGTTAATAAAAAATCGCCCATATGGTAATATTATGAGATTAATAGTGGAAATAATAAATTGGCCAAGTGTTTGTTGTGTAGCAGCAAGATCTCAAGAGGCGGAGAAGGAAAGAAAGCAAGTAAGTTAAAACTTAAGTTAATTTAATGCCTTGTTTACACGGGATATCTAGATCTACGTCATTGACGATTCGTCAAAAAACACGATAACGTTACAAAAAAATAATGATGCGTGTTTTTAGACGAAACTTGAATCGTGATTTGAGACCACGATTCAATATTGTGTGATCACTCTGCTTAAGGCTACTAATAAGTGTACACGTAGCAATTAATTCTTTCTAGTAATAAAGTTATTCTTATTTAACTCTCTTATTTAACTAAATCGTAGTTTACAAACTTAACAGCTTCGTTTTTTGTAGTGGATAGAAAATGTTAGTGCATAACTCATTAATTGTAATTCATTTTAGTTTTCTTTTATTTACAGCTACAACTTCTTTAAAAAACCATCTTAAAACCAAACATGCTGAGCAGTACGCTACTTTAACTGATGTTCTCTCGACAAGTGGCAGCAACAAGGGCGGTACTTCTACTTCCACCGATTCCAAGATACCAGCAGTACCTGTAACATCCAAATCAAGAGAACGACAGCTAACCCTGAAAGAAACATCAGATAGGAAATTGCTATGGGACATTAATGATCCGAAATCAATAAAATATCATTACTTGATTGGTGAAATGATTTGTTTAGACAACGAACCATTATCACTTGTTGAAAGGGTCGGCTTTCAGAGGTTTATGGCAACCGCTGTGCCCCATTATAGAGTACCTGGTCGCACTAACATGAGCGAGAAAGTTGTTCCTGATATATACAACAGAATTAGGTCTAAAATAGATGCCAGTATTTTGCAGGCGCGGCAGTATCAGTGACATCTGATGTATGGACATGTCAGCACAATAACGAGAGCTTTTTGAGCTTCAATGCGCACTGGATATCTCCAGAGTTCGTTTTGGAACATGGCGTTTTAGCTATGAAATCGTTTCCCGGCACACATTCTGGTACCAATATTGCTAAAGAACTCGAGGCTATTACAGAAAGATGGAATATACCTAAAAGCAAGATCCATTTACTTGTCCATGATAGTAGGGCTAATATGATAAAAGGTGTGCGAGATGCAGGATATGATTCTGGCAGGTGCTTTATTCATTCATTGCAACGAGCTATAGAGGAGTCACTAAAATCTCAACCAGAAGTACTACAGATGGTAGCTGCTGCGAGACGAATCGTTACTCATTTTAACCACTCAGGCTTAGCAGAGCAGAAACTTAAATCCATTCAACAAGAACTTATCTTGCCTAACCACCAACTAGTACAAGATTTGAGCACACGCTGGAATTCTACGTATTATTTAAAGGAGCGATTATTAGAACAAAAGTGAGCAGTATCCTTGTACATAACAGATCATGATACTTTAAATAATTTAACACATGCTCAATGGGAACTAATGGAACAATGTATCAAACTTCTTAAACCATTCGAAGAGATTACCAAAATAACCAGCTCAGGTATCTCCTGCATCTCTGAAGTGATTCCACATGCAGTTACTTTATTAAAGTATCTGGAAAAGGCAGAAACAGCTGAGAAATTACCAAATTTAGTGACAATGAGACCTCCACTGCAAGCCGAGCTTGAAAAGCGATTTAACTTTGATGAAAACAACAAATATCTGGTTGCTACGTTTCTTGATCCACGCTTCAAAACAAGTTTCCTAGGACTGGTTCAAGCAGAAATTGCAAGACGAAAATTCTTCTAGAAGCTCTAAAACTAAGTTGTAATGATGAATCTAGTAGTACCGATGACGATTCTTCTCCACTTCGTAAGAAAATGATAAGATATTTGAAATACACGATAGTTTCTGGAAATGCTTTGTGGAAGTCGCTATAGATAATATGCGAAATAGTAATAATAATGATGAGGAGAACGTAGAGAAGAATATTGTGGCAAATGAGATGGATTTTTATTTGAAAGCAATTCGCCTAGATAGGAAAGCTGACCCTTACAAGTGGTGGTCAGCAAACGAAACACAATACCCAAACCTCTCGAAATTTGCTAAAGTTTATCTTTCTTCTCTCGGGAGTAGCATATATAGTGAGAGGTTGTTTTTTGAAGTTGGTATCATTTACGACGAAAAGCGTAATCGTTTGCTACCATCAAATGCTGAAAAACTTGTTTTTATCCATCACAACTTACCGCTGACTAATTTTACTTATTAAAGTATTGTAATTTGGTAATAAATACAAGTCCTGGCTAATATGATGTGTCTTTATTGTCCATGATTTGGTATTCGGTATTCGGCCGAATAGTACGTATTATTCGGCCGAATACCGAATACCAAAAAAAGTGGCCGAATAGGAGCCGAATATTCGTGGCAACTCTACTTTTTACTCATACTATCAGCCTTGTGGAATACTTCAAAGATGCTTCCTGGGAGGAGTCCCGTACAACTCGAATGGAATTTTGGCCAGAACACATGACTTGACTATGACTACTAACTATTCTCATTTATGAATAATCATTTGCATTGTTTTTAAATGAAACTTAAAACGGTACTAAGAAGTCTGGCAGGATTATGACGGTTGGGGGATGAACGAACGTTTTTTGCACAGCGACTGAGCAAATTTGAAAGATTGACGATTTTCCAACACTCCGGCTGTCACTGAAGAAAACCGAAGTGGTCATCCTAGCAAAGAAGAGAATCGTTAAAAAGGAACGATCGGAATTGAGGAAGTACTGGTTGAATCTAAACCATCAGTAAAGTACATGGGGTTGCTGTTCGATTCAAATATGAATGTTTCTGAGCAAATTCGGGCAACCTGAAACAGGAAAGTTTAAGGCGCTCACCGAGCCCACTCACTAGCGCATCCAGAAGCTGCTATCGGAGGTCGAGTTAAGGGATCAGTGGCCATCACAACTTTTGAACCAGATGCGCACGCTTGCTGCTGACAGAATTTCTGAGGATACATTGAAGCAGATGTGGCTAAACAGGCTTGATTTAATGCCGCAAAGTATCTTGTCAGCAAACGATGCCTCGCTACAAAATCTTGCAATGATTGCTGACAGGGTATACGACTTGACGAAGGATTCAGACCTTACATCGTCTGGTCAATCTAGCAGTGTGACACACCCGGAGCCGCTCCGGTAACGCTGAGAATTCCATTCGAGCTCAGTAAGCTCACGGGTGAGATTCAAAGGCTGGCCCGATGGATTGACGAGCCTCAAATAAGGAGTTCGACACCAGATGCCATGTAACCCTGTGCGTGAGAGTTCTTCTGGCTAAGGACCTCGGACCCAGCTTGCCGTCGAAGACGGTCATAGGAGGCACGACTCGCTTATTCCCTGGTCCCAAATAGCTGCCACGCGAGAACCGTAGCCGTCGAACACCCCTAACACAGCTAGAAATAAAACACACTATTTTCCTCTAACAGAGGAGCATTAATCTAAGCCACGGCGACTACTTTGCACAATTTCGCCGGTATTAGATAACCCGACGTAACTCCTTCAAATACACCCGAGCCAGGTATACAATTTATCTCCGTAATGATATTTTTTTTATTGACGCAAAATATGATAAATTATTTATTTAATGATGATGTGCAATATTTTAAAAAATGAATTTTAGTTCAACAAAATACAAAACTTAACTTACGTCTACCTATTTGGGGGGCCCCGAAGTAATTTGCGTCGCGAAGTTCTTCTGCTAGCGCGCTTCTTGTTAATCTTCTATCGCCAATCTGCCTTATCTCAGTCGTGAGTTATGCCGCTGTCGTAAGTTTCTGCTCTCGATGAACTCCAGGAAAAATTTCTTGTTGCTCAGCACACTCGATCCCCCCTTGTCGATCCTTCTCCGCGAGAAAAGAGAAGAGACCCGTTTTTTATTTCCAGGTTTTTCATCAGCTCGGTTTCAACCGGCGAGCCGTTAATTTTACTTCTGGGCGATTCAACGTTCAATTGCAATCCGCCAACTGATGTTCATCGGGCAATCGAAGTCCAAAATTTCCCTTCATCTAGTACATTTGCCCATCAGGTGTAAATGTCAGGGTGACTGACATTCTGTCAGTCTTGTGTTTTGTTGAATTGTTTGTTTGTTTACTCATCGAAGAACCATCACTCTCATACAGAGATGATAATTTAACTCGTAAGTATTCAAGCACCGGATAAGTAGTTGTAATATTTTAAAAGTTTTTGTTTTCAAATCGTTCCTTCTTTTCCTCAGTCTTCTTGGTGCAACGTCTATTGGTAAGTTATCTATGGCAGTGTGACACATTGTAGGCACCACATGTATGTTCAGTAAATTAAATTCATTGCCTAAAATCTTTTTCACACGGTCCCGGATAGTGACATCGGAATGTTGCCAAACAGAACGAATTGACTCCATCTCTTCATTGCTCGGGCAACGCTGATGAGACTTTTGCATGGCTGTATTAAAGAAAGACACCATTACGTTACCAGTACTGATTAAATTCTGACTTGCTTTAAGTTGTATATTTGACGTTGTTGAATTACCGAACCCTTGTGCAATTCGCTCAAAAAAGTGTCGCTGTCTAAGATCATTATTAAATGAGCCTAATGCCTAATGTTAATCTAGTGAGTATACTGTAGTCGCGCTTGCAGGCGTGGTGACATCAACTAATAACGTATCGTTTGCAGTCATACCGTCATGGTCTTCAGCAACCAAAAGGTATTGTTCTTGTCCAAAATCACCGTATTTTGGAATTTCATAAAATTCTCGATTTTTCAAATCAAACTGCATCCAATTACGTGGATCTAGCGGCCATCCGTCGATTGTTAAAAGTGATACTATGAGATCAATGTTATCTTCGGGATCATAAAATGTATCAGCAGGAACTCTAACCACCAATAATTGATTAATTGTAGGATTTGCACGGTCTGCTTGATTTCTAGGTACAGGCAGATAATCCCTCGTCATATGAGGTGTTGGTTTCGGCCTTGCAACTGGTATCTTTTGACATGGATCGATAGGGAATCCAGTTACAGATTGCATCGATATTCCAGGCAATAGTGAGGCTGTTAATTTGCCAGGATCTAGTTGTTCAACAAGACGATCGAATTTATCTTCTGAACACTTAGTTTCTCTTAATAAGGTTTCGTTTGTATTAGTAAATGTTGCTGTATGAGGATCCAATTGGTTCAATCGTATTTCACGGACGACAGTATTTGACATTGAATCATCATTCAGTGTTTCTACAATTCCACAAATAAGTCGTATTTGCCAGTCAATATCATTTCGGAATTCTTCGTTAAGTTTAATTTGAATACTGTTTTCGTGATTCACTACGATGATGGACAGCAATGTCAACAGTTTCATCGACTCTGGCATTTTTGCTATCGGAGGCAACCATTTTGAATTGCCATTGGGAGACAGAATCTACAAGCGATAATCCATAAATTTCCTTATTATCTGGATTGAATCGTGCCCGTGAATTCGATTTTGATGAATTCCCAACTTTATCAAACAATTCCAATTTAAGTTTCATCCCATCTTCATTATCGTAGAATGTTTCCGAAGGAACTATAAAGCTGTATGGTTTGCCGTGCGGTAACAGGTCATTTTGGAAGACGATTTTTGATAAGTCGCGATGAATTTGTAGGTTCTGGTTCTATATACTCTGTCGATGGGTCTGATTTGTTATTGTGGTAGGTTTAGGAATGGTGGTTGTTGTAGTTGTATTTGTGGAAGTAAGACTAGTCGCTGGGAGTGCAGTTGTTTTTTTAGAGGGCGAAGTACAGTAGTCTCGACGGGAGGAGTTATTGTAGATTCAGCATGTGCCCCAACATCGCTTTCGGCAATAGTAGTTGGATGTACAGTTGCTGTGCGTGTGTGTAGTAGTTGGCACTGCCGAATTTTCTTCCTCTTAACCCTTTGTAGATATAGTAGTAACAAACACATTTTGTACATTTGTATTTTCCGTAACAGTCGTCCGTGGAGACGTTGCTACTGTGGACGAAACAGTGGTTGTTATGTCTTTAGGTAAAGCCGTAGTTATTGTGATGACGGTATCAATTTTATTTATAGAAGATACCGATATTGTTGGGGCAATGTTGGGAATTTCAGTGAATTTTGCCATCGGAATTTTGGTTGTTTCATCCACAACATCTTCAATAATATAGTCATTATCATTCTTGTCGTCAAGATCAACGTCATCGTTCTCATCATTTTAATTATTCTCATCTACTTGTAGAGCTTTACCGTCCAAAATATCTTGTGGTTTATTTGTTGAAATTTTGTTACATATAATTTGAGTTTCCTTTTTGATTGTCTCCATTTGATTATTATTATTTTCGATCGTTTTCTTGCAATCCGATTCTAATTCTGAAACGCTTTTAACAATATTTTCATCTACTATAGTATTAACAGTACCCTTATTATTGTTTGTTACTGGGCCTGGATTACTTGTGACACTGACACTATCCCTTGAATTTGGTACTGGTTTAAATTCATTCTTTTCTTTGTTTCATTTTTGAGTCGAGAGCATTTGTATCGATTGGTATGTTTTGTGTTGAATCTGTTAGTTTCTCACTATGACTATCCAGGTAGCTTGGCTTTGATAACCCGTGATGATGTCTGTGTGCGTGGGTGGTTTCAACTAGAACGTCGGTTACGGATGTGTCAGCATCGTAATAGCTGTCATAATCATAACCATCACCATAGGGATCAATTTGTCCAGGTCCTTCTTCTTTTTCGCGTTTAAATCGTTGAACCCTATTGGTGATTTTCTTTTTCGCCTTTGTTTATTTTCATTTTAACTTTTTTATTTTAATATTTTTATTTTAACCTTGGCTCGGGCGGTATTTTAACGACCGCATGAAAAGAGTGCAAAGGGTTTAAATGACAACCGAATGCACGTGCTCATAACACTTCAAGCAAGGGAGACCACGAACGCCACAAACACATTCGAAGTCACCCAAACCACTAACTGAGGTCTGTTGATTCCATACACACTATGGACCAGACGCTAAGAAACCCCGACCGCCATGCAGTCTTAGCAAACAAACAAAAAACTAGAGTCACCCTCTCCACAACAATTAGCCGGCGCGCGCTCAGTGCATTGCCTATATATCCATAATGCAATGGTGCACTGTTAATCGACACCAGCGTGGGCGTATCCCTTATTCCACTGACCATCACATATCGTAATAACTCGGATCCTGGCACTGTGAGAAGGTATTTCCTGCTAGCTGCCAACAGTTCCGTTATTCGCACTCATGGAAAGTAAAAGTTAATGTTGAATCTTGGACTCCCAAAGCCTGTCACGTGGATCTACATTATCGCAGACATCAGCTCACTGATCATCGAAGCCGATTTACTCAAAAACCAAGGACTACTTGTGGATATGAGAGGACGAAAGCTCATCGAACGATCGATTGTGACTGCAGCAGAGGTGAAAGCCCCATCCAAGGACCAACCATCAGCAGTCTTGTGCAACCATCGAAATTGAATACGCTGCAATTCTAGCAAAGTACCTCGAAGTAACATCGACTGCGACCCGCCCCAACGTTAGCTGTACGAAGATGCATCACATCTTGACGAAGCGCCCACCAGTCAACGCCATGGCATACCGCCTTTGACCCGGTAAACTCGTCACCACGAAAGTTGAATTCGATAACTTGCTGCAACAAGGAATCTGTCGTCCATCCAAGAGTGCATGGAGGAGCCCCCTATGCACATGGTGCGAAAAGCTAACGACGACTAGCCTACTTACGGGGACTATCGTATACTCAACGTGGAATGGAATTCTGCAGGACTGCACTACCACCTAACACGATATAAAGGCCTTCACTGTGAGAAGGTATTTCATCAGATACCAGTCGAGTTAGATGGCAATCATGACGCTCTTCGGACCTTACGAATTCGTCTACATGACACTCGGCATATGCAACGTAGGCCAGACAGGCCAGTACACTGTACTGAGCAGGAAGGAAAAGTACTACAGGACGAGCGTCAATGGGCAGCCAGCCTCAATATCAATTGACAGGCTAAAACCAAAGCCATATAAACAAATGGACGAGCAACGAGAATCTGTGTACTCGTCCATGTGAGAAGCAAATTTGCCAGATAAATAAGTTATAAATAACTTTCGCTCTCGAAACTATATGATTCCCTCTGCTTCTCCTTCCCCTTTTTTCCAGACAGGTTTTTCTTTTCTCTCTTCAGAAGAATCGCTTCCCCCACTGACACCCGCGCACACCAACGAAATTTCATTTCAGTTTGAGTATAAACAACAAACAACTCTCACGGAAAACTCGAACGTCAAAGCAAAAGAAAATCGAAAAGAGCGCGAACCACGCGGGAAAACTCATGTGTCAAAGCGGATGGAAATTTTCTTAAATTTTTAATTAAAACAGTGAATTAAAGTTCCGATTACGTACGCGCGATCTTTAAAATTAAAAACTGTTTTAAATGTGAACGTGTTTCGCCGTGAATAGAGTGCTAAATTAAAAGCATATCGCCTCAAACCTCAACTTCACACAACTTTAGCGCAGGTTGCCAATTGCTTCGGCTCTCACGACCGGTTGCGGATCCAGTACTCTCCATATCTATGGCTAAAACCCGCTTTTCTAACACCCGTATCTAGTATGCCGGTGAGACCCTTTACCTACGATCTAACAACAACCATCAGCAGTAGGTGCAAGATCCGACGACCTGTACGATTCGAAAAAAGGGATCGTGGCTAAGCCACTGCGGGGGAAGTGCTGTGGCGGCAGCACTTACGTTGAAATGCATAGCGGCATTTTTATATCAGGTCTCCGTTACAAATTGGTTGTGGCAATAATTAACGCTTGAGTTAGGGTCCACGTATGGATATCGTACATATGGACGGTGTTAACACTTTCAGAGTTAAATCACTGCTGATAAGCGCTGGGTGGTTGCACATGCGTGCGATCAACAGTTTAAACAAGTTGGGTAGACAGACCTATGCTCATGTCAGAAGGGTTTTGTACTCAACTTACAAAATGCAGTAACCAGCAACGAATAAAATCAAGAAACATGTCAAAGACGATTTTATTGGAGAAAATGTGAAATTCGAGGATCATACTATTATTAACAAAGTTGAACGAATTTCGACTTCTGAGATATTTGTTATAGTTATACCCATAAATATCTCCTTTGATAATTTTTTCAGATTTTTTAGATCACGGGTGTCCATTCGCGAGGGAGGAAACACATTTTTCATGTATTTCCCCCCCTGTGCTCCCACTGAAGCAAAAACTGTCAGTTTAAGAACTGTTTTGAAAAGCTCTCATAGAGAACTTTCAGTTGATACTCATATCGGTTACCTTTCATGAAATTTTTTTTCAGAGGCCACTCCTCTGTACTGTAATCATCGATTCATAGCCTATTTTGTCGAATCCTAGAATGGTTACAAAGCCCTTTTGCTAGGAGCTCTCTCCTGCCTCTTCGACTTGTTTCAATTGTATGTACTCATCTTCATGATACCTATCACTCCTGAAATTTTCATGCAAATTCTAGCAAAGCTGTAGTGTCTAAGTCGGTAAAAAGCGCATATGGCTCCATAGCAATATGTTTCCATAGTAATACAGGGCATATTGCTCCATAGTAATACACGAAAATTCAAATCGCTATAACCTCGGTAAATACTTTTCGATCTTTATGAAACTTTCCAAAAAGATCAACCTTATAAATAGTCATCTATTTGCTAAATTTTGTTGAGTTTAAAGGTACCGTTTAGATTTTATTCAAGAAAACACAAAATCGATAAATCATACTATTACTAACAAAGTTGAGTGAATTTCGACTTCCCATGTATTTGTTGTTGTTGTACTCATTAAGGCCTACATTCATGATTTTTTTCAGATTTTTTGGATGGAAGGTGTCCAATCGCGAGGGGGGGGTACGCGAAAAGTTCGTACATTTCCCCTTCCCCTGCCCCCCTCGGTACTTATAAGACAATTTTAAGACTTGTTTTGAAAAGATCTCATTGAACCTTTACAATGACACCCTACTCGACTACCAATGGTGAAATTTTTTTTTTGAGGGGTCACCCCCCTATATGGGGAGACCCCCCTTAAACGCCTTTGAAAAACTCAAGAGGTCACCACTTCTGACCTTTCTACAAAGTTTCATGGCTGTAGCCCCTATAGTTTCCGAGAAAAAGTGCTGTGACATACAGACGGACGGACGGACGGACGGACGGACGGACGGACGGACAGACGGACACAGGTCGTGATTGCAATAGGGTTTTGTATTTTAGTACAAAACCCTAAAAAACAATTGGATATGAAAACGATGGAAGATCGGCCCATGAGGGAGCGATGAAAATTATCTCGTTAGCGTGACGAATGACAAGGAGTTTTATGTCACAGTTAGTCGACGAATCTTCTCCAATGCAAAGGCTGCATACAATTCCGGTATCTTCACGAGTTATGAACTTAAAATTAAATTAATTTGAGTCATATGACATGTAAGGATATTTTTTCTATATCATATTGGACTCTTTTTAAAAAATGCATTTTTGAATCTTTTTGAAATCGCGTTTCAAATTTGAGGACTACAGCACTATATAACTGTTTGTTTTTCCTCATCTTCACCAATAGTTGACAATTGACATTCGATTTTTTTTATCTTTGCGAAGAAAAGCGGGAACTTGATCCGGAAAAAATGATTCCACAAGTATATCATAACTGCTCTGCTCTGGCAACGAGAAATAAGTGCTAATTAAGTAAACTTTCTTACATGCATCGTGAGGGGGAAATGTGCTTTATAGGATCAAGAGATAGACAGACGATAGAAGGTGACAGAAGATAGAAAAAGAAAGCAGATAGTAAAATCGATTCAAAAGAGATAAAAGACAGAAAGAGAAGAATACAAGGGACTCTGTGTGTGTATTTTAGTATTCTTTTATTGACCTGGGTCAGTTTCAGTAATTTTTTCCAAATTTTGAATATATTTTAGATTGAATTGAAAGTTATTTTGTGGATATCAAAAAGTGTATAGATAGTTCTTTTTAGTAGTCAGGATTTCGATGGATGGCGGTATGGTTGCTGGAAGACACTTAACAGACAAAGATAAACAAATTACTTTGCTGGTTGTCCAGCTCGAAATGTTTGATACGCTATTACAAACGCAAGAAACACTTGCAAAAACGAATGATGACCTGGCCAAACAGCGACACAAAAACGAATTGCTAGCTGCAAAAATTGCTAAACTAATTAAATTGTTGAAAAATAAGGCTAAGACTATCGGTAAATGTAAAAAAGATAGCCCTAAGATGAAGAAACGAAAGTTGAAGATGACCTTCAAAGTTTCGTTCCTCTACTGGAGATTCGGAAAGTGAGATGGAAGTTGACTGCATGAGTCACAGTAAAGATAAAGAGGATGATATTTTCCCTGCCCTTCCGCCACCAAAACAAGTTACGCGTCTATAAACCTAGCCATTACACCAAAACCATAATCCACACTGCTGAGTACTACAAATACACAACCTGCATCACAAACACAAGACCCCAAAACAGTATCAATCATTCTTCCAAAACCCTCAAAATGGGCCCCAGCACTTGGTATTATGAAAACACAAAACAGCTCATACCCATCCGCGAAAAGGTTCTACCTTGGTATACAAATTATGCCAACAACACCCACAGATCATAGACGACAGACAAAAGCACTGGCTGACAATGAAATACAATACCACACTCAGGGGGCCTGTATGGCCTTTCAGTCGAAGAGACCAACCCAATAGAAATTTATTACATCAAAATGAGGGAAGGTCTTTCTAGGGCAGTCAAGGTTCTCCTCCCAAAATCTGAAGCTAGCATTTTTAACATTAAATCTGTTTGTCACCTACTGTGCATCTTGGAAGCACAACATCTTCGTACGGACCAGCAATCATCAAGAAATGGTTTTGCACTAGACATTGGAGTATCGCTAGATTTTATACGAAATTTTCAGTTAAATGTCCTCGACGAATTGTCGTCCGGCCACAAACCAGTCCTCTTCCTCATAGAAAACATCTTTATTGATGTTCCTAAGTAGGAAAAGAAAACTACTAACTTGAAAGCGTTTAAAGTTGCATTGGCCAATGAAACTAATTTTCAATCACCTGAAATGGCCGGGGATACTACTACTAACAGTTTCATTGAGAACATAACTCAGAAAATTTTACAGTCAAAAGAGGACCATATAGTCGTAGCTCCGAGAAGGGAAAAGATTCCCTATGAACACACTTAGAACATTAAACAACGGATGAGGAGAAGAAATTAAGTTCAAGAGGGAGGTAAGTATATAGGTGACCACAAGCTACGCATAAATGCTACTCGGATGACAAATGAAATCTGTGATAAAATAAGGGTATACCAAAACAAGCAATGGGGGAGCTTTTTGCGGAGTCTCGAGTTGCGGGTGGTAGTTTCTGGAGAATGTTCAAATACTTTTGAGTTAACAGCGAAATTGTTGTACAACAATGGGATGCAGTTCTACGATGCGGGTAAGGTTGAAGCATATGCAGATTTTCTGGAAATGCTATTTTGAAACTGAAGAAAGAATTGAATCTTCTGTCAACAGACTCCTGATGGATGTCATTCAGCATGAAGACAGGACTGAGCCAACGGACTTAGATGAAATCAAGAACATTATACAGACACTCAATAAGCATAAAGCACCTAGACATGAGACCATTTTTTGGCTACCGGACAATATTTTTCAAACACTTACTGGCATTATTAATGCAATATTCCATTTGCTAAAGTATCCCAAAATATGGAAATCAGCGGTTATTATGGTTTTTTCCGAAATGTCAAAAGGACCCACGATTTCCACAAAACTGCAGACCCATTAGTCTACTCTCATCACTGTCGAAAATTACGGAAAGGATGATTCTGCATCGACTCAATGAGGTTGTACCTGAAAAAGATACTATACCGGAAGAACAATATGGCTTCAAAGCGAAACCTCTACTGAACTTCAGCTAGTTAGAGCGGTTTAGCACATCAGAACAGGCTTCAATCGTAGGAATTCAATAGGCCTAGTTATGTTTGACATAGCTAAGGCCTTTGATAAAGCCTGACATGCAAGGCTAATCTTCAAAATGCGTCAATTCAGTATGCTTCTGCAGCTCACTCAAATTATTTGCTCCTTCTTGGAAGGCAGGACATTCCATGTCTGAATTGACAAACATCTCTGAAATCTGAGACCAATTGATGCTGAAGTTCTTCAGGGCTCATCCATCTCACCGGTCCCATACAATATGTTCACTGCTGACCTTCCCACTTTGCCTCTAAAAGAAAAACTATCACTCCACCCTGATGATACCTGTATATTTGGTACAGCACGACAAGCAAGAGTCATCACTTCAAAGTTGCAACGTCAATAAATATTTTATTGGAATACTTTCGTAAATGGAAAATTAAGATTAATCCAAACAAAATACAGGCACTATTTATTACCAGGAAAAACGGCAAACAAGTCAGTTGAATGGACACCGACGGCTAAATCTATTGGGCTTACATTCGACAAGAAACTGACATGGAAACATAATATATGTACAAAATAAACGAGGACACTGCATTAGAATTCTCTCCACTTTATACCTTCTCATTAAATTCTACATGTCAATATTTGCTAATCTAATGCTCATATACAAACAGATTATACGACCGAAGCTACAATAAGATAGTTCTAATTTCTACCCGACGACAAAGACTAATAAAAGAGCACTGCATTACACTCCATGGTACATTAGCAACACTGACATCTACAAGGACCTAACAATTGAGGCGGTTGAAAAATACGTACGTGACAAGGCACTGAAATTTTTTCATATAATTGACAACCATACTAATAATACCCTGGCATTTCTTCGAACTTTACGAAATAGGGATGAGTTAAGATTTCAAACTATCCACCAGATGAAGCTGTAAAAAATATTTCTTAAAATCATATATTAAATGAAACTGGCTAAGGAAGGTAGATGGGTACTAAAGTACTCACAGATATAAGGGAGTTAAGGCGTTAATCGCACTAACTCCACATTCCACGACCTGATTCTTGTTTTTTCTTGCAAGTTTTTATCACTCGAGCTTTGTTGGATTTTTTTAAAAACGTCGTTGTGCGGACCTTACAAAAATACTTTTTCGAACATTTTTTCCACTGTGAGTTGCCCCGATCATGATTGTCCGGCATGGAGTAAGCACAAATTTCACGTCGGGTTGTTGGTGACATTCTGAACTGATCTAACTTTTCATGAAGATGATATATATCAATTGCCAATAGTGACGAAATACACAGCTAAATAACGAAACGTCTAGACTGCTCAACAAACCAAAATTTACTGCTCTTTCTAACCATATTATTCGATTGCACGTACCAATATCAGAAGTTTGCTTTCGCATTGATATCTTGTCACAATTTGCACCACATCCGCATCCGCAATTATAGATGTGGATTTTTTGCGAATGGAAGTATCAGAATAAATGCGAATGGTCCGCGGTTGCGGATGCGAATATTCACAATAACCCTGTGTAGCGCACTCTTCGTTTTGTAAAATAAAACCTCACAATTATGTTTTCTAATTTAGATGTGATTTGATTTTATTCTCATGTGTACGTTCTGACTGCGTACATTAACTTTTCTGGTTTTTTCAGACCAGATTTTTTTGTCACTACTGTTATTGCAGTGATTTGGTTATTATTACTTTAAGCGCAGTGGAATAACTGTACAATTCAGTGAAGGGTACTAATAACCTTTCTGGCAAATATTGACATGTAGAAAATGAATTAAAATGTAAAAAATGAAATTAATTTGTAGTCGCTACATCACTCCCTGTCCAGTATGATGCATCTCATACGAAATAGTTAGGCTTGGCGATCTCGAAACCTCTCAGTTCATCCGTATCGTGTTTGGCATGGTGATTGGGAATGATTGTTGCGCTGGTTTGGCTGGTCGTCATCGTTGCGGTGGTGTACTAAGTTACTGCGTTTCAGTGTTTGGACGTCCTGATCTTGTATTGCAAAGGCGGGTTGCAATCGATTGATAGAAATGTTTTGATGCTTTCCATTAACGATTACTTTAAAAATTTCACAGCCACGCTTAATGACAATATGACAACGTATGGCCTTTTGTATGGTGGCTGAAGTGGAGTACGAATGGTATCGACCCTGGTAAAAACATGCGAACAATCTTTTAAAGCAGGGTGGACGAAAACTTTACTACTGGGATGATGCGTGGTCTTTGCAGGTTGAAAAATAATACTCATTCTTCGCCAACATTTTTTTATAAATTCTTCATCACTGGGGTGTTCCTTCGATGGTTTGAAAAATTCCTCTGGAATGTGAGATGCTTGCCCAAAAGTCATTTCTGCTGATGTTACTTTGATATCGTTTTTCCAGACGCTGTGAAGTCCTAGTAAAACGAGGGGTAGTTTGTTGTACCAATCATTACATAATTTGGCTCTAAGAGATGATTTTAACGACTTGTGCTTTCTTTCGATAATGCCAAAGTTTTTGGTTATGAAAGGTCTAGCTTTCATACTTATCAAATCGCAGTAGAGGTTAATGTCTGAATAAGGGGGTGTGATGCGTTTAAGCTGCATAGAAGTTGTGTTTGAACGCATGCTATTTTGTAGTTTATCACCAGTTTCTTGATCTCTAACTATCAAACCGAAATGAATTTTGGTGGAATTGATTGAATTAATCCATGATAGAAGATCAAGGAGGATATTTTGACGGCCGAAAATGTAGCGAATATCGGATGAAAGTGACTTATTTAGTCTAATTATCAAGCTTTTCGAGGTGATGTTCTATCACCTTTTGGCCCATAGGCAAAAATAAGTGGCTTATGGCCAGTATATATGGCAAACTCTTTTCCCTCCAACATGTGCCGGAAATATTTAATTGCTTCATAACTGTTAGCAGCTCTCGATCGTATGTGCTGTATTTTTTCTGAGCATTATTTAATTTTCTCGAGAAAAAGGCCAAAGGTTTACATCCTTCGTCTTCAATTTGGTGCAGAACGGCACCGATTGCTGCGTCTGATGCATCAATTTCTAAAGCAATGGGTGCTGATTTGGATGGATGAGCTAGTAGTGTCGCATTGATTTTCTTGTATTCTTCGAATGCATTAGATGCGTCTTCAGTCCAAGCGATAAAAGAGTTGTCATTTTTAACGTTGCCTTTGATAAGAAATTACAGTTTGTCTTGAATAGTCGCGGCGTTTGGAATGAAACGCCTAGATAAATGTATCATTGCTATAAATCTCTGGAGTTGTTTTGCAACAAGAGGCTTTTCGAAATGGATTATGGCTTCTACTTTACCAGGTAGTGGTGTAATACCTTGGGGTGCGACTAAGTGACCCAAGAACTCCAGTTCATTTTGTGCGAATTTGCACATGTCCGGATTTATTCTTAGTCCATGCTGTGAAAGTCGATCCAAAAGGATTCTAACATTCTCTTGATGTTGCTCAATATTCTGACTTGCGATAAAAATATCATCTATGTATGCTATGACAAAATCAAAGCCACGAAGCACTTCATCGATTAGCCGTTGAAATATCTGTGTGGCACTTCTGAGACCAAATGTCATAAATACAAACTCAAATAAGCCAAAGGGCGTAATGATGGCAACGGAACCTGATTAAAAGCCTTTCTGACATCAATCTTGCTGAAAATATTTTTGCCTGTAAAATGCATACAAAATCTTGTATGTGCGGCATCGAGTACTTGTCTGGTACCGTAATAGAATTGAGTTGGCGATAATCGCCACATGGTCGACAAGTACCATCAGGTTTTTTGAACATATGAAGAGGTTTTGCCCAATTGCTCTTTGATGGACGGCATATGCCCCTCTATAGCAAGTCATTAAACTCTGTTTTAGCCGCGGCAAGTTTGTCGGGAGACAATCTTCTTTCTCTTGATTCGACTGGTGGACCTTTGGTGACAATGTAATGTGTGATCATTGTTTTAATTTTTTCCATCGGTACCACATTTTCATGCCACATTTGCTTATAACCTCGTAACATTTTTATGAATGGATCCTTAGAATAAGTAAGCATTACTTGATGTTTCGAAGATTTGATGACGATGCCAAAGCTGTTAAGTTTAGTTGATGTATCTACTAATGTTAGTTTTTGTAAGTCTACTCCAGGGCCGTGATACTTCAAAAAATCTGCCCCTATTAGCGGTGTGTTAACATCAGCGACAATAAAAGTCCAGTCAAAAGTGCGGCGTAAGTTGAGTGAAACGATAAGTTTTCTCTGGCCGCATGTATTTATCACCATTCCATTAGCAGCATACAGTCGTTTATAATTGGCATTATTGGCATCGTACTATTTTGATTCTAGTGTTGATGGGATGATGGATACATTCGCACCCGTATCTATAAGAAATCTGCGTTCAGACAGGGTATCGTATATATGTAAAAAGGCTTGGTATGGATACAAGCTTTGTGCTTTAGTTTTCCGAACTCCCGAATTGACAAGATGGCACACATTTGATTGAATTCTGTCAGAACTTATAATGATACCAGCAGTTCTTGTATTTGAGCTTGCTAGCGCTGTGGCGAAGTTTATCCGAACTGGACGATGGTTGATTACGCTATCTTGCGTTACGCAACTTCTGAACTGCTGCTTTTAGTTTCTCAATTTGCCTTTGGAATGATTCAGTATTTTCGTCTGAGGTTCAACGGTTTGCAGTTGCATAAACCTGATGGACGTTAGTTGATTCCCAAATTTTATAGGCAGTTTTCGCTAAACCAAGTAATGGTTCCGATGATACAAATAGTATTGCACGTATAGTTTCGGGCAAGTTCTGTAGCCAAAAAGTTTTTAGGATATCATCACTGATAGCTGCTGTTGCAAATTGTCTCATTTCAGACAGTAAAAATGAAGGTTTTCTATCACTCAATTGCATTTGTGACAATAATTTCCTTAGCTTTGTCTGTTCGCTTTCAGCAAATTGTTCAATGATTCTTGCTCTCAAGACGAGAAATTTATCATCTGTTGGTAGATTTTTAATGATATTGAAAGCTTTGCATGCCATGTTCACCAGCAGTTGACTAACTACACGATGAAATTTGAGCCGATCCGATGTATTTTTAGCTACTATGAACTGTGGCTCTATTTGATAAAACCACAGCTCGGGATTAGCCGTGAAAAATTCTGGGAGCTTTAAATGCAAAATGTTACATACAGGCTCTTTAAATCGTTGGGATGATTTTCTGACATTTCATCTGCCTCGTTGTGTATTTTTGGTAGCATGCTTAATTATGCGGTACGATATTCGATTAATTATGCGGTACAATATTCAAGGGTCACCACTAAGTAGCTTACTCTTCGTTTTGTAAAATTAAAAACTCACAATTCTTCAGGCCTTCTTCAGGCCTTCGCTTTGTGCAAATAGCCTCCAACTGTCTCGGTCCATTGACCGCGTCCTCCAATTTCGAAATCCGAGCAATGATGACCGACTGAGGCAGACCAGTGTTTCCTCGGTTTCCCTACAGGTTTCTGGCCTTCAGTTCTCCCAATGAATACCTTTTTGGGTATCCGTTGTTCGTCCATACCATTCATGTGGCCAGCACATTGCAGGTTCCGCAGTCTTACAATCGTTGAGACCTCTGGTTCGTCAAAAACTTCATACAGTTCATGGTTGTACCGAAGTCGCCATTGGTCCCAGTCTAGCTTCGCTCCGATTATTCGGCTAAGGACCCGTCGCTCAAAGGCGTTCAATATGTTTGCGAATGCTTGGGTTGAAGCTTTGTTTTTCCGTGTATGCAGCTGGTCTTCAAGATCTTCAAAACTGAATAGAATATTTTATTTGCAAGCTATATTCTTCGGCGTATTTCGCCTAAATACACAAATACAAATTGAATAGAATATTTTATTTGTGAGCCATATTCTTCGGCGTATTTCGTCTCTTTCATAATCCGTTTTCGTTATTTTGGCGCCTAAATACACAAATTTGCAAAGATTTTTGATACTGTATGATATTTTGCGTATTTAAGGTATTTTTCCTCGACTGCGTCATGAGCTTTGTTTTATTTTCATTGATTTGTAGCCCTACTAATTTTGCTTCGCTGTCGAGTTTCAGGAAGAGTTTTTTTTTGCAGTTGTTAATGACCGTGACAAAATGTTGATGTCGTCCGCATAGGCTACTACTTGGCTCAATTTGTATAGTAGCCCATCTCCCTGCTTTAGTCCGATATTTGTGTCACAGGCATCGTTGAGTTGGTTATTGATGCGGACTTGGGAGATTGTCGACGTCATTGTCATTTTGGTAAGACGGACTAATTTGGCTGGGAAGGCAAAGCAAAGCATTACTTGGTACAGTACGTTACGATCAAGACTGTCGTATGCTTGCTTAAAGTCAATGAAAATTTGGTGTACGCCTATGATGAACTCCCAGCATTTTTCAGATACCTGCTTGACTGTGACTAATTGGTAACTCACAATAATGTTTTATAATTTAGATGTAATTTGATTTTATTCTCGCGTGTACGTTCTGAATGCGCACATCAATTTCTCTTTCTTTTGAAGCCGGATTTTGCAGTGGTTTGGTTGTTATTGCTTTAAGTGCAGTGGAATAAACTGTACAATTTAGTAAAGTGTACTAATAACCTTTCTGGTGAATATTTACATGTAGAAATAAAAATGTATAAAATGAATTAAAATGTAAAAAATGAAATTAATTTGTAGTCGCTACAAATTAATTTCATTCAAATAGTTCCGTTCTCAAGTTGAATCTATTTTATCCTAAATTAGACTATCCAGCCTCTTCCTCAATGATTTATCTAAGCAACTATTCTACATGATTTCGATTACATGGTAAAGTTTTAAAATACTTTAAGTTAATATTATCAAACTAGGAAGCTTTAGAATCACTTGATACTAATATTCCCTCTAATAAAAATTTCACAGCCACTTAACATCATCAACCTTTGTGATTGGCAGCTTGCCACGCTGCACAAATAATTTACAGTTAGTACTTGAGCAGCCTACAATTGGTTATACAGCGCTCCATTGAACTTGAGATTTACGTGAGATAAAATGGTCAGAGTAAAGCAGTGAAAAATTTAAATAAAATTTTAAAAGCTTATTGGCAAGCCGATTGACTTCCTCCTTCCTTCCCCCATAAACACATTCACAGTCAGACGATGGTATTCCCTTGACAATTCCGCGTTCATTACAAACCAACTCGGTAAATTCATTCATTGATTTTACCATCGATATAACGGTGGTAGCGAGATTCTGGATATAGCACGATTTATTGAAAAAAGATCGAAGATAACGGTGGATTTTAATTAGGTCGTCTATGCCACGCACCGAGACAAGAAAAGGGATCGACGATTGGGGATAAGATAAGCAGCACGCAAGGAAGGGGAGGCAGAAGGATACTGTTCGGTAGTAACATTTGACATTGATGTGGAATCTTTTTAATTAGGCGGTTGATATCTTTTTCATTAATATTTCATTTAAGATACTCCCGACGCGACGTATCGGAGCATCATGAATGATTTATTATGTATTGATTCATGTGTGAATAGGCGTTGATCGTTTATTGACTTTTCTAACTGAATTATTTCACACTGCATTGATTGAATATTTATTAGATTGTTTTATACTGATTTCAAATTTATTATTTCGTTTATTTTGAACCGTTTTATAGACATTGAAATGCCGCAACATTAAAACAAATAACCAGAGAATAGCAAATACAAATGATTTATTAAACACATGGTAATGGAAACCACTCTAATTTCACAATGAAAATATTAATGTTTACGCAAAGGTTTTTCATCAATTTAATCGCAATCCATTTTCACATCAAATTGAAGGCTATTCATTGTCCCGCAATACACAATGACGTCGTTTTATGATGGACGATGCCGTGGTGCATTCATTCACATTAAAATTGATGACAAACATTCAGAGTTCAGACTAATTGCCTATTATGTCCCTTTACCTATTAATTTTCCACTATTTATACGCACCTATGCCAAAAGAAAAACGTTTTAAATTTAATGACTCGCACATTTTCCTAAAAATGGTTTTACCGTCCACTGGTGGAATGGAGGGCGAAATTCGAACAGAATAGAATGAATGGAATGTATGGACATTATATTGGATATCATATCACCAATTTCCATACATTTCAACATTGTGTGAGGATTTGTACACATAGATGCTTATGTACGTATATAGAACGATGGGGGCTTTAATGAAGTTGGGGAGTTAAAGTATATTCTATTGAGGTTATTATTGATTTACATTCATTTTGACAACCGTTTATGCACCTTTGTCGATTCTCAACTGATAACTTTTAACCCTTTACGGCGCAAGAACGTGTTTTTGTTTTTTTAATTGAAAATATGTTAAGATGAGCTATATAATAACGGTAAAAATAGTGAAAAAAATCATATGTAAGAAAAGGTATTTATTTTTGAAAAAAACAATGAGATGCAGAAGTGCATCATGGTGTAAAAACATATTAATATTCACGAACTGTGGAAAGAACGGAAACAGTTATTGTTTTTATTAAAACATAAGGCTACGCCACACTTTTCACATTCCGTTTGGGCTGTTCCAGTACATCCTGTATATTTACACCGAAGCCTTTTGTCGGTCCAAACGGGCCAGTGCCCTAACTGATCCAATCTGATATCTTATGGCGGGATGTGCTGACAAGGCCCTTTTTTCTTTTTGTCCTGGATGAGTGCTTCTACATCACTAGTACGCTTCAGCCGGTTCATACTTTTATATTTGGCTAAAGTTTCAGCAACTTCTAGTCGGAAATCAGCAGAATTTAGCACCTTGACATTTTTTTTCCGTGTCAGCATGAATTCTTCTATACAATAGCCAAGAATTAGTCATGGTCATGTCCAGGAAATGGTAAAAGAGCGTTATAAACCAACGTTTGCTCCGAAACTAATTTTATAATGACCCATTACGGAGTCCATGAGGTCTACACCTCCCATGTGACGATTATATTCTGCCAAAATAAAGGGTCGTTCAACATTGATTTGTTTCTTTTGCGACCTGTCGAATCTACGTACGATAGATGTGGGATTTTTGCCAGCAAAGTTGGATGCTAGATTCACACTTTTATTATCTCTCCAGGCCACCACCGATATGTCAATACCATTATAGCTTGCAACCTGTTCAATCGATGTGCCTCTAGGCTGTTTTTTCGGGATCCGGTTTCTCCGAACGGTGCCCAAAGCTAATATACCACGGTGTGACGAGAATTCAATCAAGCGTAGCGATGTATAATAGTTATCAAAAAACAGTCAATAGTTTTGGTTGGCAGGAATCTCTCTGGCAAGTCGGACCACTACATTAGATAAGGCACCTAATTGAGGCTCGTCATCTGCGCATATATTCTCTTGGCCACTGTAAACTTCAAATTTGTAGCCATATCCACTTGCACCACAAATAACGAACAGTTTGAAGCCCCACTTGTGGGGTTTGTCTGGCAAATATTGCTTTAGAGCACTTCGTGCTTTGGTTGAACACATTTGCTCATCAACAGACAAATGTTGTTCTAGAGGCACTTTTCTAAAGTTATGATTCAGCTTTTCAATTATTGGCCTGATTTTATAAAGTCGATCAGAATTTGGCTGACTATACGGTAACATTTTAAGAGTTATCATTGAAGTGTAGTACTTGCCTCAGAAACTCGAACCGTTTTAGTGTCATTATCTCACGTATGTTGGCATAGCCATATTTCTGTGACCAGTACATTCGAGCATTGGGCAGGGCAATTATTGGACATGTAGTAAATAATTCCAGTAAACTGTCTTATTTCCTGGCTTATAACATTTATAGGTTTACTGGCATATTTTTGCACGCTGTACAGGTTTGTTTCGTCTCTTATGAGATCCACAATGTTGTCAGTAAAAAAGTAAGAAAATACCTGGTAAGGCGTCTGTAATCCCAGTATTTCATTTGATGGAAGACCCCCAAAACCTCATCTGGTCTTCATTTAGTTCTAAGTTTTTATTTTTCCATATGATATTCGTTTTGGGATCACATGCGCTTCGTGAAGTTGTGTTGACTTTGGAGCTGGTACTGGGTACTGAAACAGCAGGTGGTATCTCACATGGTTGAACTGTAGTGCTTGTACTGGTCTCAGAGCTCAGTAGCAAGATGTCATCTTCCTGATCTTCTAGGAAGGGTATTTCTGGTTCCTCATCCGAATCTTGGCGTAAATTTCGATTTTCCAACATGTACGATGGATCGGCTACATCGTCGTCGTCTGAAAAGTCTAAGCCGTCCTCACTATCTTGCTATTGGCTTAGAATAGTTTCTAATTCGACAGTTGACAAAGGCCTAGAGCCTGAACGCGGAAACCTCAAACTCATATTGAGCCTGAAAAGAGAAAATATTCCTCTCACGAAAAAAGAAAAAAATATAACAGTTTAGCGCAGTGTTGCATTACTGCATCAAAACAAAACTTGAGAGTATCTCTCTAAAAACAATCTAAACATTCGAATTGCGTGTTCTTAGCAAAAACCAATAACTAACCTTTACTGTGCAGTAATTTCATGTCAATATTTCCAATATAACCACTCAAAAAAAACAACGAAAATTATGGGCGAACAACACAAACCGGTTCTAAGGGATCCGTCACTTCAAGTGGCCAAAAATGACAAATAACACCATCTAGCACGAACGTGGGGAACTAACTCAATAGAATGCTTTGCTGCTGATATGCATTGCTGCGTTGAAAGGTATTTTATTCGTTGCTTTGAACGACTTTGCTAGTTTGAAGAGTATGATGCAGATCTGCTACTCAGCGCCGTAAAGGGTTAAAGGACTCTTGGGTAACACATTTGGGGGGTCGGAATCTTAATAAAAGATAGAGAGAAAATATAGGGTCACCAATTCAATGTTTTCAAGACCGTAGTGTTGGCATCAAGCGTATGTTTAGCAGAAAAATTTTAGGATACATATATATATATATATACATATAAATATATATATCTATATATATATGTATATATAAACAAATATATATATATATATATATATGTATATATATATATATATATATATATAGATATATATATATATATATATATATATATATATATATATATATATATATATATATATATATATATATACTCGTATATATATATATGTATATATATATATATATATATATATATATATATATATATATATATATATATATATATATATATATATATATATATATATATATATATATATATGGTTCGCGGCCAATAATTTTAATGTTCCGGGAAACCGAAAACGCAATGTCTTTTAAATCAAGTTAAAAGTGTTTATTTACTAAGAATGCACAATCATGAATTTCACTATTTTCCAATTTTACTTTTCACTTGTCTATTAATTTTTTATTTCAACTGTCTGTATCACGGAAATTACTCCTCTCAATCAATCAATATCGCCTTTTCTTCACGCTCCACTCTATCGCAGTTATACTATCGCGGTTTTACTTTTCCTCCATTCATTCAGCTCGGCTTTATATAGGGTCTCTTGTCATTCGATCCATTTCTCGTACATTGGCGAACTACCTGGAATATTCGAGCAATTTTAAATGGCCGCAGTGACGTCACTTTCAGATATTGATCATGCGTGGTCGATTCTTGTGCTTTCGACTACATTCGTTTATTGATCATGATGTTCTTAATAGTTGCGACAAAAATTGCGCAAATAGCTCGCAGAATTGTTTGGAGATGTAACACTGCCCCCGACTCAGTTCTTTTCGCCCCAAAAAGATGTGTCGCCATTGGTAGTTAAGTCTCTCTGGATGTAATCTGGAGCAAGACGGTCCAGGTGCACGATTTTCATTTTGGCTCTTGGCTTACGGTGTTCCTGTATGCGATATACGACGTCGTTGACTCACTTTGTAGCTCGGTATGGTCCCTTCCGATCATGCTGCAACTTCGGAGACCTACCCTTTCGCCGTTGCGGGTTGTATAGCCATACCAAGTCATCTTGCTGGAAGCCAGCAGAATTTGCCTGTAGATCATATCTGGTCTTCATGCGGTCAGTAGCCGATTTGAGGAGTTTTTTCACTGTCCGATGTTTCTGGTTCAATTTTTGCCTTAGTTCACTTGCATACTCCGAGATCGTTTGAGGTTTCTTGGGGGTTGTTTCGAACTTTATATCAGCTGGCAGACGAATAGTCTTTCCGAAAATGACTTTGGCTGGGGCCTCTCCCTTCGATGCATGTTCAGCAGCTCTGTACGTCATAAGAAATAGTGGGGGTAGCCGGTCCCAGTTCCTTTGGTTCTCGTCAACCATCTTGGCCAAGTGTTGATTGAGTGTGCCGTTGAAACCTTCGACCATTCCATCGGATGTGGGATGCGGCGGTGTCGTCCTCGTTTTCCGTATTCCCAGCAGCTCGCACATTTCCCCAAAAACTAGTGACTCAAAGTTTCGGCCTTGATCCGAATGTAGTTCATAAGGTACGCCGTACCTACTGACCCAATTTAACACTTGCTGTTTGGCTACAGAAGTTGCTTCCTGTTTAGGAATGGGGTAGGCGTCGGGCCACTTGCTGAAATAGTCGGCCACAGCCAGCGTGTATCGATTTCCCCACTCGGATTCAGGAAAGGGTCTTGCGATTTCAGAAACAATCCTTTCAAACGGCACACCCACGTGAGAGGGCATTTGCCCTCTCAGTCGTCGCTTTGGACCTTTGACGAAGGCGCAAGTTGTGTATCTATGGCACCAGTCCTCTACGTCTTCTCGACCGTGGAGCCCGTAGAACCTTTCCCGCAAATTCGCTATGGGTGTATTAACACCAAGGTGGCCTCCCGAGGATCCATCGTGCATTTCCTTAACCACATCGTGGATAGTGGCTGGAGCATTGTCAAGCCCAAATGGCATCACCACGAATTGCCACAATCCGGTCCCAACTGAAAATGCGGTCTTCTCTCAGTCCTTCTTGTGGATTTCTACCTACCAGGAGCCGCTTTTGAGATCGTGTACAGAAAACCATTTTGTGTCAGCTAAGGTGCTCATGATGTCGTCGATGCGTGGAAGCGGGTAACTATCTTTCTTAGTGACATCGTTATGCTGTCTATAGTTGACACAAAAAAAAGTGCTACCATCCTTTTAAGGGTTTTGTACTAAAATACAAAACCCTATTGCAATCACGACCTGTGTCCATCTGTATGTCACAGCACTTTTTCTCCGAAACTATAGAGGCTACAACCATGAAAATTTGTGGAAAGGTCAGAAGTGGTGACTTCTTGAAAGTTCAAGGGTGGAAAAATTTTTCAAAGGGGTTTAAGGGGGGTCTCCCCATATAGGGAGGTGACCCCTCAAAAAAAAATTTTCACCATTGGTAGTTGAGTAGGGTGTCATTGTAAAGGTTCAATGAGATCTTTTCAAAACAAGTCTTAAAATTGCCTTATGAGTACCGAGGGGAGCAAGGGAAGGGGAAATGTACGAACTTTTCGCGTACTCCCCTCGCGATTGGACACCTTCCATCCGAAAAAATCTGAAAAAAATCATGAATGTAGGCCTTAATGAGTACAACAACAACAAATACATGAGAAGTCGAAATTCACTTAACTTTGTTAGTAATAGTATGATTTATCGATTTTATGTTTTCTTGAATAAAATCTAAATGGTACCCTTAAATTCAATGAATTGAAACAGATGACTATTTATAAGATTGATCTTTTCTGAAAGTTTCATAAAGATCGAATAGTATTTGATGAAGTTATAGCGATTTAAATTTTCCTGTATTACTATGGAACAATGTGCCCTGTATTACTATGGATTCATATGGCTATGGAGCCATATGTGCTTTTTACCGACTTAGACACTACAGCTTTGCTAGGATTTGCATGAAAATTTCAGGAATGATAGGTATCATGAAGATGAGTACATACAATTGAAATAAGTCGAAGAGGCAGAGGGAGCTCCTAGCAAAAGAGCTTTGTAACCATTCTAAGATTCGAAAAAACAGGCTATGAATCGATGATTACAGTACAGAGGAGTGGCCCCTGCAAAAAAATTTCAAGAAAGGTAGCCGATATGAGTATCAACTGAAGGTTCTCTATGAGAGTTTTCAAAACAGTTCTTAAACTGACAGTTTTTGCTTCAATGGGGGGCACAGGGGGGGGGGGGGGGGGGGAAATACATGCAAAATGTGTTTCCTCCCTCGCGAATGGACACCCGTGATCTAAAAAGTCTGAAAAAATTATCAAGCGAGATATTTATGGGTATAACTTTAACAAAAAGCTCAGAAGTTGAAATCCTTTCAACTTTGTTAATAATAGTATGATCCTCGAACATGACGTGTTTCTTGATTTTATTCGTTGCTGGTTACTGAATTTTTTAAGTTGAGTACAAAACCCTTCTGACATGAGCATAGGTCTGTCTACCCAACTTCTTCTTTACTAGAACTACTGGTGCGACCCATGGACTGACAGAAGGTTCGATAACGCCTTGTTTTTCCATGTCCGAGATCAGTGCGCTCACTTCTCCTTGTTTGGCTATGGGAAGACATCTCGGTGCTTGTCGAATTGGTTTGGCTCCCTTTGTATGTATGACGTGAGTTACTATACTCGTTCGGCCTTGGTCATCTGGGCTTGTTGAGAAGATGTCACTGTGTTTGGTAACCAGATCAGAGGCTCGCTTGAATAGCTGCACTGGCAATTTGGTCTGCTTCAATATTGCAGACGTGGATTCCCGGGCTTTGTCTGTGTCTTGTCTCCTCTTCCAATGATCATCGTGAGTAGCTTCCAAAGAGGTGATGGCGGAAACAGGCTGGCAACTGCCGATGACTTCTTCCGCTTTGATGCTCATGATTGAGTCGGGACTCTAACCGGCACGTATCGGTACTTTATAGATCTTACAAGGCTTCATCCTACAATCAAATTGCGTAGTGCCGATATCTTCGTTGGCTCTATCAGATAAGATCCGTGGTCTCCAGGATCACCATCAAGTTTGGCCCATACAGTGCTTTCAGAAGAACTCGGTACATCAGTGTCGGTACATACTACCACATTCATCTTGGTAATTTGAACGCTGAGATCCTCCCTCAGTACTTGAACATTCTGCCATTTCAATACCTGGTCGCAGAATATCCATTCCGAGTTTGAAGGGCTTCCATTCTGGGCTCTTGACTCAGTCTAGATCACCTCGTAGCTGCACACCCGCAGGTGCACCTTCTCTCCATAATCCCAGCATCTAGGCACACCATGCACCTGCGGGTTTCACTCAATTTCCACGCGCTCACACCTGCACTCGTCTGCCACTACCTCGCGAACCCGGGCAGTGGTACGAGTCACATTTTTCGTTGCCTCAAAGTTCAGACTATAAGCCAATGCATCCTTAACCGTTTGCTTTGTAGCTGTACGCACAGCTTGTTGCAATTCCTGGTCCTTTGATGCGCTAATGAATGTTTCTGTTGCTGCGTCACCTCAATGTTTTGGGTCGTAAGCTGGGTAAGCCAAAAGTGCCAGTCGCTCAATGCCTCGGGCTAGCTGCTGTAAGGTTCCGCCAGACTTCTGCATCCGATGCCGTAGCTGTGACCGATAAATCTGCTTTAGACGATCGTCTCTATAACGCATGTCGAGTGCATTCATTATAGCAGCCGGGTATAAGTGCAACTCAACGGGGATAGTCTGTAAAAGCTCGGCAGCTGGGCCTCTTAGAGCAAAAATTAATGCAGTTGCTGTTCCTGCTCATTTCAGTGATTTTCCCTAGCGGCGGCTTCAAACTGGGTTTTGTAAATGCTCCAGACCGTTTGTCCGTCGAATATTGGTGCTTGCACATTTCTGGATGAGCTTTGCGCTGCGGTTGTAAGCGGGGCCGGTGAGGTAGTTACTACTGCCTCCGCTGCTTCCAATTCCTTTTTCATTTTTTCCATCTAATTGTTGGTTCCCTCCTCGACCTAGCTGACCTTTTCCTCGACCTGGGAAGCCTTTTCCTTGACGCATTTAATTTGTTTTTTCAGACTACCGAGCTCCGCTTTTATTTCGCTTGACTGTTTTTGAAAATCTGCCTTGATTTCGATCGCTAGTTGGTCCAGCTTCACTGATGGTTCGTTAAGCTTCGCTGATTGTTCATTTAACTTCGCTGATTGTTCATCTAGCTTCGCAGTAGAACTGGATGACTGTTCATTTAGCTTCGCTGATTGTTTATTTAGCTTAGCAGTTAAATTGAAAGACTGTTGTCGCTGATCTTGTTGCATCAGCATCAACATTTGCATCAGCACATTTTCGCGTTCCTTTGATTTTGATGTTCTACTTCTCCACCTTCTGCGCCTTTTTCTGCATCTGAGGGCTCACCCGAATCCAGATGCACGCCTTTCGATTCAGTCACGTCACGAAAGCGTGCAATCGGTGTGGTCTTGTATCTTGCCTAGGCAGATTTCACTGTTCCAACTCTTCCTTTAAGCTCCGATTTGGTCAATTCATTAATTTTTAAATTAAGGCTTCGTGGCGTTTTTATTATTTCAGTTATTCTTCCAACAGTTTCCTCGTTAAATTTCAATATTATGCACTTTGAAAATGTTTAAAAGTTTCCACTTCCAAAATCTTCATTCTCACTTCTTGATATCTCTGTCGCGTGTTATGGTTCGCGGCCAATAATTTTAATGTTCCGGAAAAGTGAAAAAGCACTGTCTTTTAAATTAAGTTAAAAGAGTTTATCTACTAAAAATGCACAATAGTTGATTTCACTATTTCACAAATCGCATGTTAATCGAACTTTCGCTTGTCTATAAATTTCTATTACAACTGTCTTCACCAACAATCAATATCGGTTTTTAATTCGCACTCCATACTATCGAGTTTTTACTATCACGGTTTTACTACTCCTCAATTCATTCGGCTCGGCTATATATAGGGCATCTAGTCATTTAATCCATTTCTCGTAAATTGGCGTACTACCTGGAATATTCGAGCAATTCTGAATGGCCGCAGTGACGCCACTTTCAGATGTTAATCATACTTGGTCGATTCTTGTGCTTTCGGGTACATTCGTTTGTTGATCATGATGACATTGATAGTTGCGACGACAATTGCGACAGTAGCTTGCAGAAATGTTTGGACATGTAACAATATATATATATATATATATATATATATATATATATATATATATATATATATATACTCGTATATATATGTGTATATATATATATATATATATATATATATATATGTATATATATATATTTATTTATATATATATATATATATATATATATATATATATGTATATATATATATATATATATATATATATATATATATATATATATATATATATATATATATATATATACTCGTATATATATTGTTACATGTACAAATAATTCTGCGAGCTACTGTCGCAATTGTTTTCACAACAATGAAGAACACGAATTCACTCGAAACCACGAGAACCCAACAAGCATGATCAACATCTGCAAGTGACGTCACTCCATTCATGAATTTGCTCGAATCTACCAGGTACCTCTCGGTAGAACATTCGCCAATAAACGAGAAATGGGTGAATAGGTAGAGACCCTATATAAAGGCGAGCTGAATGAATGGGGGGATCATCATTCATTCAACCGCGACAAGAAGTGCGAAAGAAAAGTGTGTTTCGTAATAGTGAAGTGATTTAGAAGACAATTGCGATAATAAATTTATGGACAAGTGTTAGAATCTTAATAGTGAAAATTAAAATTAGTGAAAGTGTTAACCGATTATTGTGCATTTTATTAAATAAACTCTTTTAACTCAAATTAAAAGACATTGCGTTTTCACTTTCCCGGAACGTTAAAATTATAAGCCGCGAACCAATAACACGCGACAGTGGTGTCGAGAAGTGAGATTAAAATTTTGGAAGTGAAAACGTTTAAACAATTTTAAAGTGCACAATTGTGAAAATTAACGTGGGAAAATAGCCGAAACAATAAAAATGCCAGGAAATTTACACCTAAAAATTAATCAATTGAGCATATCGGAGCTCAAAGAGGAGTTGGAACAAAGAAATCTAGCTACACAAGGTACAAAGGCCATACTGATTGCACGCTTGCGTGATGCGATCGAGTCGGAAGGCGGGAATCTGGATTCGGGTGAGCTCTCAGCTGCAGAAAGAGGCGCAGAAGGTGGTGAAGCCGAAACACCAAAACCAAAGGAACCAGAAAATGCGCTGATGCAAATGTTGATGCTGATGCAGCAAGAGCAGCGACAACAGTCATCCAATTTAACTGCGAAGCTAAATGAACAATCAGCGCAGCTAAATGAACAATCAGCGCAGCTAAATGAACAATCAGCGCAGCTAAATGAACAATCAGCGCAGCTAAATGAACAGACATCCAGTTTAGCTGTGAAGCTAAATGAACAATCAGCGAAGCTTAGTGAACAATCAGCGCAGCTAAATGAACAGACATCCAGTTTAGCTGCGAAGCTAAATGAACAATCAGCGAAGCTAGACCAACAAGCGCTCGAAATCAAGGCGGACATCACACAGAAGCTGGAAAAACAGTCAACCGAAATAAAAGCGGAGCTCAGTAGTCTCAACAACCAAATTAAATGCGTCGAGGAGAAGGTATACCAGGTCGAGGAGAGAATCAACCTTGAGGTCAGCCAGGTCAACTATGAGATGGAAAAAGTGAAAAAGGACTTGGAAGCAGCGAAGGCAGGAGTAATCGCCTCGCCAGCCCCAATTATAACCGCAGCGCAAAGCTCATCTAGAAATGTGCAAGCACCAATATTCGATGGGCAAACGGTCTGGACTATTTACAAAACCGCTCGCATAAATCACTGGAATGAGCAGGAACGAGCAACTGCATTGATTCTTGCTCTAAGAGGCCCAGCTGCCGAGCTATTGCAGACGATCCCCGTTGAATCGCACTCAAACTCGAATGCTATAATGAATGCGCTCGACATGCGTTATGGAGATGATCATCTAAAGCAGATTTATCGGTCACAGCTAAGGCATCGGATGCAGAAGTCTGGTGAAACCCTACAGCAGCTAGCCCAAGACATTGAGCGACTAGCACTTTTGGCTTATCCAGCCTACGACCCAGAACATCGAGATGATGCAGCGACAGAAGCATTCATCAGCGCACTAAAGGACCCGGAATTGCAACAAGCCGTGCGTTTAGCTCAAAAGCAAACGGTTAAGGACGCACTGGCTTATAGTCTGAACTTTGAGGCAGCGAAAAATGTGACTCGTACCACTGCCCGGGTTCGTGAGGTAGTGACAGACGAATGCAGGTGTGAGCGCGTGGAAATTGAGCGAGATCCGCATGTAAATGGTGCGCCTAGATGCTGGAATTGCGGAGAGAAGGGGCACCTGCAAAGAGACTGCAAGAAGCGAAGAAAACCGAGCTATTGTCCAGGGTGTGCAGCTAGGAGGAGATCCAGCCCGAGTCAGGAGCCCAGAATGGAAGCCCTTCAAACAGAGGGGTCGGGAAACATGTAAGAGCCAACTTCGTGGGGCAGAGGTTGGCTAGGAGGATCGACGTCCCCAGCACCACCATCATCGTGTCAAGACTACATCGTGGAGAAGCGGACTTATGCCTTCCGGGTCAAGTTGACGGAGAACCTTGCACCATAACAATCGACACTGGTGCAACCCGATCGATTATCCGACCAGACCTAGTTAGACAGCAACAACTTCACAAGGGCAGAATTTTCTCACTACGGACAGTTACGGGAGAAACTGCACCTGTTCATGGAGAGGTCAACCTCCAGATACAGTTGGGAGACCTTGTGTTCCGACATAATTTTCTGGTCGCGAACATTATGGATGACTGCATTCTCGGAATGGATTTTCTGCGACCACATGTAATCACGTTGGATTTGGGCAAACGTGTATTGAAATGGCAGAATGTAGAAGTACTGATGGAGGATCCCAGCGTCCAAATTCCCAAGATGATTGTAGTGGTATGTACTGACACGGATGTACCAAATTCTTCCGAAAGCATTGTATGAGCCAAGCTTGATGGTGATTCTGGAGACCACGGATCTTATCTGATAGAGCCAACGAAGACGTCCGCATTACGCAGTTTGATTGTAGGACGATGCCTTGTAAGATATTTAAGGAACAGATATGTGCCGGTTAGAGTCCTTAACACCGCAGACTCAACTACGAGCATCAAAGCGGGAGAAGTCATCGGCAGCTGCCAGCCTGTTTCCACCATCACCTCTTTGGAAGCTACTCACGACCATCATTGGAAAAGGAGGCAAGACACAGACAAAGCCCGGGAATCCACGTCTGCAATATTGAAGCAGGTCAAATTGCCAGTGCAGCTATTCAAACGAGCCTCTCATCTGGTCACCAAGTACAGTGACATCTTCTCAACAAGCCCAGATGACCAAGGCCGAACGAGTATGGTAACTCACGTCATAGATACACAGGGAGCCAAGCCGATTCGACAAGCACCGAGACGTCTCCCTATAGCCAAACAAGGAGAATTGAGCGCGCTGATCTCGGACATGGAAAAATAAGGCGTTATCGAACCTTCTGTCAGTCCATGGGCCGCGCCTGTAGTTCTAGTCAAGAAAAAGGATGGTAGCACTCGCTTTTGTGTCGACTATAGGCAGCTTAACGACGTCACTAAGAAAGATAGTTACCCACTCCCACGCATCGATGACATCATGGACACTTTAGCCGACGCAAAATGGTTTTCTACACTCGATCTCAAGAGTGGCTACTGGCAGGTAGAAATTGACAAGAAGGACCGAGAGAAGACCGCATTTTCAGTTGGGACCGGATTGTGGCAATTTGTTGTGATGCCGTTTGGGCTTTGCAATGCTCCAGCAACTTTCGAACGCTTGATGGAATATGTGCTACGTGGTCTAACCTGGAAAACCTGCTTGGTATACCTGGATGACATCATCGTCATCGGTAGAACGTTCGAAGAGCATGTGCGGAACTTAGAAGAGGTTTTCTCCCGATTGCGACTGGCTAATTTGAAACTTAGTCCCGAGAAGTGTACTCTTTTCGCAGATGAAGTAAAATGCCTGGGACACGTCGTATCAGCAGAAGGGGTCAAAACAGACCCTGAGAAAATTGAAGCCGTGAAAAGCTGGCCAACACCAAACAACAAGCGCCAACTACGAAGTTTTCTGGGTCTGGCGACCTACTATCGAAGATTCGTCAAAGACTTTGCCAAAATAGCTAAGTGTCTCCATCAGCTAACCGAGAAAAATCGTCCGTATGTCTGGAATGAACAATGCCAGACAGCCTTTGAGACCCTGAAGGAAAAGCTGTGTGAATCACCCGTGCTGGCGTATCCGAAACCCGGAAAAATGTTTGTAGTTGACACCGATGCAAGCAACGGCGGTATTGGAGCTGTACTCTCCCAGCAGATCAATGGCGAAGAAAGAGTCCTCTCTTATTACAGTCGAGTTCTCTCAAAAAGTGAGAGGAATTACTGCGTGGCCAGGAAGGAGCTATTGGCTATAATAGAGGCCACCAAGCAGTTCCACAAGTATCTATGTGACCAGAAATTTGTTCTTCGAACGGACCATGCATCACTGAGATGGTTGCTCAACTTCAAAAACCCCGAGGGACAAGTTGCGAGATGGATCGAAAGATTGCAGTCATACGACTACGAAATTGTTCATCGGAAGGGCGGAGTTCATGGAAATGCTGACGCCCTATCCCGCCGTCCATGTCCAGCTAACTGCAAGCATTGCCGACGGATTGAGGAAAAGGAACCGCTCGTTGATCTGCGATTGATAACGGCGGAATTCGATGAAGGTTGGTCATCGGAGGAGATTCGAAACGCCCAGTTAGCCGATGAAGACATCGGACCATTGCTCGTATGGAAGGAGACGACTGGGCGACCTGAGTGGAAAGACGTTTCAATGCATGGCGCAACCCTGAAAAGCTATTGGGCACAATGGAACTCCCTTCAGGTGGAGGGTGGCGTACTCAAGCGAAAATGGGAAACGGCGGATGGCAGCTCCTATAGGATGCAAACTATACTTCCCAAAAGCCAAATCCACGATGTGGTTAAGGAAATGCATGAAGGATCCTCGGGAGGCCACCTTGGTGTTAACAAGACCTTAGCGAAATTGCGGGAACGGTTCTACTGGCTCCACGCTCGAGAAGACGTAGAGGACTGGTGTCGCAGATGCACAATTTGCGCTTCCGTCAAAGGCCCAAAGCGGCGACTGAGAGGACAAATGCAAACCTATAACGTGTTAGAATCTTAATAGTGAAAATTAAAATTAGTGAAAGTGTTAACCGATTATTGTGCATTTTATTAAATAAACTCTTTTAACTCAAATTAAAAGACATTGCGTTTTCACTTTCCCGGAACGTTAAAATTATAAGCCGCGAACCAATAACACGCGACAATATATATATATATATATATATATATATATATATATATATATATATATATATATATATATATGTATATATATATATATATATATATATATATATATATATATATATATATATATATATATATATATATATATATAGATATATATATATATATATATATATATATATATATATATATATATATAATATATATATATATATATATATATATATATATATATATATATATATATATATATATATAAAGGGTTTTTCAATAAGAGGTGTTATTTTGAATAGCCCAATATTTCGGTAGATGTCACTTTTGAAGCTGTCGTTTTTTTGAAATTTGACAAGTACAAACTACGCCATTAGTCAAATGGTACACGCTTCAGCGACGCATTGAAATTATTAAAATTCACTATAAAAATTGTGAAAATTTGGCAGAGACAGTCGGATGCAGAAATTGGTGGAAGAATTCGACAACTTAGTCATGTGAAGAATAAAACCCGTGCACGTCACTCAGGAACAGCCGAGAATATTGCTGCTTTAGCCGAAAGTGTTGAAGAAAACCCAGGTATGTCCATTCCTTGTCGTTCTTTGGAATCAGGCATTCCACATACGTCATACACCGTGTTTTGCATAAAGATTTGGGTCTTAAGGCTTATATAGTTCAGTTAACATCAGAACTCAAGCCGGTTGATCATTAACAACGTCGTGTCTTTGCTGATTGGGTCCTTGAAATGCATGAAAATGATCCAGAATATCATCGAAAAATCATCTTGAGTGATGAGGCCCATTTCCACCTCGGTGGCTTCGTCAACAAGCAAAATGGTCGCGCCTGGGGCTCAAAAAACCCAAGAGTTATTGTTGAAAAGCCTCTCTATCCTCAACGTGTGATTGTTTGGTGTGGTTCATTTCCGGCGGAGTCATTGGACCTTACTCTTTCAAAAATGAGGCTGGAGCAACAGTTACGGTGAATGGATTACGCTATTGAGAGTTGATTAATGATTTTTTAAGGCCGGAATTGGATGGTATATCATGCATTTCAAGGCATGAAAATGATCCGGAACCCCATCGAAAAATCATCTTGAGTGATGAGACACATTTCCACCTCGGTGGCTGCGTCAACAAGCAAAATTGTCGCATCTTGTTGAAAAGCCTCTCTATCCTCAACGTGTGATTGTTTGGTGTGGTTAATGGTCCGGCGGAGTTATTGGGCCTTACTTTTTCGAAAATAAGACTGGAGCAACAGTTATGGTGAATGGACCGGAATTGTATGGTATTGATCTGCACAACGTTTACTTTCAACAAGACGGCGCTACGTGCCACACAGGCAACGAAACCATTGATCTTTTACGGGAAAAGTTTCCGGACTATGTTATCTCTCGAAGAGGTGATCACAATTGGCCACCGAGATCTTGTGATTTAACACCTTGCGACTTCTTGCTTTGGGGCCACGTGAAAGAGAAAGTTTGCGCCAACAGCCCAGCGTCGATTGAAGACCTCAAAGGTGGAATTCGTTCGGCTAACGAGGACATAGGGCAGCCACTTTGCGATTTGGTTATGGAAAATTTCATGAAGAGGATATGGTCTTGTAAGCATGATCGTGGTGGTCATTTGCCTGATGTTATTTTTTACTATTAACGGCATACCTTTTTCTTTAGAATGAAATAAACAACCGATCATTTGTATTAAAAAATTGCATTTTTCTTTTAATATCAAAATTACACCTCTTATTGGAAAACTTTGTGTATATATATATATATATATATATATATATATATATATATATATATATATATATATATATATATATATATATTGTGGCGTAATCCGAGATCAAATGATGAACACTCCGTTCTGTTTTACTAGCTCCCTTGAAAAAAAGAAAAGAGAGTTCTTTATTGACAGCTATTGACAACCAGTTCTCTTGTTCACAATTCACAATTGCTTGATTCACAATGGTTAATCCTGTGCTAAAATTTTAGTCGTTACAATTCTTTCCTCCTACAACTCAGCCATTCTTAACATAGATTCGCCTGGAATTGGCTCTGCAGGAACCGGTGGTATATAAAAGTTCATCTGTGTACAATCAGAAACTCCCTTAAAAGGTTTTTGAGACAGCATTGCATTAAGTAGATCTTTAACAAAGTAATGTCCCTTCGAACGAGGAGCCAGTTTCGACTTGTGATGTACACCATACCACCAATTTTATAATTATAAGCATCCGTATTCCTCATTATATTTCTTTTTATATATGATTGTGTTTTATCGTTGTTGAAAATTTTCATTGCGCGAATTTCATTTAAATTATTTTTCCGTTTAATTAATGGTTCAAGGCACTCACTAATAGAATCTATAAAAGTTAGGCGTTGGTTTACACCTAAGAGTGCAAGACTGGGGGTGGTGTTAATACTTCGATTAACGGTAATATTCATAGTGTACTCGTACCGCCCCAATATAGTATCCCAACCCAATTTTCCATTACACAACTTCGACAACATTGGATTCAAAAATCTATTCATACGCTCAACTTGTCCATTCGAACTAGGACTTGCGGTTGCGTTCAGGACATGTTTGATGTTATTTTCTGTTATGAATTCCTTGAATTTTAAAAATTTGGAACATCGTTTTAACACCCCCCCCACACCACTCTCAATCCTCTCCAGCATTAAAAATAATTATTCGTCAATTGACAACCCACACATTTATTTAATTGTGATCAGATGTTGTCATACAACACAATTTAAGAAAATGGGATGGGAATTGTATTTCAATAATATTTTTTGGTGGAATTTTAGGCATTGAATTACAATATTTGAAATGGCATACCCCCGATGCTGCTGTAATATATTGTGCAAGGACGGGTTCTAGAAGAGCAGCCTTCTTTTCTTTAGAAGGGCACCCTTCTATTCTCTAGAGGAGCACCCTTCTTTTGTCTAGAGGAGCAACCTTCTATTCTTTAGGTGTGTATTCTATAGAAGGGCATCCTTCTTTTCTCTAGGGAAGCATTCTTGAACTCTTCCTTCTACTCTATAGAAGGGAACCCTTCTATACTTTATGATACCCTTCAATTCATTTGAAGAGTATCCTTCTATAGAATAGAAAGGTGCTCCTCTTGAGAATAGAAGGGTGCCCTTCTATTCTTTAGAAGGGCACCCTTCTTCCCATACCCCACTCTCAATCCTCTCCAACATCAAGTATGTGCAAAATACCAACTTTTCACGATAGTGTACATTTCCCAATTTCCAAACCATAAAAATTATGTAAAGGTATGTTTTTTCGCGCCCAACATATATATATATATATATATATATATATATATATATATATATATATATATATATATATATATATCTCTGTATAAATATATATATATATATATATATATATATATATATATATATATATATATATATATATATATATATATATATATATATATATAAATAAATAAATATATATATATATATATATATATATATATATATATATATATATATATATATATATATTTATACAGGGTGGGCCATAAGGGTGTTGGCGGTTTAAATATTCGATTTAAAAAAAACTACGAAACATAACACAAATATATTTGTATTGTTAAAAAGTAGAAGCATAGGAATTTTTAAGACTTAAAAATAATGTTGTCCAAATGGCTTCCCTCGGCTGCTTGGCACTCTTGGAACCGAAGTCGCAAATTTTGGAAAACTCGTTGTAAAGTAGTTCTCGGTATTTTGTTACTTTCCTGAATAATATTCCTCTTGAGCTGCTCTAAATTGGTCGGATTATTCTCGTAAACTACCGATTTGAGGTAGCCCCATAGAAAATAATCGCATGGAGAGAGATTGGGGCTACGTGGGGGCCATTCAATATCCCCCCTTTTCGAGATGAGTTTTCCGGGAAAAACATTTTTCAGCAGCTCTATGGATACCCTAGCCGTATGACATGTGGCCCCATCCTGTTGAAACCACATCCTCGAGGTATTGCCTTGAAGTTCTTGCAAAGCTGGCACCAAAAAGTCTGTTAACCAACACTGATATGGCCCACCCTATATATATATATATATATATATATATATATATATATATATATATATATATATATATATATATATATATTCTTTTTCAGCATGAAAAACTGTATAACATACTGAAATTTCAAAAAATCGGGAGTATGGCACCTAAACCAAATAATTACCAAAAATGCCATTTTTAGGGTTTTGTAAAATTATTTTACTAGTTTCGCGACCTGTCTGTCCGTCTGTCTGTCCGTGTGTCACAGCACTTTTTCTCGCAAACTACTTAAGCTAGAAACATTAAATTTTGTATGCAGGTGTAAAGTGGTGCTCTCTTCAAAGTTCAATTACAAAAAAAATTTATAAGGTATTTAAGGGGGGTCTCCCCATATAGGGGAGTGGCCCCCGAAAAAAAAAAATTCATCAAAGGTAGCCGATATGGATATCAAATGAAAGGTCTTGATGCAAACTTTTCAAAACAAGTCTAGTTTGATACTTTATGCTTCGAGGGACGCGCAGGGAGGGGAAACACACGAAAAACAGGCGTTTGGGCACCTGTGATCCGAAAAATGTGAAAAAAAATTATGGTGGTAGGTCCATTAGAAGTCGAAATTTGTTCAACTTTGTTAATAATAGTATGATATTCGAATTTCAGATTTTCCCCAATAAAATCGCATCGGTACCCTTATACCGAATTTGAGTAGTCCTACTAAGGGTTCTTATACTTGGTAAGTTTGATGAAAATCGAATGATATACACGGAAGTTACAGCCGTTTGAAATTTCTCAAATTACAGTAACAATAACACATGATTTTGGTATTTTATGGACTTTCCATCGAATCAGTCACTGCAGTTTTGAATTGGTCTTCTTGAAATTTTTAAATAAGGTCAATCACATTAATATTATTGAGAATTCATGATTCGAGTGATTTTTGTCGGCTTGCAACAAAATGGCGACCGTTGAAAGTAGAAAAACAATGGATTTTCTTTTGAACGTGCACATCTCTTTGACATATTTCTTGACGTTATTCAGTGCTGGTGACTGCATTTCTGAGAAGTTGGGTACAAAACCCTTCTGAAATGAGCGTAGGTCTGTTTACCCAACTTGTTTAATATAAATGATCGGTTGTTTATTTCATTCTAAAGAAAAAAAAATTGCCGTTAAAGGTGAAAAATAACATCAGGCAAATGACCATCATGATCACGCTTACAGGACCATATCCTCTTCATGAAATTTTCCATAACCAAATCGCAAAGTGGCTGCCCTATGTCCTCGTTAGCCTAACTTATTCCACTTTTGAGGTCTTGAATCGACGCTGGGCTGTTGGCGCAAACTTTTTCTTTCACGTGGCCCCAAATGAAGAAGTCGCAAGGTATTGAATCACAAGATCTTGGTGGCCAATTGTGATCACCTCTTCGAGAGATAACAAGGTCCGGAAACTTTTCCCGTAAAAGATCAATGGTTTCGTTGCTTGTGTGGCACGTAGCGCCGTCTTGTTGAAAGTGAACGTTGTCCAGATCAATGCCATCCGATTCCCGTCATAAAAAATCATTAATAACCTCTCGATAGCGGAATCCATTCACCGTAACTGTTGCTCCAGCCTCATTTTCGAAAAAGTAAGGTCCAATGACTCCACCGAACCATGAGCCACACCAAACAATCACACGTTGAGGATAGAGAGGATTTCAACAATAACTCTTGGGTTTTCCGAGCCCCAGATGCGACCATTTTGCTTGTTGACGAAGCCACCGAGGTGGAAATGGGCCTCATCACTCAAGATGATGATGATATTCTGGATCATTTTCATGCATTTCAAGGACCCAATCAGAAAAGACACGACGTTGTTGATGATCGACCGGCTTGAGTTCTGGTGTTAACTGAACTATATAAGCCTTAAGATCCAAATCTTCATGCAAAATACGGTGTAATGACGTATGTGGAATGCCTAATTTCAAAGAACGACGAGGAATGGACAAACCTGGGTTTTTTTCAATACTTTCGGCTACAGCAGCAATATGCTCGGCTGTTCCTGAGTGAAGTGCACGGGTTTGATTCTTCATATCACTAAGTTGTCACAACAGTTCGAATTTTTTCACCAATATCTGTATTGCGGTCCGATAAGGTGCTTCACGACGACCCCAAAAATGTTCGAGTTTTACGAACCGTCTCCGCCAAATTTTCACCATTTTTATAGTGAATTTTAATAACTTCAATGCATTGTTGAAGCATATATTGTTTCAATTTTATTAATGGCGTAGTTTTTACTTGTCAAATGTCAAGTAATGACAGCTTCAAAGTGACATCTACCGAAAAAGTGGGCTATCCAAAATAACACCTCTTATTGGAAAGCCCTTTAGTTTAACCAAGGGCCCTCTTTGACGCCTCTCGGGCCGGGTGAAAGGCATATATATGTATCTAACACCGTGAAAAGCAAAGGCTCATCGCAGGCAAAGCGGACCTTTCTTACGGTGTTTGTTAGGCCCGGGAGGTTTGCCATTTCATACTTTGCCCGGCAGGCTATTCAAGTTGGCGTCTCCTGTTGCCACCGCGGAGAGGTATATTTTCTTGGCCACTTGCAGTTTACGTGATTTAATCAAAGTTGCTGCTGTTAATTTGCTCACTCTTCTACACCCTAGAAAGCTGCATTAATAAATAAAAATAAAAGAATTTGACATTGTCTCCTTCCCTGTTCATCTCGATTTTCCTCATTAGTTAAACAAATTATTAAGTGAAAAGCATTTTGTTTTATTGGCGGCACCGTCAATGGGAGAGAGGCAAACTGCTCTGGAACATGGGATAAATTTAATCCAACCCTCAGGCTGGATTCAAACTTGCTGATTAAATCCAAATATTGTCCATACCACTAAGTAAAACATTCACTTCTCAATTATTATTGTTGTATACCACGTTCATAATTTCCAAGTTCCTTTTATTTTGTGTCAGAAAAGTAAT
Organism: Odontomyia ornata; assembly: GCA_963969285.1. Lineage (NCBI taxonomy): Eukaryota > Metazoa > Arthropoda > Insecta > Diptera > Stratiomyidae > Odontomyia > Odontomyia ornata. Next base: position 44,682,498 of record OZ017742.1, read on the forward strand.
GTAATTAATCATGATGAGGATGATGAATGATTTTACGAACCTTCCAGTCTGTGTATATTTATTTACTTTTTTCTCTTCTTCATTCTCTCTTCGTTGCCATTCTTTGTCGGTGAAATTATAACACACAAATGAAATTTATGAAAGTAGTTCGTTGGACTTTCGCAACAAAGTTCAGTGCCTGGAATAATTCGTTTTACCACGAAAGTTTAAATGCTGTTTAGAAAAGTTTGGAAAAATAAATCCTGAATTTGAAAATGAATGATTTAAGGAAAAGGTAAGTCGTTCTTAGGAGTGTGATTGTGAAATTTATTAATTTTATAGATATTTAAATGTAATAGTCAATTATTTTGTTTACTTGATACCGCAGGCCAATTTTATGTTTTCTTGAAAAACCGTCGGGGCATGATTTTTTGAAAGAGTAGACGCGTTTCGTTTCTTTGAGTCATCTTCGGTGTCTAAATGATGCGCACAAGGGCATGAATTTATATCGGTACAGGATGGGTTAAGCAGGTATCCATTGGTTAGGCCAGGTCGAGGGATATTAGGGTTTTGCTTTTTAAGAAGTTTCGTTATGAAAACCCTATTGGGCCGAAAATCCAAAACCATACTACGGCGAGTAAGCGTACCAGAAGAAAGCTGTATTACCACAAACGAGTACATGACCACATGTAAGTAGACTTTTGAGCGCATTGTAGTAATCGAGCCTAAGCAATCTGCCCGAAAACCACCATAATGCTGATCCAAATTTCAATTGTAAATTTAAAAGAAATTATAATCATTTAAATTTTCAATTGAAATCTGGACATGGCAACCCCCCTTTCAATGGAGTTTATCCACGAATTGCACTTCCGCAATGCAATGGAAAGTGGATGAAAGGCTTGTTAACTGCTGTTAGGAGGAGTCCCGCAAGGTGACGAAGAATAACAGGGGAGTCTTTGTGTTATCGCGAGGCTTTGCAGACGTCGTGAATTGTCCCTGCAGGGATTATATTATTTGATTTGCACACGGAAAAGTATCAGATATGCGCTGTAAGCGCGGGGAAAGAAGTTGCTCATACCGTGTAGTCAAAAGTGCATTGCAATTCACCCTAGCCTAAGCATATCGACGAGTCCAATTAATTCTGGCTGTGGAATCTTCTCCCTTTATCTATTGTGTGCGATTACATGCCGTCGCCGGCAAACGGAAAGTTTCGCATGAATGTTGTGAAAAACTAAAATTCCTTGGTGTTTCAATTGATAATGACCATAATCCGCAGCAAATATGCGTGATAATAGTTCCAAACATTGCAATCCTTAACAAATTGCTGCCAATTAATACAATACAGTTAATACAATCCCAATTAGATGTTCACACACCGCGAACCCAAAAGGATTTTCTGAGTGAAATATTGTTGAAATGAAAATAAAAATGAATCGGTGAATTTAAGGAAGCATTTACCTGTGAATGAGTGAGGGGAAAAGTAATTTCCATACAGCAATAACCGTGCCGGAAAAGTGCTGGAAAAGATTCCGTGTGGTCTTAACTGATTATTGCGAGAAAATGAGAAGTCACCCAAGTCATCAATCACTGCCAAAAATAATTTATAGACATCATCTAATAGTTTAAACTGAGCGAGAAACGACAAAAAATTTAAACAAAGAGGATAATTATAAAACGATTACATTAATGAAAAAATGAGCGTATAAAGATATATAAAAGAAAGGGGAAGAGTTGCTTTGTAAAAGCGGTGGGGCGACCCAATTCATTTTCGCATGCGGTACAAGATACAAGTGAAACGTTCGAAACAACGATCAATCGCTGAATAGAGCCAAAAGGAAGAATTTTCCAGTAGCACGAGTTGTAGCCAAGTGAAAAAGAAAAATCCAAAATTGATGATTTTGCTGTGAAAGTGCAGAGTTCTCTTTGCGCGCTCATCGTGCTGCTTCTGCAAAGTGCTGGTGATTGCGAAAAATTTGGTGGTGCATAGCTGCTGAATTGTGGACGTCAGAAAAGCAGGAAAAAGTGGGAATTTGTACGAAATTGGTGGAAAGGTGTGAAAAGATTTCCGGTGTGTTGCCGAGCGTGAGTATACAGCCGACTGGCTCAGTGGAGTACAGGGAAAACCCGACTGAGCCTATCGCCAGCACTTGTGCCAGTGAGAGGCTGTGTACGGGTAACTTGAATCATTTTGGCGCCCGAAAAACAGCGGGTGGATGGGATAGAGAAGTTGATATACCATCTGAATGAATGGGATACTGTTTATCTTACGAATCAATGTTGGATACGTTGGGTTTGCAAGAGATAAATGGCTAAAGGGAAACGAAGTGATGTTTCTAAATCGTGAAACTTTGTTCATAACTGCAATTGAAGATCGTCAGGATAAGGAGGAGAAAAGTTAATTGGTGGAGCGAAGTTCTTCGTGCTTTTATATGGATACTTGTCTTGACGTCTTATCTTATAAAAGAATTGAATCGTATTCAGTGCAAAAGTGTATTTGGAATTTTTTGTAGTGGGTCTTGTGCTGAGGGGAAGAACCCGCCCCACGACACCGCAACGCTAGCCCGCCAGCGCATTCACGCGTCCCCGACAAGGCCGATCTCGGCGGATACGACCATCTTTTTCCGTCGAGGCAGCGATAGTCAATTCATTTATCAAATATCTGCCGTTACTCCCAATACTATAAGCTAGTTCCACTCTAGCTTCGATTTGGAGTTATGGGTTTTTTTTATTTTCTTTGTGGTAGGGAGGTGAATGCCCATTTACGCACAGACTGCGAGACTCCCATGTTTGCAAGAAGCCGATTGTGCTACCCACTAAACATCTCCCCTGTCGACCTGAGAGCTTAGCCTGGAACCGTTTGACACATTACTTCTGGCCAGGCCTCGTATTGTTGCGGCGTGAGGCGCGCTCAAGCTGGGGGATCCCTCTTCTAGTGGAAAGAGGAAGTGCCAGACAAGCGATCCCCCAGCCTCAAGGCCACCGGCTGCTGTAAGTCCCTTTCATCTTTTAGGACTGCCCGAACATAATGTGCCACCTGGTTCCATTTGTCAACCGATTCGAGCATCACCGCGACTATATTATGAGCTCTCCCACCTCCCTGTAGTGGATCCTTCGCAGCCTGATCCATTTTGTACATGTGTGGCAGGTATTGTCTTCCTCTCCTGGGCAATACCGACAATCGAGGGACCGTGACTTACCAACCTTGTGCGGTTAAGACTGAAGACATCCATGCCGGCTTAAAGCTGGGTCAAATAGAAGTCAGTCTTACCCTGCCTTCGATTTAGCCACGGTCTCACATCCGTAATAAGGCGCGCAGTCCACCTTCCCTTCATGCAATTTACCCAAGACTGCTGCCAATCGTTGACTGAGTGCTGTCTCTCTTCGTGGACAACCATCTTTCAGCCTCGCTTCGACGCAGATAAATGGAGCGGTGCTCTCTAGCAAGGAGGCCGACAGGTATCACACCTGCAATAACTCTCACCGCTGAATCAAAGACTGTTGGATACGAAGATGCAATTCTCAGTGCTCCTCTTCTCTGTACCTGTGCCAAATGTTTTCGGTATACCTCCTTGCTGAGAGCGTCACCCCATACTTCTGCTCCATACAGTAGCACTGACCCTACAGCACTCATAAAGAGGCATTTTCTTGATGGGCTGGGTCCCACTATGTTGGCCATAAGTCGACTCAGAGCCTATATTCCTGAAGCAGCCTTTCGGCCGTTGCCCTGATTTGCTCAGAGAAACTCATCTTCGAGTCGATCGGTAGCCCCAGATACTTCACCCTGGCTTCAATCCGATTCGTATATCTACAATACTTATCATCCTTACTCTAGGGATTCTCTTTTTTGTCAAGATGACCACTTTAGTTTTCTCTAGTGCTAAACTGAGCCTGCCAGCAGTCTACCCGTCCCTCACTCAGCGCATTAGCATAGCTAGCCTAAGTTGCGCCTGTTCAACGGTGCATTCAGCGACCAGATCCGCAACATCATCCACATAGCCGACCAAGCGCGAATCATCTGGCATCTCAAGTCTCAGTAGCCCGTCATAAAACACGTTCCTCAGGTCCGGACCAAGGATATATCCCTGGGCATCTCCCGATGTAATTTTCATCCTTCGATGGCCCTGTGTCATGTCGTAGAGCAGGCTTCAGTCCTTTAGATAGTTCCTCAAAAGCCACATTAGATATTCTGCAACTTGAAAAGTGTTTTCCAGCGTATCCAGAATATCCACCCATCTTGAAGGCGTTTCTGACGTGGAGTGTCACCAACAGGACGATCCGTCACTTGGTGTGACTATATACCTCTTGATGAGTTTCTCTAGCACTTTCCCAGCCGTGTCTAGCATGCATAACGGACGGTATGCAGAGGCGATTTGGGATTTCCCTTTCCACTGCTGATCAGCACGAGCCTCGATACCTTCCATCGCACGGGGAAAATCCCGTCATGTAGGCAAGCGTTGAATGTGCTGAGCAGCAAGTCAGGACAATGGTGATAGGCAAGCCGCTACACCTTAGCCGGAACACCATCTGGTCCCGGAGCCTTCCTCGCTTTCAGCGAAAGGACTGCCTCCTCCAGTTCCGGCTGTGTGCAGAGTGGACACTCGACTGCTGTTTCGCCATGGACAGCGACAACATGGATGGAATGGGCGAGATAGAGTCCCCGCACTATTGCGTCCGTCTTTTCCACGTCATGTATGCAAGGTTTCTGTAGGGCACCAAGCTTCCGCATAACTAGCTTGTAGCCAAGGCCTCACGGATCCTTGTTCACATTGTCCACTAGATGTTGCCAGCAGCGAGCCTTGCTATTGTTGATCAATTTGCGAAGGCATTTCCTGGCCAACTTATATGCTGCTGCGTGGTTGTTTGCCTCGTCATGGTTCCGTGCCCGTTGAGCCTCACGCTGAAGCTTGTGACACTCCCTTCATTTTTCAACGATCTCAGTTGACCACCAGTAAACTAGGGCCTTGCCGTGCCGGGATTTTCGACGGGGTATAGAAGCTTTGCAAGCACTCGTAATGAGTCTCATAGTTGAGTTCACCACGTCTTGAGCTGCCAGTTCTTCTAACCCCTGCGGATCTTCCTACAGTGGTGCACCTGCTGTGAGAACCTCGACAAACCTCTCGACGTCCATCCTTCCGATGTTCCATCCAGTTGTAGAAAGCTAAGAGCATGGACCGCGGGAGACAACGTCGCTTATTTCAAGCAGAATGCACTGATGATCACTGGCTGAGTAGTCCTCTAATACTCTCCAGTTGGGTATCTTCTGTACTAAGGACTCTTAGGCGAATGTAACGTCCGGTATGGTTCCTTCGCAGCCAATACGGCGGAAAGTCGGCATATTGCTGGTATTTAGTACGACGAGGGCCGTCCTGGCCGCCATTTCTAGGATTCATTTTCCCCGCGGATTTATTTGAGGTATGCCCCTTTCGATTGCTTTCCCGTTGAAGTCTCCCCCAATGAGCACGTTCCCGTCTGCGTTCGAGACAGCGCCCTACAAAGCGTATGGCTTGGCTTGGAAAGATGATATCGATTCGTTCGGCGTTAGGTACACACTAAAGAAGGTGGTTCCTCGGCACCGAACCCGGACAAAACCGTACCCGCGTCCATAGCTCTCCGCCTGGAAATCACTATTTCGAACCTAGATGGTGGCAGTACCAGTTTCATTAGGATACCATGATGCTGAACTTTTATCATGATGTTGCTTACTCAGCAGCAAGTAGTTGACTTTCATGTCCCTCGCAAACTGCTCAAGCAGATTTTGGGCGGTTGAGCTGCGGTGTAGGTTTAGCTGCAAGATGCGGGTAACGAAGTTCTAATTTGGCCTTGGCTAGGGTTTCTTGGAAAACCCGGCATTTTCCTGATCCCAAGACGTCTCCAACATCAGGTCATGGATCAGCATCCTTGCAAGGAATACAGTGTGCCTCTTTCGTACACTGTTTTCTTTTATGTCCCATTTCACCGCATTTGTAACATAGGGAACTCCTTTCGGGTCTGCATACTTGTGTGGTGTGACCATAACCAAGGCATTTGAAACATAGAAGAGGCGCTGCTCTTCACCGAACCCTACAGACAACCCACCCTATTTGTACTTTGCCCTTGTTCAGGACCTGTTCGGCGTCCTTTTCGGGCAAGTCAACTATGGCCATGCGTTGTCCCCTATTGCTTTCTGATGTCAATCTCGCTTTGATCGCGCCCACGCTGAATTCCCTTTTGATGGCCTCTTCTACCGCAGCCAGATCCGTGACGCAGTCAATGTCTCTTATTTCGATCGCCATCGGCTCAAGCGAGGCTATAGTTGCGCTTTTGCCGAGGACTTTCTTTACTGCGTCACAGAATGCTTCTGTATTGTCGGTACTGCTTTAATGGTAGTGTTGGTGTCTTCGGGCCTTACGTTCCCCCTGATGTCCCGCAGCACCTCCCCGTAGGATCGGCCCTCTTGGGGTTTTACGTGCAGTGCCTGCTACCGGGATCTTTGTCGGGGTTTCCGTCTCTCCTGTTTTGCATCAGGTCCTTTTTCTGGTTAGGCGTCCGTGCGAATTTTACTTTCTGGCACTTTTGAAAGAGTTTCTTTGCGGCTTTCTTCGCTTCTTTTGTAGCAGTGTCTGGAACCCGTGATCTGGTGCTCCACGTCCATCAAGTGCATCTTCCTTCCTTCTCTCATGCCGACCTCCTTCGATTGGGCTAGTCGCCATTCTTTTATTGATTTTCTCTGATGGAGATATCTGCATGTGGCCTTTAGATTCCGACCCCAGCGCTTCTTTAGCCTTCTGCTCTTCTTCGGCCTTCAACCAGCTCCTCCAATAATGCCCTATGCGGTCTAGGAGCTTCTGTAGTTCAAGGAGCCCAACTCTTACTGCTTTGCTGATTTTTGGGGAGTCGCATGCATATTTTAATCTTTTTAGAACATCTCCCGCTTTTCGGAATAGCCTTTCTTCTTCATGCCGCTGGGTGGCAATTGAACGTTGCAACCATCCTTGGGAGAAGTTATCGCTTTCCGTTTCCGAATGCAGTACCTCCGCCACATTTTCGACGTTGGCGATGCGATCACACAGCATCGGTTTATTTGCCTGGCCACTCGTTTCTTTTCTTGCCACTATCTCCTCGTTGATTTCAGGGTGATGCTTTATTACGCGGGATTTACGACCCTTGCATCGGTCGCTTCGGTAAAGATCGCAGCAGTGACCATCGAATTCTCAATGTTCTTTATATTTTCTTCCATCGCTCGAGCACCTGAAGCGTTTTGTTTCCTGTTTTTCATTTATAGGAAGCTCTGGTGTTCGCATAATTTATTTGCTACCGCCGTTCACACACGAGTGTCACCTCGGCGCTACTGTGCAAAGCAACTAGGTCCAAACCATCATATCCACCAGCCCAAAGTATCAATTCCAGTTCGTTGTCCGAAGCGTAGTCCAGATTCAATCAGGGTCATGGCCGTTTCATCCCAGGAGGGAACCTCACGGCGCTTCCCATATCCTCGGGTCCATGGGGCGGTGCTCCCCAAAGAATGCTAGTCTCCAAAAAAGCTCTTGTCGCCCGACAAGGGAGCGGAACTCCCCAAAGAATACTAGCCTCCAAGAGTATTCCTGTCTGCCAGCATTCCCCCTGCGGGTATTTTCAGTCTTACTCGCACAAGATTGGTAAGTCACGGTCCCCCGATTGTTGGATTTGCCCAGGAGAGAAATACAATTCCTGCCACACATTTTTTGCGTGCATAAAATGGGACAGGCTACTAAGGGACCTCTACAGGGAGGTGGGAGAGCTCATCCCGGATAATATAGTTGCTGTGATGCACGAATCGGTTGACAAATGGACCCAGGTGGCACATTATTCTCGGGCAGTCCTAAAAGGTAAAAGGGACTCACAGCGGCCGGAGGCGTTAGGGCTGGGGGATCGCTTGTCTGGCGCATTCTTTTCCCCTCTCCCCTCCCGCTAGAAGAGCGATCCCCCAGCTTGAGGGCGCCTCACAGCGTAACAAAACTAGACCTGGCCCGAAGTAATGTGTCAAACGGTTCCCGGCTGGACTCTCGGGTTGACAGAGGAGAAGTTTAGTACGTAGTTCAGTTGCCTTCTTGCGAGCATGTGAGTCTGACATTCTGTGCGTAAATGACATTAATCTCCAACCACAAAGAAAGGGGTTTCTGCAATACACGGAAACTCAAAACATCCATAGCTGTCCATGGGAGGGCTAGACTAATGTTGTTTCTCTATGAAATAATGAATTTTGGGCTTGATTGTGGATTTACGATCATAAAAAAAAGTAAAATTCGAAAAAAATTAAGTCATGGGGTATCTGATATAACCGATTAAAATAGTGTGTGGAATGCAAGAGAAATTAAACAATTTTTTCGGGATGATCCACCAATTTTAACTTGTACATTTATTTGCTTCTTCAATACGAATAGCCACTAAATCGAATACTTTCAATTAAATTCCATTTATTTCTGCTTCATCGATTTAGAATGAGAAATGATAAAAATTAATCAACAATTCATTTATTTTCACGCTTGCCCTTGCCGCGATTTTTCAAAGTAACTCCAAACAGAAGTCAAAAAGGGCATTTCGCTTGTTTAATTTCACGATTGTCGTATTTCCTATAAAAGTGTGGAGCATATTAGTCATGGTTTAAGGACCATCCAACACACTTTGGCTTCGTACCTTTTCTCGTTAACTCAACTTCTCCGTGGAGCGCCGTCTTCGCTGGTACTTTACATTCATAATTTAAACGAATATCCGACAATTCGTGACTGCGACGTCAAGTCGGTTGGCGTTACGGCGTAGGATCTCTCTGTGGCCTATCCTAGTTATCATTTACACTAGATAGCACCTGACCTTCCCGTGGAAATTCCATCACGACCTCCCGCCAGCGCTCCCCACCCCACGAGCTGCAACTTCAATTTCATGGTTGGTTATGAGGTAATTGAAGTTGAAAATGAAATTTGAATTTGATTATTCAAATGAAGAGACGAGCCAGCCCCGGATACTGGCTTGCGGGGTGGATAACGGTTGACTCTGTTGTCGTCATTTAAACGGGCGGATCATTAAAGAGGCATCCCGTGTCAGGTTCCTCGAGGTCGTTTATCACGGGCCAAAGTAAACGTGCTTTTGAAAAGTTTTCCAAGTATTTTTTCCGCTAGTTCGCCTTTCAGGGACTTCCTTCGCCGCGGTGTCCTCTTGGCAGAAGTTCTAGCCACTTAATTTTATATCTCCAACGAAAACGGAATGGAGTCCGAGTCGGAGACATTCCGGTGTTTATCGGTATCAAATTAAAATGCGTAGCGCAATCTTCATTTCTCCATTTCACCGGCACTCTGGTTTAATTCGGTCGAATTTATTTCATTAAAAATTTAATGGCGCTAATCGGAATGATTTATTGCGGCGCTTTAGATTACGCTGCAATCTCGGAATCGATTAAGGTTTGACTTGCCTAGCGGAAAAGTAAAAGTTCCATTAAACCTCCGCCGGGTCCCCAGTTGGGAAATGCTTTTAGAACGGCTTTTACGCCGAAGGTGTTTTTATGCGACAAATCCATCCTCTTCGGCGACCAATTAAGCAACAGCCCGAGATCAAAGCAGATGCACTCACCTTCCCATCATATTTCACACCTCCTCGTCCACTCAATCAGCTTTTAATGGCGAGCAGGTGCAGGGCTCGCCCACTCCGTCCATCTCGGCCATAAATTTTACAGCTTTGTTTTAGCCTTTCCCATCAACGGCCGAGTGCGCCTCGGAGTCCGGAGATGAATGTAAATTCGACACTATCTCGATTTCCATTTATCCAAGTACCAACTTATCCATTTGCATGCATGTTTATTGCATGCTGAGCTAATGGCCCCGAATCGAAATCTCGTAAATTTTTCTTCTTGGCATCCCGGAGCAATCATAATCGATTTGAAGGCTCCGTCGATACTTTACGAGCATGAGTCTTGGTCGTCCGAATAAATCTCGATTAAGTTCAATTTGCTTATCACCGACCAAAGCGATTTCCTTATCACTTCGACGTCGTCAAACTAATCTCCATAAATTGTAAAATCGATACATCCGAGTGGCATTACGACACTTTTGAAGGTTGCTAAGAAGCCGTTTTAACATCTTCCCTGAAGCCACGACAGAGTGGCATATGTTACGTAGCGGGAGATGGAAGTGTGTTGGCTTCAAGATTTCTTATTTGTTTTATGCCAATAAATATGCATCGGATGCATTGGCGAGAGATGAATTAAATAAATTAAAAAAAATATTGATGGCTTATTATTCTGTGATTTTCACGCTCTGATTACATAACTTGGGTTTAGTGAAATGGAAGATAATTTGAAAAGAATCAATCTTAGCATGAAAATTTCATTTTTATTTATTTTATTTATTTAGAAAATCCTATTTACAGATTTACTTAATCCAATTACAAAATAGGCGAAAATAAGGAAAATACAAAAACAAAATTAAAAAAGAAGGCTACGTTAACCATTAATATTGAGAGCACTCCGTACTGTTGACTTAAAAATTCGCAAAGAATGCGGTGGAGGACCAAGCTGAAGATTATTGTAGGCTCTTATAGATCGCACCAAAGGCGAGTACAGATACGTGTCGGTTTTTGCAAATGGAACGATAAAGTGATCAGATGATCGTGTCCTCAATGGCGCACGTGCATGTAATGCATTGCATAGGTCCGATGCTAAGAGGCCTCTGGAGAGCTTAAAAAGGAAGCATAAATCTAAAAATTGTCTTCTAATGTCGAGAGGTGGGATATGAAGGAAATTTAGACGTTCACTGTAGGAGCAATACGAAAGGTTATATTTATATAAGAGAGTGCGTGTGAACTTGTGCTGGATTGATTCGACAGCTTCCAATAGATAAATGAAACGGGGTGACCATACTTGACAGGCATACTCGAGAATGGAGCGAACCAACAGGATGAAAAGGCGAACACATGTATGAATACTGAATATTCTATGAGAGCATCGTAGTACAAAACCAGCGATTCGCGATGCTCTAGAGGTTATGTCAGCTATATGTACATCAAATTTTAAATGTGTATCCAGTATAACACCTAGGTCTTTATAATGATCCACCTTTGATAGCAGTGATCCGTTAATTGAATACGCATTGGCAAGAGGCGTACGCTTATTGGTGAAACACATATGTAGATATTTGGACACGTTGAGAGGAAGGCGATTCATAGAGCACCATCGAAAGAGGGAGTCTAAGTCAGATTGAAGGTCACTACAGTCCATTTGTGAATAGACGACTTTAAAGATTTTTAAATCATCTGCGAAGAGCAGACAATCTGATGTCAGCACAGTTGGAAGATCATTTATGAAAACATTAAATAAAAGAGGGCTGAGGATTGAACCTTGAGGTAATCCAGAAGAAGGAGAGAAAACGTAAGAAGAGCAACCACACCAAGTAATCGATGAAGAACGATTTGTCAGAAAGGAGGATAGCCATGTAAGAAGAGGGCCAGAGAGGCCAAAAACCTCAAGTTTTTTCAGTAATAGACTGTGGTCTACCATATCAAAGGCTTTGGCGAAGTCCGTGTAAATCACGTCCATTTGCTGACCTTCATCAAGTGATAGGGCAATCGCATTGGTAAATTCAGCCAAATTGGTTACCGTTGACCGTCCCTTAACGAAACCATGCTGCTGTTTAGCGAAGTCATTGGAGATTGCATCATATATTCTGTTATGAACGATTCTCTCAAAAAGTTTTCCAAAACACGAGAGTTGGGATATAGGCCTGTAATTAAGTGCTAAGCAACGGTCCCCTGATTTGTGAATTGGAAAGATGTTGGCTCTTTTCCAAATTGCTGGGAATGTCCCTACAGTCAGGCTGATATTAAATAATATTGACAAGGGTAAGCTCAGCGATGAGGACAGCGTTTTCACAAAAAGGTTCGGGACTCCATCTGGGCCCGAACTCACGTTAACATCAATGGAGTTGATTATACTTTCGACTTCGGAAGGTATTGTCAAAATGGTGCTCAAATGAGAGGAATGGTTAGTTGGGAGAATGGGTAAGGGTGACGAAGATGATTGGAAAACAGAAGCAAAATGGTCTGCAAATATATCGCATATGGCCTGACCATCAGACGCTTGTTTCCCATGCAGGCTAACAGAGCTAGTTATATTTGAAGTGGATTTGAGGGAGTTGACATATGTCCAGAAAGATTTACGATTGTTTGATTGTAAAGAGGCCTCGATGGTGTTAAAATATAAATGCATTGCGCGCTTGATGACCATTTTGGCATTCTTACATAGTTGTTTATAAGACGAGAGATACGTCTCTGAACCGAAATGCTGTAACTTTTTACGCGCTATGTCTTTTAGCTTTAAAGCTTCTGAAACTTCCGCTGTGAACCAAGGAGCATTCTTTTTGCGAGGAGGACGACTACGGGGAACGAAATTCATTATAATATTATTAAGTTTATTATAGAAGGCCGTGACAGCATCATTGACATCAGTAAAATGAGAGAGAAACTGCCAATCGATCTCAGAAAGCTCTAATTGAATAGCTTCATAGTTTGCCTTGTAGAAGTTGTATCTAGAATAAGCTTTTTAATTCCTATGGCGTGAGATGCAAAGCGAAAGTTGCATTTCAAGTGGAGGATGGTGAGAATCTGGTTTGACATAAGGGGTTGGTGATTGAGAAACTGAGATAATGCTCATGGGATTGTTAGTAAAAATGAGGTCCAGCAATCTATTGTTTAAGTTTGGGAAATAGTTTAACTGCGTTAACAAGCACAGAGACGAAAAGGATGACAATGAAATTGATATCTCATTGTGTGACACAATCCTTCTAGAGCTTAAATCCCATTCAACCGTTGGCATGTTAAAGTCACCGCAGATCACAAAGGACGCAGAGGGTTATGAAACATTAATGTAATTAGAAAGTTCAGAAAAGAAGAGAGTATGGACTCGTAGCGGGGAGCTGCATGGCACATAGACGCACACAATAAATATTAGCAAGCTAGATGATAATCTCAAACCAACTACAACGCATTCAATAGGAGGGGAGAAGGTGATATCTCGACAGGAGAAACTTTCAAAAGGTTTACGGACCGCAATCAAGACACCTCCGCCATGGCATTTACCGGATATAGTTCGGTCCCTATCTCCACGATATACATAATGTAGAGGAAAGAGTTCTTCATTCGCAATTTCCTTTGAAAGCCACGTCTCAGTTAAACATATAACGTCATCATTCGCCAATATGGATGCTAAATTCATATCATTCAGCTTTGTTCTCATACCGCGAACATTTTGGTAATATAAGTTAAGATAATTAGTTGATGTGTGATTGTATTTTTCATTCAGTTTCTGGTTCTTGTTCTGTTGGCTGATCGAAAATTTTTGTACGGCCTTCGCTCCAAACGTTTAACAAGTATACCAGTTGGCCAAAAGTCTGGTTTAGAAAGTTCCTGTAATTCCATTGGAACGGTAAGTTTAAACGACGCTACGATTCTATTTGTGTTCTCCTTTGTTAGTTTAACACAATCTAGCACAGCTGGCGTAAAGCCAAGTTTAGAAATAACGTATTCCTTAATCTCCTCCTGCGGTGTATCAATTGATAGACGAGATATAAATAATTGCATAGGGGGCGATATCACTCTTCGTAAAAGTCCCGAGTGATTGTTAGTTTCTTGCTGATTAAGAATAGAGCATTGATTTGCTGATCTTGATGATGCGGATGCTTGCGAGCTCAAAGAAATTTCTCGCGGACTATGACGAACAGGCTGTGTTCTGCTTCTCGTTAAGATTTGCGGTGCCTCGACGGGCAAAGAGATGGTTGCAGATTTGCTATCTTTATCCTCTGGCTGAATGCTTTCAACAGTTGGTTCAACCAATTCTACAGTATCGCTTACACTTGGCGATGGCAAAGGACTGGAGAGGCTACGATTAAACGGTACTGTTATGGATAGCAAAGACAGATGTTCTGTATCTGTAAGGATCTTGGTTTTAAGGAAAACCAAGATCCTTTCTGTAGAAGTAACAATATCGGTCATCATAATTGTAGCACGAGTTTAAACCACGACATCGTAAATGTGAATCATGTGCAACATTAAGTATAATTTCTGGGAAAATAATTTTTCGGACCTTTCTTGTTGAATTAATTCTCTTACGTAGGCAAACCACGGAGCTAGTGTTAACTTTTCTTCGGGATTGGATATCGCATACAAATTGAAGTGAAAAAACAGATCAGGTTGATTTTAACCCCCCATAATATTCAACAACCGCTTACAATACATGCTTGTAAAAAATCACTTGTAGCCTAACTGTACTGGGAGAAAAGCCTCAAATTAGATCGTGTAATCTTGGAACATGAATAAATTTAAACAAGTTGGGTAGACAAATCAACACTCCTACTGGAAGGGTTTTGTACTCAACTTACGATATGCAGTCACCAACAACGAATAAAGTGAAGAAACATGTTAAATCGATTGTTTCTCCATTTTTAACGGTCGCCATTTTGTTGTAAGGTAGCAAAAATCACTCATATAAAGAATTCCCAAAAATATTTATGTTATTGATCTTATCTGAAAATGTAAAGAATATCAAATCCAAACTGCAGTGATTGATTCGATGGAGAGTCCATAAACTATCGTAATTGTGTGTTATTGTTGTTGTAATTGGAGAAACTTCAACTATAACTTCCGTGAATATGATTTGACTTTCATCAAACTTACATAGTATTAGGTCCTTTTGTAGGACAACTTAAATATCGACTTTCGTTGAGTTTAAGGGTATCCATTATTGGGAAAACTGTAAGATTCGAAGACCATACTATTAACAAATTTAAGCGAATTTCGACTTCTGACATATTTGTTGTTTTGTACTCATAAACACCTACCTCCATAATTTTTTTCGGAATTTTCAGATCATTTTTCGTGTATTTCTCCTCCCTGTGCACCCCTCGAAGCAAAAAAATGTCAGTTTAATACATGTTTTGAAAAGACCTTTGATTTGATCCCCATATCTGCAACCTTTGATGAAATTTTTTTACGAGGCCACTCACCTACATATATGGGGGCACCTCCCTTGAGCATTTTGTATTTTTTTGTAGAACTTTGAAGAAGATACCATTTACCACCTATGAACAAAAATTTTTATATGTGTAGCTTATGCAGTTCGCGAGAAAAATTGCTTTGACACACAGGTGGATGGACGGACAGGTGGGATTTTAATAGGGCGGGATTTTAGTAGGATTTTGTAAAATTAATTTACAGAACAGAAAGACGTATAGACTTATTTCTAGCACTACAGCCCCTCCCGGGCGTTCGCTTCCTGCAAATAGTGCCTCCAACTGTCTCGGTCAATTGACCGCGCCCTCCGATTTAGAAATCTGAGCAGCGATGAACTGTCTTCGTTGGCTAAGTCAGACCAGCATTTCCTCGGTTTCCTCACTGGTCCCGGCCTTTAGTTCTCCCAATGAATACCTTTTTGGGTATCCGTTGTTCGTACATACGATTCATGTGGCCAGCCCATTGGAGCTTCTTAGACAATCGTTGAGACCTCCGGTTCGTCAAAAATGTCATACAACTCATGGTTGTATCGAATTCGCCATTGGTCCCCGTCTAGCTTCGCTCCGATTATTCGCCTCAAGAATCTTTTGATACTGTATTCGCCAAGTGTGATATATTGTATTCTTCCTCGACTGAGTCATGCGCTTTGTTTTATTCTTATTCATTTTAGCCCTACTAGTTTTGCTTCGCTGTCGGGTTTTAGGGAAAGTTCTTTGCTAGTAACTATCCACCGTGCCAAAATGTTGATGAAATCCGCATAGGCTAGTACTTGGCTTGACTTGTATACCAACGCACCTCTTGTATCAACAGATAGCTTTCTAATGACGTATTCCAGAGTCAAATCTCCCCGCTTTCGTCCGATATTTGTGTCAAAGGCATTGGTGAGTTGGTTCTTGATGCGGCGTTCTTTCCTATACGAATTTGATCTTGGACACAGCGTAGCGAGGACTAATTGGAATATAAGAGAATTTATGGAAAAAACGTACTAACAGAACGAGCATATCAACAATGGTTTCAGGTTTTTCGTAATGGAGAACGACCAGCTTATCTTGGCATCATATCTGACTAAGCAAGTTGTCTTATGTTCAGTGTAAAAGTGTCATTTCGGATTTTCCGCACCATTTTCGTTAATTGTAAAGATTTCAGGCAACACTCACATCACCAGCGGGCGCCCGGCGAGGACGTGGGTAAGTACCCTTTGTTTGCCTATTTATTAAAATATTTAAATATATTTTGAATTTTTTTACAAAATTTCGGAAAACATGGCTACCATTGCTTGATTAAATTGCTTTAATCTGAATAAATGAAATATTGGTAACTAATATTTATAAAAATTTCCAATTGGTTAATAACAAAATATTTTATTATATGTTGAGTTATTTTGTAATACTTAAAGCAACAAAACTTAATTTTCACAGGAAAATTATTGAGTTATGTTGTTTTTTGCTCGGTGTTAATAAGCAAACAAATTCTGGTTGTGTATTTGTATTGCTATATTTTGTTTAGTGATATTAAAGTTCGGTAAAAAAGTGAAAATACAAAAAAAATGGGTTGTTAAGTTTGAAACTAGGTCTTTTCATTCCACCATAATGAGCTAGCCATCGCGCGAGCTCTCCCATTTTATTGCGTTTCAGGTGCTCTTGCCTGGGTAGAATGGCCTTCCGCTCAAGTGCCCTTTTATGAAATAGTGTTATGTGATTCCATCACATAATACTTCAACATAAATTGCCCACGTTTATATTTCTCATTTAATGGGAAAATTCATGCAAATTATGTTTGCATGAGTTTTTCACTTAAATGGGAAATAGATCCCCATGCCTACATTTGGATCTTGATCCGGTTGGGAGTGTGCGAGGGGAAATCACTCTTATTTGTGGGCCAAAAGTATCGTCGGTATCGATGATGTCCCTCTAATTCCGTCCGTTTTCTCAAGGCCCTATTTGTCCTCTGAACCAAAGCCCTTAGCAGGTTACCTCCTTTCACGACTCCGGTCGATAATGATAGAATTTTTTCGGCGATTTGTGGATGCGAAAAATATTTTTTGTAATGGGTCTTGTGCTTGGAGGAAAGAACCCGCCCCATGGCACCGCAACGCTGGCCTGCCAGCGCATTCACGCGTCCCCAGACAAGGCCAATCTTGGTAGATTTTACCATCCTTTTTCGCCGAGGCAGTAGACCATCGCTGCAGTCCTTCACGGACATTTATATATACCTACTTTCGCTACAAAATGGTGATCTATTGGAAGTCAGAAATAAAAATGAACATAGCAGAGTTTTCGGAGGGGTTTCAGGTCCATAGAGCCACTAAAGAGAGAAGAATCCATGCGTTAGGATATGTGGTTAAGTGAGATGCTTGAATATCCCCCGAACTTTTGCAAGGAAACAAAGAAGACAGAATGGCCTGCTGTGTTTCCCATCTTGCTCGTCAAGCCGATGAAAGGTTTCTCCAACGTAAAGCTATTGTAGATAAAAAGTGGTTCCTGTACAATAGCCTAAAATTGAGATACCTTAGAAAAGAAGTGAATAACCAGCATCCACTTTAACACCAGGCTTGCATCCATGGAAGATCTTTTTCTCTGTTTGGTGGCATTCTAGAGAAAAGCTTCTGAAGTAAAATCTGTCAGTAGTTGGAGTGGCTTCAACAAGCAATGCGGGATAAGCGTCCTACATAAGTCAATCGTTGCAGAGTCTTCTTTCACCACAACAATGCGAGAGCACACACAGCTGCAGTTACCCAGCGTAAATTAGCGGAGATTGGCTTGGAACTTTTAACCCATACACCATTTTTTTCTCGATGTTGCTTCAACGGACTACCACTTGTCTCGCTCCTTGGGCAACAACCTGCAGGGAAGGGAATACAACACTAAAGAGGATCTTTGTATAGGACTAGCAAATTTTTCGGGGGATGAGGAGGAAAATTTCTATAGCAAAGGAATGCAGCAACTTCTAAAACGTTGGAGACAAGACATAGATAGTAATGGTGATTGCATATTAGATTAAGTTTAAATAAATAAATAATTATAAAAATAAACATTTAATGCGAAGCCAAAAATGCTTTTGCACACATCCAATAATTCACACCATGCCTTTATCAGTGGCGTTGCACATCTGAATATCACCAAGATATAGTATAGTGCCCGTATTACCCGGCTTGTAGTCGATCAGCCAGTCACGTTTGTAAGTTAGATGCCTCGAAGCACTGTTGTTGATCACTTTGATCAGCCGCCACTACGCAAATCTTCGTCAATAGCACACGTGGAATTTCCACACATTTTGACCAAACAACCCATCTCTCCTACAAATGCACAATCAAACAGTTTTTCACCATCGTAACGTGGCATTTGCTTGTTTCAACAAAACTTACAATATATTCCCATTCTTTGGCACTTATAACACTATGCTTCCTTCATGTTCTTTTTATTTTCAGTCTTCTTATTTCCAGAACTTCTCATTCTTCCCCCAAAATGATTTTTGGCTGTTGCAGCCAGCGCTTCCAACGCTTTTTCTTCGCCATTGAGACTCATTTCCTCTCTTATCAGCCATTCCTCGAGATTGTCGAGGGCTTGTCTCGTGAGTATTTTCACCACTACCGTAGCATCCGATACATCCTCGCCAACGTCCTTAAGTTGGCTCATTATATTCGTCGGCATAGCCACATGTGGAATCGCCGTATCCACTTTCTCATCCGATAAGCGTGAAACTCTTGTAGCAGACCTAGCTTGCTCATTGCAATGTTTTGCTTCTGAATCAGACCACATCACTTTCGCGGAGATGCACGATAGCAAAGAAACATCTATCTTCTATCTTCTTAGCACTTCAGCCCCTCTCGGGCCTTCATTTCTTGCAAATAGTGCCTCCAACTGTCTCGATCTATCGACCGCGTCCTCCAATTTTGAAATCCAAGCAGCGATGAACTGTCTTCGTCGACCGAGTCAGACCAGCGTTTCCTCGGTTTCCCCACTGGTCTTCGGCCTTCAGTTCTCCTAACGAATACCTTTTTGGGTATCCTTCTTCGTCCATACGATTCATGTGGCCAGCCCATTGCAGCTTGCGCAGTCTCACAATTGTTGAGACCCCCGGTTCGTCAAAAATTTCATACAGCTCATGTTTGTATCGAATTCGCCATTGGTCCCCTCTAGCTTCGCTCCGATTAAGACACATGTTAAGCCTCATTTTGATTGTCGTTGCATCGCCAAAATTTCACGGAGACCCTCGCCAACCAGCTTGCTCCCATCTTATCAGACGCATCGATAAAAATGAGCAACGAGCTCTGGATGGAAGTGAAAGCGGCTATTAGGGCCGTGGTAGAACAGACGATCGGACGTCAAGCCCGGTGCAAAAGGAATTAGCGAATAATATCATTATAGGATTATGAAAATGCTATGACGACCAATTAAGAAGTATAGATGTAAGTCTAGCGAGCAACAACACAAGACAAGCATACAAACTAGTGAAAAGCCTGAAACGTGGTTATCAGCCCAAAACCACGCTCTGTGGTGATGATATTGGCAATATCATCGCTGATGAAACGAAGGTCAAAGAAAGATGGGCATCATATTTCAAGAACTTCCTTAATCCTCCGCATGGCTCCAGAGCATCGGAGCCTGTAAATGTCTTTGGAGGGTTTCCATTGGCCCCACCAACTCTAGATGAAGTTTGTTCCGCCTTCAAGCCCCAAAAGAATAATAAAGCGCTGGGCATCGATGAGATCCCAGTGGAGCTCATCAAATATGGTGGTAGTAGTGCTCATCAAGCTATTTACAAAGTCATCCAGCACATTTGGCAACAAGAACATATGCCAAATGAGTGGAGCCAATAAATTATATTCCCTATCCACAAAAAAGGGGACAAGATACAATGCGAAAATGATAGAGGCATGTCACTACTTTGTACAGTGTACAAAATATTTTCAAAAATCTTTGAAAATAAAGTCAGATCATACGCCAACAGTATTATTGGGGAGTATCAAGGTGGTTTTTGGGCAGGTAGATCAACAACAGACCAATTGTTCACAGTCAAGCAGGTACTTGAAAAATGCTGGGAGTTCAACATAGACGGACACCAAATATTTGTTGACTTTAAGCAAGCATACGAAAGTATTGATCGTAATGTACTGTACCACATAATGCTTTGGTTTGGCATCCCAGCCAAATAAGTTCATCTTACCAAAATGACAATGACGTCGATGACCTCACAAATCCGCATCAATAACCAACTCACCGATGCTTTTGACACAAATATCGGACTAAACCAGGGAGTAGGACTGGTCCCATTGCTATACAATTTGGCTCTGGAATACATCATAAGGATGCTACCTGTCGATACACGAGGTACATTATCATACAACTCGAGCCAAGTTTTAGCCTATGTGGACGACATCAATATTTTGTCACGGTCATTAACAACTACCAAGCAACTCTTCCTGAAACTCGACAGTGAAGCAAAGCTAGTAGGGCTGCAAGTCAATGAAAATAAACAAAACTCATGACGCAGTTGAGGAAAAATACCTCAAATACACAAAATATCACTCTTGGCGAATACAATATCGAAAATGTTGGCAAATTTGTGTATTTAGGCGTCAAAATAATGAAAAAGGGTAATGAAAGAGACGAAATATGCCGAAAAATACAGCTTGCAAATAAAATATTTTATTCAGTTTTGACGATCTTGAAGACCAAACATGGACCCTAACCCAAGCAACCGCAAATATATTGAACGCCTTTGAGCGACGGCTCCTGAGGCGAATAACCGGAGCGAACCTAGACGGGGACCAATGGCGGATTCGATACAACCATGGGCTGTATGAAATTTTTGACGAACCGGAGGTCTCAACGATTGTAAGCTGCCGAAGCTGCAATGGGCTGGCCACATGAATCGTATGGATGAAAATTGGATACCCAAAAAGGTATTCGTTTTGAGAACTGAAGGATGGAGGCCAGAGGAGAAAACAAGGAAACGCTGGTCTGACTCGATCAACGAAGATAGTTTATCGCTGCTCAGATTTCGAAATTAAGGTACGTGGCGAATAGACCGAGACAGGTGGAGGCACTATTTGCCGGAAGCAAAGGCCTGGGAGGGGTTGTAGTGCTAAGAAAAAAAAGAAGAAGAACTAAAGCAAAAGCATTGGATCGTGCCACTATGAACAGATGTACACAATGGCAAAATTATATTGTTATTATTATTATGATATAAAATGTCATTTTTAAAATATATTGTTAGGGTTATCCATTTTACGCTTGGGAAAGTAAAGCTAAAGAAAACACATAAAATATTCGAATGGAAACAAAATTTTTTATTCAATATGAAGATTGAACCTTGCCATTATACATGAAATATAACATCATTCAAATGTTCTCCACGGAACCTCTTACAGACCTCAATCCTTTTGAGGTCATTTTCAATGACTTTTTGGCACATTTTCGGCAATATCTTGGCCATAACTTCACGAATATTGGTTTTCAATTGCTCAAGATTTTTAGGATTGTTCGCGTAAACACGAAATTTCGCATAGCCTCATAAAAAGAAATCCAAAGGTGTTAAGTCGCAGGATCTTGCGGGCCAATTCAAATCACTCAATCTCAAAATTACGCGTCCTGGAAATATCTCTTGCAAAAGTGCTCGATTAGCCTGTGTTGCGTGGCTTGTGGCTCCGTCCTGTTGAACCACATGTTCCCCAGATCATAATCTTCAAATTTTCTCCAAAAATAATCGGTTAACATCCGTCCATAGCTGTCAGAATTGACTGCAATGGCTCTTCCTTGATTGTTTTCAAAAAATACGGGCCAATAGCACCACCAGACCATAATGCACACCAAACGGTCACTTTTTCCGGATGCAAAGGCCTTTCTGCGGTCACCTGAGGATTTTGAGAGCCCCATATGTGGCAATTCTGTTTATTTACGTCACCACTGAGTGAAAAATGAGCCTCAACACTAAAAAAAATATTGTTCGAAAAATCGTTATCAATGGCTTGTTGTTCAATCACCCAATTCGCATACATTCTGCGTTGTGCATGGTCTTGAGGCTTAAGCTCTTGAGTGAGTTGGATTTTGTATGGATGGAGATGCAAATCCAAATGCAAAATCCGCCACAATGAGCCGTAAGACAAGCCCAAACGTTGAGCACGTCGAGGAATCGATAAATTCGGGTCTTCCTCCACACTTTGAGCAACGACAGCGATATTTTAAGCAGAACGAATGTTGCGATGATGCACAGGCCTTGCAATATCAATAATCAATCCAGTCTCTTCGAATTTACTCACTGTGTCCGAAATCGTTTGCTTAGTAGGTCGATTATGTCGACCGTAATCGGCTCGTAAAGCCCTAAATGTTGATACAGCAGAATCACCATTTTTATAATAAAATTTAATAATTTTAACGTGTTCTTCGACTGTTAAACGATCCATATTTCTAAATGGCAAACCTTCAACTAAAAAAACACGCTTTGGATGACATTTAATTCTGACAGATATCAAATGGCAGGGTTATACTTTCCTACCATGAAATGGATAACCCTGTATTTAATAATTGATTAAATTTTTAACTCTCCAAGTTTTTTTTCTGGAGTAAATGTAGAAGGTAGAGACACAGGATATAGGTAAGTGTAAGTACGACACAAGTTATTGCACTCAACCCATGCAAGTTATCTCGGATAACACTAAAACTGAAAATGCTGACGATGTGTCTACCATCAAACACAAGCATCGTGAGAAATGCAATGCATGCAGTTTCCCGGAATCGAATAAGTTCTAGTTTTCATATAATTGTAAAAAGTTAGATCAGTTTGTAATTAACCGTGAAACAATAAAGATCTGGGCAACAGCCCTAAATTGTATTTTTAAAAAAACTAAAAAAGGATCTTTTATTAACTGGCGCCCAACGTGGGGCTGCTTTTTGGCGTCGCGAGTACTTGTTATTTTCGATATTCTATTGGGGGACGAGCCTATAATAGTCCCATAAAACATCTACCGAGGCCCGTAGGACATCCAATAGAAACGAAAAAGTCTTCCGAAGTAAAATTCAGACGAGATAGCGTTCCGTGATAAAATAAACGAACGTTTTGCGCGAGTGTATAACCAATTACGCAGTGCGACACAAGTAACCAACATTTTGTGATCTCCGAAGGAAGAAGTGACGTCTCCCAGGAAAAAGGTCCCCGAGTAAGCGAAAAGCAAAGGCAGACGCTAAAAAGGATTCATACCAGCCTGGAACAAAAAGCAGTCTCAAACACCCATGGAAGCAGTACTATTATTCGTTTTGTAAGTAGAATTAATTACTTGTGGCGACTGTTTTCATTCTAAAAGTTCGATAAAACGAAGAATTTTTATAAATTGTACGTAAAAGTACGTAAGTAAAAATATTGAACTTAAAAGTTACATTCGAAATTTCGTAAATAAATTGAACATTTGAAAGTTTGGATAAAACCAATAATTATTTGCTTCGAAACATAAAGTGATACATTTATGAAACGATTTTATTTAGATTCCAGTGAATCAAATATAATTTTAAAAACAAAACTTATGTTTCATTTATCTTATTTTTTCTTCCTCAAATTTACACAAATTGTATTTTATAAATATATATAGACAGATATCTCAAGTCATCTGGTGAAAATTTATACCAAGTGAAAAAAATATACGTGAATTGTGGAAAAAGTGTAGGAATTGTTCGAATTGTGTGTGCAAAAATTGTAAATCGTGTTGATTGCTACGCCTAAATTGCAAATTCAGAAATTATCCTTCCTTCTTTATAAAATTTCTAAAAAAAAAAAGGAAAACAAATATTTTCCAAATTATAGTTGTGCTACACCAAAAACCATCTAAAAATTCAAGTGTGAAAAGGGTGTGGATTTCGTAAACTTCCGCTAAATTGGTTCCCTTTGATTCGACAAAATTTTGAAAAAAAACTGCTACTAAAAGAAAACTTAAGTCTCTGATTTGTTAAATCGTCTGCTTGTGTTGTCTTTCTATTACCATGTCGAATCCGAGTAATTTAATCCGCCCGGCAAGAATATTCAAATCCAATCTCCATAAATAGGGAAGAAATAACTAACTACGTTTCACGATACCTTACGGAAAACCTCAGAATCGAATGTCGAGAAATTCTAAATTCTATCCTTAATCCCGCGTCCGACATAAATAACGATGTCGACGAGCCTATTTACGCTGGAAACGACGCGAACCTTACGGACATGGATCGTGTGCCCGACGTAGTGAAAAGTTTAAGAGAATTTTCTGGACAACCAGGAGAGTTCTCATCGTGGAAGAAAAGCGTCGACAGGATACTTGAAATCTACGATCAATGGAGGGGCACACCAAAATACTATGCGATTCTCTCTGTGATAAGGAATAAAATCACGGGCCACGCGGATATCGCGTTGGAATCCTACAACACTCCTTTGAACTGGGCCAAAATTTCCAGGTGTTTAACATTACATTACGCGGACAAGCGTGACTTGGGAGCACTGGAATACCAAATGACAACTTTGGTACAGGGCCACACAACGATCCACGAATTTTACCAAATGGTATATCACCACCTTTCCCTGATCCTTAACAAACTCTCGTGCATGGACATGAGCCAGGAAACACTCAACGCTCTGAGTCATGACTATCGAGATAAAGCTCTCAATACGTTCATCAGAGGTCTTCGCGGCGATCTCCCGAGGTTGCTAAGTATTAGAGAACCGGCAGATCTACCCCAAGCACTGCATCTCTGCTTGAGATTGCAAAATGTGGATTATCGCACGCAACATGCGAAAAGTTCACATAATAATATACATAGAGCCCAAAACCATACGGTACCCCCGATTCCGCCTAGGAAAATTCAACCACAAGTGCAACGAGTTACGCCGTCACCAGCTCCAAGAACAAAGTTTTTCCCTGATTTGGTACATAATCCCCAGCAACCGCAACGACCAATGTTCTTTAATCAACCATTCCCAAACCCTAGACCATTGCCACCTAAGCCTTTACCCCGACCGGAACCAATGGATATCGACCAAGGCATTCAATCACGAGCCCTTAACTACCAAAATCGACCCAAAAACCACCAACAATTTGCCCAAAAGCGTATACAACCACCACAAAACCACGCAACAAATTACCCACCAAACAAATTGCAACGTACCTATTACCTGGAAGAATCTCTGACTGAAGACACTACGCACGAAGAATACGAACAGAACATCTCTACCGAGGACCAGCAATACGACGAATCCCTTCAGGACTATATTGATCCACCTGAAGATAATACTTACGATACTACCGAATATATAGATGATGTATATTTTTTAGCCTAAGTCGCTCTTCGCTTCCACATTTTGAACTTGCCCTTCGAAGCGGAGAGGTATTAAAGTTTCTAATTGATACAGGGTCTAACAAAAATTATATACAGCCCAGACACATAAGACACCATTTACCTAACGAACGTTACTTCTTTACCAACTCTATAGCGGGAAGCGTAAAAATAACGCACAACTCTTTTGTCCAAGTCTTTGGCCCCGGAACAGATAATATAAAATTTTTCGTCTTGCCCACTTTGATATCTTTTGACGGTATTATAGGTAATGACACGCTCAAGGAGCTAAACGCAGTCATCTACACAAAGGAAAACTATATGCTAATCGGTCCTAATTTAAAAATACCCTTAAAACAACACCATCGATCTAAGAATTTCACATATGAACAAGGAACAATCAGCCAAACTAAAACAAATTATTGATAAATGTCCACACCTTTTCTCTGATCCGGACGAAAAGCTTACATATACAACTCGCGTCGTAGGTGAAATTCGCACCGTAACAAATGATCCTGTATATTCTAAGTCGTACCCGTATCCCATGTCGTTAAAAAACGAAGTTGAGAAAGAACTAACAAAATTACTGGATGATGGTATCATTCGACCTTCTATATCCCCGTACAACTTCCCCGTGTGGATAGTACCAAAAAAATTGGATGCCTCCAAAGAAAAGAAATATCGAATGGTGGTCGATTACCAAAAACTCAACACGGTAACCATCTCTGATCGATACCCAATACCCGAAATAAATGAGGTCCTGGCCAACTTAGGCGAAAACCAATATCTTACGATAGCCGATTTAAAAAGCGGATTTCATCAGATACCGCTGAAGGAAACCGACATTGAGAAGACAGCCTTTTCAGTAAATAACGGCAAATTTGAATTTACCCGGCTCCGCTTTGGACTAAAAAACGCTCCATCCATCTTCCAAAGGGCTCTCGACGACATATTAAGGTACCACATCGGTAAAAGATGTTATGTTTATATAGATGACATCATTATTTTCGGGAAACACGAGGCTGAACATTTTGCAAACCTCGAGAAAGTATTCCGCACTCTCGAGGCCGCGAATATGAAAATCCAATTGGACAAGTGCGAATTTTTTCAACAGAATATCGAGTTTCTGGGTTATATCGTGGGTAAAGATGGTATCCGCACTAATCCAGATAAAGTCAAGGCAATCGTTAATTTTCCACCGCCTAAGACCCTTAAAGATCTACGGTCTTTTTTGGGAATGTCAGGCTATTACCGGCGCTTCATTAAAGACTATACGAAGCTTGCAAAGCCCCTGACATTCCTCTTAAGAGGGGAAGATGGACGTGTGTCCAAAAACCTCTCAAAACATAAAGCAATTTCGTTAAACCAAGACGCACTCGAGGCTTTCGATAAAATCAAAAACGCACTCATTTCCAAAGAAGTCCTACTGGTACACCCAAACTTTGAGAAGGAGTTTGAACTGACAACAGACGCTTCCGAATTCGCAATAGGAGCCGTCTTGTCACAAAATGGAAAGCCCATCACATTCCTCGCAAGAACACTCACAAAATCTGAAGAGTGTTATGCCACTAATGAAAAAGAGATGCTGGCTATCATATGGGCACTCCACAGTCTTCGAGGTTACCTTTACGGCTCGCGTAAGGTCAAAATATTTACTGACCACCAACCACTAACCTACGCGCTTTCCAATAAAAATACCAATACCAAAATTAAAAGATGGAAAGCAATACTAGAAGAATACAACTATGAGCTTAAATACAAGCCCGGAAAAGCCAATGTAGTGGCCGACACTTTATCAAGACCTCCTCAAACTACAGCAGTCAACTCCCTAACAGCAACACTCCATAGTCACGAAAGCTCATCCCATGGTCTAATTCCTACCGCAGAATTTCTTGTAAACGTCTTCCGAACGCAATTGATATTAAAAATCGGAGAAGAAGACAGTTGTCAATTCACAAGCCCTTTTGAAGGCTACACTAGGTACGTCCTTACCAAACCCGAATATTCAGAAGCTAATCTGATAGGCATTTTCAAAAGGTATCTCAACCCCCATACGATTAATGGTCTCTTAACTAACGAAGAAGTTATGGGCAAAATTCAGGACATTTATAGTCTACATTTTAGGGATTACAAAATTAGATTTACCCAACGAATCGTCGAAGACATTGCAAGCGAAGTCGAGCAAGAAGAAAAAATTCTTCAATCGCATCGCAGAGCTCACAGAAATGCGCAGGAAAACCGACTTCAGCTTATAGAGAACTTCTATTTCCCAAAAATGGCGGCGAAGATTAAGAGAATTGTCAACCGATGTGTTACTTGCAAAGAGAATAAGTATGACCGCCATCCCAACAAACCTTTCCTCAATGAAACCCCTATACCTAGTTACCCAGGACATGCAGTACACATCGATATCTTCTCAACCGAAAAAAAACTCGTCCTAACGGCAATCGACAAGTTTACTAAATTCCTAGTTGCAAAAAACCTTACCATCTAAATCAGTTGAAGATCTTCGAAGACCATTACGGGATATGCTTTTCTTTTTCTGCGTCCCGGAATACGTTGTCCTGGACAACGAAGGAGCCCTAAAGTCCTTATCCTTAAAATCTATGATGGAGGACGAATTAATGATAGAAGTCTACACGACACCGCCGTACAAAAGTGAAGTAAACGGGCAGATAGAAAGACTTCACTCCACGCTTGTTGAGATAATGCGCTGCCTAAAAAAAGAAATCCCCCCTTGTCCCTTCGAAGAACTCCTTGAACGAGCAGTAAAGGAGTACAACTTCACCGTGCATTCTACTATAGGGAAAAAACCTGTCGAACTTTACCATGGACGCAGTCCTCGACTAAGCCCAGAGGAGCTCGAAAAATCCCGCCTAAACAATATTGAAAAAATAAAACATAAACAGGAATTAGACCTCAAAATTCACAATAAAGGCCGTAAACCTTTAAAAAGTTACCAGGTCGGAGACGTTATTTACGTTAAAATACATAAAAGAGTAGGTTCTAAGCTCACTCCGAGATATCGACAGGAAACAGTCAAAGAAGATAAAAATACCACCGTTATAACTATGTCAGGCAAAACTGTCCATAAGAGCAATATCAAAAGCTAATTGCCTCTCTATTACAGCATCATCCCCATGGCCTCATGCGGAGTACAAATCTTGGAATACACCAACTCGCAGATCATTACATTCAATTTAGGATACGCAAAAATAAAGACTGGGACATTCAAAATGATACACGACATTAACATCCAACAATATGCTCAGGTGACATCGGACCTCGCAATTATCTTTGAACGCGACATCCCTCAAAACAATTCCTTATATCCTTACCTTTCCCACGAGTTGCTACAAATCCAGGAACTTCTAGATACATTAAAGCCAAAATTATCAAAAAGATCACTTAACTTTATCGGATCAGCATGGAAATGGGTAGCAGGAAACCCAGATCACGAGGATTTTTTGACAATTAAAGAGAAAATTAATAACGTTTTGGAAAATAACAATAGGCAAGTAGTAATCAACAGATCAATCATGGATAGGATTCAAAATGTAACATTGGTGACGAACAAAATCATTTCTTTGGCACAAAATAATTATAACTTTAAAAATGAATACATTCTAAGTATCCAATACAAATTAAAACTAATAAAAGAAGAATTGTTCAATATAAAATATGCAATACAGATGGCTAAGGATAATATTGTTAATTCACTTTTGCTCTCAACTAAAGAATTTCAGGTAGTCACCAACATATTTGACAAAGAAAGACTTCCATACCAAACACCAGAGGAAGCATTAGAATTTTCCAATGTAAAAATACTAATGAATAATATGACACTATTATATATTGTAAATATCCCGGTCACCACTTTAGATACATACGATTCCCTCATTGTAAAGCCTGTCAATCGCAAAAATACTGTCGTGGAAATCCTTTACGAAAAAATTATTAGAAATCACGAAAAAATTTATGCCATCAAAAGTAACTGTCTCAATTTTGGAAATTTAACTATTTGTGATCAAAGGGATTTGTTAGATTTAAGTAATTCATCCTGTGTACCCAATATCCTTAAGAGCCGCGATTCAAAATGCAATCTCATCAACGGAAAGCAAATACCCGTTGTAGAGGAAATAACTACAGGGATGCTACTGCTAAACAGTTTTAATGGAACGATCGAGGTTAATAACGTTCCCCACGATCTCGATGGGACATTTTTGATAAGCTACAGCAATGCTACCATCAACATCGGCGAATTCATGTTTTCGGCTAATGAAGTCTCCAAATACCAGGCACTTCCACCAGTCCTTCAACCAACTCCACAAGAAAAACGCTACCGTAGAATCCTGTCACTCGAAATGATGGAAGAGATGCATCTTAATAACACTCACCATACTAACCTCTTGGAAATAGAAAGCAAAATTACAACATGGACAAATTCTTCAATAAAAATAGCTATCATCATTCTATTAATAATTATACTCCTCAGATTCAAACGAAATCACAAAGGCAAGATCGTAATCAATCACCAATTGCAAGATCCTGAAAAACATCGAACAGAAAGCATCACAGCAATACCTACCGTTCCAGAGTCTCAATCACAGCCAGTCATCTCCAGCCAAATTCAATTGAATCAGCGAGCATCTAAATTCTATGACGGACCATTTTTCTAGCCATCGAGGACAATTGCATTTCAGCCCGGATGAGTTATCTCGGATAACACTAAAACTGAAAATGCTGACGATGTGTCTACCATCAAACACAAGCATCGTGAGAAATGCGATGCATGCAGTTTCCCGGAATCGAATAAGTTCTAGTTTTCATATAATTGTAAAAAGTTAGATCAGTTTGTAATTAACCGTGAAACAATAAAGATCTGGGCAACAGCCCTAAATTGTATCTTGTTAAAAACCAAAAAAGGATCTTTTATTAACTTGCATAGCATCGCAGGGTCGTAACACTGTGACGTGCTCCGCTATAATTTCGTGGTTTTCTCGTACCATATGCTCCGCTACCTTGGGATTGAAATTTGAATTTTCCTTCTTTTTCTTTTTATTTGCTGCTTCGCGTATATGTTCCGCAAACTTGATGTGTATGGATCTCCTTGTCTGTCCAATTTAGCTACCGTTTTATGTGTTAGGTGACTAAGTACGAGCAGAGGATGCCACAGATGACCCGCGACACGATTGAGGCTAGCCTGCCTCAATATGCCACACCGAGTTATGCACTCCTCTGATAAAAATTAATGTCTGCAACTGCGCCGACTTCCGTGGTTGCAACAATGCGTCTGTGCTCTTGTAAACAGAAAAACACTGAATCCAGCTTGCCTTAATATAAACTATTAATTTACTTTGTTTTAAGAATAAAACCGCTAATACGGGATGAAGCTGACATGATTCAATTTTTTTTCAAAACGCCGTCCAACTGTGTTTTTTGCGCTCCTTTGAGTGCCTAAAGGATGTAACTATTTGTTCCAGTTTTCCTCATCTTTTGAATGGGTTTATTCAACAGTTTTTCTATTGTGCTTGTAGTCTTAACTGTGAATAGGGTTCTGATACTATCAGTAGAGATAAACTGAGTGATTTGGGATAGCTCTCAAGCAAGTAACTCCTTTTCTCATTTACTCGGTTGCAGATTTAGCACTTCAAACCATAGGTAAGGCATTGTTGTAAGCTTCAGGAACCGCAAAAGTATGTTTCCTGGGATCAAATCTTGCGTTACCAAATGACTGCATGTTTTAGCGTTAGCTCCATTAGATTCTCATCATATGAAACTAATGAAAAAATCAGATGTAATTACGAATGCAACAAGGTACAAACTGTCATTTTCCTGGAACCAATGTCACTTGTTAGACGAAACGGTAAAATCCAAAATAAATTTTCTATTTACGACCATGCTTGTGGGTTTACGAATTCAAATAAACACAAGACATCATTGCTCACTGAACATTACATTTTAGTGAGATACTTCACATTCGCCCGGAGACTTTATTCCTTATCCAGGACCGCAGAGGAAGAAAAAAAAACTCCACTAAACAAAACGGAAGCATGCATGCAAGCAAATTATTTTGACAAATGTCGCAAATAATCCATAAATCCTCTTCGGGCTGACACTTCTGAATGGCATTGTGTATGAAGCTGTAGGTTGTGACGCTTCCCTATGCCAAATGCGAATGAAGTCCTTTTTTTCAGCTCCCCGTCATGGCAGCCATGTAAAAGGTTGTTGGAGCAGCAGCGCTCGTTGTCGCCGTCGTCGTCATGAGACGAGTGGTTTAATTTATGACAGCTTTTGAGATTTCTGCGTATCCTGGAATTTATTGTAAATAAAAAATAAGTTATTTTCCTTCTACGGAATTTTTTTATGGAGTTAGCGTGGAACAAAAACGAGAATGAGTATCTCCGGAACGATCTGAAGGGAGTTGAGATTAAAAATCCTCTCCTACTCGTACAGAGGAAATGCAATAATATTGTCAAGTTGAAGAGATGAAGGCAATCACTTTGGATTTAAAAGGTTCAAAGGACGCGAATTCAATTTATATTACTCGTCCTTGTGCCGGGCAAGTCGTGTCAAAGTGCAATTTAATTCTAAGTTCTTTTGCTCGCCCGCACTCGTCATCGACTCCGCTGCGAAGCGTCTTCAAGGATGCTGATTTTATGTGATAGTAACCCTATTTCATGCTCGTCGCAAAGCACTCTACGTGAATGGGACTCGACGATCCGACAGAGGACAAAACATTGACCATCACACATTGGTTGCTTCCTTCATTGCATCCGTGCTTCCTTGTAACAGTGACTGAGAAAAAAGGGGAGACGTTATGGAACATTAAGGGCGAAAGTGCTGACAAATCATCTCCTTTACGGTCAAGTGACGTAAATGGTGTTTAATAAACGACACTAATTTACTGGCGCTCCTTTCCTGCAAACGACTTGCTCCTTGGTCCATAAATGGCTTGTCCCAGTGTAGTACGACGACGAGTATCGTAGGTGGGGCACCGGTAGTCCCGAGTTGGTGGCGGGTGAGCGTTTGCTCTGGTCCGTGGGACATTTTTTGATGCGTGAAATTGGCATGGTTTCCTTCCCGATTAGCTTCCATCCGTCCCGGCGCGGCCAATGGACGAAATAAACAATATTGCAGGAAGAATCTGGTTGCTCGACTTGTCGACAATATTTGCCGTATAAACAAGATTTTTTTAATCTGCTGAGATATTGATAAGAAGGGTGTAATACCTTCATAAATTAGGAATAACGAAGCGACGGAATGTTCTCCGAGGACATGACTCGAATGCCGAAGCGGAAGCTGCAGGCGAGCGTTTGCTGGCCACCCGAAAAGGGTAAAACGCTTGTTAAGGATTTATAATTTCCAAGGATCACCGGAAAGCTTCATCATTCGAATATAAAGCATTTATTTGTTTTGGTTCGACGACGAGTCCCTAATTCTGATTAAAATACGAAACGCATCGCGTCAGGAAGTCTCGTTGGGCGGCTCATAAAAAGTGGGACATGTACCAGAAAAGAGTTGGTTTGTAACAAAGTGGCGATGCGAAGCTTCGGAGCAATTTATCGCTGCCCTACTCGTGTATTGTTGTATTTGTGGTCGCTCTACAGCATTCGCTGTATCCTTTGGCGAGGACGGCGACACGGTGTGATGCAACATGGCTTTCTTTTGTCCGAAGACAACATTCTCGCAACATTTTGACTATCACGCCAGGGCATTGTACAACACACTGGCAACATTCCAAATGGGTTCGCAAACATAATACTACCATTAGAGTGATTTATGAACTCCAGGCTAATGAACACAATGGCGCATACTTCATGACGGGCATTGGAATCAGTCTTCGCTTTCGCAGGAGTTTTTGCGTTCGCCCGACCGATCTGAGAAAAGTTGTAATGAGCAATGCTGGTTTCAGTTCTGACGAGGACGCCACAAAGAAGCTGTTGGAGAATGATTCGAGTGTGTTTGAGTACGTACTCGTATTTAGAAAATTATCTTGGAGATTGATTTATTTGCTTATATTTTTTGCTTGCAAGGAAATGTCGGACATCAACATAAATGCTAACATCTGAAGGCGAGATATTTCAGTGTCATTGCGTACAACGGCTGCGGAAATTTATTGGAGCCTTTCATGTTCTGCACAAGGAAGAATGAATTCTTAAGTGCGGTCTTATCTATTTTTGCTACTATTCATAATGAATATCTGAACGGTTCCATTTGTTGCCTGGGTGTTGTGTTAAGCGAGAGATTCACGTCAGAAATCTGAGGAAATCGTACACAAAGTGCAAATAAAATTTTACCTCGCGTTTGTATTTATTTCATTTACAAAATTCATTGGGTTATGAAAGGACATGAAGTATACTTTCTTAACAATACACTGAAAGTCGTCAATGAATTATGGTCAGACAATTATTAGGAAAGAAGGTTAAAACTTATGGTTAAAGAACAAAGATTAGTTACAAAATGCCGTTATGGGTTTGAATGAAAATCACAGCCGATAAATAAGAAGCATAAGTTTTTGTTTTTTCCGAATTCAAGGTACTTAAATGATTAAATTGTTATAAATTTAAGAAACAAAAATTAAGTTTAAGAACATTAAATTTCTCAAAAACTTTAAATTTAAACAATATTCAACACAATATTAGTCAAAAAATAATATCAAATGTTACCAAATGAATATTACTAAATATTATCAATTCGTTAAAGGTACATACCTACACCGCAGTTCAACCGCCCAAAATCTGCTTGAGCAGTTTGCGTTGGACATGAGTTCCGACTTCTTGCTGCTGAGTGAGCAACACCATGATAAAAGTTCTGCATTATGGTATCCTGACGAAACTGGTACTGCCGCAATTTGGGTTTAGAAGAGTGATTTCCAAGCGGAGAGTCGTGGTCCTTCGTGTGGGTTTGATGCTCAGGGATCACCTTCTTTAGTATGCACCTAACGCCGAACGAATCGATATCATCTTTCAAAGCCAAGCTTAATGATCTAGAGGGAGCTGTC
Organism: Odontomyia ornata; assembly: GCA_963969285.1. Lineage (NCBI taxonomy): Eukaryota > Metazoa > Arthropoda > Insecta > Diptera > Stratiomyidae > Odontomyia > Odontomyia ornata. Next base: position 44,716,782 of record OZ017742.1, read on the forward strand.
TCGAGCACAGAAGGCAACGTGCTCGTTGGGGAGACTTCAACGCTAAAGCAATTGAATGGGCCATGCCTCAAACAGATCCGTGGGGAAAACGAATCCTGGAAATGGCAGCCAGGACGGCACTCGTCGCACTAAACACCGGAAATACGCCGACTTTCCACCATATTGGCTGTGAGAGAACTATACCGGACGTGACATTCGCCTTGGAGTCCTTAGTATGGAGGATACACAATTGGAAAGTATTAGCGGACTACTCGCCCAGTGATCATTAATGCATTCTGCGTAAGGTCAGAGATGTTGTCTCCCGACGTCCATGCTCTCGGCTTTCTACAACTGGATGGAACATCGGAAGGATGGGCGTTGAGAAATTCGTCGAGGTGGTCACAGCAGGTGAGCTGCTGCAAGGAGCTTCGGAGGGGACGGAAGAACTGGCAGCTCAAGACGTGGTGAACTCAACTATGAGAATCATGACGACTGCTTGCTGCGCCTCTATGCACCGTTGAAAATCCAGGCATGGTAAACCCGCTGTGTATTGGTGCTCAACTGAAATCGCTGAAAAGCGAAGGGAGTGTCCCAAGCTTCGACGTGAGGTTCAACGGGCGTGGAACCGTGACAAGGCATGCAACCGGGTGGCAGCATACAAGTCGGCCAGGAAATGCCTTCGCAAACTGATCAACAATAGCAAGGCTCACTGCTGGCAAGACCTAGTGGACAATGTGAACAAGGATCCGTGGGGCCTTGGCTCCAAGCTAGTTATGCGGAGCTTGGTACCTTACATGCGCGGAAAAGATCAACGAGATAGTGCGGGGACTCTTCCCCGCCCATCCTGTCCGTGTTGACGTGGTCCGCGGTGAAACAGCAGTCGAGTTTCCACTCTTCACACAGCTAGAAATGGAGGAGGCAGTCCTTTCGCTGACGTTGAGGAAGGCTCCAGGTTCAGATGGTGTTCCGGCTGAGGTGTTGTGTCTTGTCCATCACCATTCTCCTGACTTGCTGCTCAGCACACTCAACGCTTGCCTAAGGGACGGGGTTTTGCCGGTACGATGGAATGTAGCGAGGCTCGTCTGGGAACCGCCCGTTATGCATACTAGACATGGTTGGGAAAGTGCTAGAGAAACTCATCCAGGGAAGGCTCACTGACGCGATTCGTGCTGCTGGGGACCTATCTCCTCGGCAGTGCGGCTTAAGAGCAGGACGTTCTACTGTCGGTGCGATTGCGAAGGTGGTGAGCGTGGTCCAAAAAGTAGAGGCACATAGTCGCACCAAGCGACGGATCGTCCTGTTGGTGACACTCGATGTGAGGAACGCCTTCAACTCCGCTAGATGGGTGGATATTCTCGATACGCGGGAAATGCCATTTCAAATTCCAGAATATCTAATGCGGCTTTTGAGGGACTACCTAAAAGACCTAAGCTTGCTCTATGACATGACACAGGGCTAATAAAAGATGGCGGTTACATCGGGTGTTGCCGAGGGATCTATCCTTGGTCCAGGCCTGTGGAACGTGTACTACGACGGGCAACTGAGACTGGAGATGCCAGATGACTTGGGCTTGATTGGCTATGCGGATGATGTTGCGGCCCTGGTGGCTGGACGCACCGTTGAACAAGTGCAACTTAGGCTAGCTATGCTAATGCGCCGAGTGACAGACTGGATGACTGCTTGTGGGCTCAGTTTAGCACTGGAGAAAACCGAAGTGGTCATCTTGACAAAAAAGAGAATCTATAGAGTAAGGATCATCAGTATTGGAGACATGCAAATCGAATCGAAGCCAGCGGTGAAGTACCTAGGGCTACTGATCGACTCGAAGGCTAGTTTCTCTTAGCAAATCAGGGCGACGGCTGAGAAGGCTGCTTCGGGAGCATCAGCTCTGAGTCAACTTATGGCCAACGAAGTGAGAGACTGGATGACTGTTTGCGGGCTCAGTTTAGCACTGGAGAAAACCGAAGTGGTCATCTTGACAAAAAAGAGAATCCCCAGAGTAAGGATGATCAGTATTGGAGACATGCAAATCGAATCGAAGCCAGCGGTGAAGTACCTGGGGCTACTGATCGACTCGAAGATGAGTTTCTCTTAGCAAATCAGGGCGACGGCTGAGAAGGCGGCTTCGGGATCATCGGCTCTGAGTCAACTTATGGCCAACGAAGGGGGGCTCAGCCCATCAAGAAGATGCCTCTTGATGAGTGCTGTAGGGTCAGTGCTACTGTACGGAGCAGAGATATGGGGCGACGCTCTCAGTAAGGAGGTATACTGAAAACGCCTGGCACAGGTACAGAGAAGAGGAGCACTGAGGATTGCATCTTCGTACCCGACAGTCTCTGATTCGGTGGTGAAAGTCATTGCAGGCGTGATATCTGTCGGCCTCCTTGCTACAGAGCACCGTTCTATTTATGTGCACCGAAACGAAGATGTGAGGGAGATGGTTGTCCGCGAAGAGAGACAGCTTAGTCAACGATTGGCAGCAGTCTTAGGTGAATTGCACGAATGGAAGGTGGACTGCGCGCCTCATCCCGGATGTGTGGGCATGGCTAAACCGAAAGCATGGTGAGACTGACTTTCTTCTGACCAAGCTTCTGAGCGGGCATGGGTGTTTTCAGTCTTACCTGCACAAGATTGGTAAGTCACTGTCCCCCGATTGTCGGTATTTCCCAAGAGAGAAATTCAAACAGGAACAGGCTATGAAGAGCCCTCTACAGGGAGATGGGAGAGCTCACCCTGGAAAATATAGTCGCGGTGATGCTCGAATGGGTTGACAAATGGAACCAGGTGGCACATTATGTTCGGGCAGTCCTAAAAGATAAAAGGGACTCACAGCAGCCGGGGGTGTTGGGGTGGGGAATCGCTCTTCTGGCACTTCCTCGTCCCCTCTCCCCCCTCCCCCCGCTAGAAGAGTGATCCCCCAGCTTGAAGGCACCTCACGGCGTAACAAAACAAGACCTGGCCTGAAGTGATGTGTCAAACGGTTCCAAGCTAGGATCTCAGGTTGACAGGGGAGGTGTTTAATGGGTAGTCCGGTTGAAAGGAAGTACTTGAGCAGGTTTGTGAAAAATTAACTAAGACTTATGCTAAGTGTAAAAATTATTATGATCTCCGCACTTGTCAACGCACTTTTGTTCCTAGTCAAACGGTTGATGTCCGTAATCATGTACTGTGTAATGCGGTAGAGGAAACTGTGGCAAAGATGGCCCCGAAATTTGTTCCGACTAGAGTCTTGTGCTCGGTTGATTATGTGTCGCACTAGCTAGGCCCTTAGGCACATATCATGTATAGGACATTCGTGCCTAATTGCTAGGGTGCTTGCTGAATTCAACGTCCAAACATGAGGAGTATTATTATGCTTTGTATCTTGTGGAGGCCTATCATGGCTTGGATGTAGAGACTCTCCTCAGGGTGGGGTTGTCCCCACGTTGTTGAGTACAGTCTATTTGTTTTTTCCCCTCACGCAAATATATCACTCGGTAGCATTTCATTTTTTGTCTGGCAATGCAACTCTGAAAATCATTTACAGTGGTATGGGTGCGGCCTGGCAAGCTGTGGCATCTTGTGGGTGAGCATTTCCTTTGTTGGGCATGTACGAATGGGCGAACGACGATGCCATTCACATGCCAACGTAAGTGTTGATGGGACATTTACGGTTTGGGGTTGGGATCCGCGAGGCGTCGAGGCGAGTGGGATGATAGATCCGAATGAAAGCGGTCATATAAATAGATAGAGAAAACCGAATTGATTTCGTGCTGCATGGCTAGGTGAACTAACGGCTAACGCATCTTTTTTTAACTATTGATCGGCGCGATATTGTAGATCAAATTTTGTGCTGATTTTGTTGTACTTTTTTTTACCCTTTCCTACCGATTAGTAATCTGTTGTCGGCTTTTTCTTTGTCGATTGATCTGGTAAAAAATAAGTTAGATTGCAGCTGATGATATCCTTCGCTATCAAATTGATCGGCTGGTGGATGTTATATGATAATGGATTGATGATCCTCTATATTTAGATTTAGTGTATACTTTGTCCTTTGACAAAATCGAAAAGTTCAAGACGCTAATTATCTTCTTCTTCTTAGCATGACAGCCCCTTTCGGGCCTTCGCTTCCTGCAAACAACGACTCCAACTGTCTCGGTCCGTTGACCGCTTCATTCAATCCCGTAATCCGAGCAGCGATGAACTGTTTTCGTCGACCGATTCAGACCAGCGTTTCCTCGGTTTCCCCACTGGCTGCCGGCCTTCAGTTCTCCCAACGAATACCTTCTTGGGTATCCATTGTTCGTCCATACGATTCATGTGTCCAGCCCGTTGCAGCTTCCACAGCCTTACAATCCTTGAGACCTCCGGTTCGTTAAAAATTAATTATGGTGGTAATGAAATGCTTGGAAAGTTGAAAATTCACAGGACAGTGCGTTAAGTTGTTCGATACTCCTTTAATCATTAGCGCAGCAAAAATTTAATTTACGTTTTTGGAATGACCAAGTAAATGAATTCATTTCTAATGGGCTACTCGCGTGAACCGCATGTACAAAAATCATATGGGAGCGGGTATCGAGATGAAATTTCAATAAACTAGAAAATATCTCATGCGCCCTCCAACAAAATTGTACATCAGCTTAGGTAAATTTGTTCTGGTAATTTTTTCTGCATGATAATAAGGTGGAAATTTCATCCATATGAAGCAGATTTATTTATATATATAAATAACTTTATTTATTTCTGCGCAATTAGTACTACTGAAAATATAAATGTCAATACATTAAGAGAGGATTATAACATTGTCTCTGATTCAATTGGACAAAATGTTTAAGCGCTTGAAGCAAGCCGCATATGGTTTAGGAATTTATCGATAAGTTATAGGAATTAATTTTTTGTTTTCTAATTGTCACTGACAAGTTCCTTCCAAACCTCAACACTTGCCTCTGCAATAGGTATACAATTTGTATGAAAATAGATAGAATCACCCGAGCCAAGTTACTTTTGAAATTTTTGCAATTATGAATATGATGTAATCAACAATAACACCAACGGCAGACAACACATGTAGGTTAGGACGATAGCAGAAATCTGTAACACCACAACTATTCTGGGCAGGGACGGCAAGCAGTCCGCCACATGAGAAACACCATGAAGCAAAAAGAAATCAACCTCTAACCTACGTACACGCACAAAAGCAATCGAACGTGCAATTCAATTGACTTACTCGTGGAAGTGGTTGAAGTGTATCGACTCCAAAATGAAACTTTGTGTTGGGCTGTATCATATGAAGATAATGTTCTCGTGTTCACGATGGTTGCTCAAGTGAAACTCAGATTGGTTGAAACAGCGACAATACTATTTGCATCGAAAAATAAGAAGTCTACCCAGCAGATATTGGCGAAGTTAAGTATTGCACGGACGATACTTACACGGAGAAGAAGTCTCACCTTTCGTATCTGTATCGCTAAAGGACACAACTTGAAATTGGTGTCGAACACACCAATTCTCCCTGCCCATTGTGCAACAGGCTAGCACGTGAAATTAGTCTGTGAAATTGGAGAACGATTATTTATGAATAATTACCTCGAACAATCGAGTCGTGTCTAGCAGCCTTCGACAGTAGCCTCAACTAACGCACCAAGGAATCCTGAGCGGACTGTAATACCGGGGCAGTTGTAATGATCTAGTACACTACAATATAGACGATATTGACGCTAGTCTAGCTTCTAACATATCAAACCAGTCATAAATATCATCAACTTGGAACTGCCGACAATGAAAGACCTACTCAAAAACCGCTCACAAAACGCAAAGCGGAACTTCAGGATTGAGTAAACACAAACAAATGGAGGACACTTGAAGTTTCGATCAGGCATGGCTACCAACGTTGAAAATAAACCAGAACCAACTAAATAACAAGTAGGGAAAAAGCTCGCAGTGAACATGTATGTTAGTCTTTATTTGCCAACAAAGAAAGTTGGAGTTACGGATAGCTGAAAGTCCGAATGGTCAATGGTGGCGCTGGAATTCTCGATTCCAAGATGTTGCGGTCAACTTCACTGATGGGTTTTCAACGGGGCTAAAGTCCCACCCGAGGCTTGGACGGACCTGACTATGGATGAGGAGCTCTCTTCTGTTTTGGGGACCTGAGCAGGAAGGAGTATCAGCGAGAAAAAGGAAAAGTCAATTGGAATCATATTTGGTAAGCGAGAAGCATCATTACGAAGTTGGCAGTTTCTTCAAAAATTTCGGTTCAACAACTGCTGTTCAGAGATTCACGCTGCGTGCAAAAGTCAACCGTACGGGAAATACAAGCAAGCGGAAAGTTTGCCGGGGTCCCCTGTCGAAGAAAGCTCTAAGTGAGGTTAGTTAAATATATTTGTAGGCTTAAGAACTAATCATATTTGCAGATTTAAGAAATAGTTTCATTGGTTGTTGAATTATATTTGAGTTCTACGTGAATTACAAAGTAAAGTGTATCGTTAATTTCTTTGTATATTTTTCCATTCAAGAATGTGCGAAAAAAATAATAGTGGAACTTGGCTCGGGAGTGTGAGTAGGGATTTTAAGGCACCTAACTTTTGCGCGAAACTTTCACAGGTGCTGAGATGGGTTAGGCCCCGTTTTGGTCTCGATTTCCAGCTCTCAGTGAATGGCAATTAAGTCTCGCGATAGATAGGTTATCGAATTGTTGCGAAAGTTTGCTGGATGGCATTTTACCCTCTCCTATTCTAGGTTAAAATGAAGGCAGTGTCGAGACAGTGGAGCTATCTTCAGTGATCGTGATAGTTTTCCGTGAAAGTGAAGAAGCTCGTCTCGAGGCTCGGGGGACAAATTTATGGGTGGATGAGTGACGCCCATCTCCAATGGAGTGAACTGGTACCAAGGACTCCACCGGCCGTAACATTATACTTAATCCTAAAAGTATTTGAAAGAAATTATGTTTGACCCATCGTGAAGAGTTGAATGTAAGGAAAAAAATAATGAATAAAGTTATGCACATTTTTATATTACTTAAAATGAATTGTTTTTGTTGCCGGAAAGAATAGGAATGAAATGAAAAAGAAAAGTGCAAGGGAACGATGTGGTGTGTTTTCACCAAAGGTAGGTATATTGTTTTACCACTGGTAACCTAGCAGGGACTCAAAAAAAGGGGTCTTAAGTCGACATCGCTCCTATGCAATACAGTAGTGGTTTTCCATGGAGCGACTGCTCGGAATTTTAATTATTAAAGGAATCCACCTCCTCCTAGACCGCTACAATACGCTTATCATAATGCATCATGTTAAATTTATGTACGTATCCAGATTCAGTAAAACTTGTCTTTTTATCTCATTTTTATGGAATATTTCTAGAATTACTGTTACAACCACGGAAGTCACCGCAGTTGCAAACATTATGTTTCAGCAGACGGCTGAGTAGCCCGGGGTGGCATACTGAGGCCGGCTAGTGCTCTGCCGTGTCGTGGGTCTTCCGGGACACCTTCTGATCGTGCTGAGCCACCTAACATATAATAACTAACACGAAGGGAAAAGGACGGGAAAGGGGGAGGTCATTTTAAGAAATGAAAGATTATTGTTTTTAGCAAGACATTGCCATTTTATTCACTAAAAAGGCAAATTTCTACAAAAAACTACGAATTATTAATTACAATAAGAAAAAAGAAAACAGAACCCTTTCGAATTTTACGTACAGAAGAAAAAAACAATCAAATAAAATTTTTTATATAAAAGAAAACACAAAAAAAGAACTTGATGATGTGAATTTACTGTAACAAATAGTCAAAAAAACCAAATAAATACTCACTCTTTCCTTGATGATCTCCGAGCGCTTGACGAAGATAAAAAAAGAATGTGGGGCGACTGGAAATTAAATTTTAAATTAATTTGAAAATTCAATCAATCAAAAAATCAAGGACTACGTAACGGCCACTTATCGCACTCTCGTCGATTCGTCGTCATGGTTTACTCGCAGAAAAGAAAACTTTGATTACCTCTTCGCAACCCTTGTTGGGTTTTTTTAAAGGGAAAAATCACTCTTGGCACTTTATTTTACTTCAATTAATACATTCGACCTCAAGCTCGCACCAACTTTATTTCCGGATGCCGAAAACCAAAAATTCTTCTTCCTCATTCGTATTTGCTCATGGATCATACGTTATTCCACAACCAATGCAATTTCTTGTTTCTTACTTCCCAACTATTGTAATTTCTTGCTTCTTGTCACACAACTAATGTAGTTTCTGGTTTCTTATTTCACAACTAATGTAGTTTCTTTTGCTCTTTCTCGTACCAAAACTTTGGCCACTCAACTTCGCAATTAATTCATTTAATATCTTCTTCTGTCACCAAGAAAATCAATTCCGTATACGTATACGTTGAAATTCAGATCTCTTTATTTTTCCAACTTAAATTCCAATTCCCAAATTGAAAAATCAGTTCAATAACTTTCTACTGAAATTTCCAGATCCAAAAATTCACTTCACCGAACTTTCGCTAACAGCAATGCCTCTTCTTTCCATCAAAATAGTGATTGCTTTTCCAAATCAAGAATTTCATTCCTCAATCCCGCAATCCTTTCATTCTCAATTACCGCTGCCACATCTGGTTGACGTAATCGAAGTTCATTACACTTCGATTCTGCTACCCACACATCTTTTTGCATATTGACAGCCGCAATAATTTCCATTTTGCATATATGGTGATTTGCATAACCATAATAGCGTTTGGTTAGATGCAAATCATCATATACATGAGTGAACGGAAACAATTGCTCTTTCCGACATTCTGAAAAGAGTGTTTTTCTGTGCTCGGGGAACTTGAACCCAGAGTCCCAGCGGACCCCCGGTCGAGAATCCACGACGCTACCAACGGAGCCACTTTCTGTTGATTTCCCATTCATCGAATCAGCAACTTCAAATATTTATGCATCTTTCTTAATGGGCATGGGAATGAAATTTGTTAATAGGGAAGCGTGGATGAATTTTGTTAGTATAACAAATAATATTTTGTTAGTGGGGGCTAATGAATAAACTAATATTATTTAGTATAAAGGACGGAATTAGGTTTTGTTAGGGAAAAGGTATCGAATGAAATTTTGTTAATGGGAAGTGTTTGCAATAAAAACCAAACTTATTTTGTGTATGGAAAAAAATTTAATGACAATTCAAAATTACAATTATGATTTTAAGAAGAAAACAATTTAATTTACTTCGATGTTGCTCGATAGACCCTACTTTAACAACTAACTAACCTTTTCTTTTGTTTGCAAAAATTGCGGTATCCCGCTTCAGCGAATTACCGCTTCTTACAATTATTCCCCGATTCGAACATTTCTTGATTCAAATTCGACCATTTTTAAAATCGGTAAACTACTTAACATTTTATCTTTGCTGCCTTGATCTTTGCATACTTTTAATTGATGTTTGGCAATTGTCATGTATTTGACAATTGTCATATGTCTGTTTACAGTTCGACGTAAACACGTAGTGTCGCGAGTGAAATCGCAAACATTTTCCAACGTTTGCATCGTGTTTTGGGCGTTTCGTGTGCTGCAGGGACCTTCAACACTGTCAGATAAGTATTTTGTCTTTTTTGTAAAAAAATACCCGATGCTTTGTGGTTCTTTATCTTTCAGGTATCCTGTGAAGCTGCAGCTGCATCATACTCCCCTCGGATGAGGGATTGTAAATACCTCAGAATTGGAAATAACTGTCCTGTAAGTATACTGATTAATTTTTATTTTTGGTTTATTATATTTTGTATAACGTTTTGATTGTCCGGTCCCATTCATGGTGTGACGAAGTTGACTCATGCTGGGCGTCCACCTACACCTTGTAAAAATTCAAGTTTCTATTGTGTTATTAAAGTTCATATTGGCCGGTATCAAGGTCCGCTGGGAAATAAATGGAAACTGATAGACATCGGTCTCAAAATTGAGCGTGGTTTCTCTTTAGGATCTAGGGCTGTTGGGGAAAGATATTCGTATTGGTGAAGTAATGAAAAAACATTACGAGCGTTATTCTGCATTTGTTTGCACGGGTAAAAGTGCGATTTTCGTGATCGCTCTCTTATAGTAATTTCATTTTGAAAATACTGTCACGACTCGTACCACCGCATCATGTCCTGGATGAACGTGGATGATCCTAGCTAGAGGCCATCTGCAGGACGGAGTTCTTTCTTCTTTTAGAATGCATAAACAGCCTACTTTGAGGTTGATTCCACTCTTGAACCACTTCGGTCGGCATTGTAAACGGCTTAAGTACTCACATTGCCAACGTTGAGGCAGGCTTCTATCTGTACTAGCACTGTAGAAAATTCTTCTTAGATTAATGGAACGTTGACAACCACTCGACGCAGATGCGCTTTTATAGACTTGACTCCGGCTTCTCAAAGTCCTCCAAAATGAGGTGATGCAGGGGGATTGAAATGCCAAGTTATTCCATCCTGTGCCAGAGCTTCAGCTGCTCTAGCATTGATTTCCTTCATCCTCCTTAGTTCAGCAGCCGTACCAACAAAATTTGTACCGCGGTCAGAAAACATGTGTCTACTCATGAACCTTCGTAACGCTGCGATGAATGCCGGTGTGGACAGGTCACTGACGACTTCTATGTGCATGGCTTTTACTGCCAGACAAATAAAAATAGCTACATACCCCTTTGTACTCTTGCTACCTCTTCCTCGCCTGTCCTTTATATCAAGGGGTCCACACAAATCAACACCCGTGTGCGTAAAAGGACGGGATACGGTCACTCGAGCTTCTGGAAAATCGCCCATCAGTTGCGTTGAGGTGTTTGCTTTGGCCCGGAAACAATGAACACACCTATGTATAAATTGTTCGAAACGATTGCGACCATCTATTAGCCAGAATTTTCTCCTAAGTGTATTAAGCATTAGCTGCGTTTGTGTTGATTGATGAATTTGGTGTGGTAATAAATCGGTCAGTTTTTCGTTTCGTGGTAGAATAATCTGATGCTTTTCATCGTAAGGTGACTGGGCATTTTTTAAACGTCCTCCAACTCGCAATATTCCCTTTTCGTCCAGGAATGGACTTTAGTTAGCCAATTTGCTTTTGCTTTCAACTGGTTCTGATTTCTGAAGACGCGCGAAGTCTTATGAGCATTCTGTTCGCTGAGCGTATTTGATCCAGAATTCAAATGATTGTCTTAACTCTTGGCTGGTCAAGTATGCACGTTCGCCTCTATCCTTCGGTTTTGGTTTGATGAAACGGACACAATACGCCGTGATTCTTATCAACTTTGTCAATGTTGACTATTTCCCCAATAGATCGTTCAAAAAATTTTCAGTGCGCATGCCAACATTAACCATTACTTTTTTCGCTTTTCGATATCAATTGATTGAATTTCTTTAATTTTAGGCCATTCATCGCTGTGCTCAACCAGTCCGGTCCACCAAAGTTTGTTACTGATTAGATTCTTGGGTTTTGTTCCCCTTGATGCTTTATCAGCTGGATTGTATTTTGACGGGACGTAACGCCATGGAATATTCCCGGTGGTTTCTAGAATTTGCGCTGTCTTATTACTAACGAAAACCGTCCATCGAGTTGGATACCCTTTTAGCCATGCTAAGACAACTTCGGAATCAGTCCACAACCAGGTAGGTATTTTTTCGATTTCTATTGAACCTGTGACCTCTTTTAATAATCGCGACAGCAATATTGCACCGCATAGTTCTAGTCGAGGTATACTAATTTGTTTTACTGGTGCTACTTTGATCTTCGCTATTAGTAAGTGACTGTTGGTCGATGATCCTGATTGCACCACGATATAAATTGCTGCTGCATATGCCCGTAGAGACGCATCACAGAAACCATGGAGTGATACTGCTGAATTCTTTTGGTATGTTATCCATTTTGGGCTTCTAATGTCTTCAATATTGTGTAATTCTTCCAACAGGTTAACCCATTCTTTGGTTAACACACTCGGTATTGGCTGATCCCATTCTTGTCCATGTAACCAAAGACTTGGAAGCAAAATTTTTGCTGTCGCCACAATAGGTGCTATCCATCCTAATGGGTCATATAGCCGTGCCACTTCCGAAAGGACAGAGCGTTGTTAAATATTGTTGATTGTTCCCGTCTTTTCAACCGATACGTGAAATAATCCTTCATCGGAAACCACATAACTCCCAGAGACTTGTATCCATCATCCATTTCAAAATCGATTGAGTCTTTCATTTCAATGTCGATTGGGAGATTTTGCAGTAATCGTTCATCATTTGTGATCCATTTTCTTAATTGAAAGCCACCAGCTTTCAAAAGTTGAATCAATTCATCTCGTTTCTGCACAGTTTCTTCTATGTTGTGTCCCCCTGATAACACATCATCGACATAAAATTCCTTTAACAGTGACTTGCTCGCAGCAGGATACTTCTTCATCTCATCCATTGCTAACTGGTGCAACGTCCTTATCGCAAGAAATGGGGCTGAGCATGTTCCAAATGTGACGGTGCATAGGCAATAATCCTTAATTGTTGTTTCTGGTTGTGACCTCCAGACAATCTTTTGATAGTTCGCGTCTTCAGGATGCATGTTCACTTGGCGGTACATCTTAGCAATGTCGGCCATCATTGCAAATTGCTTTAACCTCCAATTGATAATAATTGATGTCATGCTATTCTGGATGGTCGGTCCAGTCAATAATGTGTCATTAAGTGACAGTCCAGAACTTGTTTTTCGTGAGGCATCAAACACCACCCGTAGTTTTGTTAATGTACGGCATGATGTGGCAGAAAATTGGCCGTACTAATGTTTCTTCCCTTGTCATACATCACTTCATTGCAATAAGGAACCTCCTTCATGTGACCTAATTCTGGATACTCTTGAATTACTGCCGAATATTCTTCTCGCAATTTCCTGTTTCCAGCAAATCGCCTTTCTAAATGGAGTAAGCTTGCCCTGGAACAACCTAGTGAGTGTCGGCTATCAGTATCCTTGAACGGCAATCGAACTTGGTACCACCCATTCAGTTCTATTTGAACGTTTGCTTTGTAATGTTGTTCGCAGGCCTCATCCTCTTGCGTCATATCGTTACGAGAGTCAATTTCCTCCAGCTCCCAAAATCGTTTTAATTGTTCGCTTATCTCCACGTTTCTATCTATTTCTACTTTGAAGCTATGCATTGTTCGTGCACCATCAACGTCAATTCTTCCTGAAATTATCCAGCCTTATTTGGTTCGTTGCAAAACTGGGCCTAGTGTCATTTTTCGAATTTCCCCGAGTATAACTTGAGCGTACACGTCTGCTCCTAAAAGAAGATCGATTTTATTTGGCTGATCAAATTGAGGATCAGCCAGATCCAAATTTCCAATGTGCTCTCGCACCAATGTAGAGATCGTTTGGGATGGGACGAAATTGGTGAGCTTACTCAATATGAGAGCCTCGATTGTTAAACATTCGTTTGTTTTTGTGCGTAATCTAATTTCCAGATTTCCATTGTTTGAAATTCCTTTCGATTTCCCAATGCCAGCTATTGTAATGTTAGTAAATTGTCTTTTAATCCCCAGTCTTTGGGCTGTGTGCTCAGTAATTATTGATGTCTGCGAACCTTGATCCAACAAAGCACGAAGTGTTATACATCCGCTCAAAGCTTCGACTTTTACTAGTGCTGTCGCTAGCAATACCGATTATGCAGCGTTACTGTTCACAGAGTTGGTCTTGATGGACGATATCGTTGATGCCTCAGAATGCGAAGGAAACCCACTAGATGTTTGTCCAGTATGTGAAAACCTCGATGAGGACGGCTGACCTAGCGCTGTCGATGCGAATTGATTCTTATGTGACATTGGGACCACTGATTGTTCTTTATGCTCAGACAACAGCTGCGATTGATGCAAATTTTTCCCATCAGTCGATACGGCAGAGTTGTGCAGAAGTGTATGGTGAGCCTTTTTGCAATGAAAGCATCTCGAAGTAAAACGGTTGGAAAATGTCCTTGACTCAAACAGTTGAGACATAAGCCATTTCTTTTGACCACATTAAATTTCTCCGCATGACCAAACTACAGGAATTCGTAGCACCTTCTCAAATGATGTGGTCCTTTACACAAAACACATGTAACTCCTTGCTCTCCTTGCGTCATCAAGACACTATGCGACCAGCCAGCAGCTTCTAATGCTCTAAAACGTGACTGCGAAAATTCCTTTAATTTTGCAAATGTTGTTATCCCAGACTTGACTGCATGTTGTTGCTCCCACATTTGACGTGTGTCCGATGGTATTCGTTGCGTTGTCAAGTGTACTAACAATGCCTCCCATTTATTTTCTATCTCCAAGTGATCTCAGGCAGTAAAATCGAGCGTTTTATCCAATAACGCCTTTATGGAAGATGCTGATTCAGTGGCATTATTAATTGCTAACAGCTTACTGAATTGGACGTTTATCAGTACATATTTGTCGTCATAACGTTCTACGAGCAGCTTCTATGCTGACTCGTAGTTAGCTTCAGTGATAGAACAATGTTTGAGAAGCTGCTCCGCCTCACACGATAAACTGCACTTCAGGTAGTGCAATTTTTCCACCATCGAAAAATTTACTTTTTTGTGAATTAGAGATGTAAATAAATCTTTGAATGACGTGCACTCACTTTAACTTCCGCTAAATTTCAGTAAGTTGATCCGTGGAAGTCGAACGTCGGCATCATTCACCATTTCAGACGACTGATTATGTGCCTCTTTGATTCCTTCTGAACCCTGTGCCCCTTGTTCCGCTTGCAGTTCGGCCAACTCCGTTTCGAAGTCCAAACTCATTTCTTCGAAAGTTAAATACAAGTTCTTAGTGAAATATTCTAAGGACAACTCCTCTTCACCTTCCAACAAACTTATTATTTTATCATGCGTTTGCATGAACAATTGTCGCACTTCTTGCACACGCTGCAGTAATTTGTTATCGTATGATAAGGTTTTTCGCGTTTTGGAGTCTTTGTGGAAATTGAAAAACATTCTGTCTAATTGTTCGTTCAACAATTTTTGCTGCGTTATTAAACGCTCCATTATATTGCAGTAGCAGAACAATGGCACAATGAGCGGTATTTATTTCGGTATTCTATCTCCCGTTATATATCTCAAATTTTGGCTTTCTATTTGCCCCAATTGTCTTTAGACCTCAAAGCCAATCTAGAAAGTTTTCGGAATTATTGGTGACTGCTGTAGTTCGAATCGATCAATATGAAATGTGAAATACTTGTATGCAATATTTCACCCCAATGCATTTATACTACAATTCACCACCGAACAATTCACGCACTGTATATTTTCCAAATATACTTCACCCACTGTGCAACGTGCCACTGCCCTTTGTTTGCCGATTAAATTTTATTAAGGATATATAAGGGTATATAAATACAAAGGAACTTAAAATGGACTCACCGGACCTTGAACCGTTATTTTCTCTCTCTCTCTCTCTCTCTCTCACAGTTATAGTTCCGCGCGTCCCGAATTATATTAAACACTTTAAACCATCTTTTTTCCATACGCTACATAAAACTTTCACACACTCCGTTGATTTACTAATTTCTATCACTCGGATACACAGTATCCGGCTCGATGGACCAAAAATGTTTGCAATGAAAACCAAACTTATTTTGTGTATGGAAAAAACTTTAATGACAATTTAAAATTACAATTATGATTTAAAAAAAAAAAAACGATTTAATTTATTCGATGTTGCTCGATAGACTCTACTCTAACAACTAACTAACCTTTCCTTTGTTTGCGAAAATTGCGGTATTCCGCTTCAGAGAATTACCGCTTCTTACAATTATTCCCCGATTCGAACATTTCTTGATTCAAATTCGACCATTTTTACAATCGGTAAACTACTTAACATTTAATCTTTTCTGCCTTGATCTTTGCATACTTTTAATTGATGTTTGGCAATTGTCATGTATTTGACAATTGTCATATGTCTGTGGGGATGGATCGTAGTAGTCTTTGCGTATAGACGTCTTTTAAATCGCTCCTGTCAAAAGTTTTCAAAAATTAAATTAATTTTTAAAAACGTTAGTCCGAAGTTAATTTTTATCGGAAAAAATCTTATATTGTCGAAGTAATCGACTCAGGAAATTTCTATCGAATATTTTTACTTCGATTGGTAACGAAAAACAAATTCACAAAGAAAATTTCGCCGCTGGTATGGAGGAGCCCGACGGCTTCCCACCGTTGGGGCAACCTGGGGAAACGACGAATACAAAACTGGCGACAATCACCAAAAGAAAACATAACGAAGAAAACTCCGTCGATGGAGGGTGCAAGCTGCAAATAATAGCGGACAATCAACAAATGGCCAAATTGCAGAAAGAAAATGATGAACTAAGGCAAGAGATACAGTCTCTCAAGGATCTTTTCAAGAAAGGGATGAAGCCACAAAAGACGCAACCGCAAAGTCAATGGCAACAGGTAACAAAGCCAAAGAAAAGTGCAAAGCGAGTAAATCCAGAGGAAGTTCTAAGTGCTGGTGGCACCAACGAGAGCCAAAATTATTTTGCAGCGCTGGAGGGATTAACCGAAGATATGGAAATCGAAGAAAACATCGGAGGTAATTTTAATCAAGATAATGACGTTAATTTTATTCAATATCTAAAGAACAAAAATAAGGAGAAAACACCAGCCCGCAGTTCTGCTGGTTCCTCTGAAAAAGCTTCCAACAAGACAGAAAAAGTTCCGCCAATCAACGTGTTCGGACAAACCGGGAAAGATATGGTTCGGCTATTGGCAGCCGAAAATAAACTGGCCAATTTCGAAATAAAAAGAGTTAATGCCGAAAAATTAACTATAAGGACGAAATCACTGGTTGATTTCAAGTCAGCAAAAGATGCGCTGATTTCTGGGGAGGTTTCACACTTCACCTATACCCCAAAAAGTGAAAAAAATCAGACCTTCTTGTTGAAGGGTTTGGACAGCGGAGAGGATACGGTCGATCTTCTTCAGGTGCTCAGGGACGCTGCACCAGATATTGACTTTGTTTCAGTCAAAGCCTTTGCGACAAGAAGGTCGACCGTAGAAAGGAAGAAGAGCAGTCCAAGTGCCCTTCAACAAATAAGGTACTTGAATTTCAGAGTGGTGAGGTGGGAACGCCTCCAGAAAAGAGAGGTCAACCAGTGTTACCGGTGTCAAATATTTGGACATTCGGCTGCCAATTGTGCCATGCACTATCGTTGCGTTAAATGCAAAGACGTCCATGCTTTCGGTGAGTGCAAATTGGCTCAGACGGAGCCTAAAGAAAAATTATACTGCGTTAACTGCGGTGTTTTTGGTCACCCAGCATCATATCGAGGATGCTCCCGATATCAAGATGCAAAAGTTAAATTTGCTCCAAAGCAAACACAAGTACACCGTAATATCATACCTTCCAACTTCGTCAAGCCCGGAGTATCATTTGCACTCGCCGCTAGAGGACCAGCAGAAAATGCTGGAAATAATGTAAATAATGTAAGTGGCAATAATGAGCTGCTTCTCAAAATTTACCAGCAACTTAATTCTTTATCGGAGAGAATCGACAAACAAGATTCAAAAATTAACTTTGCTTTTCAGCGTTTAGGTCTTTCAAATGCCTAATAATAACTTGTCATCCAGTCATATTCCCATGGATAGGCTTCGCCTCATATCGATCAACGTCAACTCTATCGTTGCTATACATCGACGTGATTATCTCCTTGAATTTGTTGTTAAGCAAAAGCCTGACATCATACTTCTCACTGAAACCCACCTCAATTCATGGCATTCCATGGAATTCAAAGATTTTGCATTCGTAAGAAACGATAGGGTAATAGGTGATGGGGGAGGTGGCACCGGGATATTGGTTAAGAGACCCTATTGTTTCTAAAATATTGAAAAAGTCGAATTCAAAAACTTTGAATTTCTTGAAGTGTCCGTCATCAAAATTTCACTGCCAGGTGGGGATAACCTCTTCGTTATCTCTGCCTATGCAACTGGTCAAAATGTTCTCAAGTTCAAGGAGGAACTCAATTCCTTGTTTGAAATATTCGAATTGAACAGGCTGCATAACTATTATATTTTTGCCGGTGACCTGAATGCCAAGCATACATCATGGCTAAACGCCACCAATAATCCAAGAGGTGTATTCCTGAAGTCATGGATAACAGAGAACCAAATTGAATACAGGTGCAACCTATATGGGTCGGACTTCCCAACATACCCTAGGACAAATTCATATTTGGACCTCTGCAATGCTGACGCAAGACTTGAATTCAGCTTTAATAGTCCTCAACGGAAACTGCAGGTGCTTCCTTACGATAGCGACCATAACGCAATCGTAATGGAAATCAATCATCAAAGGGATGATTTCTTCCTCATTCCAGTTCAACATGAAAACCATCGGTTGAATTTCAAAAAAACAGACTGGGGAAAGTTTCAAAAGAAGTTTAATATAGAGTACCAGAAGCAATGTCCCTCTTCTGATGATGGCAACGCTTGCTCAATGGTTCCTAATAACAGAAATCTAACTGACGATGAAATAGATCTCTATTTGTCGAAGTTAGAGAAGCTGACGTTGGAAACGATTGAGAAAGTAGTTCCCAAGATTAAACATCGAAACAATATGGAAGGATATGAAACACTAACCATCGCAAGGTTGAAAAGATTGAAAAGCCTTCTTCTCACCCGCGTCAACAATATTTATCGACGATTTTTGGACTACAACCATCCCTCGTTGGCTTTGTTGAAATTACACCTGAAGAATGTCCGGAACTTAATCCGTTCATACTTCAGGAGTGAGGTCAGCAATCAATGGGCGGAAAAACTGAGGGGTATTAGCCCACAGGGCCCAGATGGCGTTTTCGCGAAAGTGAATAGCTTATTCGGCAGGAAGTCTCGAGTGAAGGTATCGAATCTTGAAGTCACTAGTGATGAGATAAATCTTCTCGATAGAGCTGGTATTGAAATTGATAGTACGACTCCGGATAGAAATGGAAACAGGATTATATGTGATGGATTGCAGAAACTTGCCCTGATTGGAACACATTTAGAAGTGGTTCATCTGCCAAACCCAGAGAGAAGGAATGAAATATTTTCGGAGGTCGTTGAAGCAAAAGTTTCCGACTTCAAATCAAGCCTGAATGGCCAATCAATTCTTCATTTCGATGAAACATTAACATCTGACCTCATACCGAGCTTGAATCTTATTGATTATTTTGTCAGCTATGAAGACTTGTGTTTCATATTTCGCAGAATAAACAACAAAAAATCATGTGGTACTGACGGTATTCCAAATATAGTTCTCCGACATTTGCCTGAGGTTGCTATTAGGAATTATTGCATATTGTTCAACAACATGTTGAACAATATATATTTCCCAAATGAATGGAAAAAAGCTAAGGTATTTCCGATCTTGAAGAAAGGAAAAGAATCTTCATGCCCGAAAAGCTATCGCCCAATCAGCTTGCTGCCTAACATCAGCAAGGTGTTTGAAATGATACTCAACAGAGCATTAAACGCCCACATTGAGAAATATGAGTTGATGCCGAATTGCCAATTCGGTTTTCGTGCCAGGCGTTCGACCATACATGCAATAACGAAAGCAACCTCAGACATCTGTTGGAAACTAAACAACAAAGAATGTGTTGGAGCATGTCTCAATGATATGGAGAAAGCCTTCGATACGGTGTGGTTAGATGGACTAGTTTTCAAACTTCTTCAGAACAGGTTCCCCAGACACCTTTTCGCCATGATGTGTAATATGTTATACGGGAAATCATTTGTTATAACAGATGGAAATCTGACAACAATGCGCGAATTCAAGGTCTTGAATGGTCTACAACAGGGAACAGTTACTGCGCCCCTGCTTTTCTCAATAGTCATTCGCAAGCTATTGAACAGCTTTGATTTTAATGTCTCGCCAACGCGATCATTGGTAGCGTTTGCTGATGATCTGATCTTCTATATGGCAGACCGAAAAGCTACAATAGTTCAGAGCAATCTTCAAAAAATGTTTAATGATGTGCAGCTGTACATCGACAATTGGCAAATGAAAATCAATGCGCAGAAGTGCGAAACAATTTTGTTTCGGACAACGCTGCAGGGGGCCAGTCAAGACCTGAAACGTAATTGGAAAGATTTCCACATTATGGCTGGTGAGGGTAGTTCAGAACGGATTCCACATAAATCCTGTGTTCGATACCTCGGTGTTCATCTCGATCAGTATCTGTACTATACTGAACATGTCAAAATCATGCTCAGTAAAGCACCAAAAGTAGTCATGGCTCTTCGGCGACTCTTTCATTCCAGATACATTGATCAAAAAGTCAAAGTTATTTGTTACAAGACCCTGGTTAGGCCAGTTTTGACATACGGATGCCAGATCTGGTACAACCAAAGTGCTAGTACAATGGAAAGATTAAGAGTTTTCGAAAGGAAATGTCTTCGTGCATGTACTGGTTTGTACAGAAAGCCTGAGACGGATTGGAAGCACTATATATCGAATAGAAAAATTTATCAAACCGCTCAAGTGACAAGAGTCGATATCTTCATATTGAAACTTCTTCGGAATCATATCGCAAGATCTGTAACTGTGAGTGAAAACCCTTGGATTTCACAGCCGTTCCACCCTACAGACGGGTATATTGTGACTTGCCTCACTACTGGCTTCGTTCCTCTAGAAGCATTCGTTTATTTGGACATGAATCGATATGTTTTTGATTCTGACGGCGTCCCAATCATATATCACATATACCGACGGGCCACCGATAAGAAGATAAAATATCCTCCTAATCTGAGTTCACGAGACCAACAATTCCAATGGAGATACTCATTTGCTAGATTCGTTGAGGCTGGTCGAGCTGAGATGGAGCAATCTAGGTATTGGTGGCTGAATGACAATGTCTAAATTATTCGTGTTTATTTTCTGTTTTTGTGCTTTTTCTCGTTACTTAGTTTTTCAGATTCATCTCATTATTGCTACATCTAGTATTGTTGTTGATTTGTATTATAAATTAGGTATAGGTTTCAATATAAGGTAATATTTTTTTTTTTTTTGATTGAACTTATTTAGAATTAGGGTGTAACATATTAGGTATAGGATATAAGTTCATTGTTGTGTTAGTAGTATAAGTAATTTTTGAATAATGCTGATTGGTTTTTTCTCCTTTTTCCAATTGAATCCAAAAATATCTAATAATATTAATTAATTTAAATTTGCAAGTGTATTTTTTTTCATTAAATGTGTTTAACTGTTAACGTATAAATTTAGAAAGCCATTCGGGCCATTAAGTTTTTTTATAGTTTTATTGTTTGGAATTGGCTTTATGTTCTTTTAAAAATTTATAACGATTGGTATTAAATAAAGCGCTTTTGACTTTGACTTTGACTTTGTCATATGTCTGTTAACAATTCGACGTAAACATGTAGTGTCGCGAGTGAAATCGCAAACATTTTCCAACGTTTGCATCGTGTTTTGGGCGTTTCATGTGCTGCAGGGACCTTCAACACTGTCAGATAAGTATTTTGTCTTTTTTTGTAAAAAATACCCGAGCTTTGTGGTTCTTTATCTTTCAGGTATCCTGTGAAGCTGCAGCTGCAACAGAAAGTAATGAATGGAGTGTTGTTAGTGGGAAAGTTATGATTATTATATTATTATTATTTTTTTGTAATTAAAAATAAAGTAAGAGGGTAAGATTGACGCGATGGGAAAATATAAATTATAGGGAAATTGATAAAGGCTAATAAAAATAAATAAATTTACTTAGGAAAAGGGTATATGTGCCCAAAAGAAGGTGGAGATGTTACGGTGGCAATTTGAAGTTGCGAATGGGAGAATGCCGGTACGCCAGAATTCGCAACATCCCTTGATAGAAAATTAACTTGCAAGTTACGCACATCTGCACTGATGATAAGAAATATTCTCATGTAATATAATCTCTTATAAAATCTCATTCTGAAATAAATCACCCATCCCCAAGATTCTTTCAAGCTCATGTTCATTCATTAAATTAAGCAATTACAGCTACACCATTTATCAATAATAATGACAAAATACAACAGTAATAATTTTTACTATTCATACATTCCAATTGATGTTTTCTCGCTTCATTCATTCCAAAGTGCGCCTTCGGCAAACATATATATTACATCCATCGAAATGAACAATTTTATTTCATTTCCTTTCTCCCCAGGCGAATTTCTCTCCCTGTTTTCACTTTGCATCATCAAAGTCTCCATTACTGGGGCTAGCAAAATCGCTTAATTATTGCAACATACCAGTCAACCATCCAGCCGAGGGAACATAACATTAAATCTGAAATATACCGTTTATTGTATGCATGTACCTTATTCCTTTTACATTCCGTCCTTACAAGAACAAGAAGTAAATTGAAAATTCACCTCGCAGCAGTTTGTTTTATCTTTCTTCAGTCTCAAGTCGGCTTACGAGTACTTACACCACTAACAAATTGGATGCTTATTATTTATTGATAAACTACAAGAAATTTACCATCTACCATTTGGTACTTGTGAATCTATGGTTTGTGAGGGGAGCATTCCTCCTTATTGACCGGTGTAGATGCGAGATAAATTAACCGAACAGCATGTATTCAAATTGAAAATGTATAGGGATAATGGCAGGGGTTAACATCTCACAGTTAACACTTCGCCAGTATGCTAGGTGAATAATAGTTGATATTGGAAATTGGTTATTGGTACTTTAGTGTGTTGAATGTTTAACTGTGTAATGGAGGGCGATAATTAATATGCATACGTTGATTACGACCAGATATTTGATTGCAATCTATCTTATATTCAAATTGCAAAACTACTAGATTTTAATAATTAAATCGAATATAAAATTTTCCGGTTTCTGTAAACCTTAAAAAATGAAGGCATGGACCTCCAGCGATCCCTTGAAATGCTACACGTTTTGCTTTTCCGTCTTCATATTTGTGGAAGGTTTTCCTGTTATTGGAGATATTGGATATATCTGATATATAACTTGCGTTCGCAGCCCTTTGTCTTTGCCCATCCAATACTTCCTTCATTTTTCCATTTGCGTTCCATTTTGAGCCAGTAAGTCATATAAATGGTAATAAATAATTCTCACGAAATTGTCAGGTAATGGCTATTGCGTACACAGAAACGAAATACAGTTTATCTTTGCCCTAGATATGTCTTAATCTTACCTGAGCTGCCGCTTGACTGCCAGATCACGGGTCTTACACCGCCTTTCTCACTAGGCATTATGGTGTGTGTTTTGACAGCTCGGTCAATACTGGATTTGAGGTCCTCCCGAACTCATATTCTTCTTTTCCAATACTGGAAGTGATTGGCACCACGGTTTCAATTTGTCGCTCGTGTCTACTGACGTGAACTCCTTCGCGGACTGCTCGCATTTTGGCATACGTTCGATCACGTATCGGTCAAATCGTAGAGCCCTTTTGACTCCATAAGGTCAGCGGTATCTTGACTCTAGTTTTCGCGATTCCCCGGTAATCATGACATGATCATGGTTGGTACGTGCGAGGGTGTCTATGTCGCTCATCCAATTGAGTCTTCCGCCGGTTCCCCTCGGTCATAAATTAAATGCAGCTTCGACCCGTTTTTACTCGATTGGCATCATTTGTGTTGAGTCATCCTGTTGCGTCGGTGGATTTTCGTTCAGGGCTAGTAAGAGATGGTTTTGGATAACATTCCTTAGTGGAAAATCGAATTCTATTTCGGTTGGGCTGAATTTTGGTGTTGAGTTCCGTGTCGAGCTCATACTCCACTGCATATCCTTTAGTAGCTGATTCCATTTGCGTATATTACGGCTCACCCGCTCGTTAGCAAGGGGAGTGCACAAAGTGACATTCTTTGGGCAGTTCCGCCCCCACGTACCCGAGGAAATTCCCACAGGGGGCATGCCGGTCAACAAGAGCACTCTTGGAGGCTAGTATTCTTTGGGGAGCACCGCCCCCACGGACCCGAGGATATGGGGGGTGCCGTGAGGCTCCCTCCTAGGATGACAGGTAACGACTCTGATTGGATCTGGACTACGCTTTGGACAACGAACTGGAATTAATGCTTTGGGCTGGCGGATGTAATGGTTTGGACCTAGTTGCTTTGCACAATAGCGCCGAGGTGAAACTCGTGTGTGAACGGCTCAAATTCAACTATCATACCGTCTCCGTCCCGATAAAACCTTGGCAGGCCTCGGATTGCGTTCGAAGTTCGCACCATTGGGTTGGTGGTGTAGGTTCAGTTGAGACGGACTCCTGATTAGCGCTGGTCTGGGTCTGAGCACTTGTCCCCATAATTGCGGCCCAGCAATATGAAGAAGAAAGACTACTCCGAAAAGCGGGAGATGTTCTGAAAAGAATACAATCTGCATGAGACTCCCCAAAAATCAGCAAAGCAGCAAAGGTGGGGCTCCTTGAACTAGAGGAGCTCCTAGATCGTATAGGGCACTGTCGGAGGAGCTGGTTAAGGGCCGAAGACGAACAGAAGGCTTAAGAGGCTCTTGGAGCGAAATCTAAAGGCGACATGCAGATAGCTCCACCATTAAAAGTCAATTAAAGAATGGCGTCTAGCCCAATCGAAGGAGATCGGGATAAAAGAAGGAAGGAAGAAGCACTTGACGGGCGTGGAGCACCAGATCACGAGTTCCAGACAGTGCTTACAAAAGGAGCGAAGAATGCCGCAAAGAAACTCCTTTAAAAAAAGCCAGAAAGTAAATCCGAAAAAGAGCCTGATACGAAACAGGAAAGGCAGAAGCCCCGACGAAGACCCCGGCAGCAGGCACTGCTTGTAAAGCCCCAAGATGGCCGATCCTACGCGGAGGTACTGCGGGGAAACGTAAGGCCGGAAGACACCAATACTGCCATAAAAGTACACCACATACTGGTCGAGTTCGGAGCAGAGGCCGGCAATAAAGAAGCATTCTGTGACACAGTAAAGAAAGTCCTCGGCAAAAGCGCAACTATAGTCCCATTCGAGCCGAAGGCAACGATCGAAATACGAGACATTGACTGTGTGACGGATCTGGCCGAGGTAGAAGAGGCCATCAAAAGGGAGTTCCCTAGCGTGGGAAGGATCAAAGCGAGACTGATACCAGAAAACAACAGGGGACAACGCATGGCCATAGTTGACTTGAACGAAAAGGACGCCGAACTATTCCTGCACAAGGGCAAAGTACGAATAGGGTGGGTTGTCTGTAGGATACGGCAAAGAGCAACGCCTCTTCAATGTTTCAAATGCCTTGGTTATGGTCACACCACACAAGTATGCAGAAGACCCGATAGGAGTTCCCTATGTTACAAATGCGGTGAAATGGGACATAAAAGAAAAGAGTGTACGAAGGAGGCACACTGTATTCTTTGCAAGGATGTTGATCCAAAACCTGATTTTGGACACGTCTTGGGATCAGGAAAATGCCGGGTGTTCCAGGAAGCCCTAGCCAAGGCAAAATCAGAACTCCGATGAACCGCATCCTGCAGCTAAGCCTACACCGCAGTTCAATCGCCCGAAATCTGCTTGAGCAGTTTGCAAGGGATATGAAAGCCGACTTCTTGCTGCTGAGTGAGCAACACCATGATAAAAGTCCTGCATTATGGTATTCTGAACTGGTACTGCCACCATCTGGGCTCGGAACAGTGACTTTCAAGTGGAGAGTTGTGGATGGAGGGATGGTTTCGTGTGGGTTCCACCTTCTTTAGTGTGTACCTAACGCCGAACGAATTGATATCATCTTTCCGAGCCAAGCGTAATGCTTTGGAGGGCGTTGCCTCGAACGCAGAGGGCAACGTGCTCGTTGGGGGCGACTTCAACGCTAAAGCAATCGTATGGGGCATGCCTCAGACGGATCCGCGGGGAAAACGAATGCTGGGAATGGCGGCCAGGACGTCCCTCGTCGTACTAAACTCCGGAAATACGCCGACTTTCCACCGTATTGGCTGTGAGGGAACCATACCGGACGTGACATTCGCCTCAGAGTCCTTAGTATGGAGGATATACAACTGGAAAGTATTAGAGGACTACTCAGCCAGTGATCATCAGTGCATTCTGCTTGAGATAAGTGATGCTGTCTCCCGACGTCCGTGCTCTCGGCCATCTACAACTGGATGGAACATCGGAAAGATGAACGTCGAGAGGCTCGTCGAGGTGCTCACAGCAGGTAAGCTGCTTCAGGGAGCTTCGGAGGGGAAGGAAGAACTGGCAGCTCAAGTCGTGGTGAACTCAACTATGAGCATCATTACGACTGCTTGCTGCGCTTCTATACCCCGTCGAAGACTCCGGCACGGCAAGCCCCCAATGTGCTGGTGGTCAACTGAAATTGCTAAAAAGCGAAGGGAGTGTCACAAGCTTCGACGTGAGCCTCAACGGGCGCGGAATGGTGACGAGGCAACAACAAGGATCCGTGGGGCCTTGGCTACAAGCTGGTCATGCGGAAACTTGGTGCCCTACTGAAACCTTGTATACATGACACGGACAAGATGGACGTGATAGTGCGGGGACTCTTCCCCGCCCATCCCGTCCGTGTTGGAACTGAAGGAGGCAGTCCTCTCATTGAAGGTTCCAGGTCCAGATGGTGTTCCAGCTGAGGTGTTGCGGCTCGTCTATCACCATTGTCCTGACTTGCTGCTCAGCACATTCAACGCTTGCCTACGAGACGAGGTTTTCCCGGTACGATGGAAGGTGGCGAGGCTCGTGCTGATCAGCAAGGGGAAAGGAAATCCCGGATCGCCGTCTGCATACCGCCCGTTATGCATGCTAGACACGGCTGGGAAAGTGCTAGAGAAACTCATCAAGGGAAGACTCACTGACGCGATTCATGCTGCTGGGGACTTATCTCCTCGGCAGTACGGCTTTATAGCAGGACGTTCTACCATTGATGCGACTGTGGAGGTGGTGAATGCGATTCAAAAGGTAGAGGCATATAGTTGACGTCAGAAATGCCTGCAACTTCGCTAGATGGGTGGATATTCTGGATACGCTGGAAAACTCTTTTCAACTTCCAGAATATCTAGTGCGGTTTTTGAGGAACTATCTAAAGGACTGAAGCCTGCTCTACGACACGACACAAGGCCAACGAAGGAAGGAAATTACATCGGGTGTTGCCCAAGGATCTATCCTTGGTCCGGACCTGTGGAACGTGTCTTACGACGGGCTACTGAGACTTGAGATGACAGATGAGTCGCGATTGGTCGGCTTTGCGGATGATGTTGCGGCTCTCGTCACTGGACGCACCGTTGAACAAGCGCAACTTAGGCTAGGTATGCTAATGCGCCGAGTGAGGGACTAGATGATTGCGAACGGGCTCAGTTTAGCACTGGGGAAAACCGAAGTGGTCATCATGACAAAAAAGAGAATCTATAGAGTAAGGATGATCAGTATGGGCGACTTACGAGTCGAATCGAAGCTATCCGTGAAGTACCTGGGGCTACTGATCGACTCAAAGATGAGTTTCTTTGAGCAAATCGGGGCAATGGCTAAGAAGCCTTCTTCGGGAATATCGGCTCTGAGTCGACTTATGGCCAACGTAGGGGGACCCAGCCCATCAAAAAGACGCCTCTTGATGAGTGCTGTAGGGTCAGTGCTACTGTACGAAGCAGAAGTATGGGGTGACGCTCTCGGCAAGGAGGTATACCGAAGACGCTTGGCACAGGTACAGAGAAGAGGAGCACTGCGAATTGCATCTTCGTATCCATTAGTCTCTGACTCGGCGGTGAGAGTGATTGCAGGCGTGATACC
Source organism: Odontomyia ornata (assembly GCA_963969285.1). Classification (NCBI taxonomy): domain Eukaryota; kingdom Metazoa; phylum Arthropoda; class Insecta; order Diptera; family Stratiomyidae; genus Odontomyia; species Odontomyia ornata. The sequence continues at coordinate 44,744,428 of OZ017742.1, forward strand.
TGTCGCCCTTCTTGCTAGAGAGCACCGTGCTATTTACCTGCGCCAAAACGAGGATGCGATGGAGATGTTTGTCCGCGAGGAGAGACAGCGCTCGCTCAACGATTGGCAGCAGTCTTGGGTGAATTGCACGAAGTGAAGGTGGACTGCGTGCCTCATCCCAGATGTGAGACCGTGGCTAAATCGAAAGCATGGTGAGACTGACTTCTATCTGACCCAGCTTTTGAGCGGGCATGGGTGTCTTCAGTCTTACCTGCACAAGATCGTAAGTTACGGTCTCCCGATTGTCGGTTTTGCCCAGGAGAGGAGGACAATGCCTGTCACACATTTTTTGCGTGTACAAAACGGGTCAGGCTGCAAAGGGAACTCTACAGGAAGACGGGAGAACTCACGCCGGATAATATAGTTGCAGTGATGCTCGAATCGGTTGACAAATGGAACCAGGTGATACATTATGCTCGGGCAGTCCTAAAAGAAAAAAAGACTCACAGCAGCCGGGGGTGTTGGGGCTGGGGGATCGCTATTCCGGCATTTCTTCTTCCCCTCTCCCCTCCTGCTAGGAAAAGGATTCCCCAGCTTGAAGGCGCCCCACGGCGTATAAAAACGAGACCTGGCCCGAAGTAATGTGTCAAACGGTTCCAGGCTTGGTTCGCAGGTTGACAGGGGAGGTGTTTAGTGGCTAGTCCTACACTCTGTGCATAAGTAGCAGTCACCGCCCTACCACAAAAAAAAAACCCGAATTTTCAACAAAATATCAACCATATGATTGGAAACATATGATTCGTGAAAATTCAACAATGATGGGAAACGTCTAATCAAGTTGAATTTGAAATTGTACACAGAACAATTTTTTAAGATAAACCATTTTGAATGTAGTGCAGAAGTGATAATTAATTTAACTGAAAAGTTTGTTACGGATCGCGAGTGTTTTTGTGTCGGAAATTGAAAAATCTAGTGATGTGTGTGGGATTTTAAAAACAGTTATAGGAAGCATGTCAGGGACGTATCCTTCGTAGGGTAAGTCATGTTTAATCTTTTATATCTGTCAAGTTAGAATACTCGCAAGGAAAATTGATTCAGTTCAAGATGCGAAAATTAGTGGGAGACGTCACGTCAAATTTATTTGAACTTCGAATCAACAGCTTATATCGGGCCAACTTCACGCTACATCATAAAGTGCTTCAATTTTCTCGATGCATTTCGTATCCATTCTCTCTGATATCTATGCATGGAGGTGACCCTCTGGCTCCCCGGAAAGTATTATGCTATAGCAACAGTATAGTCATGAACCAATGTAGGATTAAACATAATTCTGCATTCTTGCAAACCAAAAATGCTGTTAAATTCATTGCAGTGCCTTTTTTACTCCAGAATAGCCCATATTGTAATGGTATAGCTTGACGACTCGCCAATGGATAGCACGCGGTGCGACGAATTTTTTTCTCGTTCAGTCCGATACAAACGCCCTTTCTTGATTTTGTACTATGTCGTTAGTTGGTTTCATTATGGTGAAGACTGAGTGTCGCGAATGATATCCATGATGTTTGCTAACACAGGATCGTGAGCTTGCATGCCGGCAACCCAGTCGTCTAGTGCGACTTTGATCAACATTGTGTCGAAAGTCATAACCACGGCATCGCCGGATTCAGCATGATCAACGTCGGTGTCATCAACGGCTGTTTTGTTGGTTTTGCCGAGTTCATTAGTGTCACCTCGATTTGAGATCAGGTTTTTGATTCACATGATATTTCCAGTGATGTCAGTGGCATGTAGAGTACCTTCAATATTTGACCGACTAAGAGCATCTACATGTGCCATCGTTTTTCCCGGTCAATGCACGATATCACAATCGTACTCTTGTAGTCTCAGAAACCATCTGGCTACTTGTGGGATCGGGGTTTTCGTTGTCTTCATAGTGGTTGCGGTGGAACAATCAGTTACAATCCGGAATCGTTTCCTTATTAAGCATCGCCGAAATCGATCGGTTTCTTCGACGATGGTGAGTATATCGAGTTCGTTGCTATGATGCTTTTGTTCGTCCATATTCTACTGAAGAAGAATGCGTATTTCCAAGTTCAAGTTTTGGTTTCACCATTTGAAGTTCATGTTTTTTTTCGGGTCAAACATCACCAGCACTAGTTCATCACATAGAAAACGTTTTAGATGGAAGAAAGCGTCTTCATGCTTGGTCGCCAAAGAGAAGGTCGGTTTTCCCTTTCTCTTCAAGAGATTGCACAGCGGTCAGGGGATCATCGCGTAATATTTTATAAAATCACGGAAGAAACCGTATAAAGCCAGGAATCTTCGCAATTCAGACGTCTTCTCCAATCTGGCTTTGATCAAGTCGCGAACAATTCGATGTCCTAAGAATTTCGTCATTCCTGCTTCTCGGATTAATTTGATGAATAACTGGAGATGTTTGAGTCCTTCTTTAACAGCCCGGCTCGGTATTATCACTTTGTCAGCATGTGGTATGGCTTTCCCAGGCTTCAGTTTTTGAATTGGTGGCGTGATAGCCCTGACAGTGTTCCAAATGGCTGAACATTAAATTCGAAGTAACCATTATGAGTTAGAAAAGCGGTGTTTCCATGTTTCTTCGAGCGGGATCTAGTAGTTCCCAGCCATTAAATCAAGCGTTGTAAAGAACTCGCTTCCCGATATCAAAGTGAGCTGCTCGTCTACGGTAGGTAGCGTAAATGGCTGAATAATCCTCATAGCGTTCAACGATCGATAATCGACGCATAATCGATCCTCTTTGTTGGCTTTCTTCATTTGCACATCCGGTGAACAATAGCTGGATTCACTTCGGCGGATGATCTTATTTTAAAGAAGATCGGTTGTGATTCGGCTGACGGTAAAAACATGCAATGAATTGTTCCCTACTTGAACAAACCATAATGTGGGTCTGCATTGCCAAAATGGTGGCAGTTTCAAATCGCTTACCGAATCTAATTTGGGTCCATGCCGGATTTTGCACCAGTGCGGTAGGATTACTGTACGATATCGGCCACTGAGGGGTTTCAGGTAGCTAAGGCGTTGGCGCCTCCGGTACGCCAGTATCCTCTTCGTCCGCTATTTCGAGGCTCACTTAACAGCACGACAAGATTGTATGCATTGGAGTTAAATGCCTTTGCGCGTAAAATTATTAAGCCACCAAAACAGAGTTTAGAATATAGGGTAATATCAAGAATATGCTATTTAACCTCTATTCGTATTCTATTAACAAGAAGGTATAACATTCGATTCCAAATTTGAGAAACAATCGGGATGAATGCGTGTTTGTGTGATGTTAGAAAGCTAAACGCATCCACAAACAGATGACAAGTAAAAGTGATTTTTTTTCTCTGTGATGATGTCAGTGCCATCTATGAGTCGACTTATATCTGATTATATTTGAACTTGTCTCGAACTAACTGCTACATGTACAGTTTACTGATACATGGGCTTTAGTTCAGCAGTTATAGCTGATAACTTCCTTCAGGTTATTCGGTCGGTCATCCCGAAGGTTCATATCCTCTCGGTTCGGTGGCACATTGTTTGTATGCGTGGTGTTCTCGTGACTTTTGCTGATATCTGTGTTTTGTCGATCGTATTTTGCTTGTGAGATATTCGAAAAATAATGGCGTATGGTGACTAGTAACTCGGCTATCGTTCGGAAATCAGTGCATACAATTGCTGTTTGTAGTGCAGCATGAATGTAGCGCGCTGTTGTCGATTCGCTAACATTTTCCCGTTGAGCGATCACATACATGCGGTCAAAGTAGGCTTCGATCGTTTCTCCGGCAGCTGTTCATGTTGACAATAGTTTAGCACGTACAGTGCTTTCGTCAATGTCAGTTGGATAGACTTTCACTAGATCGTTCGCCAGGGATGTCCACGAAATATGTGGTATTGGGCGGTTACCAAACCAATGCTTCCCACTATTTTTCAGACGAGAAGTATGGGGTTGTCATCATCATCAACCGAACGTGTCTTGTAGCATGTTTACGCAATTTACGAATCGTTTCGAGGTTAGCGACAACTCTTGTGATGGATCAAAAATAGGCAGCATCTTGCTCACTTCTCAAACTGTGAGCATCGGTCCGTTGAGCTGCGATGTTGACGATACAGGTATTTGATGATCCATACCGGCCTATTGTACACACGGTGTGCCATATTGCGGCAGTATGACGTTCGATAGGATGGGATGCAATATTCGGTGTCGTCGTTGCGTTAGACATGGTCAATTATATGGCGGTATATTGCATTTCTGCGGAAAGCAGTTACTGCACCGGAAGTGGATTCGGCAACATCGCTTCATTTGAAGTTGTATTCGGGGTGACGGTTCGAATCTCCGCTTACAAGAGAGACATACAATTTAGTGGCGTCGTAGCGTTCGGTGCGGTTCACGGTACGGTAGTTTGCATAGCAGGAGTATCCGTTTGCGCGAACAGAATTTAGTTTGGCGGTCGAGTCGACGTTACGTTGGTGTGTGTGTCGGTGTCGGAGGTATTTGCACGCTCGGTGGCAAGACTTTTCACGGGAGCTACGATGGCTGCAATATCGTTTCTGAGTTGATCGATTTCACTGCGCGTCACTGTTGTTAGTACAGATGATTCGTTCGGAATCGTGCTTGCTTCGATGTCCAATTCCTCGCATAATCGATAGAATAGCTCTCGTAGTTTTATATAGATTTTTTGGTTGTAACACGGCACACAGTTGTTTCGCGGTCAACCTTTTCACTTTTACCACCGGCATTGTTCAGCTCAGCACTTTTCTCGTTATGCCAATTTATTGTGGTGGCCATCCCTGGTCTTGGAAGCTTTAGTTAGCCACAGAGAAGGCTAATGAGGGCCCAACGGCTTTAGAGATGGGTCGTAAATAGCGCCAAGGCGTTGCGCAATGAGGTGCAACTTACGGCAATTAACAATCCAAACAAGTTGGGTAAACAGACCTACGCTCATGTCAGAAGGGTTTTGTATTCAATTTTCAAAATGCAGTCACCAGATTGCATAGAGTCAAGAAGCATGTCAATGACGATTTTATTGGAGAAACTATGAAATTCGAAGATCATACTATTATTAACAAAGTTGAACGAATTTAGACTCCTGAGGATTTTGTTATTGTTATACACATAAATATCTCCCTTGATAATTATTTCAGATGTCCATTCGCGAGGGAGGAAACACATTTTTCATGTATTTCCCCCCTGTGCCCCCAATGAAGCAAAAACTGACAGGTTAAGAGCTGTTTGAAAAGCTCCCATGAAAACTTTCATTTCATACTCATATCGGCTACGTTTGATGACTTTTTTTTCAGGGGCCACTCTCCTGTACTGTTATCATCGATTAATAGCCAATTTTTTCGAATCCTAGAGTTGTTACAAAGCCCTTTTGCTAGAATCTCCCTCCCGCCTCCTTGACTTGTTTCACTTATGAGTATTAATTGTAGGCACTCATCTTCAGTTATTTATTAAATTGAATCAAGTGTTCAAAGCATGCACCTTAAACGTTGAAGTTGGGAAAAACTAACTCAAAATTATTCAATCTTCGCATTTAAAACAGCCACTATTTTGTTTTACGATTACTGATACCACTAGCTGAACTGATTCTCAAAGGTATGCATGACACCTATCATTCCTGAAATTTTCATGCAAATCCTAGCAAAACTGTAGTGTCTGAGTCGGTAAAGCGCATGTTGTTCCATAGCCATGTGTTGCCATAGTAATACATGCAGCGCATATTGTTCCATAGTAATACAGGAAAATTCAAACCGCTATAACTTCGCTCGATATGATTCAATCTTTATGAAACTTGCAGGGTTAATCAATCTTATAAATAGTCATCTGTGTACTGAATTTCATTGAATTTAAGGGTACCGTTAAGATTTTATTCAAGAAAACATAAAATCCACAAATCATACTATTACTAACAAAGTTGAGTGAGTTGCGACTTCTCACGTATTTGTTGTTGTTGTACTCATCAAGGCCTACATTCTTGATTTTTTTCAGATTTTTCGGATGGAAGGTGTCCAATCGCGAGGGGGGGACACAAATTTTTCGTGTATTTCCCCTCCCTGTGCGCCCCTTGAAGCAAATTTTGCCAAATTAAGACCTGTTTTGAAAAGTTCTAATCTAGACCTTTCATTTGATACCCATATCGGCCACCTTAAATGAAATTTTTTTTTCGGGGGGTCACTCCCCTACATGGGAAGACCCCCCTTAAATACCTTATAAATTTTTTTTGTAGTTGAACTTTGAAGAGGTCACCACTTTACACCCACATACAAAATTTGATGCTTCTAGCTTAAGTAGTTTTCGAGAAAAACTGCTGTGACACACGGACGGACGGACGGACAGACAGACAGACGGACAGACGGACAGACAGGACGCGATTTTAGAAGGGTTTTGTAAAATTATTTTACAAAACCCTAAAAAGAGAGAAAGTGCACAACTCGGATGGTGCACACCTTATATTTAATCTATTTAAATATAAAGATTTCCCGGTGTGGAGATATTTGTGAATTAATACTCATAGAATAGAAAAAAAGAACTAGCCTTTAATGGACTACTTACCTATTTACTTTCTCTGAAAAATTAATTTAGTTATAGTTTTCAATAATGAAAAGTTCAATAGTTATTAATAATGAATTTAACGTTATAATATCCGATTGAAAAATTAATGAGAACTCGTATTCTTACAGTACCTTTGGGGCCCCTTATAATGTTAATTGCGTTGATTACCCTTTTCTTCTTATTATAAAAACTCTTCCACTTCAATTGGATGCTTCCTATCTGATCTTAGCTTCCTTTAAATTCAACAAATTTTTATTAGAGCTCACTAGGCCCGTTTGAGGCCGTGTCACAACTTATAATGACCGACCGTCATTACCGACCGACCAAAAAATAGTTGCATACACGAGTCATATGGCACACAATCACAGAATGCAACAACTAGATGCCACACCACATTAGACAAAGAGAAACAACAATATAAATAATGTGAGCTTGCAGAGGCGACAATGTGTAGAAGTTTTTTTTTGAATCGGGCGAGTTATGTTATCACCTGTTAGGTTTCTCAAAAAGTATTAAAGTTCCTTCCATGGAACTTGAAATGAGAACAACTTTTAAGTTTTAATTTATACACAACACTTTATTGAAATTAAAAACCTATTTCTAACACAGTTACTTATAATATAGGGTTATCCATTTTACGCTTGGGAAAGTAAAGCTAAAGAAAATACATCGAATATTCAGATAGAAACAATACTTTTTACTCAATATAAAGACTGAAACTTGCCATTATCCGTGAAATACAACATCATTCATATATCTTTCACGGGACCTCTTACAGGCCTCAATCCTTTTGAGGTCATTTTCAATGACTTTTTGGCACATTTCCGGCAATATCTCGGCCATAACTTCACAAATATTGGTTTTCAATTGCTCAAGATTTTGGGGATTGTTCGCGTAAACACGATCTTTCGCATATCTTCATAAAAAGAAATCAAAAGGTGTTAGCTCGCAGGATCTTGCCGGCCAATTGACAACACTCAATCTCGAAATTACGCGTCCTGGAAATTTCTCTTGCAAAAGTGCTCGATTAGCCTGTGTTGTGTAGCTTGTGGCTCCGTCCTGTTGGAACCACATGTTTCCCAGATCATAATCTTCAATTTTTCTCCAAAAATAATCGGTTAACATCCGTCCATAGTGGTCAGAATTGACTATAATGGCTCTTCCTTGATTGTTTTCAAAAAAATACGGGCCAATAACACCACCAGACCATAATGCACAAGAAACTGTCACTTTTTCCGGATGCAAAGGCCTTTCTGCAATCACCTGAGAATTTTGAGAGCCCCATATGTGGCTATTCTGTTTATTTACGTCACCACTGAGTGAAAAATGAGCCTCATCACTAAAGAAAAATTATTTCGAAAAATCGTTATCAATGGCTTGTTGTTCAATCACACAATTCGCATACATTCTGCGTTGTGTATGCTCTTGAGGCTTAAGCTCTTGAGTGAGTTGGATTTTGTACGGGTGGAGATGCAAATCCAAATGCAAAATACGCCACAAGGAGCCGGAAGACAAGCTCAAATGTTGAGCACGTCGAGGAATCGACAAATTTGGGTCTTCCTCCACACTTTGAGCAGCGAAAGCAATATTTTCAGCAGAACGAATGTTGCGATGATGCACAGGCCTTGCAATTACAATAACCGATCCAGTCTCTTCAAATTTTCTCACTGTGTTCGAAATTGTTTGCTGTGTAGGTCGATTATGTTGACCGTACTTGGCCCGTAAAGCCATAAATGTTGATACAGCAGAATCGCCATTTTTATAATCCAATTTAATAATTTAACGCGTTCTTCGACTGTTAAACGATCCATATTTTTAAATGGCAAATCTTCAACTAAAAAAACACGCTTAGAATGACATTTAATTTTGACAGGTGTCAAATGGCAGGGTTATACTTTCCCAAACACGAAATGGATAACCCTATGTCTTAATGCACTGAACTTTAAACTAGAACTGAGATGAAGATCAATTGTATTGTCTTCTTATATACTCGTATCATGGATCTTCATCGTGTACGATCTAATCGTGAGCTATGCTGACTTGGACTTATATCGAGGATGAGGTAAGGATTGCATACTTTGTTGCTATATTTGTTGATGATCTATATCGCGAGATATGTTGACTTCGACGTGATAAAGGTTGCATCCTTTGGTGCAATATATAAATTGAGTACGTGTATGTATGTATATTAGTAGGTAAGTAATTGTAAACATAGTAGAGCTAGGATGCTTAGGTGTTGAATCTAGTAGTTATCAGGGAATGTAGTAGATTTGTAACTCGCACGGTGTTTTCGATTTGATCGATTTATAACTACATTTCTCTGAATGCTTCGATCTTCATATAACTTCTGACTTTATAAATCTCAATATTTTTATTTTATATTTATTACATTGCCGTTCAGCTACCTTATATGGTACACAATTTTCTATCACTGTCGAAGGGAGTTCGTTCGTCCAAGGCAAACATTTTCACCAATGATGTCGCTATCGATGCTGGACGCTTCCAATTAAATGAGAATCTTGACTAGGGAGTCGTTCACCTAATTTTCACGAAATTCAATTTTGTTTGTTATCACAGGGCTTGCTTTTCACTTTTTAAGGATATACTCGTCTATTTTCTTAAGTTTTCTTAGCTGCCCTTTGGCCGTCAACTTCAACTAACTTCTTTCGTGCTTTGAAAAACAATTGATAAAATCAGAAGATTTATTATGTTTTTGCCACTTGCCTTTTGGGAACATTTACTCCATTTTTCCTTTACAAACTGAAATGAACTTAATTTCGGCTGCAATCGCTTCGAATTTTCCTTTATCTCAGAATCCATTGAATGACAAATGATTCAGTCTAACGAGAACGCCAAACTGAGTCATACTACGCATAATGACATTTCTACTTTCTCCAATCGATGATATATTTCAAAGAAAAAAAAATCTGCAAAGTCTACACTTAAACAATCTGTCACATCTCTCAATTAACTCGAATGAGCATTATCATGGATAGCAAATCTCATGAAATTCGATCATAAAAGACACTAAGACGCCACATGAAGTACTTCATTGGAGACGTTGAGATTCTCTCGACTTGCTGAGAAATCCCCTGATAACAGCTACAACACTTATACACACGTTCGTTCCTCCATTGATAATATCTCAATATAATGGTTTAGAGAAGAAGTGAACAACGCTCGGTTAATTTAATTCTGCAACGGTCGTTCTAGACAAAATTTATGACACAAAAATAAATAAATGTCTCAACAGCGATTTGTAAGTTTATTTTTTTGCGCTGGCTTTCATCTTCTCTGATTCTCCCACCAAACTATTTCCACATATTAAGGCGAGTGATCTGATTTGTAAGGACTCAATAAAGTGGCCATAAAAAATGGATTAATGAATAAATCTGATGACAGAGAGATGAGTATCATAGATTATACTAAATAGTTGGTGGCAATGATAAGAGCTTAAGGGTGGAGGAGCTTGGACTAGCGGAATACAATGGAAAATATAATAAATGAAATGTATTGAGATTTGAGATTGAGCTAGCAATATGCCAATACTTTAATTTTGTTTGTATTTATCTTAATCTTGCTTGATACTTCTGGATTCAATCAAGATAAGTGAAAAATAGATTTGACATATGAGTCATCGGAATAACTCCTGACTCATCAGCGATTAACCTCAATGGGCAAAGAACTATATCGTAAGCTCAAGATTTACACTAAAAATTTCATTTGATGATTTTAAATAATATAAAAAATTTACTAAATGAAATAAACTTGTACTTTTACTTTTAGGTGTTTGTTCCTTAATTTCTGTGAAAATCTTGTGAAAAAAATATTCTCAATAGATATTAAGGAACAAAAATTTCTAAAAATCATTTCGCGACCATAAGTATTGTTACATGTACAAATAATTTTGCGAGCTACTGTCGCAATTGTTTTCACAACATCAACAAACGAATGTACTCGAAAACCCGCCAAGCATGATCAACATCTGAAAGTGACGTCACTGCCCATTCATTAAGATGCTCGAATATTCCAGGTAGTTCGCGTATGTACGAGAAATGGATTGAATGACTAGAGACGCTATATAAAGGCGAGCTGAATGATTTGGGGGACTCATTACAACCACGATATGGTAAAACTGCAATAGTGAGGAGTGCGAATTAAAAGCGATATAGATTGTGAAGTGATAGACAGTTGAAGTAAAAATTGATAGACAAAGTGAAAAAAAAGTAAAATTAGTGGAAGTGTTATATTAATGATTGTGCATCCTTTTAGTAAATAAACTCTTTTAACTTAATTTAAAAGACATTGGGTTTTCACTTTCCCGGAACATTAAAATTAATGGCCACGAACCATAACACGCGACTTAAGTTTTTCTTTTCAACTAAAGAAAAAAAAAATAAAACAGTATACACTTTTACGAGGAATACCGCTTCTCTGATTATAAAGGATTTAATTCAAAACACAAGTGAGTTAGTTTTAGATTTTATTTTAATTTCCGTTCTTTCGATCTATACAATCTGAACGCCGATATACTAACTCACTAAAATTAATCTCTAAGGGTCTTTTATATATTCATTTTTGTCTTTGATTTTAATTGTCAGCACTTTCCATTTCAATAATATCATTTTTGTTTGCAATCTTTATGTGTCGCAGTTAATACTTCCGAATCTAGTGGTCAGCATTATTTCATCTTAAGAATATTATTTCTGTTTACACAGTTGGTTACAATATCAAATTTCATTCTTTCAAAGAATCTTTATGTTGGACTTTGTTTATGCTTTAGAATTTAGCTGATTTGGAAAATTGTGCTGACTCCACAGTTTGGGTTAACTGGAGTGGTTTGGGTTCTAACATAACACCTCCCACTTTTGGTTTAAATTCGTCCTCGAATTTATTTTTTATACTATTGATTTCTAATGCAAATTTTTTTCTTTAAGTAATTAAAAATGATTATGAGGACGATTACAATAATTAAAGTTGTTGTAATATTAGCTACAATATGATTCTGTGTATGATATTTCATTTCTTGAATGTTTTTATAATTATCGATTCCAACTTCATTTGATTCTGTCCATGTCGGACGTTTATATATTTCGGAAAAATTCAAATTTGGAATGATTACTCTAGCTTTGTATTCAGGTAATTTATTATTAAAGGTTATATTATTTACTGTAATTGAACAATTGTTAAAAGTGAAAAGATAATTGCCCTTAAAATAACGTTTTCTTTCATCACAAGTGCTTGACCAATATACTTCTGAGTTAATAATTAATAAAGTTCCAGTATCCAATTTTGTAATTACCCTTCCTCTCGTTTTGTTTTGAAGCAAGTGGTATTGATAAAGAAACATAATTGAGTTTGCTTTAAATTCATTATATTATTTTCATTATTGTATGTGTAAAAAGTATTATTTATTTTGACTATATTTTCTGTCTCAAATTTAATTTCATAATTGTCTTTATCTGGTAATAGTACAACTATGTATTTAAAAACAGTGATAATGACATGAGGTATTTTTATGACAAACTACTTCGGATTTTTATTATTGATTCCAACTGCTATTTCTAAATGTTTTACTTTATTTATATCTATTTCAAATTCACTAATCTCCTCTTTAGTGAGCATGTTACGACTCATTAAACCAAATCTAGATGACATCAGGTTATCCTGTATAATTTCCAACTCATCACGAATTATCTGTTTAAAATTGTTGCTAAGTAAGATATTTCTGTTTTCCATTTTTGTACGGTACTATTTAAACTTTGTTCGATAATTAAGCGATCAATTTTAACAGTTTCAATTACTTTTTCCATTGTTTACTCTAGTCTGTTATTTATTGTTATCTTTCTGTTAATTCTGTCTATTATTTCGTGATTGTTTTGATCTATACCTTTAAAATGCAATCCGAAAATCCAATTATAAATATTACCTACTGGGTCTAATAATCCTCTTCTTCTTCGATTCTTTATATTTTGACAAATTTCGATATAACCTGGTACTTTTCCTAAAACTGAATTGCATGTTTCTTGTAATTTATGTGTTGTAATATCTGGCATTTGAGTTGTAAATATCTGTTTGAAATTTTGAAGATTTTTTAATGTAAGGTTTTGCCTGTAATTGGGGTTTTTTGCTATTATCTATCTGTATTGTTTTGGTAGTAACGTATGTAGTTGGTGTTCTAAATTTTCTAATTCTTGGTCTAGTATCCATTGTCTATGGTTGTAAATTCCTAATGAGTTTGTTTTTCTAATTTCAATTATTGCTATCTCTATCTGTTCTAAGTTTATTTTGTGTAAGATTAACCGTTTTTCCTTAACTATTTCTACTTGGTCGCTTTTAATTTCTGCATATCCTGAATTGGAATCAAATTTGTTGATAACTAACGTCGCCGATGTTAGGTATAGTTGAAATATTAGAAGTAACATCGTCATCATCTTGTTCTTCGTCATTGCTCGCATTTGTTTTGCTTCCTGTAATAATAATGTTTTTCTTAGGCCGTTTTATATTTACTTTTGCTATTTTGGGGTTATATTTCATTTTCTTAAATTTAGGCTCTAGTTTATTCCTTTCGGCTTTTGGATTTTTAACAAAAATATCTTCTCTAACTTCTTCATAATTTTCTCTTTTTTGATTTTCGCGCGCCAACGCTGCTTGTTTGGCTTTTATTGTTCTTTCATACACAGTGATTTTGTCTACTCTTCCTAGTTGTATATTGTAATGAATCAATCGACGCCGCTGGTGACCACTACCAACACACTTTGCTGCTAGGTGGCTTGTCATTTCACGTTGGTTGCGACGCGCGCACATCCCACGTCAATTTTATCGTGGGATGTCAAGAGATTGACAGCCACATGGCAGTGAATTGTGTAGGTAGTGGCCGCCACCCCGGAAGAATCAGGTTACGTACAACCGAAAAGGATCATTTGCTGGATGAAAGAGCAGCCCGTGAAAATTCACCATCTGATATCATCATGGGGTTAGTGACGGAGACTAGCAGGTCAGTGGTAAAATACTAAACGTGATGAATATGTGATGAATGTCATTCGTACAGATTAACTAACTAACAAGCAACAACATGGTCAGTCGCAAATACAGCAGCAACAACAACAACAGCAGCACCAGCAGCAACATCAACAACAGCCTCCTCCACAGCAGCCGCAACGACAACATAATCCTGGAGATCCGACCCAAACAGTTCCCATTGCCATTATACAAGCTGGCGACCCTACAACAATAACGAGGGCATCAATTCAGTTGCAACACCTCCCCCCCCCAGGTGTGGAGCACCATTCAGTCGTCTATTAAAAAGTCCTAATAAGAGGCAAAGCAAAGGTCAGTTTTAAAGCTAACACAAAGATAATTGCACCTGATCTGTTACGAGTGATACAGTGTATGCTTAGGAGAAATCGAAGAATGAAGCAGAAACTTGAGTTGAGCAAAAATGCCAAATTATCTTTAGTTCCAAGTATTTTGGAAAAATTGAAAATTATGACTCTTTAATTCGCTCGTCAGCCATCGGCCTGTGCTCGCTCAAGTAACCAAAGGTCATATCATGAAAATTAGTGTAGATATATTTCTTTTATCCTGTATCAAGACGGATGGGTTCAAAGAGTCTGTCTTTTTACTGCAAATAGTCTGCTATTCAGAAGCGGTGCGGGGTTTCGGAACCAGTATTTTTATCGTTAGTGATTGAACATCTCATAAAATTTTAATAAGTTTTCATATTCGGTTAATTGTTGTTTATCGTTTTCTTCGTACTTTCCCATTGATTGCATGATCAAACATTTAGTCTGTAAGAGTGATTTATTTAGGCGAGAGTTTGAAATTTGTACGGACAATGAATTATGTTTACAAACTTCTTAACATTATTACGGTGACGGTCGAAACTGTCTTAGAGAGTTCATAACGAAACATAATTAACAAAAAAAAAGAAAAAACTTCGCCGAAGCGCACAAGGTGAAGTCGATTGCAGCTTGAGTCGTTTATGGTTTTACTTCGCGATTAAGCATTTCCTGCATAGGCGTGCATATTAAAACTAATCAAAGATATTCATTAAAAGCCGTCGACATAGCGGTCTAGAATTAAATTATGTTCGGGTTGTTGCAACGAGGTAGGACGTGGTTTGAAGGAATTGTCGGTGTTAAAAATTTGTTAGACTCATATGCCAGAATCCAATACTGTATAAAATGCGCGCTTTATACTTTTTAGTGCTTTTCAACATACTCCATTTTATTTCTAAATGTGTGCTGCATGAAAATTTCTATTTACTTTGTTGAGTGCGCCGGAAACAAAAAAAATATTGTCTTAAAGTGTCTTCAAACGACACACGAAAACTTTCGGTTGGAATCTCGTTATTGGGTTATGCAGGTTTAAAGTTGTTATCATTAGATACTTGATTAGTCGAAATTCGTTTATAGCAGAGTTTAGTTAGCCGTAATCGGAAGACAATAAAATAATATTCACTACCTACCTAAAGTTAATTAACCATCCTAAAAACAGTCAAAAATATAAGCCTAACATACCAGGTGAATTGGGAGTCAGTCACCTATAAGTTTGAATGAAGTAATATGTACTCCGTATTTTATTTCTCTTCTTCTTTTCTTGATTGTTTTTTTTTAAATAAAAAGCCTTATTGGGTATTTATGAGTTGTGCACACCTCATATAAAAAAAAATTTATTGAATTTTGGAACTGAAAGAACCTTTACTCAAACTACATTGATATATCCAATTAGTCAAGCACTTCATTTGGAGTACATGATAGTCTACGGGCTCTAGCCTCTTTAGAATATCTTAAAAATTACCAAAATATAAATAAGCAAAGAAAAATTAACAAAAATGAAAGTAAATAAATAAATGAATAATATTTTGGAGGCTTGCAATTGACCTTATAAGGCAAAATAATTTCACTATTCTAAATGGATTTGAGAGAAAAAATTTCATTGCCCACCCTAACATGTATGAATTTTACGATTTTGGCTGTAATTCCGAATATTTTATTTGTTTTGTTTCTCTTCTCGGATACTGTTGCTCGTTTATTTGTTGAATAATGGAACAACTTTTGAAATAAAAAGAATAGCATTTATTCTCACGACGAATTTGCTTTTCTTTGATCGCTTTTGTTTTCTCGTACCACTTATAAAATGTTTGTAATTCAAATAATGAGTTTAAAATTTCAAATAATCTACCACAAAAAAAAACGATTAATCGAGAGTTCAATACGTTTTCCCGCATACAATTTATAATCCAGATCAGATTTTTAAGTGGTAATTTTTCCGTGATATAAAATGAAACTTGTTTTTTTCAAATTTTAATTCATCAAATATGTAATATGCAAATTGTTTCATTTTAAAATGGAATTGCCTCAACCAGAAAAAAAAACTAACTGAAAATATTTTTACATTAATTCTTTCATAATAAATTTTGTATGTTCATAATTAATATTGGTCTAACAAATATTTGAAGTATTCTGGATTAATTTCGACGCTGCAATCTGAAATCATCAGTTCAAATGATTTGTAGTATATTATTTTACTCAGATTTAAGGTTTGATTCGGAATATAATTCATTTGAAAACAACATTTAAGTTTATCAATCAAATTAGTTAATGAATATTGTTAGTTACAAAAGAAATATTAGAAAAACTGTTTACCAATTTAGTAAATGAAAAAAAATACATCATTAGGTTTTGGACAAGTTAAAAATTTATTTATTATAAGTCATTTATTTTATGTGGTAAAAGATAATGAAATTAAATAACAAAATGAAGTGCTAACCATAACAACGACTTTCCTTTCCAGTGGTTCTTCTTTTCAGCGGGAAATGAGGTGCAGGGTAGGTATGCCGTCGCGAGGGTAGGGTTTGAGAAAATCCGCTGAGGTCGGTTTCGCGTCGCGCGCGGTACGTGGTACCTTAGTTGATTTTGATTTTTCTTTAGCGTAGATTTTTTCGGAATTACGTTAACGTAGTGTACTTTTCGGTACCGCGTCGGAAATTCGGGAACGCGAAGTAAAAATTAGATCTTTGTCTTTTGACTGGTTATAGGAAGAAATACGGAGTAACGTAAAGTAGGTTTCCTCTCCGTATGGTTTTGTTTTGTAACGCGTTTGAAAAGGGGCATGTATAGGTGGCTGAATATTGTAAGTGAGCGTAACCCATTCGGAGACCCGCGACCGAAATCCTCTCCGATCTAGCTGGCCGACACGCAGCCACCGCATGAATGGGTTACGGTGCACGGATTGGTTGACCGGTTGGTACCATCCGTTGGCACTACTCAGACTTAACGTCTAGAACCGATGAGAGGTCGGTTCCGCGATCGCACGTAGACATAAAAACATTACAAATGGCGCCCAACGTGGGGCCCGAAGGGGAAACAACATCACTCTCCTTCGAGTTCTCACATTTTTAATTTTGCTGTCGGCAGATGAACCGAATCAATTTTTATTGTCGCCCTCACCATTTGATATTAACGTAGCATACTTTGGAGGGTTCCGTAAAGTAAAGATAGATTCACCGATAAACTTTCTTTTGGTGTTGTTTGTCTTGTCTTCGGTATAATAAGGTCTATAGCATCTTCTGCAGTTCTTCGTTCGTGATGGCTCTGCCGCCTGAACATGCCGATGATGTTATAGAGTAGTTCGTCCCTTAATGTTACCAAAAGAAAGGTTTGCACATTTTTATAAAGTTTGTAGTCGGACAGTTCTAATTTTGAACAAACTGATAGTGCCAGGGGTTTTCAAATACAATGCTTGGAGTTGCGTCAGTTTTTGCTGGGAGCTAATCTGATGACCGGCAGTGATAAAATCCGCATCATCAATTAGTCCTGACCGACACCCGATTTGTTTTTATGATTGGTTAGCGGTTTTCATTAGCATACTTTCGTTGAAGACAGGGACTTGTATTCAAGGAGAGGGGCCTAAAATTATAACAACCATCTCTCCACTGCGGAAACAATTGTTTCTTCACTAGTGAAGAGCGAAACCCTCCAGTCTCTCCATGTCTGGGTCGGCATCGAAGAGACTGTCCTGTAATAAACATAAGCAGTCGAGCAGCCCCGTGGTGATCAGGAGTGGCTGCTCCTGAAGAGATAAGGTGGTCACCCCGTCGAAACTGCTTAGTTTGTTGTTTTACTAATGTAAAGTAAACTGCATCCGTCAAGTTTCCATCCTTTAGGCAGAGATGAGGGGTTCACTTCAGCCACTTTAACATATTTAGGTTTGACATTCCCCTTGTAATGCAACGACCTTCTTCTGTGAAAGTAACGGTTGCTTTTTGTGTAATGTTTGCGTTTGTCTCAAGCCTCCGTGTCCGCTAACTTTAACGAGGCAAAAAAATACTGAATTACTGTAGAGTAGCTTAATTGACACCTAATAGAATTTTTCTAAAGACAATAAAAATTGATCGGTGCGTCTTGTAGAGTACGCGTGATAAGTATTTTGTAGTGTAGCTTCGTGGCTCGACAAGAACCCGCCTCATATGATTCCGCAAATGCTAGTCGTCACGCACGCGTACGCGGTCGTTAAGCGAAGCTAGTTAGCTGAGCTCGGTGTTGTTTATAGCTCGCTGACACTTATGCCAGACCATCGGCACCCGTGTCCTACACGGGCATTAAAAAAAATCATTACAATATCTAGTGGCCTTTCTACTGTTGTCGAATTGATCTGTCGGTTATAAAATTCAATAGACTTGAAAAATTTCTCTTGAGTTGTTTGATTAGGTATTTGAGTACAGGCACTTCCCATTTTCTCCTGTATTGTTTCGTGTAGTCTCTCGATGTCAGCATTTCCGGTGTGTGAATGGGGTTTTGTTATATGTATTTTTATATCTTTAATTTGGTAAACTTCCTGTAACAGTACAGAATCAAAATCTCCATCTCCAACTATCAATTCAGGTCTTCCCGTAGTCGCTAATATCTTTAACAGGCCCTCTCGTATGTCTATCATATTTTTAGAATTCAATATTACTCTTATTGCAAATTTTGAAAACTTATCAATTTATGTTAATATAATTAATCCTTTCATAAATAGTAAATCCATATGTAATATTTTCCCTACGTCGTTTGGTGTCTCGGATTTTTCCAAAATTGGTTTAATTGGTTTTCGATCTACCTTTGCAGTATTACATATTTCGCAAATGTTGATAAATCTGTTTATGTAATCCCGCAGTTTTGGATAATATATTCGCCGTTTCAACCCTTCGTAGTTTTCTCTTACTCCTGCATGTCCGGTTTCTTGCTCATGATAATGTTTAATTATTTTCAAAAGTTCTTCTTCTGTTTCAATTTCAGTTATAAATTTTGTTACTTTTACAAATTTTGTTTGTAGGCGATCGAATTCTTTGATGAGGACTTGTTGTAGTATATTGCACTCTTTATCACTTAGTTCACTGTATATTGCTATTAAACCAGGTTTCAAATATTCCTTAATCTTTGTTATTGTTGCTTTTTCGTCATTTAACATTTGTTTTTCTATTACAATTCTTCTTTTGTTGGATATTTTTAATTTATGCTCAAATTTTTCTTCTTCTACTAATAGTATTTTCTGCTTAAATCTATTCACTATGTCTTCTCTAATGGAAAAATGATCATTGAAGTTTTCGGCTTGAGAATGTACTGTAGTTAATTCTTGTTCCTTATTATTTTTTACTTTAGTTATTTCTGGATAAAATTGTAATTGGTAATCGGCATTAGATGAGTGACTACTTGCTGGGAATCCCTGAACTTGAACGGGTATTTTCTTTACTGAGACAATTTCTATTTTCCTCTTATTAGGTTTTTCTTTTATGGTTAATGCGTTTATTTCACTGATTTCTTTCAATCTGGATAAAAAATCTGCTGGGATATTCTCTTTGCCTTTTATGTAATCAAGATTAATATTATATTCTCCCAACTTAAGGATCCATCGCTGTAACCTTGGGGTGATATCTTTACCTTTAAATTTTTGGTACAACCACTTGATTGGTTGGTGGTCTGTTTGAAGATTAAATTCTCTGCCGTAGAGGTACGGTCTTAGGTAATTAACGGCCAAACAATGGCTAACATCTCCTTCTCAACGGTCGAATAACGTTTTTCATGATCGTTCAAGGATCTGCTTATATAGCTCACAGGATGTCCATTCTGACTAAGCACTGCTCCCAGCGCATGATTACTGGCGTCAGTTGTTACTTTAAATTTCTGTGAAAAATCTGGATGTCCGAGTACTGGTGCAGATGTTATAAGAATTTTAAGCTTTTCAAAAGCTCCGATGTATTCGCTATCACAAACATTTATAGGGATATTTTTTTTGAGGTACTTTATCATTGACTGTGCTATTTTGGCAAAGTCTTTAATAAATTTTCTGTAGTATCCCATTAATCCGAGGAATGATTTTATTTCCTTTGTTGTTCTTGGGATTTTTACTTTAAGTATTTTTTCAATTTTGTCATTATTCGGTTTTATTCCGTTTGTATTAATAGTATGAATTAGGAATTTAGTATCTTTTTTAAAAAAATCGCACTTATCCACTTGAATTTTAAGGTTTGCGGCTCTTAACCGATTAAATATTTTTTGAACATTTTGTACATGTTCGGTTAGTGATGTTCCGAATATTATTATATCATCCAAGTAAACCAAACATATTTTGTTAATAAGGTCATTCAAAATGCTGTTCATAAGGCGCTGAAAAGTGGCTGGCGTGTTCTTTAAACCGAATGGCATCCGTGTATATTCATAATGCCCGGTGGTAGTAGAGAATGCTGTTTTTTCGATATCACTTTCTTTCATCTGGATTTGGTGAAAATCCTTTGCCAAATTGATGGTGGTAAAGTACTGTGCTCTTCCAAGTTTTTCCAATATCCCTTAGATGTTGGGTATTGGGTACTTGTCGCTTTTTGTAACGGCATTTAGTTTCCGATAATCAACTGCCAATCGCCATTTCATATTCCCCGAATTGTCTGGTTTTTTCGCAACTACTACTATCGGTGAATTATATGGAGACGAGCTTTCTCTGATTATCCCCTGTTCCAACATCTCTTGAATTTGCCTTTTGATTTCATTGTCATGTACCTGTGGATTTCGGTACATTTTAGAATATATCGGATCATCAGTTGTTGTTTTGATCTCATGTTCAATTTTGTTCGTTGCTGACAAATAATCACCGTCCATGTAAAAAAGACCTCTATTATTTTTAATCAGCCTCCGCAATTCCATTTTTTCTTCTGGGTTCAAGTAGTCCATATCTATGTTAACCTTTTCTATGGGTTCCATTGTGTGTATTTCTTCATATCTAATTTCATGCTTGTCCTCTATTTCACTGTCGAAAGATTTTATATTTGATCCAAAAGTAACTACTTTGTTTAAGAAATCTAGATGTTAGTTCCTAGTATGGCTTGAAATCGGCAATTTTTCAAGTCGGCCAACCTCCATTTAGTATAATTTCCAGTTCCTAATTCGGGTGGTGTTTTGGTCACTGTTTCATAATTTATTTTTTTTATGCCCGTTATTGTTCTGATGTGTATATTATCAGCTCTTGTTTTGGGGTTGTTTCCTATTTTTCCGCAATCTAATATGGAAGTTGAAGAACCTGAATCCACCAATGCTTTTATTGGTACTTCATCAATATGAATAGTGATTATTGGTAGGTTTGTGTCTCCGAGGCCTGTATGGGAAAATTTTCTTCTATCTGAATCTTATTAGTATCCATTGGTTCTACCTGGTTTCCCCTATAATTTTCTGGTTGATTTCTATTGAACTGGTTGTTATATCTAAATCTGTTAGAATTATGGTTAAAGTTTTGTCTATAATTGTGGTTGTAATTTGGTCGGTAATTATTATACTGATAATTTTGTCGGTGATAATTGTTGTTATTATTTGGTCCGTGATAATTATTGTTATTATTTTGTCGGTGATACCCTGAGTTATTAAACTGAAAATTTCTATTTTGAGGATTATGGTTGGCATTACTCCTTCTCATATCTTTCTCAGGTTTCCGAAATGTATTTTCACTGTCCTTATAGCCAGTTTGTAATAATTCGTGATAAGCTTCCTGTAAAGTTGTAACATTTTTTGTTCGTTGGTACATACTATCAGTTCGATTAATTTTACTTAGAAATTTCTCCAAAAGGCTTGCCTCATTCATCTCAGGCGAGAATTCTAATTGATTCCTATTGTCTAACGCATATTTCAAATTTAATTTATCTAATATATCACTTAAAAAACTATAAACTTGGTGTACATTTTGGTTCTGAAATCGATCTGCTTCTTCCTTCAATGTAAGATAGGTTTCCTGTACTCCAAACGTTTCGATAAGGACTTGTTTCACATTTGGCCATGTTTTATTTGTTAATCTTCTGGCTGCAACTGCTGCCTTCCCTTGAAGCTTTGAAAACAATATCTTCGATATATAGTTTATTGGCTGATCTTGAGGAACCAGTGCCATTAACGACTCTGATTCCAGGATATAGCTCTGTAGTTGAAATCCGTCATCTCCACAAAAAGGAGGCATTACTCTTGCTTCCCGAAGAAGCTCCGAAAATGGAATAGCCATGGTATTTAAATAATTAAACGTGAATAATTGTATGAATACTATAATATATGCGGTATGTAAAAATTCAATGCTTTACCAAATTCACTGGAACCACTTTAATCTTTTTCGGGGGCGACTCTTCCCAAAAAAGTGTTGTTAATAATTTTTTATTATGCAGTATTTGCGTTTAGCCTTGTCAGTACGACGAATGTACAGCAAGGGAGCGAATTCTCTTATAATTCTGCTCAGACAATGCAAGTCGATTGTTAAGGGTAATTTTGGGTGATTATGTATAGTTGATTTAATAATGTTATTTTATTATTTCACAAATTTACTTTGTTCACGGCTTTGCATCACTTTAACTGTATTCCGAAAATCTTTGTTCGGTTCCACTTTTTCACTTTTTGTTCACAAAACTTTGTTTTACTTTACACTTTTGGTTCGAAAATCTAAAAAGGATCTGCGGATACACCTCCTCCTTTTAGACGACGACTGCGCCACTTAAGTTTTTCCTTTTCAACTAAAGAAAAAAAATAAAACACTATACACTTTTACGAGGAATACCGCTCCTCTGATTATATACGATTTAATTAAAAACACAAGTGAGTTAGTTTCAGATTTTATTTTAATTTCCGTTCTTTCGATCTATACAATCTGAACGCCGATATACTAACTAACTAAAATTAATCTCTAAGGGTCTTTTATATATTCATTTTTGTCTTTGATTTTAATTATCAGCACTTTCCATTTCAATAATATCATTTTCGTTTGCAATCTTTATGTGTCGCAGTTAATACTTCCAAATCTAGCGGTCAGCATTATTTCATCTTAAGAATATTATTTCTGTTTACACAGTTGGTTACAATATCAAATTTCATTCTTTCAAAGAATCTTTATGTTGGACTTTGTTTATGCTTTAGAATTTAGCTGATTTGGTAAATTGTGCTGACTCCACAGTTTGGGTTAACTGGAGTGGTTTGGGTTCTAACATAACACGCGACAGGATTAACGAACTTGTTGTCAATTATTTTGTTTATTTGATATCCGCAGACCAATTTTCTTTTTCTCGAACCCTCTTCGATGAAACGGAAGCGGGACGAACCATAACAACCGAAGTTTTGTATATCTTACCTTACCTTTTTCACAAACAACCAACTGTCACAAATTGGCGAGCAGTGAAATTCAATCTGCTTTATCCACAAAGGCTGCCAGCTGGTTTTTAAGTGCATATTGCACAATAATCGATAAAGTAGCTCATTAACGTCGTCTTACTCGTAGATTGCCATAAAATGGAATCAAATGTAAATGTTTGAATTTGTGAAGGATTATTTGCTTTGTTAAAGAGGTTAAGCATGAAACAGGGATCAATCAACATATGTATGTATTTCATTGCAAATCTAACCATTACCCATTAACTCACGAGTTTGGACTCCACACTAACATTGTTTAAAATAAAAGAGTTAAGGATAAATTTCATTTTAAATAAAGTTTCGACGTGGCGTGAATATCAATAGAACAATACAATGCAGCTACAACTTGGGGTAAATAAAATTCCCGATTTAACGTTCACACATTTCGGCAAGCTTTTGTTCCCGTTGAACATTATTGCAGCAGCATTCCCGTTGAACTCGTACTCGTATCGAAAGTCTTTTAACATTTGAATAACACTCGAAGAAGCACTAGATGTCAACAATCTCATAGACCTTTAGTATAGGCAAAGATGAACTCTGAATCTATCTCCGGATACGTACCCGTTATATCCTTTCACAGAATCAATTTTCGATTTGTATTCATATATGGTAAACCAATTTTCAGATTCTAGCAGTTATGCGAAGCTCCATTATTGCTGTTTGACTCAGGCTTTATACACTGGAGGCTACGAAAATCCTCAAGTTGATTCAAAAGACGAAATGAAAAATAATATACTCGTCGAAATTCGATGAAAGATAGATCAACACTATTTACATTTTCCAGAAGTCATGAAATGTTGCGGGAAAATATCATTATTTGGTTGGGAGCTTAAGATACATTTAGTGATTCTTCCATACGAGTATGATAAGTAGTGAAGTCGAAGGGTTTGTGGATGATGATGAGATGAATTGAGTGATGATTGCGAATTTACTTGGGTAGGCCAAGGTTTCAAATTCGATGGTTAAAGTTTGAAATGATTTATTCATGTTTCATCTCAATAAACGCTCCTTATTTAAGTGTCGCAAGTAGTACGGGTGACACTTTTGATACAAAACCTATTAAAGATCGATAGGGAAAGGATCATGATGTATTGGACCGCCTCCTATGTAAGTAGATGGTAAAGTGTCACAACTCTCAATTAAGCTTGTTTTTCGTTTTGTGTTTGATGAAACGCCTCCTGTGCGTTAGGTATGGAGGGTGTCACGACGAAAAAAAAAAAGATACGACGTGTGATAGCTCTTTGGTACCACGTGTGGTTACAGAATGTATTTCTATACGCATATGTCCATGGAACTGACGGTGCATCGCAATATCGAGATTAGAATGCGATGGGTGGATGTTAATCATGCTGATCGTTTTAAGAAAATTCCACGAATTGAGTATTAAAGACGGGGCATTTTGCAGGCTAAAAGATAACTTTGAATGTAGAGAATTTTTTTTGCCCATTCGTCAAATGAGCGTTGATGGTGTGTAGTATGTGACGCTAGCAATATGCATTTAATTAAATGAATGTAAAATGTAGTTGTACATATTGCACAATGGATACAATGAGAATGCAAGTGAATAAATTTATAGAGGTTATAAGAAAAGAATGAGTCTGATGGTTTTGACGATTTTTATAGTCATATAAAGTGACGATAAGAAAACCTTTCTGCTGTGGATGAAGTATGATGAAAACCAATGGCAAATCTGTGGGATTTTGAAAGGTGTAGCTCTGCTGCTCGGACTATAATTAGGCTACACGAAATGTTGTTGCTTTATTTGCGAATGGGATAGTCGTGATAGAAAAAAGCATTATAAAAAAGTTGCGGCCTCTTCGTCAGACACTTCAATCTGGGCGAAAGAATGTTAAAAGTGACTTCCGCCATCGCATATAAAATTAGGACTAATGAAAAATTTCGCAAAAGTAGCGAACAAAAATTGAGCTGCGTTTCAATTCCTTCACCAAAAATATCTAAGATTAAGTGACGCTAAAGTCAAGGAAGGTTTATTCGTCGGTCCTCAGATAAGAAATTCATTTAAAGATGATAACTTTGACTCGGTTCTAGAAGGTAAAAAAAAAGTCTGGGATGATTTTTGCTGTCACAAAAAACTTCTTGGGAAATAAGATAAGTGACAACTGAACTTGTCGAAAATATGATATCATCTTTCCAAAAACTGGGTTGCAACATGTCTTTTTCCCCGCAGGGGGATGCTGGCCAGCAGGAGCATTCTTGCAAGTTAGCGCCGTCCCCACGGACACGAAGATATAGGGGGCACCGTGAGGTTCCCTCCTGGGATGAAATACGATATATGTATTATATTATGTACTTATATTTATTAGCAACTTATGCAAGGCAAGAGATATTACGACCACTTGCGACACGGTCCTTTATACTTTGGC
Organism: Odontomyia ornata; assembly: GCA_963969285.1. NCBI lineage: Eukaryota > Metazoa > Arthropoda > Insecta > Diptera > Stratiomyidae > Odontomyia > Odontomyia ornata. The sequence continues at coordinate 44,770,050 of OZ017742.1, forward strand.
TCGAGTTTCAGCGAATCGCCACAAGCGGCAGGAACTTTGTCGACTGCGAGAAGGTTTTTCTTCTCGGTTTTCAACGCTGTTTCGCGGGAAGGATACGGTCGGTTGTAATTTGTCGAAGTAGTCTCATCGTCAACATTCAGAGTTAACACCACTCGATTGGCTGTTACATCACGTAGTTGAAATTCGAACAACAACTGGTTCGGCATAAATCCCGTGGTGTAATGTGGTTGGGAGTTCAGAATCCACTAAGGCATCATTAGATATTGGTCCCAATCCTTACGATCGATCGTCGAGTAGCGCAATTTTGTGAGTACAGTGTGGTTAATACGCTTCACTTGCAAAAAATGTACTTTGATGCTCGCAAAGTCAATCCTTTCTCTTTGAATACCGTAAAGAATTCTGTTGACAGCTCGATTCTTTCGGCAATGGCACCGCTCGTAATAATCACTTCGCCCATATGGCTGACGATTTTTTTTCGAATGAAGCTCACGGATAATCGTCGTTAACATCTGCTGAAATACCATCGACGCGTTCATTAGCCCAAACGGCATGACGGTGTACTCGTAGTGACCATTGTGTGTCATAAAGGGTGTGTATCGCATTGAGTTTTCGTCCAACAGTATTTGGTAATAGCCTGAGAACAAGTCTAGTGTCCTATGAAACTTGTTCCAAGCTATTTGCGAGAGTATCTCGTCGATTATCGGCATCGGGAACGGAGTGTTTTACGTGACTGTGTTGACGACTCAGCAATATACACATAGTTGGTCCTCTCCGTTTCGCTACTTCACAAGCACGATAGGAGACGAATATGTAGCTTCGCTAGGGCGGATGATATTGTGTGTCAGTAGTTCGTCGATTATTGAATCTACGGCAGCTCGTTTGGCAAATGGAATCCCCTTTGAATCGGCTACTCAGAAGTTAGCTGAACAGTCATTACTTACTTCGTCCCATCTTGGATGTTTTGTCAGCAGAATACGATCGTAACACGAACAATAGCTGTCAAAATTCAAATGACTCGGATTCCATGAGTTCAGACTTTACTGTAACGATTGACTTACGTATATCCTCGATCAAACACATTGCAGATTGCAGGATGACTCACTTCGAATCGTGAATGAGCACATCGATTCCTAATTATATCGGCGAGGGAATTAGCTCATTTTCGACAACAGTAGTTCGGCTAGTAGTATGCAACTATCCACCTTTAGTCTTATTCACATTTTTCGCGTACACGTATATATACCTCCACCAAAATCTTCGAGTGTGATTTGACCGCATTCAATTATGCTGGAGGAGTCGCTTTCATGGATCAACGAATGGCTACTTCCCGGATCGATCAGTGCGTCGATATGTTTGTTGTTCAAAAACACTTTCTTAATGACACGATTGGATTGATGCAAACTCGGCCCAGCGTCTATATTGTTGATTTATTCATCATCATATGGAGAACAATTACCAAGGGAATGTCCAATTTTCTGACACTTCGAACAATAGGCACGACGCTGCGAGTTTGGGCAATTAATTGATATGTGCCCCGGTTTGAAACAAGTATACAACAATTATAGTCAAGATTTTTTGTCCTTTGACCATTTGTTGGGGTGCGGGCGGAACTATTGGTGGAGGTTTCACTAGTTTGACTTCGGGTGGCTTATTAACGAGAAATCGTGAAATGGACATATATAGTTCGTTTGTGTTCTGGAAATTCAAGGAGGCTATCGAGTTTTGTAATGTTGGCTAATTTAGTCCGCGGCAAATATACCGTACAATTGATCGCTCCTACCATACACTCCTTTAACCCTCGGCACACATTCGGAAATGATAGTTCAATAGGGGTTCACTGATTTTTCTCACGTTAGCGGCCATACGTAAATGAACGTCTGACTCGTCCACTCAATAGTAAACTGTTTAAAGTTTACAAACACGTCACTGTTTGAGTCCAGCCAGAGTTTTGCGGGGCTCTTCAACTTGGCCTGAATCGCGATAATCACAACGGTCCCATCCCATCCCTACGTGTACATTAACGTGCGGATAAGGACCTGGTTTTACGCGGGCCGAAGTCCAGAAGGGGGTCAATTAAGTCCCTCGCGTTGTGAAATGAACGACAGTCGGTTCGGTCGCCAACAGACAAATTCGATGCGATGCTTTCATTTTCGGGGAGTGGCGTTGAACTTTGAGCGTTGATTTCCACTCAAAATATGGAAGTCAGCACTATGTCGTTCAACAATTGCTGTCAGATTCACGATTGACCGCTGCATCTCTGACATGTCGGGGTCATCCACCTAGTCAACTTAAATTTCAGCATCTCCCACGGCCTCGCTGAGCCGCAATGCAAGTGCAGCTTTGTTGCCGGAGGCATTGAGTCCATGTGACCTTAGTTAATCCTTAATCAATGACACTGAGAGCAAATCGATTTTCACTAGAGTCATGATCAGTGAAAAACGTTGCATCAAAACACAAAGTAGTCGATGTCGAGTGCGTATCGACAAAACTCGAAACGCTGGTGTGGCGGAATTCGCAGACAGCATACGAATACACAGTGGGTAACGGTGAGTATAAGTAATAGCGTGCGCAGCTTGAAACGATGGCTGCCCAGAATGATGTGCACACCGGCAATCTATGTATGTAGAAAAAGACTACACACAAGTAGACACTGGCGGAGTTTTAACGACAAATTCCTGCACGTTGGAACTTGTTGAGTGGATTGATGTCGTCCCGTAAACATATTAAATGGTTGCGTATGCAACGACAGCAACGACGACTGCAAATTGCCAATAGCAACACAATGACGATGGCGGAACTTTCAGCTTGAAACGAACACTGCACACTGGTAGAAACCCTGGCGGGACTTCGACGTAGTTGACAGTGGTGTGCGCTGACAATAATGACAACTGCACGCAATTCAACTTGCCAACAGCAGGATGAAGACAATGGGGTGCGCAGGAACGTTGCAAACCCAGACAACACGTTGTGTATATACGGAACTTGATACTTGGAGACGGCAGTAATATTTCGCAACAAATTCGTTTACGATCAACGTGTCGCTTGGAACGAATCGAAGACAACATGAAGAGGTTGTCGATGGCGATGTGTGCAGACGACGACTGCCCAGTATGATGGCTGCTATCATCGACCCTCGATGTGTGCGGGGAAAGCCACACACAAGTAAATGGCGGCACAGTTTGGCAACAAAGTCACTTAACGATGAACTTGTCGACCGGAATGGATCGAATACACTGTCGACGGTGGTGTGCCCAGACGATGGTGCCAGGTGGGTGACACAATGTGTGTAGATAGAGGCACAAATAAGTGAACGACGGCACGGTACGCGACAAGTTTCTGCACGTTCAAACTTGCACTGAACGGTTGAAATTTTTTGGGACTGAGTAACTCACGAGTTTAAAAATTTAAACGATAAATGTTATCACTATTGTTACACATTCCATTTGTGACCAGTCTAGGATGGCTGGAATGGTAGATGGCTAATAGAAATATGATATATTACTCGTATATTATGTACTTATGTTCATTAGCAACTTATGAAAGACAAGAGATAATATGACCACTCGCGATGATGGCTCGTTACTAAGTGTTTGAAACCTTGGATTGGTCGATACTCTTCGGCAAAGTCAGTGTTACCAGATCGGCTGACATACTAAACGAAATAAAAAGTTTTATTCGAAACTAATGTTTTTGATTTAATATAACTCATACTAAAGATATCGATAACACTCATTCAAGCAATGATTAAAATATCGCCTAATTTAGATGGTATATCTGATGTTATTTTGATCATTGTTCTGGAATACTAAGACCTAATCAATTGTAGCAATGAAGAAGGTATTTCCATAAAAAATTTTAAATGACTACTTTTCACCGGAATAATGTTCAACGGCAGTGGCGCAAGTCTATCCCCTTGTGTTTGACTTGATTTAGTTGGGAAGCTTCTAGTTAGTGTTATTATAAATTCATAGTGATACAAAACAGACACCCTACACTTTGTTTTCCTTTATTGAATCCAATCATCGTATTGAGAACATTTTAAAATTTCAAATATTTAAATATTTTTGAATATTCAAATGTAAAATAGTATTCGATTTTCAGTAGTCATCTAAACAAAATAACTGCTTTATCGGAAACTCGGTGACAGTAAGAGAAAACTGATTCATCTTTTTTAGGGTTTTGTAAAATAACTTTACAAAAACTAGCTAAAATCGTGTCCTGTCTGTCAGTCCGTCCGTCTGTCTATGTGTCACATCACTCTTTCTCGCGAACTACATAAGCTAGAAGCATAAGATTTCGTGGGTCGGTGTGAAGTGAAGCCCTCTTCAAAATTTCGTACCAAAAAATGTATAAGATCTCCCCATATAGGGGAGTGCCCCATGAAAAAAACTTCATTACATCTAGGCGATATGAGTATTAAATGAATGGTCTTAATGAGAACTTTCCAAAACAGGTATTAAAATGTCAAATTTTGTTTCGAGGGGTGCAGGGGAATGAGAAATGTACGAACATTTTTTGACTTTTGGACAGAAAAATTTCATGGATGTAGGTCTTTAGGAGAACAAGGGCAGTAAATACCTCAGAAGTTGAAATTTAATCAGCTTTGTTAATAATGGTTCAGTTTATAAATTTTACATTTTTGCCTATAAAATCGAAATGGGACCCTTAAATTTCTCAATAGCTTTGATAGCAGTTGTATGTGCTCTGAAAATTCCACATTAATCGAAAAATCAACACCCTAGTTACAGCCGATTGAATATTCAACAATTACAACAACATTCACACGTGCTATTAGGGAGATACACACAACAAATATGTAGGAATTGTTACAAAATATCTAATTAAAAAAAACAAAACCCCGGAGCCACTCCTGGAAGAGAAGGATTCCTTACACTACAACATATTAATCGGAATATTGTCAAGGAACCACTCCACGCGCTGAAGGACTGGTAGAAAGGATTAATTAATCAAGTAGAAGTAATGTTAGTATAAACAATGTAAATTATTAGCGTTATGTAAGGTTAGGGATTAAGTAAAATCGCCACCAAATTTCAACTCCGCTCCCACGACGAGGATTGGCAGGAAAATTCGGAGCTAGGGAAGCGCTACCTCTAGAAAAAACCACTCCGGGGTGCACAAGCTACTCAACGTCAAGATGCTATATCGTTTATCATCATTTTGACGGTATCGAGTAGGATGCTAATGTTCTAACATAGTGCGGTGTATTACTATAAAGCGTATGGCCACTAATATTCGCTGATAGCTCCATGCTGATGGTGATCCTCAGAATGAGTCCAACAGCAATAAATAACTATTTATTCTTTTTAAATGAAACGATAGTCCACATATATGTCTTCTGCTAAAAATCCTGTGACGGCACTCAACCCTCCGGTTACCCGAACAATAGCTGACACGATTCCCACTCAACTGGCTTTTGCAGTTCGATTTATGACGAAAGTAGAAACAATTGAAGCACATCCATCAGCATGGTAATCTCCACATTTAAACGCATCCAATGGTTCTTCTCGTATTGATGAACAGCAACTTTTTGGTATACTCTTATCTGTAACATTCATCGTTCCACAACTCTGAAACGTATTTTGTAGCTTGTCCCATGTGCGAACAACTTTCCAATTGCCACCTCGCATTGTACGCATAATTGCATGAAACAACTTCCAACAAAATAATTCCCTCAAAATAAAGTACTGTCAGCTTATGAAAACAAAATATGTACTTACGAAATCCTTGGACTTATTACCCGATATACCGAAATATCCCTTCGCGAGTACAATTATGCACCGGTAATGAAGTGGACCACTTAAACCCGACAGGATAAACCAAATATGCCAACATAAACGCGTACCGTCTTTATTTAAAAATATTTATTTCGCGAAAGGTTGAAATATTTGCAACATTTTCCGACGTTTGCAAGTAACAACATAATAAATGACACTACAACCAAATGATGTCCTTAGCGTGAAAGGTACCTAGCAGCTTACCGGATTCATCCTCAAGCTCATAAGGCACTTCCCCAGTACGGCGGTGTAACACTGCAGGAACAAACCGTGGAGCAAATTTTGCACGAAAACTTTCTGACCCTGGTTTTGTACGGCTCGCAGATGCACTCAACTGTACTTCTTCATCCTCAAAAGCATTCAAGCTTCTAAGGAGGGCGTACTCAGAGCCATGCTAGATAGGGTGGTACCCTAACATGAGGAAATAGGGCGAAAATGCTGTGGACTCATGAATCACCTTGCGGAAGGGAAAACACGATTCTGGAAGATTCTCGTCTCACCTGCTATGATCAGACCCTATGTAGGCTCTCTCACCGAGGCATTCGCTTGCGGTGAATGATATGGAGTGAAGCAGTGCTGCACCCCATAGTCGCTCATAAGCTTAGCGAATACCTTGGAGACGAACTGCACACCGTTGTCCGAGTAAAGCCATTCGGGAACTCTGAAGGTCAAAAAGATTTCGCGCTCCAAGTATCGCACGATTGATTCCGCAGTGGGGTTAGCCATGGACTTGAGCCATATGATATTGCTTTAATAGTTGAGGACCACAAACAATTGAGTATTCCTTGATTTTGAACGGGGGTATGGACCCATGAAGTCCACAAACGGACGCTGCATAGGTCTCGCCGAGTCTCGTGATTCGCCCATAGGAGGTCTCAAAGTGGATTCGAAAGCTTGACCTGTTTACATGTTGAACTGTTCTGGATGTGCAGAATAACATCTTGACGCAAACGAGTCCAATAGTAATATCTTTGTGGAATTCTGTTGTCTTACGAATTCCACAATCAGAGCCCAGGGGATCATCATGAGCTCGTACTATAAGAGCCTGTTGGTGACCCCCAGGAGCTCATAATTTTGTTCGGGGAATATCCAAAGTTAGCGTTACTGGAGAACCAGTACTGATGTACACTCGGCCATCAGCAAGGCCAAAATTCTGAAATTTTTCAGGTTGCTTTAGGATTTGTTCCTTAAGATCTTCGTACTTACCTCCTGAAGCGCAGATTCAGGAATCAAACCATCAATATGTTTGTGCTCCGGAAGGCAAGCGATGATCAAGGCCATCAACTCATCCTGCGAGCAAGATCTCGATAACGCATCCGGTACAACGTTATGGGTACCTTTCCGGTGTTCAATTTGGAAATTGAATCCTTGCGATTTCAGGCTTCAGCAAGCCAATTGACCAGAAAGGTCCAACTGTTGCATCAGCCATTTAAGACTGGCACAGTCGGTTATGATGGTGAAGGGCAACACTTCGATATGTGCCCCGAATCTCTTTACGCTCTGCACCGCTGCTAAATATTCCAATTCACTAATGCTATAGCTACGTTGCGCAGCATTGAGCTTCATTGACATATATGTGATTGGATGCTCTTCGCCTTCCTCGTCTTTCTGGAACAAAACACTTCCAATGCTCACTATACTTGCGTCACACTGGATATAGAAGTGCTTCGTAAAGTCGAGGTTAGCCAGCAGTGGAGCAGTAATCAATAATTGAACGCACTATTGGCGGAAGCAGACCACTTGAAGGCACGTTTGCCCTTTAGAAAATCTATTAGAGGGGCCGTAACCGAGGCCAAGTTTAGAATAAAACGCCTGTACCATCCTGCCATGCCCATGAACCGTCTTACGTCTTCGGCCCTTTGTGGTGACAATTTGAGCGGAGTCCGCCTTCAAGTTCCATAGCTATATCAGGCACTATTGTGGTTTGTCTGCCCTTCTTGTGTGCAAACTTTAACCTTCATCCAATTTAATTACCCTTGGGCGCCACCTGTTGCAACCGTGGACGTCACCGCAGTTGCAGCCATTATGTTTCAGCAGAAGGGTGAGTAGCCCGGGGTGGCATACTGAGGCCGACTAGCGCTCAGTCGTGTCGTGGGACACCCTCTGCTCGTGCCTCGGTATGCCACCCCGGACAACTCACCCCTCTGCTGAAGCATAATGTCTGCAACTGCCGCGACTTCCGCGGTTGCAACAGGATGGCACTCAAAGGAAGGTGGAGATGTTACGGTGGCAATTTGAAGTTGTGAATGGAAGAAAGCCGGTACGCCGGAATTCGCAACAAAGTTTTAGAACATCGTTCCATAAGTCCCGAGACTAACCCAGAGATGGTGCTAGTCGTACCAAACTGGCCATGTTTCCATAGAGTGCCAACCTTTACATGAAACGTGTAAAAATTTCACGTCGATCGGATCACAGACAGTAGAGTTATCGAGGTTAGAGTAAACTCACTTTGTCATTTGTTTGAAAAATGGAAAAAAGCGAGTTTCGCGTGTTGATAAAACATTGTTTTTTAATGGGTAATAACACCGTAGAAGCCCAGTAATGGCTTGAAAAACATTACCCGGACTCCTCTCCATCGTAACCAACGATTTGTCGTTGGTATGCTGAGTTTAAACGTGGTCGAACGGACACAAACGATGCGTAAAGTTCGGGTAGGCCATTAGAAGCCGTTACACAGGAAAATGTGAGTGAAGTGTTAAAAATTGTAATGAAAAATCGCAAAATGAAGGGTCGTGAGATTGCAGAAATGACACAGATATCATCTGGAAGCGTATTTACAATCCCTCATGAAAAATTGAGCATGAAAAAGGTTTTTTCCAAGTGGATGCCGCGATTGCTCGAAAGAATGGCTTGAAAACAATGGCGAAATTGAACGAATTGGGCGAATTTGATTTGTTTCCCCACCTTCCGCACTCGTTAGATATAGCCCCCAGCGATAACTGGCTCTTTGCTGATCTCAAAAAAATGCTCCAGGGAAAAAAATTTGGCTCAAATGAGGAAGTCATTGCCGAAACTGAAGACTATTTTGAAGCAAAGGATTAATCCTTCTATAAACATGGTATAGAAATGTTGGAAAGGCGTTGGAAAGATTGTATCACCCTAAAAGGAGATTATATTGATGAATAAAAATGATTTTTGAAAATATGTTGTTTTCGTTGTTAGTCTCGGGACTTATTGAACGATGTGTTAATAACCAGGATTTAATTTATCGAGCTCAAATTATGGAATCTGTGAATTAGTCTATGAATAAGTACTACAGGAAGCCCGATATAGCACATATTCAGTACGCATGAGTGGAGTAAAATCAAACGGAGGAGAAGTTGTATGAGAAGGATAGCGTACATAGGAAGAAGAGAGAAACAGCATGGGCTACTAATGTCATGTTGGCTGTTCTACTGTGATAAGTGTCAGGTAGCAATGTAAACAAATCGCGAAATCGAATCAAAACTTACGTTAATTTGGTGAATTTCGTTTGATTATCGCATCGTGAATCTGGGAAACATTCAAAAGTTGCAAAGCGTGGTGTTCGTTTCAAATCGGCTTCAAATATCGGTGCTTTTAATTGAATGTCAAAAAAATATCGTGGAATATAAAGTGGTTCGTGAAGAAGTGGGAACAAATATTAACCGCGCGTTAGTGAAAACTCATATTTTAGATAAAACTAATAACGAAATTAATTAATTTACTTGTTTCTTTTCTCGTGCCGTGAATTTCGTTAATTGCAATGTTTTTGATGCCACCATTGATTTCGAGGGTCAAGATATTATGTCACTCAATATTGTTTGACATTTTATTCCGAAACGTAAACAAAAATTAGCACCATCAATTTCAAACTGTAACCATTAAGTACGCGGCTTAAACTTGGAATTTCAGTGCTATTAGTTTTAATGTCAGATATTGTAGCCGCTTCGATGCCAAATTTCTCTGCAAGTTGTTTTCCAGGCACATCTTTATTTAATTGATTGACAATTTCCACTTTATCACTCAGTGAAAGCAGAACAGGTTTACGTTTTGTACTCATTTCGGACACTTAATCCAGTAGTAGACGCTAAACGCAATGTCAACACGAAAATTACAGAAAGTAATCGAAAATTAATTAATATACATACTTTCAACCCCCTCAAGATAATAATTTTTTTGATGCCACCATTGATTTCGAGGGTCAAGATATTATGTCACTCAATATTGTTTGACATTTTATTCCGAAACGTAAACAAAAATTAGCACCATCAATTTCAAACTGTAACCATTAAGTACGCGGCTTATTTACATTGCGTTTAGCGTCTACTACTGGATTAAGTGTCCGAAATGAGTACAAAACGTAAACCTGTTCTGCTTTCACTGAGTGATAAAGTGGAAATTGTCAATCAATTAAATAAAGATGTGCCTGGAAAACAACTTGCAGAGAAATTTGGCATCGAAGCGGCTACAATATCTGACATTAAAACTAATAGCACTGAAATTCCAAGTTTAAGCCGCGTACTTAATGGTTACAGTTTGAAATTGATGGTGCTAATTTTTGTTTACGTTTCGGAATAAAATGTCAAACAATATTGAGTGACATAATATCTTGACCCTCGAAATCAATGGTGGCATCAAAAAGATTATTATCTTGAGGGGGTTGAAAGTATGTATATTAATTAATTTTCGATTACTTTCTGTAATTTTCGTGTTGACATTGCGTTTAGCGTCTACTACTGGATTAAGTGTCCGAAATGAGTACAAAACGTAAACCTGTTCTGCTTTCACTGAGTGATAAAGTGGAAATTGTCAATCAATTAAATAAAGATGTGCCTGGAAAACAACTTGCAGAGAAATTTGGCATCGAAGCGGCTACAATATCTGACATTAAAACTAATAGCACTGAAATTCCAAGTTTAAGCCGCGTACTTAATGGTTACAGTTTGAAATTGATGGTGCTAATTTTTGTTTACGTTTCGGAATAAAATGTCAAACAATATTGAGTGACATAATATCTTGACCCTCGAAATCAATGGTGGCATCAAAAAAATTATTATCTTGAGGGGGTTGAAAGTATGTATATTAATTAATTTTCGATTACTTTCTGTAATTTTCGTGTTGACATTGCGTTTAGCGTCTACTACTGGATTAAGTGTCCGAAATGAGTACAAAACGTAAACCTGTTCTGCTTTCACTGAGTGATAAAGTGGAAATTGTCAATCAATTAAATAAAGATGTGCCTGGAAAACAACTTGCAGAGAAATTTGGCATCGAAGCGGCTACAATATCTGACATTAAAACTAATAGCACTGAAATTCCAAGTTTTGTAAGTGCATTAGATAGTGAAGATGGATGTTCATCTAGGAAAGTCGTGAAAAAAGCTAAAAATGAACAGCTTGAGAACGCGGTTTTCACGTGGTTCCAACGGCAAAGTTCAATTGGACAAACGATTTCAGGTGAAATTCCATGTGAAAGAGCACTGATATTTAGTGAAACAAGTTGGGTAAATAGGCCTACGCTCATGTCAGAAGGATTTTCTATTCAATTTACAAAATGCAGTCACCAGATCGAATCAAATCAAGAAACATGTCAAAGACGATTTTATTGGAGAAAATATGAAATACGAAGATCATACTATTATTAACAAAGTTGAACGAATTTCGACTTCTGGGGTTTTTGGTATTGTTATACTCATAAATATCTCCCTTGATAATTATTTCAGATGTCCATCCGCGACGGAGGCAACACATTTTTCATGTATTTCCCCCCTGTGCCCCCACTCAAAAAAAAACTGAAAGTTTAAAAACTGTTTTGAAAAGCCCCCATGAAAACTTTCATTTCATACTCATATCGGCTACGTTTGATGAATTTTTTTTCAGGAGCCACTCTCCTGTACTGTTATCATCGATTAATGGCCAATTTTTTCGAATCCTAGAATGGTTAAAAAACCCTTTTGCTAGGAGCTCTCTCCCACCTCCTTGACTTGTTTCACTCATGAGCATGATTTGTAGGTACTCATCTTCAGTCATTCATTAAATTGAATCAAGTGTTCAAAGCATGCACCTTAAACGTTGAAGTTGGGAAAAAATAACTCAAAATTATTCAATCTTCGCATTTAAAACAGCCACTATTTTGTTTTACGATTACTGATACCACTAGCTGAACCAATTCTCAAAGATATATATGACACCTTACATTCCTGAAATTTTCATGCAAATCCTAGCAAAACTGTAGTGTCTGAGTCAGTAAAAAGCGCATGTTGTTCCATAGCCATATGTTGCCATAGTAATAAATGCAGCGCATATTGTTCCATAGTAATACAGGAAAATTCAAACCGCTATAACTTCGCTAAATATTATTCAATCTTTATGAAACTTTCAGGATAAATCAATCTTATAAATAGACATCTACGTATTGAATTTAAGGGTACCGTCAAGATTTTATTCATGAAAACATAAAGTTGAATTTCATCGGATTTAAGGGTACCGTTCAGATTTTATTCAAGAAAACATTAAATCGATAAATCATACTATTACTAACAAAGTTGAGTGAATTGCGACTTCTCACGTATTTGTTGTTGTTGTACTCACCAAGGCCTACATTCCTGATTTTTTTCAGATTTTTCGAACCACAGGTGTCCAATCGCGAGGGGGACACAAATTTTTCGTGTATTCCCCCTCCCTGAGTGCCCCTCGAAGCAAATTTTGCCAAATTAAGACCTGTTTTGAAAAGTTCTCATCAAGACCTTTCATTTGATACCCATATCGGCTACCTTCAATGAAATTTTTTTTTCGGGGGCATTCTCCTATATGGGGAGGCCCCCCTTAAATACCTCATAAAAATTTTTTGTAGTTGAACGTTGAAGAGATCACCACTTTACACCTACACACAAAATTTGATGTTTCTAGCTTAAGTAGTTTCCGAGAAAACCTGCTGTGACGTCCGGACGGACGGACGGACGGATGGACGGACAGACGGACAGACTGGTCGCGAAACTAGTAGGGTTTTGTAAAATTATTTTACAAAACCCTAAAAATGAGCATGGTTGAGTTTAAAGCAAGCCAAGATTGGCTCCACAATTTTAAATCTAGGCATGGCATTTTGGAGTTAGATGTAGCGGGAGATGACGATCGTGAAGCTGCTAATAGCTTTCTGGAAACTTTTGAAAAGCAAAGTAAAGACTACGATCCGGATCTTATTTACAACGCCGATGAAACTGGTTTAAATTAAAGGGCTTTGCCTAGGAAACTATTGGCATCTAAAAGAGAGGAAAGTGCTCCAGGGCATAAGGTCAGTAAGGAACGCGTCAACATTCTCGTTAGTGCTAACTCTACAGGCAACCATCGGCTACCTTGTTACGGGTGAACATTGAGATTCCGTAGCGCTGCTCACCCGAACACTACCATACGCGATTACGTAAGAGTTTAACCTACGCAATACCAAGCCGCACTTTATTAATTGTTGCTTCTAGTAGTCCGATGATGTAACTAGCAACAAGTAATTTTAATTTCCATTCACGAAAGAATTACTATCTTACTTACAAACAGAAGCCACACAATAATTTTAAAACTTAATAATTGTTTTAATTACAAGCAGGAAGCCACATAGTAATTTTGCTTTGTAACTTAATGTACATTAAACTCATGTAGCTAGGTCGCTTCCGTTCCACACGACACAATTATGAACAACGCAACCAGCAGCAAGCGGCGGAGGCACCAAGCACCATTGCGAGCTCGAAAACGAAATGCGAAATACACACGGTAGGGGAAACAGTCGTCATCCATTCAACATATGCGGCAAAGCATGTAGTCAGGCAACGCAATTGCATCGTCATAAGGCTTCGTACTCTAATCTCACCCCATTCCAATGCAATGTTTGCGCACTCAAGCATGAGTACAGTGATTGTGGCAGATATTATGAAACATCCAAAACCCTAAAGACACATCGAATCGTACATATCGAGCCTAATAGGCGCAAGTGCATCGTCGGCGTTAAATCAGTCGATAATGCCCACAATGCTAAGACATGGAAAGCTACATTTGAACCCCAATGATAGTTGGGAAAGATTTCTAAGCAATTGGGAAGGTTAAGCGAACATCAAATCCCACCTTCCAGCCAGGAGAGTCTTCATTTGCGACTAAAGATGGTTGTTTCATCATTCACGCGACATTGTAATTTTCATAATAAGGTTCTATAAAAGACCTTACCATGGCTTAATAAATTGCGGGGAGTATTTGCTAAAGATTGAATATTCAAATGAGTATGAACAAACGAAACCAACCAACGATTCAAATGATCGTCATCATCGGAGCATCATCAGTCGCCGAAGACGACACGGCAGACAAGCAGACGACAAGTGGTGCTGCACTCGTATCGTTGGTCGAAGGAAATGATGAATAAACGACGAATCATCAATACCAGACAATGGAGATGGAGTCAATGCATTCGGCGATAGTACATTCGATTCCCAATAGGATCGCCAAGGGTGGTATGTAGGTTGAGTGGAAACAAGCGAGAGGAGTTACTCGTGCAAAGTCACTCAAAAAAAGTTTTTCCCGGTGGATGGAAGGAAAAAAGAAAAAAAAAAAAAACGGGATTCGGCAAGATTATTTAAGCCGAGAAGATTGGCGTGTGCGGTCTCTTTTTTTTTCTCTGGTGTTTCTGGGACGGTGCAGTTTGATTCGGAATTCAGCAAACAACGGTGGTGTGATAACAAAAAAACTAAATAAGTGAACATAGTTCTATTGGTGCGAACAACGGTTGTGCCGCGGGAATTAGATCAGTGTGGGATCACAGTATCACGAGCGAAGAAAATCGTGACGGCGAAGAAAATCTGGAAGCGAAGAAAATCTGGGAGCGAGCGGAAGCGAAGGGCCCCTCTCCTAGGTTAGGAAATAAGTAAGTGGCTTCATTGACTTTGAGGTTGTACATTGTTTCTTTCCATTTCAATAAACATAGTTTTCCCCATACAGCAAAATTAATTATTTTCTTTGCGGGTTGTGCAAAGTGCGGCTCGGGAAATCTTTTCCGGAAGCGGTGACCAGGCGAGAAGACCTGGACGTTTTTTTTGGTAATGGTAGTGTTCGGGTAGGAAAGGTGAGTGCCGGTTCCTCGTTTTTCTTTTGCGGTAGGTGAAGTGCAGTGAACGGGGGTAGGAAACAAAAGATTTGGTGTGAGAGCGTTATTCCCAGCTCACCCTGGTTGATAGAGTCCCCGCGGCTTAGCGTCCCAGCGTTAGATTCCTTTCTCCTTTGCTGCTCCGGCGGTCGTCCTCTCGTTCGGACGGCCCTTGGGAGGCTCAAAAAACGGACGAGTGGCACCCACGCCCGTCTTCGGGTGAGCTAGGTTCGGAACGGTGAAGCCTCCACCGGAGTAGCCGCAAGAAAGTGGTGGCCGTAACGGGGTTAGGGAGTCCGGGATCATCAATTTTCCACTTTGGAAATTTGCGGGTAATAACCTTTGCTAATGATTGGCAAAGCAAAGAAGCTATGAGCTTTTAAAAATGTTAACAACTTGCCAGTGACTTACACAAACCAAAAAAGTGCATGAATGGTTTCGAGTATATTTCTCGACTGGTATAATAAAACCTTCATCCCTGATGTAAAAAAATTTAAAAAAGAAAACGGGAAAAGGGGAAGGTTCTACTCATCATCGACAATGCGCCAACTCATCCGCCAGTTGAGCTTCTTGAGAGTGAGAATGGCGATTTTAAATGCCTATTCCTCCCACATAATGTTACTAGTCTACTGCAGCCTATGGATCAGGGCGTGATTGAGTGTACGAAACGACACTGCTGACGCCAGTTGCTCCAAAAATTGTTATTGGCTGAAGAGAACAACGAAAAATAGTTTTGCATTCATATACAAAAGAATGGTGAAAAGTGTTTCACTTAAATGAGGTTGGAATAGAATAAACGGCACATCAAGAAAGGAAGCCAAAAACCAAAGTAAACACCAACAACAGCAAACAACAGCTGCCGTTGATGAACAGGAACACGGTCTGTCCATGATAGAATTTGTTGACATTGCCAAGGAAATGACGGGCTGTTCAGAATGCGATGTTGATGATGTGGAGAAGTGGCTTCAATGTAATAAAGACGGCCAAGGATTTCCTATTATGATAGATGATGAAATTGCAGAGTGTTATGAACCAACGATAAGATGATACCAACGACAACGATGAAACCGGGGAAGAAACCACGGATGAAAATATTCCCACGCACGGAGAAGCGTTTATTTGTTTTAAAACTGCCTTAAAGTGGATGGAGCGGCAACCGGAATGTGACACAGGACAACTTTAAATTGTCAAGCGCCTGCGGGACCTCGCTGCTCGAAAACCTTCTACTACTTCAAGGCAACGTACTCTTCACGAAATGTTCAAAAGATAAAATCCTGTGACAACAGTTCATTTTCAAGAGAACTACATATTAAAGTATGTATGTAACACAAAGTCAAGTCAAAGTCAAAGTCAAAAGCGCTTTATTTAATACTAATCGTTATAAATTTTTAAAAGAACATAAAGCAAATTCCAAACAATAAAACTATAAAAAACTTAATGGCCCGAATGGCTCTCTAAATTTATACGATATCAGTTAAACACATTTAATGAAAAAAATAAACTTGCAAATTTAAATTAATTAAGATTATTTCATATTTTTTGATTCAATTGGAAAAAGGAGAAAAAAACCAATAAGCGTTATTCAAAAATTACTTATATTACTAACACAACAATGAACTTATATCCTATAGCTAATATGTTACACCCTAATTCTAAATAAGTTCAATCAAAAAAAAAAACGTTACCTTATATTGAAACCTATACCTAAATTATAATACAAATAAACAACAACACTAGATGTAGCAATAATGAGATGAATCTAAAAAACTAAGTAACGAGAAAAAGCACAAAAACAGAAAATAAACAGGAATAATTTAGACATTGTCATTCTGCCACCAATACCTAGATTGCTCCATCTCAGCTCGACCAGCCTCAACGAATCTAGCAAATGAGTATCTCCATTGGAATTGTTGGTCTCGTGAACTCAGATTAGGAGGATATTTTATCTTCTTATCGGTGGCCCGTCGGTATATGTGATATATGATTGGGACGCCTTCAGAATTAAAAATATATCGATTCATGTCCAAATACACGAATGCTTCTGGAGGAACGAAGCCAGTAGTGAGGCAAGTCACAATATACCCGTCTGTAGGGTGGAACGGCTGTGAAATCCAAGGGTTTTCACTCACAGTTACAGATCTTGCGATGTGATTCCGAAGAAGTTTCAATATGAAGATATCGACTCTTGTCACTTGAGCGGCTTGATAAATTTTTCTATTCGATATATAGTGCTTCCAATCCGTCTCAGGCTTTCTGTACAAACCAGTACATGCACGAAGACATTTCCTTTCGAAAACTCTTAATCTTTCTATTGTACTAGCACTCTGGTTGTACCAGATCTAGCATCCGTATGTCAAAACTGGCCTAATCAGGGTCTTGTAACAAATAACTTTGACTTTTTGATCAATGTATCTGGAATGAAAGAGTCGCCGAAGAGCCATGACTACTTTTAGTGCTTTACTGAGCATGATTTTGACATGTTCAGTATAGTACAGATACTAGTCGAGATGAACACCGAGGTATTGAACACAGGATTTATGTGGAACCCGTTCTGAACTACCCTCACCAGCCATGATGTGGAAATCCTTTCAATTACGTTTCAGGTCTTGACTGGCCCCCTGCAGCGTTGTCCGAAACAAGATTGTTTCGCACTTCTGCGCATTGATTTTCATTCGCCAATTGTCGGTGTAGAGCTGCACATCATTAAACATTTTTTAAGGTTGCTCTGAACTATTGTAGCTTTTCGGTCTGCCGTATAGATGATCAGATCATCAGCAAACGCTACCAATGATCGCGTTGGCGAGACATTAAAATCAAAGCTGCTCAATAGCTTGCGAATGAATATTGAGAAAAGCAGGGGCGCAGTAACTGTTCCCTGCTGTAGACCATTCAAGACCTTTAATTCGCGCATTGTTGTCAGATTTCCATCAGTTACAACAAACGATTTCCCGTATAACATATTACACATCATGGCGACAAGGTGTCTGGGGAACCTGTCCTGAAGAAGTTTGAAAACTAGTCCATCTAACCACACCGTATCGAAGGCTTTCTCCATATCAATGAGACATGCTCCAACACATTCTTTGTTGTTTAGTTTCCAACAGATGTCTGAGGTTACTTTCGTTATTGCATGTATGGTCGAATGCCTGGCACGAAAACCAAATTGGCAATTCGGCATCAACTCATATTTCTCAATGTGGGCGTTTAATGCTCTGTTGAGTATCACTTCAAACACCTTGCTGATGTTAGGCAGCAAGCTGATTGGGCGATAGCTTTTAGGGCATGAAGATTCTTTCCCTTTCTTCAAGATCGGAAATACCTTAGCCTTTTCCCACTCATTTGGGAAATATGAATTGTTCAACATGTTGTTGAACAATATGCAATAATTCCTAATAGCAACCTCAGGCAAATGTCGGAGAACTATATTTGGAATACCGTCAGTACCACATGATTTTTTGTTGTTTATTCTGCGAAATATGAAACACAAGTCTTCATAGCTGACAAAATAATCAATAAGATTCAAGCTCGGTATGAGGTCAGATGTGAATGTTTCATCGAAATGAAGAATTGATTGGCCGTTCAGGCTTGATTTGAAGTCGGAAACTTTTGCTTCAACGACCTCCGAAAATATTTCATTCCTTCTCTCTGGGTTTGGCAGATGAACCAATTCTAAATGTGTTCCAATCAGGGCAAGTTTCTGCAATCCATCACATATAATCCTGTTTCCATTTCTATCCGGAGTCGTACTATCAATTTCGATACCAGCTCTATCGAGAAGATTTATCTCATCACTAGTGACTTCAAGATTCGATACCTTCACTCGAGACTTCCTGCGGAATAAGCTATTCACTTTCGCGAAAACGCCATCTGGGTCCTGTGGGCTAATGCCCCTCAGTTTTTCCGCCCATTGATTGCTGACCTCACTCCTGAAGTATGAACGGATTAAGTTCCGGACATTCTTCAGGTGTAATTTCAACAAAGCCAACGAGGGATGGTTGTAGTCCAAAAATCGTCGATAAATATTGTTGACGCGGGTGAGAAGAAGGCTTTTCAATCTTTTCAACCTTGCGATGGTTGGTGTTTCATATCCTTCCATATTGTTTCGATGTTTAATCTTGGAAACAACTTTCTCAATCGTTTCCAACGTCAGCTTCTCTAACTTCGACAAATAGAGATCTATTTCATCGTCAGTTAGATTTCTGTTATTAGGAACCATTGAGCAAGCGTTGCCATCATTAGAAGGAGGACATTGCTTCTGGTACTCCCGATTAAACTTCTTTTGAAACTTTCCCCAGTCTGTTTTTTTTTTAAATTCAACCGATGGTTTTCATGTTGAACTGGAAAGAGGAAGAAATCATCCCTTTGATGATTGATTTCCATTACGATTGCGTTATGGTCGCTATCGTAAGGAAGCACCTGCAGTTTCCGTTGAGGACTATTAAAGCTGAATTCAAGTCTTGCGTCAGCAATGCAGAGGTCCAAATATGAATTTGTCCTAGGGTATGTTGGGAACTCCGACCCATATAGGTTGCACCTGTATTCAATTTGGTTCTCTGTTATCCACGATTTCAGGAATACACCTCTTGGATTATTGGTGGCGTTTAGCCATGATGTATGCTTGGCATTCAGGTCACCGGCAAAAATATAATAACCATGCAGCCTGTTCAATTCGAGTATTTCAAACAAGGAATTGAGTTCCTCCTTGAACTTGAGAACATTTTGACCAGTTGCATAGGCAGAGATAACGAAGAGGTTATCCCCACCTGGCAGTGAAATTTTGATGACGGACACTTCAAGAAATTCAAAGTTTTTGAATTCGACTTTTTCAATATTTTGGAAACAATAGGGTCTTCTAACCAATATCCCGGTGCCACCTCCCCCATCACCTATTACCCTATCGTTTCTTACGAATGCAAAATCTTTGAATTCCATGGAGTGCCATGAATTGAGGTGGGTTTCAGTGAGAAGTATGATGTCAGGCTTTTGCTTAACAACAAATTCAAGGAGATAATCACGTCGATGTATAGCAACGATAGAGTTGACGTTGATCGATATGAGGCGAAGCCTATCCATGGGAATATGACTGGATGACAAGTTATTATTAGGCATTTGAAAGACCTAAACGCTGAAAAGCAAAGTTAATTTTTGAATCTTGTTTGTCGATTCTCTCCGATAAAGAATTAAGTTGCTGGTAAATTTTGAGAAGCAGCTCATTATTGCCACTTACATTATTTACATTATTTCCAGCATTTTCTGCTGGTCCTCTAGCGGCGAGTGCAAATGATACTCCGGGCTTGACGAAGTTGGAAGGTATGATATTACGGTGTACTTGTGTTTGCTTTGGAGCAAATTTAACTTTTGCATCTTGATATCGGGAGCATCCTTGATATGATGCTGGGTGACCAAAAACACCGCAGTTAACGCAGTATAATTTTTCTTTAGGCTCCGTCTGAGCCAATTTGCACTCACCGGGGGCATGAACGTCTTTGCATTTAACGCAACGATAGTGCATGGCACAATTGGCAGCCGAATGTCCAAATCTTTGACACCGGTAGCACTGGTTGACTTCTCTTTTCTGGAGGTGTTCCCACCTCACCACTCTGAAATTTAAGTACCTTATTTGTTGAAGGACACTTGGACTGCTCTTATTTGCAATTTGTACCAGGTAAAGTGGTAAATTCTTCCTTTCTATGGTCGAACTTCTTGTCGCAAAGGCTTTGACTGAAACAAAATCAATATCTGGTGCAGCCTCCTTGAGCACCTGAAGAAGATCGACCGTATCCTCTCCGCTGTCCAAGCCCTTCAACAAGAAGGTCTGATTCTTTTCACTTTTTGGGGTATAGGTGAAGTGTGGAACCTCCCCAGAAATCAGCGCATGTTTGGCTGACTTGAAATCAACCAGTGATTTCGTCCTTATAGTTAATTTTTCAGCATTAACTCTTTTGATTTCGAAATTGGCCAGTTTATTTTCGGCTGCCAATAGCCGAACCATATCTTTCCCGGTTTGTCCGAACACGTTGATTGGCGGAACTTTTCCTGTCTTGTTGGAAGCTTTTTCAGAGGAACCAGCAGAACTGTGGGCTGGTTTTTTCTCCTTATTTTTGTTCTTTAAATATTGAATGTAATTAACGTCATTATCTTGATTAAAATTACCTCTGATGTTTTCTTCGATTTCCATATCTTCGGTTAATCCCTCCAGCGCTGCAAAATAATTTTGGCTCTCGTTGGTGCCACCAGCACTTAGAACTTCCTCTGGATTTACAGAGGTGGCCAAAAGTGATCGGACAATACAAGAAACAAGCAATAAAATACTTTTACGAGCATAAGCTTTGAAATGAAATAAAAATTTTCTCTTATATAAAAGTTACTTGTATTCTCAATTAATTGCACAAAAAAATAAAACAGAAATAAAAAGATTTTCACAAGAAAATTAACAACTAATTCAAATTCACATTGCATCAGGTGGACAAAAGTAATCGGACGTTCAATTGTAATACTTTTCTTTCTGATGATTCCATTAGAACATAGGCTTTTAATATCTAGTTGCGTATCCTTTTTGTTTTATAACTTCTGTTAACCTATTGGGCATAGACTGTACCAACTTACGGGTAACGTCCGGAGTAATGTTGTCCCATTCTTCTAATAACACCGTCTTCAGTTGACTTTTATTAGCAATGTGATGGTTCCTTATTTTTTTATCCAGATGATCTCAAAGATGTTCGATGGGATTTAGGTCTGGGGATTGCGGTGGTGTTTTTAATTGACCAGGAGTGTTGAAAAGGAGCCACATACGAACATCATGAGCTGTATGCTTTGGGTCATTATCTTGCTGGAACAAAAAATTACCATCAAGACCCAATTTTTGTGCACTTTTTTTCAAATTTTCTTTCAAAATCGACAAGTAACCTAGTTTGTCCATAGGTTCGTCAATGAAAACAAGTTCTCCTACACCGTTGGCAGCCATGCAACCCCAGACCATTACACAGCCACCTCCGTGTTTTACTGTATGTTGAATGTTTTTGGGATGAAGCTCACTATTTTGAGTTCTCCACACCAACAACCTGCCGTCGGAGTGGTAGATATTAAACTTACTCTCATCAGAGAATATTATACGAGTCCAAAAGTCGAGCGGCTTGCTTTTAAATTCTTTTGCAAAGCATAATCTTTTCTTCTTATTAACTTTGCTAATTAGTGGTTTCTTTCGAGGTACTCTCGCTTGATAACCAGCACGGCTGAGAGCTCTACGAATAGTCCGGGCACTAACATTGGTACCATTTACATCTGCTAATTGATCCCTAATACTTCTGGACGTTGTAGTCGGATTCTTTTTAACAATTCTTAAGATTTTTCGTGCGTCTGTCTATGTTAGTTTACATGGTCGACCACTCCTAATTTCGTTTTCCACCTGATTATTTTTTCTGAACCGTTTCACGATATCGAAAACTGTCGAACGACTTCTTCCAATTATTTTTGATATTTCAGAAAAGGATTTATTCTCTTTATACAACTTTATTATAACTTTTCTTTCATGTATACCGGTTTCTTTGCGATTCTTAGCCATGTTTAACTTTCTTCACTTAAAACTGACAAGTAAATGACTGATATCAGAAAAACACATATCAACATATAATTAGGGGAATTCCCTTTTAAACTCGGAAATGAAAAGAAAAGAATTGCTCCAAACTTCAATGACTAATTTCACACTTTTCAAAATGTCCGATTACTTTTGTCCACTTGATGCAATGTGAATTTGAATTAGTTGTTAATTTTCTTGTGAAAATCTTTTTATTTCTGTTTTATTTTTTTGTGCAATTAATTGAGAATACAAGTAACTTTTTTATAAGGGAAAAATTTTTATTTCATTTCAAAGCTTATGCTCGTAAAAGTATTTTATTGCTTGTTTCTTGTATTGTCCGATCACTTTTGGCCACCTCTGTACTTGCTTTGCACTTTTCTTCGGCTTTGTTACCTGTTGCCATTGATTTTGTGGCTGCGTCTTTTGAGGCTTCATCCCTTGCTTGAAAAGATCCTTGAGAGACTGTATCTCTTGCCTTAGTTCATCATTTTCTTTCTGCAATTTGGCCATTTGTTGATTATCCGCTATTATTTGCAGCTTGCACCCTCCATCTACGGAGTTTTCTTCGTTATGTTTTCTTTTAGTGATTGTCGCCAGTTTCGTATTCGTCGTTTCCCCAGGTTGTCCCAACGGTGGGAAGCCGTCGGGCTCCTCCATACCAGCGGCGAAATTTTCTTTGTGAATTTGTTTTTCGTTACCAATCGAAGTAAGAATATTCGATAGAAATTTCCTGAGTCGATTACTTCGACAATATAAGATTTTTTCCGATAAAAATTAACTTCGGACTAACGTTTTTAAAAAATTAATTTAATTTTTGAAAACTTTTGACAAGAGCGATTTAAAAGACGTCTATACGCAAAGTCTACTACGATCCCATTATGTATGTAACACTTATCATTTAACATTTTATGTACTGTAGCGTTCATTATATATTCTAAACGTTGTTTGCAGTGAAGGTACATTAGAGTAATTAATTATAATGCAACAGTACCGAAAACAAGCTCTTTTTCTTTAAGATATACCCTCACGCTAAATTTAAATCTAAATAATGTTGCTCCTACTCAAAATAACTTTATTCGTTACGGCACTGATGCACCAATATTATGAACATGTTTTACTAACACCAAAAAAAAATTCTACTACGCGTGACGGGGAATACTGGGCTTCCTGTAGTACGTATTCCTAGGAATTAGTCAAGTTTTGATATGCAGAACATATTGTTTGATTTACTATTTGTTTCACAAAACACTTCTGGCAGGATCACTTTCCTGCTACTTCAACTTGCTTTAGCATAAAATAAAAATTTATTCTTAAAAATCTCTTGATGAGCGCGGAGTATAGGACAATAAATATAACAAGGTAAATTAATTTCGAAGAGAAAATATTCAAAATTAGCTCATTTATCTCGTTTCCCTCTGTTTATCACATGCCCCAACCAATCCATTAATTTTTCGCTTAAAAAGTTGAAATCTATCAATTAAATCGAATCCATCTCCCCTAAAATATAAATCTCTCGAGAAAAATAGGGTCACACAAGACTAATGTTCCGGGGGCTGCTCAACACACATCCATTCAATTTTCCTGTTTAACTTAAACGTTTTCCTGCCAGGATAAAGTCTACACAAAAAAGACGATAGAAAAACCCTTCTAAGCATAATAGAAAACCCTTGGCTGCGACCCTTCAGCTCGGAGGTGTGTGCACCTTCGAAAAAGATACACACAAATAATAATGATAGCCGTACTAAAGGCTACCGAAGGAGGGCATTTATAAAGGAGATGGCCATTAATCAAAACTGAGGTTTTGCCTGAATAATGAGATCGTTTGTTGCACTTTATCGATGTTTATCCAGAAGTTTTCTAATACCCGAGGAGCGCCTGGCCGGGCTGAAGGAGTGAAAGACTGAACGAGTGCTCCAGATATGCTTATGATGAAATACGGTAATGACAGAGAGTAATGATAATATTGAGTGAATGCTGATGAATGGCACAGGGAAACTTGTGCACTTGGGGGAGAGCTGCAGGTTTGCATTAATCTGCTCCTAATTGTGACCATAATTCATCCATCAATTCCAATACGGAAGCCAATAAATCTATGGGCATGGACCGCGTCCCATGCGCTAGGCATTGGAAACCTAACGACCAACAACCGTAGGTATTCATGCATTTACTCGACCAGAGCCATTTGTCAATGGGATTTCTTGAACCATAATGGCGATAGCTTACATGAATATGAAATGTTGCTGAGGGCATTAACGATTATCGAATTAATCCATAATAGTGCGTGTACGTATTAGGTTAAGTGGTTACTATGAATTAATATGGATAAGTAATAACCAAAGATATCCGTGTCTTGATATGATTGAGCTACTTGGGTGGGAAGCTGTAAAGATTAGACCAGCAATTATGCCGATGTGAAAACTGATAGTGAAAATTGTTCTAGTGTAAGCTTGCGAAATCCCTGTATAACTGTAATTGGTGAGATAATATAGTTTAACAGGTTTGTTTTGAAAAAAGCATTACCATTTTTATTCAACACGTTTGCAAGTACGAATTTCTGTTTGAAACCAACGTAATTCGATCTTTAACTGCTTAAAAACTTCCCGGTCTTTGGAAAAGATAGTATCATAAATTTTTGGAACATATAAGGTTTTTTTAACTGTTTAAGAACTTTGAATTGAAATAAAACATTTAAAATTATTAAAGTAAAATCAAAGTCATTTAACATTTAAAAATAATTTCTGGCAGCGGTCACCGCGACAAGCAGTTACAAAGCGAGTTCGATCAACACAATTTCTGGTCATTTTTTTCCAAACCACCTGGTCTTATTTCCTCAATGGCACATAAGATATTTTCCTGCAATGCTTCCAATGTTTATTTATTTGTTTCAAAAACGACTTACAGATTAGTATTCCAATTACAAGTCAATTTATAGATAAATACAAAATATATAAATTCACTATATGGAAGAAATTAAAGAAAAAAGATCACAATTCAATAATACTAAAAATTAAGAATTACAGGAGTATTTATAAATTTAATGTGATCACAGAAGGAAGACCATTGATAAAAAGTAAAAATAGTATGGGGCCAAGTATTGAACTATGTGGAACTCCCGAGCTGGGGCGAAAAGAAGAAGAGAAGCAAGAATTAAAAGTGACTACACATTGACAATCCAGGATATAGGAGAAAAGCCAGGAATAGAGACGAATAGAAACATTGAATACTAAAAGTTTCTCAAATAGAAGAGGGTGATCCACTGAATCAAAAGCTTTAGAGAAATCCGTAAAAATAACGTCCACTTGTTGCTGCTGATCGAGAGCAGCTGCAATATGATGGGCAAAAGAAAATAAACTTTTAAATTTCGCTCATGTAACTCATGTCGCTACCTGGATCCAACAATGCTCGAGCTAAAAAAATATTCGCCATCGTCATCAAAGATTCGAACCTCAACAGTTTGAAGGATCGTGCGTAGCGCCGGAAACAACGTAGATGCTAAGGTGCATGAAGTTCCAGCTACAAATGATGCAGCGGCAAAGTGAGATGCGTTTTGCTCAAAGGGTTGAAAGTCGTCAGTCAAAGTCTTTTGTGATTGTAAGGTGTCATTTTTTGACTGATGAAGCATTGTGTAATGTTTTTTCTTGCAAAATTCACAAGAAATCGAAGCTTTGCATGATTTTGTTTCGTGTTGAACACTGAAGCAATTTTCACAAAGCTTTTGTTCACGAACAAAATGGCGGCTGCTTTCATCTGTGAACTCTTTAAATAGATCACACTCGTTCAACCAGTGATTTAATTCACAGAAGCAGCATTTTGGTGTTAACCTTTGGCAATGTGAGTTGAAGCTATTTGTGGCTGTTTAGACTTACCCTTGCTTGTGTTTCCCGTTTTTTGCTAAATTGTAGACAGTTGGGTTGGCTTTGGCGCATTTGAAGGCAAATCGGAGAGGTTTTCCCACTATTTTTTTTGTAGAAACTCACACAATTCCGCGTACGTTGTGTTGACATTGCTGTGTATTTTGCGCCACTCCTTCTAAATTTATTTATCTAAAGCGTTTGAGTTAATTTGGACGAATACAACTTGAGCAAATGTGTTGTTATTAGGCTTGAAACCTTGGTTTTCCAAAGCTTGAATGTTTGACTGGAAGACATCCATGATTCGCCGAAGCTCCCTCGATGTGTCCCATTGTGTCTTTCTTCTGTTTCCATGCAAACTCGTAATTCTTCTCATATCTAAGGGATGGGACTCACCTCTCGCCGCGGCAACGGTTTTAAAGCATTGCGAAGAATTGAAATTTTTTTAACAATTTATGATTGGTTGATGTGTACCAATGCCACGTAGAGTTGACGAACAGTTCCCGATTCTCGTACTTGCCGTCGAACTTTAGATTTCCCATTTTCGGTTGACGTGCTCTACGTTTGCTCGAAGCTTGAGGAGTTGATCGAGAAGTTTTGCGGTTTTTGATTTCATCAAGAAACCACGCAAGGAGCATATCAAATTGATCATTGAATTATACAACATCAGCTTGTTCTGTAGTTCATTGTAACTCGTTTTGTCCTCCAACAAGCTCGCTTAAAGTTTGTTCAAAGTTTGCATCAACTTCGTGTTTGAGTGGTTAAAGATTGTCTAATTTAACACAAAAAAAAAACGATGTTGAATGAGTTTCCTTCTTGTAATTGCGTTGAAATTTAAAATTGCTTCTAATTTCTTTTGAATAAGCTTCTTTTTCGTTGCAACATCAAGTTTCGTTTCATTCAATGTTGAATTGTGGTGCAAACTTGAACGTGAGGATTCTTTTTCTTCAGAATTTTAAATTGCTCGTATTATCAAAGAAATTTTCGAGATGATTTCTTCATCGTTTTCATGAAATGCTTGATAATCAACTGATACTGTGCCAGTTCATTGTCTGGAATGATATCCAAAACTTCATCATGATGAGGATTTCCACCTCCGTTGAATATCCGGCTCGATGGACAAAAAAACTGCTTAGCAATCGAGTAAACTGATGCGAGCTTTGATGTGTTTCAAGTGGACTGTGAATTGATTTAACCTTGCTTTTCCCGAAGACAAAACAACTTTTGCGAAGAGGATTGAAAATACGATAAGTTGTTGATTTTTATCCAAGAAGAAGCCTTAAAATATAATTTATTTAAATATTTCAGTTAGTTTAATTCATCTTTAACGTCTAATATAAGTGATTTTACCTCAATGAGCTTAAATGAATTTTAATTTTGTTTCTTAATCTCAGCTGATTTTGACTTGCTTACAAATTGTTAATTTATATGCTAAGCTTTCACAATCTTGCACTATATTACCTTAAGAGCTAATTTTTCATCTCAATAATATTTCTCCGATTGACACGAGGGGCATATATTCTTTATCACAATAAGTGTTCTTTAAAAGAGATTTCAAATAAGATTTTATATTAGTTTTAATGCTCATTGACTTATGAACTTATTTTCACCTTATTCACTATTTGACTAACAAAATTTATCACAAAATTAATATTTTTTGCTAAGCGTTTCTTATCAGTTTGATAACTTGAGAAAGAAGATGATCGAAAGATCTTCACTATTTCTCACATGATAACCGGTATGAAAAGCACAGTTTAATGCTTTGAAATTGAGTTCAATGTTTTGTGTCGAAATTCAGTTCAATGTTTTGCATTGAAAGAGGTCAATGTTTCGAAATTGTTTGTGTTTTGAAACTCAAAAATTTTATGATAACTCTAGTGATAAATTTTATCAGTATTCAATCGAGTAGCACTGCGCAACAAGGATGATAGTTTGAGATGATATTACGACCACCAGATTTGAAGATAGGAAAAACGTGGGCAATTTTTCATTGGGAGTGGAAATACCCACAGGATAAACGCAAATTTAAAAATAATTGAAAGGGGAGCACAAAGTGAAGAAGATAAAGATTTTGTTAGAAAATTCAGAATGCCATCAGGGCCCCCACTGTCAACCGCAAGGGGTTTGTATAATAAGTAGTAGAGGAAAAAGAGCAAGAAGGTTGAAGGAAGGGAAATGCTTAGCCCTGGCAAAAAAGGAAGAAAATAAGAAGCGAAGAGTTCACAAGATTCTTGAGGAGTAGATGATGTCACGCCATCTACACTGAAATCATTAAGGACATGAAGAGAGCTCCTTAAAAATTTACGTACGACCAGAACGCATGAGTTTGATTCGACATTAATGAAATTTCAATCTGGTTAACAAATGCATGAAGTGCAGGTCGAGGCACTACGCTCTTTGAATTTAATGAGGTTTATTAAAAAAAACACTGAATAAGAATTTTTTGCGGACAGCATCTTTCGTTTTCATTGCAGTGGCATCTTTAGGTCGTCTTGCTAGAAACACAGGGGTAAATTGCGAGATTGAGGGCAAAAGAAATAAAGGTAGCTGAAGAAGGAGTACCAATTCATGGCATTAAGGCTAGCTTCCATGCTCGATAAATTGGCTCTTAAAAAACTAAAGTGGCAAGCCAATGAATTCCTCAAAGAACGAGGAGATGTGATAGAAAGCTCAATTGAGAGCGGTAGATGTTGGAGATTAGGCTTGACAATGGATGAGAGTGCCTATGATGCGGACGGAGAAGAAGGTGATAAATTGGAAAGAACAAGATCAAGCAATTTGTTATTGGCATCAGGAATAGTGAGGGAAATAAAAGAAGAAAGAACAAAAGACACGTGACCGCCAGAAACTATGGAGACATATGTAGCATTCCAAACAAAATGGAGCAAATTAAAGTCACCGCAGCCAAATAAAGGAGTAGAAGGGAAACGAGTGTTTATTTATTTATTTAAATTCCATTTGACAGATTAAAAACAATCCAATTACAAAATAGAACAAACAATCAATGAAAATTAGAAACAAGTGAAAAAGTTAATATATAAAGAAATTCAATGATATTAGCAATAGTAAGTACTCAGTAGAAAAAAAAAAAATACATGTTAAAATTAAATTAAACAATTAAACTAGTCAAATACAGGGTTTTCCAATAAGAGGTGTTATTTTGATATTAAAAGGAAAATGCCATTTTTTAATTTAATGATCGAATGTTTATTTCATTATAAAGAAGAAGGTATGCCGTTTATAGTGAGAAATAACATCAGGCAAATGATCACCACGACCACGCTTACAGGACCATATCCTCTTCATGAAATTTTCCATAAGCAAATCGCAAAGTGGCTGCCCCTTGTCCTCGATAGCCTAACGAATTCCATCTTTGAGGTCTTGAATCGACGCTGTTGGCGTAGACCTTCTTTTTCACGTAGCCCCAAAGGAAGAAGTCGCAAGGTGTTAAATCCCAAGATCTATTCAAAATAACACCTCTTATTGGAAAACCTTATATTTAATCCAATTGAGTCGTAAGGATCAGGTTTCTTAATCTCAATTTAAAAACAAGGCATGAGTCGGAAAAAGTACCAAGCTCAAGCTTATCATGTTTTCTTACCATTCGTACAATGAGAGAATGAAAATATATAAATTGTACGAGCATACGGTAGTATGAAAAAATTATTTGCCCGAGAAGAACGCGATGGTTGGCGAAAACGTAAGTCTATATACAATGTCGATGAAATTTGATTGTGGCAGAGTTGATATAGCAAACACCGATCTAGATGGATGCGACGGCACGAGGGTGTGGGCAGACGTTAAAAAGATAAACGACATTCATAGGGTTGATATGGGATTTTGAATTTGTAAAACAAAACACGAGTAAATTTTTGCTGGACATTTTCTAACGAGTTAATGAGGTAGGAGTGTATGGGAGATCAAACTACAGAGCAATATTCAAGGATAGGATGGACAAGCCAGATAAGCAAGCGGATGGGGATAGATATAATGGTAAACTTATAAGGATGCCTGAAAATGAGTCCCAATATTTTTGAGTCGCGATTAGAATGTGTGCATCGAAATTGAGCTTAGGATCAAAAGTAATACCGAGATCTTTAGCAGAGCTCACAGTAGCGAGTGGAACACCATTTAACATATAATGAAAGCCAGTGGAGATTGATTTAGATTAAAAATCATTTTATAACATTTGGCAACATTAGGGCGGAGGTAGTTAGATGAACATCAGTTATTTAGTGCAATCAGGTCCTTCTTAAGATATTGACAATCTTGTACAGATCTGATCGCTCGAAAGGCTTTGAATTCATCGGCATACAGTAGGCGATGGGAGGTGATAACCAAAGGAAGATCATTTATAAACAATAGTGATCGAAGGGGACCTAAAATGGAACCTTGAGGAATACCAGAGGACGCATAAAACAGAATAGAAGTAGTTCCATAGTAACTAACACAATAAATACAAGAAGACAGGTGGGGATCCATTTATAATAAAACAGGGCCAGCAACCCAAAAACTTTTCAGTTTGTGACAGAGTAGTTGATGGTTGACCTTGTCAAATACCTTGGAGAAGTCAGTGCAGATGGCATCAACCTGCAATCGATTGTCCAAAGCCTTAGCAATGTAATCGGTGAATTCAATTAAATTTGAGGTCGTAGAACGACCTTTGAAAAAACCACGTTGTTCCTTCGACAAGATAGGAGTCAATGAAACTGCAAATCAGTTATGTATCAGACGCTTGATTGATTTCGGAAAACAGGAGATTAAGGAAATAGGACAACAATTAGACACAGAAGAAAGATCACCAATTTTAAGAGTAGGAACAAGATTTGCTCTTTTCCAAAAAGTAGGGAAAGTACCGGTCCTTAGACTGAAGTTGAAAGCCAGATGGATACAAAGTGAAGGCGCTAATGACTTAACGAAATTATTCGGTAAGCCATCAGGACCAGGTAAAATATTAGGATTAAGAGAATTAATGAGGGATTTACCTTCAATGTAGTCGGTGTAAAGTGAAGAAATGTTAATGGAGTGAATTAAAGGTCTATGAACTGCATAGAAGACATGACAAGAAGGAATAAAAGTTGGAGAGAAGAACTAAGAGAACAAGTTGGAAATATCCTGCGGAGAAGAGCTAACCATATTATTCCAGTGGACAGAAGAGGAGGACTTGAAGGATCTAATGTATGACCAGAAGGGTTTCGCATTATTCACCATAAGTGAACTCTCTGAGCTACTGAAGTAGTTTTTCATCGCAGTCTTTAGTTCTTTTTTTTTGGTACGACACGCAGATCATAAAAACGGACTCTGGATTTTTCAGTACCACAACGCTTGAAACGGCGGCATTCAAGGCACAAAGTACTTGCTAAGTTAGCCATGGTTTCAGCTTTATTTTGCGAAGAGCTTGTAAAGGTATGAAATGTTTGATCAACTCATAGATGTGATCAACTCATAGATGTGATCAGAGAGCTTCCTCACACTCCATGTTATCAAAAAACTCCAGCCAGCCAATCGAGTTCTGTTCGGAGGCCAGAGCATAGTAGTTTGCTTTTAAGAAGTTAAATTTTGGAGAAGGAGCAGAAGTACGATGTGTCAAGGGTGCAACTGAGAGATCGAGCCATAATGACGGATGATGACTATCAATGCGTCCGAGAAGGTTCAGTACTACAGAAACAGATAGACAGTAAATTGGAAAGTTAGAAAGAACAAGGTCAAGTACCCGACCACTAGCAATAAGGATATTATTAAATTGCGGAAGTAAACAAAGCAATAGAAACGGCGAAAGAGATAAAGAGGATGCATCAGTTGATGAAATAGAGAAGGAAAGGAAGGAAGGAGTATTAATGTAGCTCAAGAATTTGTAATGAATCATTCGACGATGCGGTGACCACTACCAATACACCTTGCCGCCATGTGGCTTGTCATCTTATGTTGGTTTTGACGGGTGCACATCCCACGTCAATTTCGTCGTGGGGTGTCAAAGTGAATTGACAGCCACATGGTAGCAGAGTGTGGGAGTAGTGGTCGCCACTCAACAACTGCACGCTTTGACACTGCAAGTCGCGCTCGGTTGACAAGAGGAATCTTCTGGAATTGATTCCTATACATTTTTGGAAGTGTTTCGCAGTTGGGAAGTGCAGCAAAGGTACATATCTTCAGTGTTTATTACGATTATCGCTTATTAACTTGCATTCCGTAGATATTTCGTCTTAAGCCGGAACCGGTTCTATGTAACGGACCAGGAACGTGTGTGTACCTATTTTGCATTGTGGCGTATTTAAGGGGCACGCTAAGGATCGTACCATCATATAAAATCACATTTGTGGAGAGTTTTTGCCGTGTTAAAGGCTTGTCGTTGAGCGAAAAAGTCCCGAAGCATTTCACGAATCTATTTGTCGTCCAATGGCCCCATTTAATTGACAGAACAGGAAAAACCAAGTACGTTGGAAAATTAACGTAGATAAAATTGCATTGAATATAGGTTATATACAGTAGGGATATTAACGCGTTTTACATCACCGACCATTGAAGCACATGTTAAGACTCTCTGTATGAGAAATATTTCAATGTATTTGAACGAATCCGAAATGCTAATGCAATGTAAGGAGACAGACACGAAGCACCAGCAACGCGGCAAATTTATGAAAGCGACCAATCCATCGGTGCCACCAGTGAACGGCAGCCTCTAGGATCCAGTCCTACAATAGGTAATATTTCAACTAGTACCTTCCAAGCCGCATCTAGCAGTAGTAATAAACCCAATCCTGCTAACTCAGGCAGGGTAAACGAAGCTGCAGATAAGCATGCTGGAGAAATAAATCCAGTCTCATCATCTATGAGTCTTCCGACCGGCCCATCAAAGTCCTACAACCGACGCTAACAGTATTAATACCCCCGCCACAGCAGCACCTCCCGCGGAAGGAGCTAGTGTTGTTGTTGCTACACCACACACAGCGAAGCAGTCAGAAGATGCACCTAGTGTAAGTGCATGCGATGCAAGCGATGATGAATAGCGGGATATGAAATATTCACTTTAGAAATGGTTGTGGCATCAATTAAATTTGACCCAAATGAGACGCATTTGTCTTTCTAATAGTGTAACAAAAGCAGAAATTGTTCACATGCAGGAAAGCAGTTCATTTAGTTTTCAATCTGATACGCGACGCCTACGAAGGGTCCTTGTAGGTCAACTTAAAGATCAACGGTTGTCTTGCTTTAACTTTATTCAATGATCGAAAATGTCTTGCGGTCAAAAGTTCATTTCTAGCGTTCTCTTGCTTAAAATTAATTTAAAATAAGTTTTCAATCCAATTATTATTGAGATTTATTATTCTACTACTAAATCTTGAAATGAAAATAATGATGTGATAAATTCGGACTTCGATACAAACTCAATTATCACATTTTAAGATGATGAGCATGTTTTTTTTCTGTTTAGATAAGCATTGTCTGCTTTCTATTTCGTATTGTGTTTTCTCATAGTTGGATATTATATTATCTCATATTACCTTAATCTTGAAAAATACGAAAACTAAGTAGAAGATGAAATGTTACGCATGACTTTCATCTTGTAGAGTTCAACCGTGATTAGGGACTAGTGTGTTTTTGTTCTCTATTTCCTATCACTCGTTTTATTAATTTATAGTATATCTCTTTGTATTATCACATTGAATACGAAGTTTTTTAAATACAATAGCTATTGCGCTTATATCTTGTGGGTAAAAAAAAAACAAAAATTTTTGCAAACATTTAACTTTATATTCTTAAATATACATTAATTAGTCATTAATATTAATAATATTATCAACGGTTAAAATATCTTATATTTTTCTAGTTTCTTGTATTTTAAAACTACACTCGGTTTGATTGAAATGAAAAACACGTATTGGTACTTATTTTTTGTTTTGTTTATTTTCAAACCAAAACAAATTTATTCTATTCATGCCACAGAATTGGCTTGACTATAAATGTAGTCATATCCTTATTTTTTGCCTTTTTGTGTATATATATGGGAAATTGAAAACATATAATGTTTTGAAATAAATTCACATTGAGAGTTATAAAAAAAATAAAATAAAAATCAACAAATAGATATATATTATATTATATACATATACAATGCACCATAATTCAAACGAATTACGGTGGCTGAAAAATTGTAAATGAGTGTAATCTATTTTGAGACCCGCGACCGAAATCCTCTCCGATCTAGCTGGCCAACAAGCAGCCACCGCGAAAATGGATTACGGTGCACGGATTGGTTGACCGGTTGGTACCATTCCTTGGCACGACTCAGACTTAACGTCTAGAACCGATGAGAGGTCGGTTCCTCGTTCTGATTTAGACATAAAAATCATTACAAATTCTGCAAAGAATCGCTCGTAAACAATAGCACGACTGTTACAAGGGATATACACGGATGATACAAAGAGAGAGAGTCAGATAGAGAGACTAGCACAATTATACATTCAACGGGTGAAGATGGAGTAAAGTCATCACCGAATTCGCTAGAAAGGGAAACATGTATACCTACTAGAATGCCTCCACTGTCAGACTTACCAGCCGCATTAGAGTCTCTTTCTCTTTGGAAGATATAATGGCATGGAAGTAGCTCACTATTACTATTGTCATCTGACAGCCATGTTTTCGTTAGACAGATGATATTATTTGAAAAAAAGGATGGAAGAAATGCGAAGTTCAGGAGTCGAAAATTTTGGTAGTAGCAAGTCAAAAATGAATTACGAGGCCTAAAAGATGTGTCTTCTGGTGTGAACGAACAGGAGATGGCTCCGCTTACAAATCAGAGAGAATTTTTTGACGCACACCCCAGGGGTCCAAAACTTCTTACCAAGCAAGATACTTCGGTTAGCTGGAACCGCAGGGCTGCAATCAATCTGTCCGTCTTTCCATAAGGCGTAAGTTTGGTGCACTGGAGCAACTCAGGACTAGAGTTCAGTTTATATTTTATATGAGCGATGATGTCTTCAACTGGTGTGTTATATTCTAATCTCGAAAGAAATATTTGTAGCAGGTTTGATCGCAGTAATGTTAATCGTCATATCGCCCTCAGGTGAGGGGCCCCAGCTGGTAGATGAAGATCCTGGTAA
Source organism: Odontomyia ornata (assembly GCA_963969285.1). NCBI lineage: Eukaryota > Metazoa > Arthropoda > Insecta > Diptera > Stratiomyidae > Odontomyia > Odontomyia ornata. The sequence continues at coordinate 44,805,451 of OZ017742.1, forward strand.
GCCTATATTTCTCATCATCAATCCGATATCAGCACTGCTTTGAGCTACAAATCTTGCAGCAGAGGTCTAAGGTGGGCGTGAACACTTTAGGCTAGTCACGATACCAACTAAATGTTGCGGTGTTATGCAAGCAGGCTGCCGAAGTTGAAGTTGCTGCTGATTAGATGTCAATTACGGCTGTTTCGGTCACGCTTGTTACTGTAGTTGTTATACATGATGATGTTGCTCTTGGTTTGTTAGCATAAACTTAAAACATGACATTTTTCCAAAGAAAATAATCTGGAGGCGTCAAATTGCGTGATTTTGGAGGCATTTGTTTGGAAAATTTTGGAAAATAATGTTGTCTTGATATTTTGTTTTCAATAAATCGATTTGGGAGGTAAGTTTTTCTTCATAGGCCTTGTGACAAGTCAGTGCCTTTAAAAACACCTTTTTCGTCGATGATAGCAACTTGTTCACATCGCCAAATGTTGACCGTACCTCTTCTGCAAGCCGATGTACTCTATGGGCAAAGCATGTCACATGCACTCAATTTGGATAAAACTCTTGAAGGGCTTTGGCTGCCTTCATCATATATGGTGCACTGTCTGAGAGAAGTATACTCGTATATATAAAAATGAGTCTTCACAAGTTGACGTATTTTAAATTTCTTCGTGCTGAAAATTTTATTGCAAACTAGGCAATACAAAATAAGTCCATCTTATGAAAACATTCCAGGATAGTCAGCTATCCAAGATGCGATACTTTTCTTCTCTTTGCTTAGTATCACTTTAAACTTTTTGCTGATGTTCGGCAGCAAGTTGATTGGGCGATAGCTTTTAGGGCGCGAAGAATCTTTTCCTTTCTTCAAGGTCGGAAATACCTTGACCTTTTTCTACCCATTTGGGAAGCGCATGCACCATTCGCTTTACCTAGGGCCTCTATTGAGCCGTCAAGCGAGAACGTGGCTCGCCAGAACTCAAGCAAAATACCTATGTGTGGACCATAGTATACTCAACTAGTAACCACACTCCATCAACCCTCCGGAAAAATTCGAACACAAGCCGAACAGCGAGCCATAAATCTTCGGTAGCAGGTAGATGGTAAACGCTGATGCGAGGAATGGCGCGAATATAAACATATGCTTCGATGAGAGATTTCAGGGCTACCAGAGCTAAAAAATCAATAACATTGCAGAAAAACAAATTCGTTCCATGCAATCTTTTAGTTTTTTGTTAGGATGTGGCAGCACTCCTATGTTCTGAAATGCGTAAAAGAACACGTGCGTCGGAAATTTTATTTGCATTTTGCTTTGTTTCTTGAGCGCGCGAAACATGGGATCAGCTGTCATGCCCCGGATCAGCTGACGTGCCCCTGGGAAAATTCAAAAAGTGTGCAACACAGGGTAAATGAAAGGTGTGGCTACTATTTGAGTATACTATGGTGTGGACTTCACACTTTCTTCAGAGCAACCTATTTCCAAAAATGTTACCCCACTTTATATATTCGTCACACACGTATGCCTTATCAGTGGGCATTAATCTGTCAGTCGTGATGGAAATTGAAGGCTTATTTTTTATGTTGTAAGTACTGATTATTGCGTATGTCATTTATTTGTTTGTTTTCAACGAAACCTTTTAACGTTTTAGGATTTTCTTTATGTACTTTCATTTTAACTTATCCGCGTACCGTATGTTTACGATCAGTTTAATCTTATTTTTTTAACCCGTTTTTTTGAAGCGAAGAAAAAGAAATTCTATTGGTTGCATCATTCATTATCGCTTCATTTAGAAACTTTTCTTTTTTGGCTGTGTACCATCTTTGCAAATGGCAAACCAATTGTGAATTTGTTTTAACGGTTTTGCGGTTTTATACTTAAAGCTGCTCGAAAGCAGTGGTGCGATATTCCCGTCTAATAATCTAAAATTGCATCCAAGAGCTTTGAAAACCAAAAAATCCTTTACCAGGGGGGTGAGCCCCCTCTTTCTGGCAAAAGGCCATTCTTGGAGGCCCCGGTATTATTTGAGGTTCTACTCGGATCTTGTGTATACCCACCACAGTGTCACGTAACAGCCGAAATTCTCCAATTATCCATTGCTATGCTGATGGTAGATAATAATATCTTCTTCGATATTACCATATGCGAAATAGTTCGAAAGTATAATTTACGGTTGCTTAGACTTAAATTTTTGTCATGGAATAAAAAAGTGTAAGCAACTTTGATAAAAAGGGGAAATCGTTGCACTGAACAAAAATTTACATTCTATGAATCACAAATTATAAAATCTGACTATTGTGACAATTATAATTTCAAATATGACAAACGCAAATTGGTCTAATTAGACATTTCCTTATTATAATCTAGTCTAATTAGTGATGCCATATGCATGTTCAGAACTAAGTTAGGTGTCAAGCCTTTAATTGGAAGTTGAAACTGTCAACGTGCGTGTGAGTTCGTCAATATCGAAATTATAAGGAACTTATTAGAAAACGAAAATTTATCAGTATATCTCATCAAACAAGATCATATACATAAAGTTTGAAAGTTGAAGACTGGAAAAAAGCAGAAACTGCATCTTAGGAGAGCACCAATTGCATACACCGTGGACAGGATTTCAGAGGCGGCAAATTGGACTAGTTATTGTCAGCAAGGAAACACAATGGTGGAGCAAGCAAACACGATGGCATAGCAACTGAAGTCTAAAGCTGCTCGCAAGATAATTTATTTGGACAAGACGGATGTGGACGCTACGGCAGCAAAAAATTCAAGCTTTCGCCAAGACGTTAACATAATTAACTGCAATGTGGATAGATTTATATAAGTGAAGGGTAAATTAGTAGTAAAACGTAAAACCCCGGCTCCTGTGCCAATCTCACCCACACCAAGCACTAATCTTTTCAGCGCACTGGCGAGTGACAACCAAAATAATAAAACGAACGCGCAAATATGGACAAGCTTAAAACTTCTCCATTCTGCAATATATGTGAGACACATGAGCATCCAGCCAATTTTTCCGACTACCCGGAATGAAATAGATTGTTGGACAGAGCAATCAAAAATAAAGCTAAGCAAACGGCACCTCAGGTCATATAATCACCGCTCTCCAGCTATCAAAATACTACACCAACCCCTACAACCCCACACCACTTTGCTCCTCTTTCCAACCGGACCTCATATTCAGAGGTTTTAAAAAACGGAACTCCATCCCACACTTTTATTTCATCGTCTCTTAATCCCGTCAAATGCCTACAACAGATAACCGTGAAGTGACTGAGAGTCTCTACCAGTGAACTCCTATCTAAAGTGAAGAATTTCTTCCCCTAATTTGACGCCACTTCTGACCAAGGGAAGCCAATGGCTCTTTTAAATTTCTATTTCAATCTTTATGGTAGTAAATAGATTGATTATTCTTTACCTAAATACCAACTTCCAAATTTCACACGATAAAAGGTTCTACATTGCTAATTTGGTCAAATCCTCCCAACCCGACATCTTCCTTTCAAACGAGACAGCTCTTAACCCTCAACACAAAGTCCGTGTGGAGAACTACCATGTGCTTCGTAATGACAGTGGCAAGGTACTGCGATACTGTTTCGAGATGATTTAGATGTCCATCAAATTCATTTTGAACAAAATAATTCTTCATGCACGCTAGCAACTCTCAACACCGAGTGACCCAATGGAAACCCAGCCGAAATTCTCCCTATATCTCCCGTGCAATTTAGGTCCCCAGTTCCCATTTACACCTAACCAAACCCTCACAATAGCCTCATCCCACGATTCATTTATACTAGCAAGAGACCTTAATTCCAGACTCGAACACTGGAGACCCCACAAGGGATACCAACGGGAGCTACCTATTTGAATGGCTCCATGGGGATGCCCTCCTTTCAGCATCCATAGCAAATGCGGGGTCCCCAACATTTCCCAGAGGGAATTCATTTTAAGATAACTTCATAATATCCTCTGACCTCAACAATCCCACAATTCCATTTACTTGCTCCACATTTAGCTCGTTATCGGACCATCATGGCCTCCATCTCAACATAACCCTTAGATCACACATACCAGTTCTTACTTGCTCACCTCACTATAGGCCATTTAATTCCATAGACTGGCCAAACTTCAGAAAATACCTCAAATCCCTCCTTCCGAATCTCTCACTGGAAAATATCATTTTCACGAGTGCAGAAATAGACTCTCATATATCGGCAATAACATTTACCATTATAAAGTGTCTAGACCAGCATGCTTTATAGATGTCTAACTCAGTAGACTCTTCAATAAATAAAAACTTGAAAGCATATGCTCCAATGGCTTAAATGTATTTATCATCGATGCTTTAGCCGATTGAATGAGGAGTATTTGGAAGCTAAAGCGCAAAAAATAAGCATTTCTCGTGAAATCCAAAAACGCATCAAATACGAAGTCAACAACATCTATAAAAGCAGAATGATATCACTACGACCTTCTTAGGATGTGTTTTAAACTCTAGATAAACTCACAGGGCGTAAAAGTTTAAAATTCAATATTGAGAAAGACCCTATAAAGCGAGGGAATGTAGTTTTCACTGCTCAATCTGACAAGATCGTTGCATGTGGTGGATACTTCAAACAACTATATTGTCACTTTGAGTCACCCAATACAGCTTTGAATAACAACGTTAAAGCAGAGGTTCTACTAACGATGGAAAGATACGAGTGATCTTATTTAACTGTATTCTCCAGTTATAATAAAGCATCCTCTCCACAACATTCAGTCTTCGCCAGTTTTTTACCTCAAAAATGGAAGTAGAAGACCTCCTAAATGCCTTAAATAGCAAGCTATCTTACGGCCTTGACGGCATCCCAAATTGAAAACTCAAGAAGCGCAGGAAGACCATCTCCTCCTTCTCGACGATAGTATACAATAATTGTATTAATAATGGAAATTTTATAACACCTTGGAAAGTCAGTAAACTAATTCCAATTCCAAAATCAGGCTGCGAAGGTAACATTAATAATTTTCGGCCAATTTCCCTTTTGCCTAACATGGGTACACCCCTTGAGAAGATTATCCTGCTTAACTTAAATAATTTTACTTATCCCGTGATCCTCGATTTTCAGTTTGGATTTGAGCGCAAATGATCTACGGAGCAAGCAATAATGTTATTGCACAATAGAGTCACCCGCGATCTTTGGCAGAAAAAGTACACAGTGGCCTGTGTTTTAGATCTGAAAAAAGCGTTCGACTCAGTTTGGATCAACGGTCTCAAGTACAAATTGAGAATGTCATCCTGTCCGGTTGCAATCCTCAGAATTTGATATAGCTTCCTTTCTAGAACATCCCAAATTATACTGGGAAAACTCATTTCAAATCCTACCACTTTCAACTCGGGAGTTCCACAAGACTCTATCCACGGTCCCACCCTCTTCAACTTTTTCCTTCACGATATCTCACGCCCAAACTGCTCGACTATCGACATAGCAATATATGTAGACGATATCCTCCTCGCTGTCACCCATAGCCTACCAGAGATGGCCCAAATAAAGTTGCAGCGCTCTGTCCACAACATCGTTAACTATCTATTAAAGGTTTGGGGGCTCGAAATAAGTGCCAGCAAATCGGAGCTGATCTGCTTTAGAAATACCAGCGGGAGAGAGCACCGCCTTGCTTTGTCTCAACGTAGGAATGTGCAAGCACATATTGCTGGTGTAATCATACCTCCCAAGGAAATTTCAAATACGTTGAAGTCCATTTTAACAATCGACTAAAGGTGAATAGATATCCCAGGAAAACCCTCAATTAAGCGAAAGCAGCGTTCGTAATTATCTTGTCCCTCTTTTCCTCGGAATCAGTGTGCGCAAAAGTTAAGGTCTTAATTTACAAAACTCTTATTAGGCCGATCATTATCTACGCGTTTCCAGCATGGCTAACAATCTCGCCTACTGCTCTCGAAGAAATTTAAATCTTTGACAGGAAGATCCTTAGGAAATGCCTGTCGAAATGCAGACGGTCTAATAAGAAGTACTACAGGAACTTCATCCTTTACAGAGATACGGTGATAGAACCGATTCTCCACTACACGCTAGCAACGATTAAGAAATGCCCAGAGAAATGGCGGGAGCACCCTCTTCAATGTATTTGCGCACTTTTTGAACCTACCACTGCAAATAATCCCTACAACCTATGTACCTTTAAAACCCTTGAACCATACCTCCACGATCACAATAATTACGTAACTACCAATAAACCGGCGTTTTACGTTTCTTGCGAACCAATTAAATACCGTAGTTGAGCAATATATGCGAATTTGGTTAGTTCAAAATTGTTAAAAAAAACGAATATACTCAAGAAGAAATATAAGTATAGGATCGGGTGCTGTACTGAAAACCTTATAGTTTTAGGTTAAATGTAGGAATA